>CM038708.1:37561919-38761919 GCA_021613375.1 Megaleporinus macrocephalus
AGAGGAACTGACTGACTACAGTCTGTAAGTGTAAAACCACAAAATGCATTTATGTGGTACGAGCTGATAAAATGGACAATAAGTGTAAATACAAAAAAATTATGTATAATCACATTGCTGGTTTTTGTTTTGTTTTTGTTCCAGTACATACACACGTCCATATAATGGAAGAAGGGAATGGATTCTTCATTGAAATATAGAGTTGATAAAATTATTAGGTATTATAAAAACTATGAAGTGGTTATAATTTTGTGTGTGCATAATGATAAGAATCCCTCCTCCACAAACAAACAAACAACAAGTAACAACAGATGGACAGGCTAAGAAAATGAACAGCTGAACCCCCCCTTCCCAGCACTACTTAAAGTAACATAAAATATCGTGCTTATGTTTACATTAACAAAATAAAACGGAGCTCCTTTATATCGTTTAGTAGTAATAATAATAATAATAATAATAATAATAATAATAATAGCAAATAGTTTGTGTCAATGATTGTACAATTTACTGAGGAGGGAAAGCGAGTACACAGCGAAAAAAACAGTGTTCTGGGCGGCGGAGAAGTATCATCGATGGAGCCTGGTCGCCACCATGTGGTCAAATTCAGGACAGACTGTTTTGCATTTTGAAAATATTGTCTTACTTCATAAATTACTGTGTTTTTGTGGAATTCATTTAAATATGGGGACTAAAATAATGTATTTACAGTGATCACAAAAGCCAAACATCATTTTATATAATAGGTCAGCTATTTTTTAGTTTTTAGATTCAGTTTCAAGGATTGAGCACAAAATAATAAGAGAATATTAAATCCGTAACAGTGGGCTTGTTTAAATTTAAAACAGCATAGCTGTACCCTAGCTCGTACTGATGTTGTTTTAAAGAACAAAACAAAACAAAACAAAAACACATACATGCATAAAAAGGGCTACTCTAAGATTGACAAAACGCACAGATACTGTAGAAACAAGCAGGTGATTTGATGGACAATCATTTACCTTTACAAGGCTGTCAATTACCAGCACTACAAATAACAATGGTAATTCTAATAATAATTACTGTAATACCAATTTTAACAATATGAGGCTCGCTCTCTGGCTTCTTTCAGTTACCAAGCCATATTTGACATCTATAAACTCAATATATGCCTACTTTCTGTCACTTTAGCTACACTATGAGCCTATGCTGTTGGCCTGCATCTGCGAACTACTCCACGCACTACTCCATCCCATAAATACACACGTGCATAAAACGGCAGAAGTAATAGTTTGTTATTGAAATACTGACTGCCTTTTAAATAAAAAAAAACCCATCAAATGAAAGATTTGTATGTGCGTATACTAACCGGCCATGAAACTAAAGCCACCTCTTTTTTCAATACTATTTTTAATCAGCTCCATTTTCCATATAGGTGCATTTTGTAGTTTCAAAGTACTGGCTTTAGTCAATTTGTTTCTCTGCATTTTTTACCTGGCTCTTTAATGTCTCCCAAAGACTCACCACAAGTGTAATTGATCAAATTCACAGATATTATACAAACAATTAGGTGGTTTTAATGTTATACACTATCTGTGTGTGTGTGTCTTAATGATTATCCCTCTCACAAACAAACAAACCTCACACACCGGTAATGACGGATGGACAGACTAAGAAAACAAGCAGTAAAATGAACTCAAATACAGCTGATGCTCCCCCTTCCCTTCACCAGCAGGAGAATAGGAACAATAGGATCAACTTCTGGGATTTTGTCTGTTATTGCTGTATTGTGTATTGTGTGACCTCTGGTGTTGGGATTTCATATCTGCTGTCTGGCAGCATTCCACATTCACATTTCACAATTCAATTTGGGCGCCACCATGTGGTCAACTAATGAGGAGGACAGCGAGTACAAAGAACTGATTCAGGACTTTGTGGACTGGTGTCTGCACCACCACCTCCAGATAAACATGGGGAATACCAAAGAACTGGTGGTGTATTTCTGCAGGTGCAGACACTCCCTTCTGTCAGTGAAAATGCAGGGTATGGATGTTGAGAGACTGGACTTAAATGTTAAGTACCTATGTGGACAACCTGGACTGGTCAGTTAACACTACTACACTTTACAAAGGCCAGACCATACTCTACCTAGTGAGGAGACTTAGGTCATTTGGGTGCAGGGAGCACTCCTGAAGACAGACATGAAGAGACTGAACAAAGAGGGCTGGCTCTGTCCTGGGAAGCCCCTTAGACCTAGCCCAGGTGTTTGGAGACACATACATGACCACATACACATACACTTAAATTTATAGTAACTGTGAAAGAAGTTTATTTCACATAAGTTAATCATACTTACAATACTCATTTGTATGTATACTCATTGTTAATCCTTTGTGTATAACATTTTTTACTTGTGTATCTAAGTGTCTCTGCTACCATGTACGGATGTGTTTTTCAACTTTTTGACCTTTAAAGTAGCACCCTGACCCCGAGCTGAACCACTTAGATCAGCTCACCTGATCCTAGATGGTATATTGCTAGGAAACAGCTAATAAAAAGGCATTCTTGCTTTGCATCCAGTGAGAAAAAAATGTACGGAAGCCTGTTAATGAATGAGGTCATGTACTGTAGGCCAGAGCCACTTGGTTGAGACAATCCACCCACTCACCAGGTTGCTGAAGAAGCGAGATAGCCAACAGGTCAATAAGAGTTCTATTGAACCACTCGACCATGCCATTACATTGAGGATGATGTGGGCTTGTATAGGTTTTCTGCACACCAAGCAGTTTGCCCTGATGACTGATGATGTCTGACTTAAACTGACGGCCTTGGTCAGTGTGCAAGGTTTCTGGAATACCATGCTGTTGTATCTGTTGCTACGGCTTGAGATTTTCTGAAATGGTGAGGTAGTGTGGGTTTTTTACATCTTTTTACTAGCACATTTTTAATTAGCATATTTTGAGGCATTAATATTAGAAGGCATTAACTTGCGCTTAGTATTATGACCTCTGCATGACCAGGCTGGTGAAGAGCAAAGAGTACGTAATAAACATGCAGAGATGTGCTCAATAACAGGAAACTGTCTAAGGCCAAAAGCAGAAATAAAACTGCGCTAAATCTAACGAACATTGTGTTGTCACACCCATATATGGCAACCCTTTAGTGAAGCACACACACATACTAAATATACCATAAGGGGTGTTCATGAGAGGAGCATGTGTGGACTGCATGCACAGACGAGAACTGTAAGAGGGAGTCAGATCATATCGAGGTGAGAGCTTACAGGTATTGATTTGTTAAAGTGGGTGTCTGTAACCTCTCCAGAGCTCGGCAAATAAACTGCTATGTTTGTTCAAATCTAATTCTGACTTTACACGTCTCCTTGCTCACATCAATGAACATGCAGGACTGGTTTCGTCCACAGTAGCAACAATTGTTTTCATAAGTGCCCTCTGATGAGGTGTAGGACTGCGTCTAGCATCACATAGAGCACACGTCTTACACAATTCACGGATGTCATGTGACATAAACAGCCAGTAACAAATTTGTTGTGCACGTTTCAACACTTTGTCTGCTGAAAGATGACCAGCTACATTGTTGCCATGAAGCCTCTTGAGAACATCATGCAAAACACTGGGTATAATGGCTTGATGCTGCACTGAGTCTGACAAAGGGCTGTAGGCCTTGCGACAAAGTACACCATTGTCAAAAGTTAGCCTGTGATGCCATCTCTATGGATTACTTCTTAACACCTTTAGTGACTGTGCTTGAGAAGGTGACAAATTTGCCTAGCTGCACAGGTGGTACATCATACCTATGTACAAATAAGGTAATGCAACATCTTTTCAACTACTATAGTGTCATTGGACAAATGGAACTCACCCAGATGTTGAGCTTGCTGCAATTTAGTGTCATCTCCTGTGGTGTTCAACACACAAACAACAGTCATGCCATCCTGGACTTGACTGAGAGAGTGGGCCACCACAACATTACAGGTTGGGTTAGGTACAATAACACCACATAGACAGTTGGCACTGCAGCTGTGGTTCCTGAGACACAAGCCGTGATGATAGTTTCACTCACAGCAGGAAGCTTAGCAAGTGCTAGACCAGACATGTTACAGTTTAACAGCAAAGTTGGGTCTAAACCACCCACAAAGCAGCTAAATTTCTCTACCTCCTGAGCACTCTCATAATAATTTGGGAAGGAAGATCCCGATATTTTAATCCTGACAGAAACCTGGCTCAGACAGCCAGTAAGTAGCTCTACAGAATTTCACACTATACAGAATAGACAGAATATCATGAGGAGGTGGAGTAGCGGTTTTCATAAAATCTAATATTGAAGTTGAAATTTTAAAGGCCATCTCTAAAGAAAAGTGCTTTGAGTTTTTAGCTCTAAAGGTATCCCCAGGAAAAAATGACTCATTTGTCTTAGTAGGGATCTACAGGCCTCCTTCTGCTCCATCCTCTGCAACAAATGAATTGGCAGAGCTTTTATCTCACTATACAACTTCAGAAATGCTGGTCCTAGGGGATTTTAACCTGAACTGGCTTTCTAATGCATCCAATCGCCTAAAATAAGTTTGTGGGAATCTCATTTTTACACAGCTAATCACTGAGTCAACTCGGCCAAACTTAAAGGATCCTTCCAAATCCACCCTGACTGACTTAATTTTTTCGAATAGAACAGATAAAATCATTGCCTCTGGAGTTTTTGAACTGTCCGATTGGGTGCATTAAAAACAGTTCAAACAGGCTCTCGGATGGTGTTTAGAAGACATTTTAAAAATTTTAATGAACAGGCTTTTCTTTCTGACTTAGCAGTGAGCAAAATTCATTTAACTTTTAACAGTTCAGATGTGGATGTAGCACTAGAACATTTCAGGAAATCATTCCTCTCAGTGGCAAATAAACATGCTCCATACAAAAAGCTGCGAAAAAGAGACAGATCTAGGCCCTGGCTTACAGGCGAAGTTTCCTCACTGCTACAGTCAAGAAATAAAGCCTGGTCTATTGCCAGATGCAAAGGTGAACGTGAGAAATGGCTTGCATTCAGACAACTGAGAAACAGATGCACCTCTGCAATCAGAAAAGCCAAATCAGATTATTTCCTCAGCCAAATTACTAATTCCTCAAACCCACAGGATTTTCCTCAAGAACAACCCTCAACAAACCCCAACTAAAATTCTAGTTGATAATAATTTGATCTTTGGCCAGCAAGAACTGTGCCAAGCTTTTAATGCACACTTTGCTGCAGCTGGTCAGATATTTAAAAACATTGACATAAACCTGCCCATAGATCAGCCTTCCATCACTACTACTGCTTCCCAGAAACAGGATATCTTCACACTCCAGACCTGCTCCCTATACATTGTAGCTAATGCCCTTTCTTCTATTAATCCTCGAAAAACAAAAGGTGAGGACAGGCTGGACCCCAACCTTCTGTGTCTGGCAACCCCAGTTATTTTAGAACATATTACATATATTTTTAATCTTTCTATTTTATCTTGCAGAATTCCCAGTATCTGGAAAACAGCACATGTTATTCCTCTGCATAAAGGAGGAGATGCGGCAGATCTAAATAATTATAGACCAATCTCAAAACTGTCTTGTTAATCCAAAATTTTTGAATCCTTAGCAAATAACCAGCTCAAATCTTTTCTTTATGAAAACTCTGTCCTGTCCACCTATCAGTTTGGTTTCAGAGAAAGACACAGCACCATCTCTGCGACCATGTTGGTTTTAAATGATCTTTATATGGCTTTAGACAGGAAAAAGTTCTGTGCTGCCATTTTTATTGATCTCACAAAAGCCTTTGATACTGTTGATTATGATCTATTACTAGGTTCCTTACATAAGATTGGTTTTAGCAATAATGCAGTCCTGTGGCCCAGGATTACCTTTCAGGTAGGAAGCAATGTGTGTCTCTCGGTAACCATAAATCAGACCTACAGTCTATAACAAAAGGAGTCCATCAGGGATCAATCCTGGGCCCAGTTTTATTTTGTATTTTTTATTCAATGACCTCGTCGTCTCTACCTTACTCCAAATTACACCTTTATGCAGATGATTCAATCTTATACTGCTCAGCAGATTCAGCTCACACACTAGATAAACTCCAACATTCTTTTAACTCTTTACCGATTGCTCTATGTAAACTTAAGTTGGTTTAAATGCTAATAAAACCAAATTTATGCTGTTTTCCAGATTTTCAGATAGTGTTTTAGATTCCATAAATACTAATACCCTGACAGGATCTAGCAACGAGCAAGTTAGCGAATATAAATACCTCGGCATCTGGCTGGATGAAAAACTCTTCTTTAAATCCCATACAAGCAAACTCGCCATTAAGTGCAGACAGAAGTACGCTAGAAAAAGAATAGTGGAGGCAACCATACTAGCAGTCCTGGACTATGGTGAGGTAATCTATAATAAAAGCGTCCGCCAGTGCCCTCAAACCGCTAGATTCAATCCATCACTCTGCTCTGAGATTTATAACTGGTGACCCTTACAGTACTCACCACTGCAGACTCTATGATAAAGTTGGTTGGTCCTCACTAGCTGCACGAAGAGAATCTCATTGGCTTATTTTTATCTATAAATCACTCTCTGGCCATTTGCCAGCTTACATCTCTTCCTTGATTTCAATAAATAACAATAATTATCAGACTTCCTCTAGTGGCTGGATCACCTGTCAGGTACCGAGAGTTTTTAGTGAACTGGGAAAATCTGCTTTTAGCTACAGTGCCCCAGCAACTGGAATTCTCTACAGGAAACTCTAAAGCTCAGCTCGCTGGGATGACTGAACCATTTTAAACTTTTAGTTTCTAATCACCGTCAGAAAGCCTGTGATTGTTTTAAATGAATATATCTTTCTATTAGGATTTGAATTTTATATTATTTATTTTATTTTATTTTATTTATTTTTTTATCGTGATTGTTTTAATGAGTATATTTTTATTAGTATTTCAACTATGTATTTATGTTTATTTTATATTCTTTTATATTCTTTTATTAACATTTTCTAACATTTTTTATATTATATTTTATGCATCAATATTAAATGTTTATTTAAAATTTGTATTTTATTTATTATTATTTTAATAATATTAAATAATATTATATTATAATATAATATTATTATTATTTTTGCTCTTTTTGCTTTTAATCCCTTAAAATGTATATGCTCGGCTGCATTGAAAATGAGGGTCACCCCTCAATGTATTTCCGTGATTAAATAAAGGTTGATTGATTGATTGATCATAGCACAAAGTGTGTGATATATGCACTGTACACATCCACCAGGCTTATGTGGGCATGCATTTACATGAGTCTGTAAAAATGGCATGTGTATGCAGAGCCAAAAACATTCTTGAGTTTTTCTTTCACTAGGGGGTTCGATGTAGGGTGGTCTGATCACTTATTAGGTAAGTAAGCAGGATGGAGACGGATTATTCTCTAGCAACATCTCAGTTTGTATTGCTCTCTTGAGCCCCTGGATCTCATTGTGTTTTTACCACTTCTTCATACATCTCATGCCTATGACTTCTTAAACCAATCACAAACCACAGTGGATATTCATGCTAATAAACAAACAATATTACTTTCCCTAAACTGCTTTACTTTTATACTGCTAGAATTTAACACTTAAACATGAAAATAAAATACTTTAAACTATTTACTCCTAAGCTTCACTTTAACACTTATACATG
Organism: Megaleporinus macrocephalus; assembly: GCA_021613375.1. Taxonomy (NCBI): domain Eukaryota; kingdom Metazoa; phylum Chordata; class Actinopteri; order Characiformes; family Anostomidae; genus Megaleporinus; species Megaleporinus macrocephalus. Next base: position 37,569,610 of record CM038708.1, read on the forward strand.
TTAAATAAGCAGGTAAAGTCCATGGTATCCAAAATAATAGATGCAAAAAGGACTTTTAATAAATGGTGTGACTTTTAAAGCGATGATGTAACGTCTTGGGTCAAGGGACATTGGTAAGATGGTAGACGTAGTGCATCCTGGGTTGTGTGGATACTAAACACGTGCATACTGAAAAAGCCCACTGCTTTACCTGCTTGAGCAGTGCGTACTGAGTCCAGTCTAGTACTTCCTGACTAAGTAGGTGATTTTGGATGCAGCCAACAATCACAGGACAGTTTGTTTTTTTGAGTTCTTAAATACATCTAGTGTTACTAATGCACTACTGACACCTTGCGGTGAATCCACTGACTTTACTGTCCTACTGGTATGACACTTAGAGTAGGAAGCTAGTAAGGAGTTCAGGAAACCCTAAGCCCCGCCCCAGACTATGAAAACTTCTCACAGGGGGAAATAAAACACATATTCAAACACACACTGGACAGTAACAATAACATTCACCCAGTTGCAACACAATGTTGTTACCAGTAAGTATATACACAGAACATGATCTCTTTATCTCTTTTATCTTTACCTGTATAGGGGTGGACCCTTCCTCCCTATGTCGGTGGATCCATCTGACAAGGATAAGATGAGCACCCAGTCTCTGCTCTCTCCAGTGTCTCCACCTCAAAGGACTACATGTAGGTCACATTATCTTAAATCATGTGTCTACGAATCAAAATAATAATATTAATAAATATATTAATAACCTCTAAGGTTAAGTTCTTTGGGTCTTGGGGCTGGTGATGAGGTGTACCCTTACCACATCACAAACAGTTAAATAGAAAGATATATAGAATTGTAGAGGGATAGGTGTACTGATAGAATTATAGAGGGAGGGGAATTAGAAAGGGATATTATCTATATAAATAGAACCGTAAAGGTAAAGATGGATAGATGACACAGAATTGGAGTGTGACATAGACAGACAGTTGGATAAAATTGTTGAGGGAAGCATAGATACATTTATAGATATATAATATAATTGTAGAGGGATAGATGGATATATGACAGATAGAATGCTCAATGGATGGATGGATAGATGGATAGCTAGAATTGTAAAGGTATAGATGGATAGATGACAAACTTAGGGGTATAAATAGATAGATAGAGGGATAGATAGATATATAAACGATGGAATTGGAATGGTATAGAAAGGTACATGACAGAATTGGAGATAGATCAATGAATTTGCATGGAACATATCATGAAAAAACTAATTGTTCCTTCCTTTTTTAAAAAAATAATTTAATTCAGTAGAAAACAAAACAGAGTGGACGAAACATGAATATCACTGGCAGTTGGGCACAGCAGTTCATCCACGGAGTAACAACAAAAAATGCTGTTGGATGCCAGACTGAGAATGGAAAAACAAATAACCTACACATTTTACCATCATGGAAGCAAACATTGCAGAGGCTGCAGTATGTTCTGGATTTGCAAAAATTAGCCAACATTAGAGCATGAATTTGGCAAAAACAATAGATCTAGATAATATTTACATATGCAAGCCACAGAGAGCATATTGTATTAGCTCTACAAGCTAATTGTTCTTAGCCATACATTCCCCATGTACCATGAAATAAATGTTTACATGCTTCTAGATAGCAGTAGCAGCAGTAGTTCTAGTGATTTACATAAATATACATTAAACAATGACAAAGAGTTAATACTAACCCTGCCATGCAGATCAGTTGACTGTTTAATATATTAGGCTATGCAACCTATAAAATACAACATATCGTCCAACATAAAATGCATTATTCCAAACCTGAAAAATTTTACTTGTATTTACTGAACTACTGAACCTTGATGCAATAGGAAAGCAACAAACAAATAAATAAATAAATAAATAAATAAATAAAAATCAAACAAAAAACACACAAAGTTCATAGCATTAAATGTGCCATACAATTAAAAAAAAATATTTACATATTTTCATAGTTTTTGCATAGTATTTTAATCTTCTAAGTGTGACACTTGTTAGGGTGCACAGAGGTGGTTCTACATGTTACTATGGATCCTTTGGATCTAAAATGAAATGAGCTGGTTTCCCTTATTTGGGGGCATCATTTTTGGTAGAGACTGTTGGGCAACACAGTGGGATGTTGAGCTCCTACCACCAGTTTTACCACCTCTTTTTTGTAAAATTGCAAGATTTGTATTTTAAGGAGAAACAATAAGTTTTTGAGGTTTACAGTCAGTGCTTAATTTGTGCTGGATCTTGCTGGAAAAAGATCCGGCACCTCTCATATTTCAGGTACCTATGTTCCAGAACTTATTTATGTGGATCCACCACCTCTTTGACGTCTTTTTTTTGTTAGACACCAAAAACTATTCGTCCAATGGCATCTCTGAGATTTTATGGTTGCAGCTCCTTACTGCATTCATTAAAGCTAGGATTATTTTATTGTAAAGAATGCTACTATGTTAGATGGACACTTGAAGCACTGTTGTGCCTATGCGTTCCAGGACCTTTTCCCTCACTGCCACTTGTTGGATCACCCCACCTTTAGTGTTCCATTACCTAATGTTTTACAAATTAAGCACTGTTTACAGTATGTCAGTTCTATGTACTAAAGTACTTTTGAAACTCCAACACTGTTGTTTCTCCTCACATACATTCTATGTAGAATGTAGAGAACAACATAAAATATTGAATAAATGCATTTTATGGCCCAACATGTTAGATGGATATATTAGGCTGTGTAACCTATAAAATACAACATATCATCCAACATAACATGTATTGTTCCAAACCTGTAAAATTGTAATTTTTAACCATATTTTACTTCTTTACTACTTTAACATACTTTACTACTTAACCTTGTCTGGTTGATGCATCAAGGCTGATGTTCAGGGGTCAGCCAATGAAACAGTTTTGAGCACAGGTCACAGGTCTAATGGAGAGTTGGTGTCTCAGACTTCCGCTGTGTCACTGCATTGTACAGCACTTAAGTACTGCTGGATAAGCCTGTAATTGCCATATGAACAATTGCATATTAATCATTTTTAATAGTGTTTTTGTTCAATATATGCAACTATGCAACAACTGAGCCAAATGGAACTATGTGAACTAAAATGAATATATATAGAATGTATAAATTACTCATAAAAGAGGTCAGTCATTGCCATCTGGAAACAGTAGCCACTTGGCTGTCAGAAAATGGCATGTACTGGCATGTACGCCTCAGCAAAAGGCACTAAAAGGCACCTGCCATTGATAAGTGGCACTTGCCTCTCAAGACACCTAGTTAGTGGTGCTTGCCAGTGGCACCTGGTATACAGAAACAGCCAGTGGCCACTTCCTGCTGCCAAATGCCAGTGAAGGACTTAACACCAAACACACTTTAACATTAAACTAAACTGATACATAACTTACAAAAGAGATGCATGAGCATAATGAAACAAGTCAAAATTATCGTACTAAGGTAGGCTGACGTGCTGTTGTTGTTAGATATTTTTGTCTACAGAGTTTGTCTACAGAGGCTGTAGTGCTAACCCATAAAATACAAAAATCAACCATTGTTATCTAACATATTGTGCATTAGAATAAACTAACCCCATAAAAAAGTTTAATTAACAAATTTAATTACCTGACAAAATGAGCAGTGCATTACAAAACGTACAGATATGTTCTGTCATGAACATGCAAATATTACAGCACCAACGTTAATTATGGTGAAAGGTACTTTGATTTTGTGTTGATAGAAAACTTTCTTTATGATCAGTATGACAGGTAACTTGGCTGGTTAATGTTGTTGATTTTTCAATAGTTCAATAGTTCACATTAATTTAGAAATATAAAATAAAATAAATTTGGTAGTTCAGGTTAAGGCTTCTTTTATTAAAGATTAAGTCATAATTTTACTGTGCTTTTTTTTTAATGGACATTTTTACCTGGAGCAAAGCCAAGTTGATAACACCAGGCCAGAGCTAACCAAACTGCTTTAGACAGAGTGCCCAGCACACTTACAATGATTCTTCAGCAAAATATGGTTAACTTACAAAAAGTAAGCTATCTATTGTTTTGTAATTAGTAACTTTTACATACTTAAAAAACCGTTCACACTAACTAGCTAATGTAATAAGAACTTATATACTCCATTCACTTGCTAGTTATGTTTATAACACTTCAAAAAACAAACAAAATGGGCCTGATGCTCTCCAAAAAGCTTTGAAAAGTGGAGCTGTGGAGCTCGGTCTGCTGCTCCAGTAGAGCCCTGATCTATTGATCCAGTTGCTGCAGTCCTCTGCTCAGCGTTTTAAAAATAAAACGTAAAGTTCAATGTAACAAACAGTGAAGGAGCAAACACAGAAACATGTGATCTCTTTAGTTGAAAATGGCATAGATATTGCACTGCACATCCCTGCAGTTACATTGTAACAGTGTTGTAACAACCTATTGTTTTGGTGCCCACAACAATGTTAAAATGTAATTCCTCAGAAAGTTTATTTTCTGACAATGTAGATGCAACGTTGTCAATGCGTCATCACAGCCTCTTAGAAATCTTTAGACGTTCCATTATAGCTGAACTGAAGCACTATAATTTAAGGCATTTTAAGTTGGTCTCTGATGTACATTGAATAAAGCCCTATGATTTGGGCCTAGAATGAAACAAGTTGTTTTCTTTTATTTAGTATCACATGGATATTTAGATCTTTAGCTTTTCCCTATTTGTGAGTTTACAGAAAGGCACCCTGATGGATCACACAAAAGCATGTTAAAATAGAAACTAACAGGACAAAAGCACCCCTGTGTAGTAAGCTAAGTCATCATAATATTTTATTATGCTCTGCTAGCAAGTTGCTTGGAGTTTGCTAGTAGCAAATGTTACCTAAACTAGCTGCTTGCATTGAATCTCGCCAACAACACAAAACAAAATTACAGTTGTTAGCTCACTATGAAACTTTCAACTTAAGACGATTTGGTTTCAACCAAAAAAATAAAAAATAAAATTGCTGTTTGGGGTTGTGATGCTAATAGAGCTAATTTATGCTAATAAAGGTGGAACAGTCTCTTTAGTCAAATGATGCATGAAGTCTCCATATATTCAATTAAATGTGGGGAGCACACTAACATCCTGGAAAGAAAGTTGTCCAGAATCTTGTAAAAGATCGGTATAGTTGGCTTGGCCAGCTTGTTTGGCAAGTTCCACTTTAAATGAAGCCACAGTTACATACTGGTACTGTACAGTTGGCAGCATTTAAGGTGGAATTAACATCTGATTAAAAAGCTGGCAATCAGAAAGCCAGCTTTAGCCTTGTTTAAAGATTAAAATCAATTATGCCCGTGAGCTGGTAGTAAATTTTAGGTTTCTTTTCCTGAGAGTCTCTTTACAAGTTTACAAGTTAATTATCTGGTATATACAACCTTCCAATGATCACGTAACCTAATAGAATTGCTTTTGGCAGCTTATAATGACTTAAAACATGTGTGTGCCTGCTGTGATACGAGATAATCCATTCTGATAAAGCGATGTCCAAGAAGTATCGCCTACTTCGTATTGTGTATTTTAGGCTCAGGTAGTCTATCTTCATTGCTGTACAAAGACAGCAAAAAGGGGCTGCAGGTTTGTGACTAAATCCAAGCTCCCACTGCTATAAGTTTAGCCTCTTTGCCTTTTATAAGATAAGGCGTTTACATAAATGTAACCAGCACAGAATCAGATGTATGAGACTGATAGCCCAGTCACCGGGCATGGCCGATTAAGCTGTAAACCATGTAAGGATGTTTGTTTTAATGGATAACTGCTTAAAAAAGGCTAGGGCTTTAGAGCAGCAGCAGAAAAGATCTAGGTACCTTTGGGGTCGTTTTAAGCATAATCCTTTTGGACAGTCCGTACATTTAAAATCACTGTGTGTCACAGTCAGTGTAATCAGAAATACTTATCAGAAAATAGAAACAATCGCGTTTATTCGGCACATCTGCTCGTAAAGTGCGGTGCATCCTATCAAAACAAGAAAAAAATAATTCAAAACACATGATTGACTTCAGCTATATCTGAGGAGCAAGAACAGCCAGCCCCCTAGCGTTGCCATGGCAACCCAGTGTAAGGTCTGCTGGGGGGTGTCTTGGAAGCTCGGTGCTGAAATATAGCTCCGATCACCATTACTGGTATAGTTATTTGTAGTGTTATTGCCGTTAGACTTATTTTCATTGTGTCTATTTAATGCTTTAGTGCAAGAAATCCGTTGATGAATCCCGCTCGATGAATAGCGCATTTTTTGCACCGCAGCTTCAGGCCTGAGCAGCGAGAGAGGATCTTGCGTTTCTGAAAGACGAGGCGAGAGAGATAGAGAGAGAGGTGTAGGAGGTGGAGAGATTTGCTGTGTCTGCTGGAGCTGCTTGCTGAAGGGGGTAGCAGAGCTGCTTGTTGAAGGAAAAAAAGAAAGAGAGGGGCTGCAGTCGCGTCACGTTCGAGTTCGAGAGTCAAACGAACATGGCCAACAGCACTGACACCTAACACTGCGCTGAACAGAGTGAGTAATGATTCAATGCTTCTGATATGTATTAGTCTCCAAACCCATTATCTACAATACCATGCTCATTCTCTTTGCAGCCGTGTGGGGATGATATTGGAGATAATGTTTGCTATGTTGACGCTATTGTTGGTTATGCTGACGTCTTATCTCTATAGACATTGCTGCTAAACCAGCATAGAGCTCCTTTTGTAAGATGTGCCCGTCAACATTAAACTCTAATATCTGTCTCGCTGCAGGCGCAGTTTGTTTTTTCTTGTGGCGCTGAATGGTTGTCGTATGTCTGAATCTGCAGGTCGCTAAACGATCAGGTTAAAAGACTGCTAAACAAATTGCTAAAGAGCCGTGGTTGCATACCAGGCTGATTTATGATACAGTGGCAAAATGAGAAAAGCTGTGATTGAAACTTAAGGTTCGTTGTGGCAGATTTAGCTTTGGCTTAAGCTTATAATTTGGTCAGTTATTTTAGCAAATATCTACAATGTCAAAACCAATACTCATTCTCATCACATCCCTGAGGGCTCTGTTGGTCAGATTAGCTAAGTGCCCTAGGGAGGAGAAGACGAATTATTGAGTCCCTGATACCCAAGAAAGCCACACAGAGCTTTTGATAAATTTTATAAATTGCTAACACTATCCCACCATCGGCAGCGTCAGCAGCATAAGGTCAGCGATTGTTTTTCATTTTATTATATTAAGGGATGCAGGATATTGCACATGCACTTGAAAACAAGCCTGCGACCATGAAAAATTAATGAGCAGCGGTAAATGATGGTCATCTCCACTGTTGCAGTTACCTCAAAATCAAATCAACATTGTTACAATGATTACAATTTATTATTTCTTTTATCTTCTGCAGCTAAGCCCCCTTGTGTTGTTGTTTTTTTTTAATGCAGTGAAGAAGCTCTCGATGCCATGCATTCGACTGCTTTTGGACAAAGGATGCTGTGGCTCACACTGCTGAGCACAATTGCGCTTGGGTGGACGACTCCGATCCCTCTGCTAGATGATTCTGAAGAAATAGACGAGCCTTGTTTTGAGCCCTGCTACTGCGAAGTGAAAGAGGGCCTATTTCATGTGCACTGCGACAGTAAAGGATTTACAAATGTTAGCCAGGTGGCCCAGTCCTGGATAAGGCCTTTCAAGCTTTACCTACAGAAAAACTCATTACGGAAGCTCTATTTCAACAGTTTCCTGCATTTGAACAATGCATTTGCCATTAACCTGGGGAATAATGCTTTGCAGGACATTCATGTGGGGGCATTCAATGGCTTGAGCTCTCTAAAGAGACTTTATTTGCACGAAAACAAGTTGGAAGTGTTTCGGAATGACACGTTTCTTGGACTGGAGGGTCTGGAATATCTTCAAGCAGACTACAATGTCATTAAAAGAATAGACTGTGGAGCTTTCCGGAACCTCCACAAGCTCCGAGTGCTGATCCTCAATGACAATTTGATACCTGTGCTGCCCACTTTTCTCTTCAGAACGGTGTCTCTGACGCACCTGGACCTTCGTGGAAACCGGCTGAAGACACTGGTTTACAGGGGCACCCTGGAATACATTGGACGAAGTCTAATGGAAATCCAGCTGGAGGAGAATCCATGGAATTGCATCTGTGATATTGTACAGCTGCAGGCTTGGCTAGAGAGAATACCGTACACTGCAGTGGTTGGAGAGATTACCTGTGAATACCCCTTCCACCTCCACGGAAAAGACCTTAGAGAGATCAAGCGCAGTGAACTTTGCCCCACACTAACTGAAGCAGAGGTGGAGGCTAACCTTGGGATCCCTCACCTACCACTCTACACAGAAAAGGCCAGGCCAACAAAGCCCTCTTCTATGGTCTCCCCTCGCCAGAACACAGTTTCCTCTGTGGAACAAAGGGAGAGGCCCCCAAAGGCAACAAAAAGACCAAGACCTTCGAAGACTCCACCTACACCACGCAGTGCATTCCCAAACCAGCCCCCCATTGCTGGATATCAGACCAGGCCGCCCATACCAATTATCTGTCCTATTGGATGTACCTGTAACTTGCACATTAATGATCTGGGTTTGACAGTCAACTGTAAAGAAAATGGATTTCGCAACATTTCAGAGTTAATGCCACGACCACTGAATGCTAAAAAGCTTTATCTGAGTGGAAATCTGATTCAGAGAATTCACAAGTCTGATTTTTGGAATTTTTCTAGTCTTGATTTGCTACACTTGGGAAACAACCAAATATTTGATGTTCAGGAAGGATCTTTTGCTAATCTACCCAATTTGAGGAGCCTGTATTTAAATGGGAATAACATTGAGAAGCTAACCCTGGATATGTTTGATGGGCTCAAGAGTCTACGCTACCTGTATTTTGAATACAATGAAATAAAAGAAATCCAGCCAGCTGCTTTCAGCCTGATGCCCACACTTCAGCTTGTGTTCCTGAATAACAACCTTCTGCATACCTTGCCTGTGGGAGCATTTGCAGGCACTTCACTCACACGTCTTAATCTGCGCAATAACTACTTCCATCACCTGCCAGTGAACGGGGTTCTTGAGCACCTGCATGCTGTAGTCCAGATTGACCTGAACCAAAACCCTTGGGACTGCTGCTGTAACATCATTCCACTCAAAGAGTGGCTGGACACACTTAGCTCTGTGGTCATTGTAGGGGAAGTGGTCTGTAAAACTCCAGATGCCATGAATGGGAAGGATTTACGCTCGCTGACCACGGAAGTGATTTGTCCAGAGTTGCTGCAAAGTTCCTTGTCTCCACAGGACTGGATGAAAGGGCTTTCTACCTCATTCCCTGGGGCTGGGCCACACCCTCCAAAAGGCGCCATCCCTCTGTCAGTGCTCATCCTTAGCCTGCTCATTTTGTTAGTGTCAGCGTTCTTTGCAGCTGCGGCGTTATGTGCCTATGCTCTGAAGAAGCGTGAGAAGCTGCCCTTCAGGAAGCAGGGGGAGGTGGGTCTGGCAGGAATACAGATGGAGTGTGGGATTTTTACTGAGCCGCCACCCACCCTGCCTGAAACTCCTCCTTCTAACCACGTGTATGACTGCATTGCCACACCTTCCACTCACATGTGCAACAATACCATTTACAAGAGCAGCAGACAGAAGGATCAGAAGCATTCGCTCACAGACCCTGGGGAGAGCAGCTCAAATTACAGAATGCTGCTGGATAAAGAGAAGGAGTGTACCATGCCCATTAGCAGCTCCCCCATTAATACCATAGTGCCATGTGCGGACATTGCCGGATTGCATGAAAACGGAATACTCTGTCCAACAGTTATCGACAGCCAAGGTCCCACCCCCAAGGTGGGGTTTGTAGACAGCCTGTTTGGCAACCCCTGGTTCAGTGATATGCCTGACAGCCATTTACACCCTCCCCCAGGTTATCCCCATGCAGAACAGGGCACCAAACAAACACAGACACTCGCAATCAACCCTGGGACAAGGACAGGCTGTCCTAATCAAATCCACAGTGATTACCCTGAGCTAAGGGCTAGACTGAAAACAAAGGTGGATTACATTGATGTGTTGGAAAGGTCATATCAGTTCTAAAACATGACATACATGAAATATATCTCGCTGTTTAAAAGAATGGTAGGTAAGACCTTAAAGGAACTTGTGCAATGTAAGAATTTTTCCCCTCAAGTTGCTCTAGAGGAGAATCCTGTACTCAGATTTTTGTATTAAGTGCCTTTAAAAGAGCAACCAGCAATGTTGTAAATGGTTATTTTTGTATATTCACAATTTTATTTATCTAAAACACAGATTTTGAGTAGAAGAGAAAGGCTCAAGTGCTGTCATCAGACGCTGCAAATGTTAACATGCAAAAATGGAACAAGGGATGCCTCTGAATGCTGAAAGGTTTGGTCTTGGCTTTGAGTTTGGTTGCATACAATTGTCTGAATCCTTTCACTTTTTTCCGTAAACTTATAAAATAATCTTTCAGCAATAGAGATACTGCAGTTATTGTATAACTGTTAAGTGCTTTGTTGAATCAGTATTTTCACAACTAATAGGTTGTCTTTATTGAATCTGATGGATTATTGTTATGAACCAGGCTGAGGTCAAAACGTGCAAGCAGAAAAACTCAATTCCAAATGAAAGAGTGTCTTTTTACAATCTATCTTTCAGTGACTGGGATGGACTTGCGCATATATTTATTCTTAGATTTCAATGTTGCAATTATTATTATTATTGTACATCATGTTCAATCAGTGTATAACGATTATGCTTCTAATTTAACCTTCCTTGAGAAAAAATAAACTCTGATTTCAATAAAGGAAGTTAAAGGAATTCATAGTTTGCACCATAGTTTGGAATCATGTTTTGCATAAGGCAGCATTGTGGCTGCTGGTGAAGTGGACATTGTGGACACAAAAGTAGGGCTTTCACACTCTCACGTCCACTGTGCCACATCTCTCAGTGCACAATAACACTTCAAGAGAGGTTAAAACTCTCACATGGGTTTTAGGCGACTGGTAGTTTACATAATTGTGAAATTTGTTTCAGAGATGCCATGAAATGAACATGCTAAGTTTGTGAAGGAAAATCCTGAGGTTTCATAAGCTGCAGGGCATAAGCAGCAAAGCCTCTGCTTCCTGGAGTGTCCATGGGCAAGAATCAGTTAGACACACTTATTTACCATGCTCTACTCAGCTTAACCCGCTTCCACAGTGTTGTGTAAAATGGTTGATTTCCAGTATTATGGAAAGCATTAAAATGAGCCTAATGTAATTCAATCGTTCATTGAATATTGGAATTATGTTTCAGTTTGTTTTGATTTGCCACTGTTTGGTATTTGAATAGTCCTTTTGCTTTCATTTACTTTAAATGTGGCACTGAAAACTAGCCCTTTGTTTTTGTACAAATGTCTATCACAGTCAGTTAGGAAGCGTAAGAATTTACATTATATGACAGCAATTTATAGTGAAATTGCTTGTTTATGCAGTAATTGTTTGGTTATCAAGTGTCTGGTTTTTTATGCAGTGATTAGTTATTTCTGAAGTAGGTTTGTTATTTATTTGTTTTGTTATTTACAGAATGATCAATTGGTTGTGCAGTAATTGGTTGTTTAAGCAGTTATTTTTATAAAATGATTATATATGCAATTATAGTTGATTCAGTAGTGATTATTACTTAATACAGTGATTGTTTACAGTTTAAAGTGATATGTTGCTTATAACGCTATTTGTTGTTTATGCATTGATTAGTCATTTAAGATGTAATTGATTAATGTTGCAGTGATTGTTCATCCAATGATTGATAGTTATAAAATGGTTAATCTTTATGATGTTAATACAGGGCTTGACTGTTGATGATGCGATGATTTGTTTGTACTTGGATTGGCTGTAAATTAAGTGATTACTTGTTTATACAGTTAGTAGTTGTTTATGAAGGGAATATTTGTTTATACAGTAATTGATTCTAAACGGATTGAGTGCTCATAAAGTGAGTGTTTATAAAATTATTATTTGTTTATTCAGTGATTGTTTATAAAGGAATCATTTAGACAATGACTTGTTTATGACATGACTATTTCTTATACAGTGATTTGTTTATACATGAAGTGGTTGTTTATTAAGCAGTTGGTTGCTCTTATTTAGATTTTACAGACTGCTATTTCCTACTAGATAGTCTAGAAAACCTTGTGAAGGTAACAGAAATAGCTTTGTCCTATTTTAGATCTAAATGTGTACGTCAAATCATCTGTTCATGGTGTTCCATGGTACTCTGTCTTAGGACCTTTTTTAAATGTCCTATATATGTATATAGGACCATTATCAGTAAACATGGTATAAATTTCCACTGCTATGCTTATGACATGAACGTTCTAGTGAAAATTCAGTGAGGAAGACTAATGCTACATCATTCATTCATTCATAACTTACAACTAATAGCTGGCCCACTTCTGTCCTTATAATGGCTCTACTTGCCTAAGCCTCCAGCTGCATTCAGGTAGCAACATTTTTAACGTTCTATGTGCGGCTCGTGTCTCTGACCACTCTGCTGTGTCTTACCTGTATATTTCTATGGTTTCTTTTCTGATGCTGCTTTTTTAACTGTTTTAGGGGAATTCCATGGGTTACTCTTTGCTGTTGTCCTGGTTGACTTTGCCCTTGATTATGCTTATTCAGCCATTTATCATTTAGTTCTGTGGGGTGGGCCTTGGACACTTAAACGTGTCAGAATGTTTTGTCACGGTGTTTTGCTGCTGAGGTTAGCGTTTTACCTTTCTGTGTTTAGATATTTGCATATCTTCTAATTATTCAACATTCAACAAAATGTAACTTCTATTTTATATTTATATCATCCATTCAGAGCAACCCCAGCATTTTCTGTAATGGGGAAACCGCAGCAACTTCAGAAACTGCAAACTAAAATGCAGCAATGGTGTCTGTTTTATGAAAGGTTTCCAACATAAGTTAATACTTTCATGAGTTTTAAACACAAAATCCAAACAAACGGTTGGTTACAAATGCTTAAAGACAGATGATGTATACCTCAGCTCCTCTTTATTGGTTCATATAGGAACCTTCCTCCGGGGTGTAGGAACCTTAGGCTTTCAATAATAGTAGAAAACTGAGAAAATACCCTGAATATATAAATAAGTTCAGCCAACTCGTACTTGCAAGCTACTGGTGGTGGTTACTGTTGTGCATTAACATGTAAATTCATACTAAGCAATTTCAGTACTTTAAACTTAGTAGCATAAGTATGGCAGCTTAGAGCCCCTGCTTACTTTAGGCACCTTTAACTTAGTCACAGAAGACATTTCTTTTTAGCAAGCTATTTTCAATTCCACAACTGCAACAAACACAATGCTCTCAAGCTTTTGCAAGCGTCAGGTAACTTTTCTCACAGCTGTAATGAACATGATTGTTCAAAGCTTTTCCATGCCTAGTCACTTTTGCTGATTCTTTTAGGCACTGTCACCACATTGGCCTGAGGCCCCAGGCAAATGTGTGCAAGCAAACAAAGTGCATTGTAAGCGCTCATGGTCCAAGCAAACATGTTACATGTGTGGGCCTGTGGCGCCTTTAAGTCACAGAACACAGTGTGCACACCGGCAACAAACATAATGCTTTTGTAAGCATGAGACAACTTTTTTCAACTTTTTTGTCGTAATGAACATGATGTTCCAGAGCGAACAAAGTGCATGTGTGGGCCTGCGACCCAAGCGAACGTTGGTGCACGTTGTCACGCCTGCCCGTCCACGTGCCTTTGTTTACGTCATGTCCATGTGGTTCTGTTTTGTCACGTGCTTCTGTGTCACCGCCCTTGCCCCGCCTCGCACACCTGTTCCCCATTGATGTTTAGTCTCGTCACCTGTTCCTTCTTGTTACCCTCTGTTACTTTATACCCTGTGTTTGCAGTCTGTCTTGGTTGGTCATTGTCTTGGTATGTGTCGTAGTATCTCCGTTTATGTATCCCGTCTGTTTGCCTTTCGTTTGTGTTTGGTTATTAAAAGTATTGTTTATTTAAAAAGCTTGCGAGTGTGTCCGACCTCATCTCTCCACTACTCAGCCGTGACACACGTATGGGCCTGTGGCCCACGCAAACAAGGTAGGCCCTGCGTTAATGGAATAAATTTAATTGGCTCGTGTCCCAGAGCTGATGTGTGAACGCAATTGGCCTGACACCCAGAACTGATTAGTAAATAAAATGGGCCTGGGGTCTTAATAGGGTCTTAATATACAGCAGGCCTGTGGCCCCAAGCTGATAAGTGGCTGCATGGGCTGGTGACCCCAAGTTTAGGAGAGAATACAATAGGCCAGAGGCCCTAAGCCAATGTATAAAAGCATTGGCCCTGGATAATTGAGTGAATTCAGTAAGCTCCTAGCTGACAGTGTACACAGTGCACAAAGGCATCGTGCATAATGGCATCAAACAAACTTGAGGCCCATTTCTTCCAAGACCTGGACCGAGGGCCTATGCCAAAGACTCCTTAAATTCCAAATAATTGTATCCTTCACATTCTTTAACCATATCTGGCATCAAAATGATCTTTCTTCATTACGGCTTTTTTCAGGTGCCGATGTTTTGACGTTCCCCTACTTCCTCCTTACCACCAACAGTTTTGACCGGGCTTGACTGCACACAGGTGCCTGCACACAGTACACACATAATAATAGTGTAATAATAGATGCAATATAAATGAATTAATGATAGTTGTAATGATAGTTGCTAAGGTAGCTGTAGCGATAGCTGAAATGATGGTAATAATGACATCTGGAAAGACATTTGGAACAATAGCTGGAATGATAAGCATATTAATAGTAGGAAACATAGATGATATTATATTGGTGATGATAGCTGTAATGATTAAATCATAATAGGGATTAGAGACACTTTGATATAAATAATTGATAGTGATAGTTGAAATAATAGCTGGAATTTAACAGTAGCCAGATTAATAGCTGAAACTGTCTGAAATTTGAAATGACATCTTCATTAATACCTGTAATGATAATTGGAATTACAGGTAGAATAGTACTCTGAATACAGGCATGAGAGTTGGACTGACACCTAGAAAGCTAGAATGGTAGCTGGAATGGCAAATCTCTAAATCTATGATGGCTAGAATGTATTGCGTGGAATGGTAACTGGAATCATAACTGGGAAGACACAGACCTCTCTTAAGCATTAGGTCAGTAACGGAAAGTTTTATATGCTTTAATATGTGAGCAACATAATGCTTGTTAATCAACTAAAAAGTTATCAATATCAAATATATATATACAATATTCTATGAAATAAATTGATGTATTATGATGTAATAAACATCAAAACGGTACTGAATCCTCCCCAGTTTATGCAATGGATATAGGAAAAAGAATCATAAACATAAACATATTTATTTTAACATTTGATCTTTTTTTTTTTTTACTTATTCCAATATTGATCACAATTGGCTTTATATAAACATATCCAATTGAGTCAGAACAGCCTGGTCACATTTATTCAATCATGTGACAAAGCCATCTTGTGCAATGAAGTGAACATTGTTTTCATTAAATATTTCCACAATTTTTTTAAAATGAATTTAGGTCATCAAAATTTAAATACTAGTACTGTTCCACGTAAAAATCAGTTCCAACAGCTTTATTTTAATTAATCTATCAGTGTGTTTGGCTCCATCTAGTGGTGAAAAAGAATCATAACGTTAAAAAGTCTAAATTCTTTTGATAATTATTTATTTGCAGACTCTACAGATTTATTCTAGATCAGCTTTGAGCCAATATCTTGAAAAATATCCTATGAAATGTACAAGAAATTATATGTATACATGCATATAGATGTGACAAATGGATACATTTCGGCATGGTTATATTTGCAATGTTGTTTATTCTCAAAGTTTAACCCTTTTTGACATGCATGCCATTGTGAGGCCTAATGCATGCCTAAGGGGCCATTGTGAAAGTGAAGTTAAAGGAACATTAGAACATGTCAGCAGGTATTCAAGTATTATATTATATATAATCTTGATTCGGGGCCTTTGTCAAAGAAGAATACTAGAATTTACAAAGATTGACCTTTTGACCTTGGGTTTATAAGCTGTAATCTTTGAACTAATAAGTCAAAATACCAGAGAAGTATTCCATTTCCCAACATAATGTATAATTACAAAGTTCATTAAAACAAATAAAAACCAGAGAAAACATCATTTCTGTAATAACAATGTTTTTGTTTTTTTTTATTTTAACATTTCTAAGTACAAAAACGCACCCTAAAGCCTAGTCTGAACCACAATTGGCACACCTCATCAAGTATAAATGTATACAAGACTAGAAAAATATTGACATCATCTGAGTAAGGGCTGGTGAGTTAAAACAATGTATGAACTTTAAATATCAAAGCTGAAGATATTTGTTGATAGACAGAGACCATAATGTTGATGATTATTTACTTAAAGATTCCACAGAGCATTTCAAAACCAAATCTTCTGCGACTTGACTGGTTCTTAAGTGTATGTGCACCAAATTTGATAAGCTACCTTAGAATCTAGCCCAAGTTTGAATTGTTTTGTATGAAGCACTCTTAAGTTACAAAATGTTCAACTAAATAAGATTTTTAGAAGGGTTCATTAGCATATGACAGCCATATTGATTATAAAACATTTTTTATAATAATAATTTTGTTTCTTGTAAAAGTTTTGCTAGGGAGTTATAAAAACATGTTTTGCATTTTTACCTTACTGCCATGCTCTGTGTCTCTAGGGCATATGTTATGGGCATGGATATTGTTTGTATGTTGTGTGTTCTTTCTGTGTTTCCGTCCACTGTTTAGGGTCCAATTCCTGTCTGCTCCACTCCAGAATCCCAGTCGTAAAAAAAAGTTTACAAAGATTTATAAAGACTAAGATTTATTTTGATCTTGGCATTATGAGCTGTAGTCTTTAAACAAATAAGTCAAAATACCAGATGTCATGCCCCGCTCATCTTCCCCTGTCTAAGTCCGTGTTTACATTCTGTCAGTCCCATGTACTTGTGTTTACGTGTCATGTGCTCCTGTGTCTCCACCCTTGCTTCGCCTCACGCACCTGTTCCCCATTAATGGTTAGTCTCGTCACCTGTTCCCTCTCGTTATGCAGTGTTACTTATACCCCGTGTTTGCAGTCTGTGTTTGTTGGTTATTGTCGAGGTTATGTCATGCATGTGTCTTGTATACTCTGTCTCTATATCCCGTATGTTTGCCCTTCGTTTGTTTTTCATTTATTAAAGGTATCATTTATTTACAAAGCTCGCGAGTGTGTCCAAATGCTCACCTCCAACCTCATCGTGACACCAGAGAAATACTAAAATAAATTAAACCGGAATTTCCTTTATAGACTGTATAACAGAGACCAAGCTCAGTAAAAACAGTTAAGAATATATTATTTTTATAATGATTTACCTAGAGAATCCACAAAATATTTCAAAATCAGTATGGAACAGCTAGAATCTAAATCCAGGAACTAGTTCAAAAGGTTTTCAGTTAAAGATTGCAAAATAATAATGCATTCTTTTAATACACAGTAAGTTGAAATATGTATAAAAAAATACAACATTTTCCAGGTCCAAATCATTTGTAACTTTACTGGTTGTTACTAAGTGCCTTCACAGACACCTCACTTAAGTTTAATGATGTTTGGTCAATGGTAAGCCTTTTAGATGCTTGCTTTCAGATACTAATTGGCTGACAGTCCCTAAAAATTTTCATGTATGAAGTGGTCCTTAGAAATCCACTTAAACTGTCCCATAGAAGCAAAAGGCAGTTACAGTGCACCGAATTTTATAGGGTACCTCGGAATCTACTGCTGAACATACCTTTCATACTATTCAAGATTTTTTTGTATAAAACATTATGGAATGTTTAAATATTTAATATTTTCTAAAATATAATTGTCAGAAGGATTCATTAGCATATGACACCCATATTGATTAAAAATGTTTGAACCCTAATAACAATAAGAAGAAGAAGAAAAAGAACAAGTAAAAAAATTACAAACTGATTTATCTTAACCCAAGGAATCAGGAAAAAATACATTTTATTGTTACATTTTGTTGTATTGTATAACACGTTGCTTTGCTATAGTGCCCCCTCTTCTGCCATGCGGTGAAATCTTTTATGGTTGCATCATTTCATACCTATTGTGACTTGCTGCCAATTTAGTGTTTCTAAGCCTTTGCTGCACATTTCGTTTAAGCCAAGAAAAATAAGAGGAGGAAGAAGAAGAAGAAGAAAATTTGCTAGCACTACTTGCTTGGACCCTAATAATTATAAGAAGAAGAAAAAAAGAAAAAAAAAAAACTAATTAGATCCCAGCACTACATGCTTGAACCGTAATAAATTTAGCCAAGCCGGTCTATTCACATAGCCAACACAGCCCACACAAACAATTCCTATTACTATTTAATGAGATGGTCAGGACACAATTGGGTAATCCTTCATATAGTTATAGCAAATTGAGTCAGAACAGATTTCTATCAAATCATGTGCTGGAGCCATCTTATTTAACAAAGTCAACATTTTTGACATGAAATATTATATCCACATTTTGTTTTTTAGATGAATCAAGATCATGTATATTGAAATACTACTATTATAGATAACAGCTGAGATTTACGCCTAGATTTAATTAAACTATCACTAGTATATTTCCAGTGGTCAAAAAAAATTTAAATACTAGTTCTGTTTTGCAAGGAAACGGAGATCTTAAATTAATGCATCAGTGGTTGGCACCATCTAGTGGTCAAAAAACGAAATGGTCAAATAAGGACATAAAGAAATTTGCACTGTAATGCTACTAAATCCAGCTCTGTAGAGGCTCACAGAGGCCTATTTAAGCCAAAATTACAAATACTCAGATTATCACTTTATGAATACTTATTGACATTTATCCTAAGTTGAATTACAATTGTGCCATTTCTGATATAATATAGCCCCCTGTGTCAGGGAAAAAATCCTGAAAAGTGAGAGACTAGTTTGTTCATTGGTTTAAATAGTAGAGTACAGCAAAACAAAAAAAGACTTTCAAGCGCAGAGCACCGCTTGACATGAATCCAGTTTCAATCCCACAGGCCAAAAATATTTGGACATACGTTTGTTTATTTTAAAATAGCCCCCCCAGTCCAGTTGATATGAAAATGTATAGACTGACAATGTCTATATATACATACCATTTACATTTATTGATGATTGGATAATGTTAAGCTTGTCAAACCCATGCTAGAAGTAGATTGGCTGATTAAGTTAATGAATAAGTTCTCCTCTATATAATACCTCAAATGTCCAGTATAAAAAGTTTCTGGGTGGGCTTTCTCAGAGTCATGTGACATAAAAAGCTCTAAAGTTTTGTGAGAAATGATTATTGCTTTCCAGTTTTTATAGCCAATTCTGTGAACTAAGTTCCACCCACAATGGCTTAATTGATACATGGCAGCCATATTATTTACAAGTATTTATTTTATTTTGGATAATTATTTACTTATCTCTTGTGAACATTTTGACACATATATTGTTGGTGTATCTATTTCAAGTTAAGTAGTTTCACATACTTTGCTAATTATTATGTAATTATTGTGGGGTGTGAGATGTTTTTGTGAAATTCTTCAAGGATTCAACTTTTAAAAAAATTAAAAAATCTTAGACCCATGTTTTTTCCCCAAACACACAAATTCCAGCTTTATATTAGGCCAATCACTAGACTTGTACAGCTGCAAGAATTTTGAAGGTGCAAGAAATGTTGGTGGCAAAAGTTACACATACTCTATGTACTTCTATGACATTCAAGGTCAGACTAGAACCAGGGCTGGAAGACGAACAACTGACCCAGTGAGCCATCCATACATTTCAGAGACAATTTAAACGTAGAAAAACATTTTTTGCTGTATTTATTTCAAGTTTGATCACAACTAGGTAATCATTCAAATAGGCGAAAGCCTCACCTGCATGCCACTAGCACCTCCAAAGGTTCTGTTTGCTTAATGACAGATATTTTTACTTCTGCTTTCACAAACTCATCAGTCTTTTCTTCTCCTAACTCACCAGCTCAGAACACTGAGCTGGTTCTCACTGCTATTCTAAAGGGACAGTTTTCTTCCTTATGCATTGGTGCACATTAGTTGTAATTTTCATTCCTTTAGTATTTGTACTTCTATCCAGTGCCAAACAGAAGAGGATGGGTTTCCCCTTTTTGAGTCTGGTTCCTCTCAAAGTTGTTTACTCTTGCTCTGAGTGGGTTTTCCTTGCTACTGTTGTCCAGTGGGGGCTAGGACCCAGATTTTCTGTAAAGCTGCATTGTGACAACACCTGTTGTAAAAGGCAATATAAAAATAAATGTTGACTTGGCTTGAAATATAGCCAGCTGAGGCAAAACAGCGTGTTCTCACATATTAATTCATGTGCTGGAGCCATTTTAGGCAACAAAGAAGACATTATTTCATTAAAAATTTTATTTTAGGCTCCAGAGATCCTAAAGGAAATAATATCATGAAGCCTGTAATATTAGTTCTACTCTGCAAGCAAACGAAAGTTTAGATTTCTTAATCTTAATCTTTCAATATATGTATCATTGTATTAGCCACCATTTAATGGCCAAAAAAAAGAATATAAGGGAAATAAATCTTATTTAGGCATATTTAAGACTAATTTGGCATACATTTTCAGAATATCAATGTAAACATATATATTTTTATATTTATATTTATTCCATCCCTGATATAATTATAGCCTGTTGAGTCAGAAAAACCCATGCCACACTTAATGCTTCATGTGCTGGAGCCAGAATGTTTAAAAGTGTCAGCATTTCTTTATTAATTATTTACTTTCAGACTCCGTTCTAGATCTGTTTTAAGACAACAGACAACAAACAGTTTTTTGAGTTTTATAGCTCCCCCTATTGACTAATTAAAACCAAAATGACTGAGCTCCTTCAGAGTCACTTGACATGCTAGGCTTTAAAGTTTTGTGAAACCTGATTGTTGCTTTGCAGATTTATAGCTATTTTTGTAAACTTAGCCCAACCCACAATGGATTAATTGGCACCTGGCAGCCATACTGCTATAATTTTTTTTGATAACTGTTAGACTATATCAGATTGTATACCAGATTATCAGATTAAGTACAGACTCTTGCAAACATTGACACCTACATTCTTGTGGTATCTTGAAATTGTTATGATGCTATTTTTTGTGGGTCTATAAAGTTGTGAGGCATTTTTGCAGAATCTTTCAGGGATTGACTCGAAAGAAAAAAAATTCTATGTCTCATTGTTGGGGAGATATTTTTATATTTTATAAACCTATAGCACCACCATCAGGCCAATCGGTGTCATTTTTGTTGTCCAGCAAGATGCACACATCCTACATGTACCCTTCAAGTTTGGTGTCTAGATGGCTTACAATGCCTTCTCCACAGGTTTTACAGGAGCAAATAAATAATAATAAATAGCAAGTTAGAGTGTTTTAAAAAATTTGCAAATATTCCATAATCCAGATTTATATGAATGAATTAAGTGTTTACTGAAAAAGGCTAAGCATTCCTGACTTTTAGGTGTTTTTGTCAATTACCAACCTGGATGGATTTGTTAAGATTGTGATAGCCATCTTGATAATAAATACCAAAATGTTTGGGTTGATTATTTGATTATTGAATTTGAGTTTATCATTTGTATGAGGATCAGGTTAAAAAAAACAAAAAGTAGTTTGACAAAAGTATGTGTTACACATGAGCTAAAAATATGCAGAAGCAGTGAAAAGTGGAAAGAAACAAAATTGTCCAGAATGTCTCAAATAATCAGAAAAAATATATAATATATTGTCTCTTGGCCACACTGATTTACAGTTACAGTAATACATGTGTTGAAACACTTTGTTGTTTCATATTGTGTCCTCTATGGTCAACTGAATACATTTCTATTGCATGATTTCATAAATATAAGTATATAAAGTCTAATGAGAATCAGAAAGGAAACATTAAAATGTTCCAAATGTTTACTTTTAATTATGCTCTTATACAAAATTTACTGTAATGGCCAGTGCACACAAAATGGGAAATTGTGGCACAGAGAAATGAAGTTGTCTTCAAAGTGTCTCTAAATGTTACAAATATTTATCAGGGGCCTTCAACCAAGATGTCTGCTAAGATTAATTCAGATTAATTTTTTAGCCTTACAGTTTTATAAACTGTAGAATTTAAATAAATAAGTCAAAATATCAGAGACGTATTGCATTTTCTGACATAACAGGTAATCGCAACGTTGTTCAGGACAGAAGCCTAAATCAAAGGACACCAGAATTGCGTCTACTGATTGCATAATAACATTCTAATAGCCGTTTTTATCATTTGTAATAATTTATAGGTTATTAGAAAAAGGAAATCAAGGAGGAGGAGTTATAGAAATTTAAGCTATAAATGCCAAGGCCACAGTGGTTGACTGAAAGAGTAAGACCACGCTGAGCAAAAAGCTAAAAAACAATTATTATTATTTAGTTAGATAGGTCACATAAATCATATTTTAATCAGAAGCATTTCATGCTATATACACTTGTTGGCATATAAGTTACAATAGCAAATTCTATCCAAACCAGCGTACATTTAGCTTTTAAGCATTCTATTTTTAATCCCAGTTAACACAAAGCTGCCATCTTAGAATGTACCTTTTGTGTGATCTAGGTTACCAAGGAGGAGTTTTCATAATGACCACCTGTGCTACCCCAGGTGCAGTTCAGCTAGAGCACTGAGTTCATTTGACATATGATATATATGCTAATGGCAAAAAAAAAGGCAAAGCAAGAAAATTGTTGGTACCCTTCTGTTAAGAGAGAAAAACCCACAATGGCCAGTGAAATAACTTAAAACTGCCAAAAGTAATGATTAATAAAAAGGTACAGAAAATTTATTAAATACAATTTTTTTGCTGAACGAGTCCTTAAATTCCTTAGACCATGCAGCTCTCAATCCACTCCAAAAAATAGCAACCTGTGCTCTTTTAATACCATCAGCCAGTCCCATGATACCACAGAGTTAATGCCAGAATTTCACCCCTATACAATCACTGGGGCAGTAACCATAACCGTTTAGACAGTCTGGCATTTTTTCTCCAAGTGTACAGAACTGAGTGTAGCACAGTCTGTTGATAATTTACTAGCTGAACCTGGACAAATAAAAGTTCAGTAATGTTTGTTAAAAAAGAAGAAATAATACCATCTGTGCAGAAATTTGGAGTGCTCCACTGCTGTCCTTTTTATACTTATAGTGCACTTAAAACCAAAAATCTCAAAACTGTCATAAAACAATGTCTCAAATGTCAAGCAGTACTTTCATAACCATTTCATGTAATAACTTTCTGTGAGGGAGAACTTAGAGGGAAACATCAGGGGCTGTATTGCAGGAACTTCTTGTTTTGTATTAAGATCTTACAGGGTTTTCCACAAATTTATATTAAAGAAGCAAATATTAAATGATCTTAATTTACAGAATGTTATCTCCTGTTAGGAAATCTTAAACTATTTGATCAAGGTCAACAAGGTCAACACTTATGTCCGTTACCAAGCAACCAAGTTAGCCAGACAGCTTCTATTACTTATTAAAAATGTCACAAATAAAGTATATTAAACTAAAAGTTATAAATATTGTGAAAGCTCTGTGCTGTTTATCAGAGCATCACTGCCCCCCAAATTTAGGTCTATTTCTTAAACCTTTAGCCAAATTCCATAACAGAATTCCTGCTAATAACAGACACATGTTGAGCTCTTGCCATTATTATTGCTGCAATATTTTATCTGATTTGACACATGATGATTATTAAAGGGCAAAGTGGAGATGGTTATTGCAGTGTCTTTCACTTTTAAAACCGTTAATGAGGAAAAAACCTAAGTCAAAGCTCCTTTTTTGCAATGTGTATAAATGTAACATTATGTTCTAGTAAACTATACTGGCTGTCATTGAATAAAACAATTAAAAATACAATTAAACCTATTTCACACTGTTGGGGTTGTCTGAACTTTAGGACAATATTTAGGACATTTAGGTAAATTAGAATGCTGTAATACTCTTATCTGTAAATAAGATTATGAACTCAAGAAATGCTGTTTTGTAATGCTTCTGTCCTAAATTCAGCCCTAAACTGTCATTGCAACAAGCAGCTAGGATTAGATTTAGATTAGATTCTATCACTACCACTGTGAACAACTCTGACTCTACGGCAGAGCATTAACACCAGAGCCAGTCCTGACTTCCCTGGCACCCTAAACAATATTCTAAAAAGGGCCCCTCTTACCTTACCTGTGAGCCATGTAAACTATTCGCAATCGCCACAGTCACACCAGTGCTCCAACGCTCCCACTTCATACTTTCAACCACTTTGGTCCATTTGTTGTCAAAACATAAACATACTTATGTTGTACAAGTAGACTTATGCAGAACAAAATGAGATAAAACAAATTTATAATCTTGCTTGACTAAACATTTGATTGTTCACCATTGCTTTCCATTTCGCTTTAGTAAACTAAACCTCAACTGGAAGACTAAATAATCACTGACTTGTTTTTAAATATATTGTCTGACTGATCTGCACCTGCTGCTGCTGCAAAGCACGAGTTAAATTTTATACATGCACATATAAACAAATGCCTATGCTGCAGTTTAACAGAGCTGCCTGTTAGCAGAGATCATGTGTAATGCATAGTTGTATTTGAAAAGGAGAGAAAACAATTTTACTTGTTTGCTGTTTATGCTATTTACTATTTTTTAGGCCGTTGTGTAAACTGCTCTACCCTACAAAACGTGTTGCGAGAGTATAGGGCTGACCTGCTCTGATTAACATCAAACCATAATATGTCAGTGCCGTATCTCTCTAATAGTCAACTCCAATAGTTCTAGCAAAAAATGGCAATTGCCGTTGTTGCAGATAAAGCAGTCACTGAGGACAGAGAAGGTTGAAAATGTCAACATTTGGAAACTATTTATTGACTATTTGCAACCAAAGTTTTGTTAAACATTGAAGTTTCACGTTCCCTTTATCTTCTTTCTGCCAGAATGTCACAGACAGCAGGAATATTTACAAGGTGGACAGGAGGAATGTTTCTTAAGTCTCATGGACCAATCATTAATGTGGAAAAAAACGTTCTGAAACATTGTGACATTGTGATTAGGAAGCCGAGAGAAAAAGATGTCTTTGAGAAATCTTTGTCCCCGCCATAACAAATGATGGCATTTTTATAAATAAAATTTTAAAAATGGAAGAAAAAAATAAAATGTTGGTATATTACATATAATTGAGTCACATAAACCTCACACTCATTCAGGCAACAGTCTTGAAAGTCTGCAGTATTAGGTTGGTTTGGTGGATCAGTCTGTTGGCACTGACAAAGACGTTTATTGCCCTGTGGGATACAAAAGATAAAAATAAATATAAGAGAGACATTTTGAAATAAATGTATCACTCTTATCAAAACCAGTTTATACTCAAAAATATACTATGATTAAAGTTTTAATACCATTTAAAACAGTTTCTGCTCCCTTATTTAAAACTAAGTTCTGCTACTTTAACTTACATTTTAAATTACATTTAGTTAAAACTATGCATAACATTTTGAAAGTTCAAGCAAGCGTTCCACTGAACATGAGCCTTGCAGAAAAAAAATGAAAAACTTCCTTAATAGTAGCTTAGCGAAGTCTACCAGACTTATAGCCTCATGGAGCACATCCATGTCCAAGTGGAGCGCTTGCCATGTTCAAAACTGTTTGGTTCCACAGAGAAAAACATGCAATAATTTCGGCATAATTTGGCAGCAACCTAATAATAATAATAATTACACCAGCTAACAAGAATATATATTGTTATTTAAAGTAATTAAAGTCATTTAACCCAACTTGCATCGTTGTATAAAAAACAGGAGAAAATGAATAACTTAACAAGGTAAATTAAATTACATTGCAGCATGCAACAAACACTAGTGAAAACAACCACTCAAACAGCTGCTACAGTGGGGCAATTTAGTCAGCCAATGATTGTGCAAGTTCTCCTACTGAGATAGATGAGAGAGGTCTGTAATTTGCATAATAGATACACTAACTTTAAAAGACAAAATGAGAAACAAAATCCAGGAAATAACATTGTAGGATTTTTAAAGAATTTACGTAAATTATGGTGGACAATAAGTATTTGGTCAATAACAAAAGTTCAACTCAATACGTTGTAACATAATCTTTGTTGGCAATGACAGAGGTCAAACCTTTCCTGTAAGTCTTCACCAGGTTTGCACACACTGTAGCTGGTATTTTTGCTTATTCCTCTTCTGGATCATCCATATGCTCTCTGGCAAACTTTAGACGGGCCTGGATTTGTACTGGCTTAAGCAAAGGGACACACCTGGCACTGCAGGACTTGAGTCCCTCTTGGCGTAGTGTGTTACTGATGGCAGCCTTTGTTACTTTGGTCCCAGCTCTCTGTAATGTCATTCATCAGGTCCCTCCATGTAGTTCTAGGATTTTTGCTCACTGCTCTCATGATCATTTTGATCTTGCGTGGGGCCCCAGATCGAGGGAGACTTATCAATGGTCTTGTATGTGTTCCATCTTCTTACAATTGCTCGCACAGTTGATTTATTCACACCAACCTGCTTGCCAATTGTAGATTCACTCTTTCCAGCCTGGTACAGGTCTACAATTTTCTTCCTGGTGTCTTTCGACAGCTTTTTGGTCTTGGCGATGGAGTTTGGAGTCTGACTGTTTGAGGCTGTGGAGGTGTCTTTTTGTACAGATAACAAGGTCAAACAGTTGCCATTAATACAGGTAAGGAGTAGAGGACAGAAGAGCTTCTTAAAGAAGTGAACTTGCACAATTAGTGGCTGTACATTAGCAAAAACATTAGCTAACTTGAGTCCTTGAGAGGGACTTAAGAATAAATCAACAATATAAGGAACATTTAATGGGGAATTATTCCATCATTGTTTTTTTTTTTTTCCTTTTTTAATTGAAATCAGTGAAAATGACTGACCAGTGTTTTGACTGACTAAAAGTTGAAGAGTTTTTTTTTTGCAGGGGGTTCTACACCGTGCAAACATATCTAACACAGATCATACACTCAGAAAATAAATCGCATTACAGTCTCAATCTATACATCACTGAGCTCCACTCTGATCACAACTTACTTTCCATCTTTAAAGTAGGTTTTCAGTGTGTCACTGAAGCTTTTGGAGTACTTCACAAACTCCTTCTTTTGGTGTTCGAGTGCCTAAAAACACAAACATGACGAAAATCTGATAATGTAACAAAGGATAAATGTGCAGGTCTAAAGATTCTGAGTTGTAAGTGAGAAAATGTGAGAGACATCAAAGAGTGGTCTGTCCGGCTCACCCTGCGGTTTTGATATTGGTATTTCTTAAACACGTTGTTGACTGTGTCCAGGAGCTCCTTTATGGCACTGGCTATATCTCTGTATAAAACAGTGAAAGGAAGTATGAGTGCTGACAAACCCAACAAACAAATCAATCACTAAAGGAACACTCTCAGCCATGAATATTTGGTACACAAGATTTATAGATTTTTTTCTATTAGACACTTAATGCACTGTTTATATGTAGAAGCTGTTATATAAGTGAGTGAGTGAATGTTCAAACTGGCTTGCAAGATATTATCTACCTCTTTCAAAATAAGATATTTATGCTCCTTTGTATTGTATTTATGCTAATTAACATAATTCTGATGATATACATTGATAATACAGGTCAAAAAAATACTGTTATTGCTAAGATAAAGGGTTTTAAACACTGTGTTTATAGGCCTATGGCTTGTGTATGGTAATGTACATGTTATCTGAGTTTTGTTTTTGTTTTTTTTTAGATTTAATTCCTTAAATTCCTTTTTAGTCGTCCCCTAGTTATTACTTAATGCTAAGTACAGATTCAGGATACATGCCTTTAATCAAAGAATGTTGGCAAGATGGCTGGTGTTGTGCGAGGTCGTGTGGATACTACATACTCGTGTACTGAAAGAGCCTACCGCTTCACTGGTGGAGAAGTGCACACTGGGTCCAATCAAGAACATAGTGTCCAAGTAGGCGATTTCAGACACAGCCAATGACTGTTGTCACAACGCTGTGTCACTTTGCAACATTAACATTACAGTTGTTTCTTTAAGTTTTATCGATCACCATTTCAAACCCGAGGATTAACTGGACAAAACACAGTATTCTGCTCCACCTTACAGTTCAAAGCTGAAGTCAGCTTTTTATTCTCTAATTCTCCTGTTCCACTAGAAATGGTGCAGCAGTTACTGACTTTAGCAATGTCGAGGTCAGGTGGAGCAGAGTATTATATATTTGTACAGTTCATATGTGGGTGTGTACTAGTGATAAATCTAAAACAACAACTACAGGCAATACTACCGACACTTAAATTTGAACAAGAAGCTGACTTCAGCCTTCGGCATATAAACGTACTGCTCCCATTTAAGAAAGGTTGCCGATAAAAGATAGACAAAAACACAATGACGGCTGAAGCTCTTAGCAGGTGACCTTTAAAAAGCTATGCTGCTCATTCTTGACAAGAATCAGTTCAGCAGCAACTGAAAGAAATGGTATGAAGAGAAGCAAAACAAGAGTTAACATTGGTATTGCAGCCCACCACTGTAGACAAGCAAGAGATGTTTGATGCTGAATATTTCTCTTATATATATATATATATATATATATATATATATATACACACATATTCTTATATACTGATAAGAGGTAAAGGGAGAATTACTGGCTGTTAATTTTCTGATGATATGTTGGGCTTTATTGCAAATTTCACAAGCTATATCATCTTACATTTTGTTCTGCTCTAAGAGGCTAACACATATGCTACACAAATCAGCCAGCTGATGCCAGTAAAAGTAATGTTCACTACGCATATGTGACAGTGGTGCAAATTGGACAGGAGGTGCAGACTGAGTTGAAACATAGATTTTTGAAAGTCTTGTTTTCCTAACAGCTTCTATTACTCCACGCCAGCAGGGGGCAGTAAATGAGTGAAGTGCTACTACACCCTAAAGACAAAAGAAGAGGAAATTATTATGAGCTCACTTTATTGTCTGCAGGAAGCGCACTCTGTCGTTTATTTCATCTGGGATTTTGCTGAGGATCTGTTTGAGTGCTCGAGCTTTTTCGTTTAAATCCTGGAACTCCTGCTCAGGTCTTTCGATCATATACTCTGAAACACACAGTCAGAAACCTTAAAAACAAAGCTACACACACACACACAGCTGAAATAAAACATTCCTTTATTCAGAATTACGCAATGACAACAATGCTGTCATACGGATGCCTGTTATCGTGTTATTGTGATGTTGGTCATCTACTTATTCACAACAATCACATAATCCAACAAATTATTTTGGTTAAAACATCACTGGCCAAATTAAAATCCACTTTAATGCATGTCGCATATATTGTACTTACAATAGTGATTTTAATGAATACCATTTAAGTACAATTAATTAACTCCAACAGTAACTTTCTATACAAGAAATTGAAAGGACAAAAACATTTCTAACTTTCATGAACATTAATGAAACTACTTTATTTCAGCTAATTTTGGAACATTTTTCTATGATTTTATTTGTGAAACCACTACAGTTACTGGGAAATATTTAAGCCGTCAGTCAGAAAGACATTCACTAGAGTTTGTAATAAACAAATATGTAGGTTTGACACATGTCTTCAACAAACCTTCCACATCATCTGCAGACATGCGAAGTAATGACTCTGTGAAGTTAATTTCCACATTCTTCTTTTCCAGGATCTTCATTATAATGTCCTGAGTTAGTCCTGGGTTTTCTTTCTCAGCCTGGGGAAAAACAAAGATCATCACAATTGTCCTTTAAACAGCATTTCTTTTATTGATTAATCTAGCTAATTACATCTGTGTGGTTTTACAGGCAAACCAGTCATACATTTTTAAACAACTACATTTATCCTTTAGAAATAATTTAATTAAACTGCCTGTTGTTATTACTGACCCTTTGGAGACTAATACATGTAAATAAACTCTCTTCTGATTGGCTACGAAATCACGGTGACAGAAATCAAAAGACAAATACCAAAGAGGGCAGAATTTTAAGGATATGCTAATAAAAAATTCATTTCTTTAAAAGTGTGTACTCAGCTTCACTATTTAACAAAATATGGAAATTAATGTGTTTTTGACATCATAAAAAAATTCAATTAAACACAGCTTTTTCCACTTTTCCAGCACAAACTCATGAGACTGGTTAAGCTTTCATCTTACAACTGTTGTGTGGCTAAAGCTGAAAATAGAAATACAAAAGAGAATGCCACAGGACAACTACCAGGCTAACAGCTACACACCAAAAAACAGGCTTGATTTTGGCTGTGTGCTTATATTTTATTTGTGTTCAAATGGTATGTAACGGTTTCTCACTAAACTAGCAATAGATTCATTTTAAAACAAAACAAAGCAATTTTAATATTGGCTTTCTGTCCCGCCAACACCAGCTCCTTGACTTTATTTTCTCAGATTTTAGTTTATATCATCTAATCAGTCAGTAAAACTTTCATGAGTCAGAACTGAAACCGTTTTGTGAAGAGCAGGGTTAGCAACCACTTAGCAAATGTTTGATTTCCAAAATACCTTTCAGTAAAGAAACTGAATCTGGATGAGCACTGACAAAATCTCACAGAACTCACAGGTCTCTTACCTTAATGAAAGCTGCCCGCAGTGTCTGAGCTGCAGACAGGTTTATCCTCTCCAGCTATAACAGCAAATAACAAAAAAATCAAGTGAAAAATGACCAGAAAGTTACCACACAGCAACATCTTATCTATTAATCAATCAAGCTGGTTAAAAGGAAAATTCCATCAATTATAAATATTGCTGTATAGTTAGATGGTTAAGTCATTCAGGTTTCATGTAAAATGTTCTATTCTACTAAAATATGACACTGAATTAGTGAATTTAGGAAACCAGTGACAAGAACATTTTTGGAATGTGAAACTTTACCTCAGTGAAGACTGGGTACATGACTGTGTATAACGTCATAGAAACCATTGAACTTGTCTCAGCTTCATTCTTCATCTCTTCCATTGTCATCCTCAAAGGATGGCTCAACGCATGTAAAACTGAGCAAACCAGGGTTTTGCTACAGCTCTGTCCTGTAGCAGATCTTTAGAAATGATAACATTAGGTCATTCTAATGCCACTTCAAGGTCAGATTCTCAAATCTCCTAATCCTGCTCTTGCACTAACAAACTGCTCATTTTATTGTTTAGCAACACTCATCATCTCATTAAAGGCCTGCACAAAAATTGTTGCTTAAGGGGTTCTCTGCACAGTGAAATTGTTCATGAATTGAACAACAAAAGGGGCCCTGATATTGTCATGATGTCAAATAATGGAAAAACCCTATTTGGTTCCACATAGGACCATTTTCAAAAAGACTCTACATAGAACAATATGCAACCTGAATATCCATTTCACCATGCAAAGAACCATTTAAGCATGCAGACTGCTCTGCACAGAACTCATGGTTCTAAACAGAATCATCCTCTTTACTAAATAAACCTTGGAGTATTAAGATTTTAAAGATTGTGCATGAGGGTGAAATAAGGAGTTGAGCTCAGCAGTTCTGAACAGCGGTAGGGTTTTCCTACTGCTGCACGTTCATTTTAACCCAAAAATGGGGATTTTAATGAACTGAATGTTTTAGATGCATGTTAGAGTACATACCGTGCTAAAATGTGCAGTACATGACTCACCGACATAAGAACAGCTGTTTCACAATATAGACTTATTTTAGTTAGTCTGCTAACGTTAGGTAAAGCAGAACCAACACTTATAACTATGTCTTTCAATAAACATTACAGAGGTCATTTCTGTTTGCTGACAACACAGCTAGGCATTAAAGTAATAATCCATTAATAATAAGTTTAGAGCCAGTTCTGGATAAATCCTGCTGAAAAACAAGAGGAGCACCTCTGACAACGAAGCTGAATCAATCGTAATTATGCCCCAGACGCCAGAATGTAACTGCTACACTATTAAAGGT
This sequence comes from Megaleporinus macrocephalus, assembly GCA_021613375.1. Classification (NCBI taxonomy): domain Eukaryota; kingdom Metazoa; phylum Chordata; class Actinopteri; order Characiformes; family Anostomidae; genus Megaleporinus; species Megaleporinus macrocephalus. The sequence goes on from CM038708.1 coordinate 37,601,659, forward strand.
GGAACGGAAAAATCGAACATGAAGCTGGCAAACAGGAAGCTTAGTTACGTCTTGAACAGGCAATACAATACTAGAAAATGTAGATAAATTAAAGACACACAATTTACACCAATATCAGCTAAATAATGTTTAACTCGAACTGTGAGGTAAATATCGCAGCTCTTTCGGGTTTAGCTTAGCCGCGTTAGCTTTGCAGCCGCTATCAAAAAAAGCATTAGCGAGGTTAAAAACACGACAGTAAGAGCAAGATATAAGCACAAAAAAATAATTAAGCCGAAAAATACCTTTAAATGAAGAAAAAACAATATTCCTGGTAATACAGCTTTAGGCTTGTCGCTGGTTCCTCTTTAAACTTCGGAAGGAGGAAGTTTTTAGTGGGAGCAGCATTTGGCTTTTACTTCACACCCGTTTTCAGCAATGGCCGTCCGGCTGCATGGGCTGTGATTGGCTAACAGCTTTCACTAGCGAGCAGGTCGCATATGTCAGTGTAGTCGATGGAGTGACGTATTAGCCAATCCAGGCGCTGGATGAGCGTGTCCTTCCGAAAAAGCCCGAGAAACAATAAAATAACGCGTGGTAAAGGAATCTCGTTGATGACGTACTATGTAGACCAATCATCTTGCATAAAAAGTCCTTTGTCCCGCCTTCCACTGTTGCCAAGGAAATTTAAAGTCGACATTAAAAGGGAATGGCACTGTCATGCAATCCTAATCTAGAGCTTCAGCACAGTATAACTACTAAAGAAATGTTAGAATCCTTTACCTTATTTTAATAAAGCTGTTCCAAATTATCCCCTCCTAAAAATCATCTACTTGCAGACTAGTTGTAATTCTAAGTTTACTTAAAGACGTTTTGCTTTAAAGATTGTGTGTGGGGGTGTACCGCCATCACTCAAGATTCATGGAAGACACGCGACAAGACGGTTCTCTGTCCTGGCACCCAGATGGTGGAACGAACATCCACTGGCTGTCCGAACAGCGAACTCTCTTGCGGTCTTCAAACGCAGACTAAAGACCCATCTCTTTGTACAGCACTTATAAACACTAATCTACTAAACTATTGGTATAAACTGTATAAACTGTAATTGCATCTTAATTGCAATTGAATCTTCTAGGAGCACTGGCTAAGTTTTGTACTTGTACTGTATGTAGTCTTGTATTTATTCTCTTCTTTGTAGGTATTCCAGTCTTGCTGGGAATTGCATTGTCTTTTTTCTAGGTATCAGCACTGGCCCTGTGAGTATGGCAGTGTTTAAGTATAAGAGTAGTTTGGACTACTGTTTGTACTAGATAGAGATACATACTCTAACCGAACACTAAGCACTTTTGTAAGTCGCTCTGGATGTGTGTGTGTGGAAGAATGTGATGTTTGTTTGTGTTGTGTTTGCAGTGTGGGCAGGGGCGGTGCCCTGGGGGCGTAGCCACATTGGGCTCTCCGCCAGCCTTCCCTGCACTGTGGTTGGGTGTAGGGAACTGGGGTGCCTAGTGAGCTAGCAGTAGCTGGCTCTTTTCCTCAGAGGGGTAGTCCCCTGCCCCTCAGTCATTCCTATCCTGACCCTTCCCCTCCTCCCACTCAGTCAAACATCACATTACACATATGTAGGTTTAGGGGAGAGGGGGCTCGTACTGCAGTGAGTAGGGCAGCATCCTGTACTGGGGGGTCGGGCTGTTCTTGGTCGGCCTGGGGAGGGTGTGGGCTGCTTATTGCTTCTGGCTCTGGGATTCTTGCCCTTTGTCTGTGGTCTGGGGTCTCCTTCCTTCCTCCCCTTTGGTGTGCACTTGGTGGCCATTGGGATGTGTGGCCTCAGGTCTTCTGAGTTCCTAATGGGCTGTGGATGGTCTGGGTCCCCTGGGTGCTTCCCTATCTGCCTCTGGATCACGGGGGCATAGTTGCGGTTTCTTGCCCTCATTATTAAGTACATTCCATAAGAAAGGCACATACACACATTGCTGCAAATAATAGAATTGTGTGTGGCCGTATATATGTATATGCATATGTATAGATATGTAAATATGTGTATATATGTATGTATGTATGTATCTCTTTCTATATATATATTTCCTTTTTTCTCTTTTCTTTCATTTGTTTGTTTATTTAGTTGTTTGTTTATTTATTTGTATTATTATTGTTGTTGTTTATTTATTTTTATTTTCTTCTTTTTTTTCTCCTTCCTTTTCTTTCTTCTTTCTTTTTTCTCCCCTTTATTGCCTGTCAGATCTGGCTGAATAAATAAATTAATTTAATTAAAATACAAACATTAACAAGAATAGGCTATAGAAACCTATAGAGCTGTTCTTGTAAAAGCAAATATGTTTGGTACATCACTGCATTTGGATTACCATTCCGATTGCAAAAATTGCCAGACATGACAGGTTAAAAAAACATCTCTTAAATTAGCAGCAATTAAATATTAACCTAAGTTATCAAATTACAGACATAACTAAGATCTTTCCTTTATTTTATATATTATATATCTTGACAAAGATAGGAATGGCATACATGAAACATTCAGTCTGGATTTAGGCCTCATTATAGTACTAAAATAGCACTTGTGAAAACTGAAAACAATGTTTTTTTGTTTTACTATCACTGGTTCTGCTTGACAACTATATCCTACTAGTCAGGCTGGAAAGTCTTGTAGGAGTAACAGAAAAATCTCTTTTCTGGTTCAGATTCAGAAGTGATCGCTATGCATTTGTAAACGTAAATGCCACCTTATCTGTTCATACAAAAGTAAAGTGTGGTGTTTTACATGGCTTTGTCTCATTTCTTATCTCCTATATTAATTTTCTAATATATGCTACCATTTCGTACCACTATCGGAAAACAACAGAACTGTGTAAAAGACATTAAATACTGGATTGTCAGCAACCCCTCCCACCACCAGAGGTCTCAATCCCCAGAATTCTGACTGGCTCAGCTTCACTTCACCTGGTTCCAATTAATGCTTCTTTAAATACCCCTCCCTTTCCACAGGCAACCGTGAAGTTTTGCCAGTATTTCCTGATCTGCAAACTGAGCATTTCCTATTTCTATTGCCTCACCGTGTATGATTCTCTGCCTGGTTCGTTCTGGATTTCGTCTTTTGTCTTTTGCCCCCTTTTTTGGATTTGTCTGCCTGGATCTGCTTGTCTACTGGTAACGAACCTCTGCTCTGCCCCTTGACCTCTGCTTTTCGTCTTTGCCATTATTGGACTTGTTGGCCTGCACATACGGACAGCCTTTTTTGGTTTTGACCCATCTGCCCTGCCTCTGACCTCGCTTTTTATTTCCACTGCTGGTTTAATAAATATTACCTGCGTATGGATCCCAGCCCGGTGTCTGAGTCTGTCTCGCCACAAAATACTTCGCCAGCGCACAATCCCGCAGGTATTACTGACCTCCAGGCGGCTGTGCTAGCTCAGGGCAGAATGCTGGGGTCCCACGAGCAACATCTGCAGCAGCTCAACTATACTATGGAGGAGCTCATTCACTCCATCGGAGCCCTGTCACCGTTCGCTGCTTCTCTGGCTGCTGCAGCTCCCCCTTCTTCAACAAGCCTGTCACCAACTCCGGTCCCGCTCTCGATACCGGATAAGTATGACGGGACACCGGATCTGTGCCAAGGCTTTCTGATGCAGTGTTCGCTGTATTTTAGTCGAGTGCCTGGCACGTTTCCCTCGGAGCAAGCCCAGATCTCCTTAATTTTGTCACTGCTCACGGGAAGGGCTCTGAGATGGGCCACCGCCATGTGGGGCGCGAATGCTCCGGAAATGCACACCTATGTTTTATTCGAACAAAAGTTCAAGGAAGTGTTTGACCATTCCGGCTCGGGAAAGGATCCAGGAGAACAGCTCCTCCTCCTACGGCAAGGCAAAAACACGGCACTGGACTACTCGCTCTCCTTCCGCACTCTCGCAGCGGAGAGTGGATGGAATGACCTGAAAACCGTCTACCGCAATGGCCTCAATGACACCTTAAAAGCGGAGATGGCATGTAAAGATGACGGACAGACTCTAGAAGGGCTAATCCGGCTTTCTATCACCCTCAACAATCTCATTCGCTTGCATAGGCGAGCTTCTGCTCCCGCTATCCCTCCGACACGCCAACTGGCTCCACCCACTGAGCCCGAAACCATGGAGCTGGGCAGAACCAGACTCCCTCTAGAGGAAAAGCAGAGGAGGTTCCGCGAGGGCTTATTTCTGTACTGTGGAGAGAAGGGCCATTATCGCGATCATTGTAATGCTCTGAAAAAAGTCATCCGCTCTGAGGGTGAGTACTACTACCATGATTTCAACTCATAAGCTGACTGTTCCAGTGAAGATAAATTATGGTAATGAATCTTTTATTGTTCCAGCCCTGATTGATTCTGGAGCTGCAGGCAACTTTATGGATAAAACTTTTGCACACTCTCTATTTATCCCCTTCATTCCCTGCAAGACTCCATTAAAGATCAAAGGCAGAGATGGCCAGCCCTTAGGAGAGGGGACTGTAAACCAAACCACCATCCCCCTCTAACTTATCACGGGTCTGTTTCACTCGGAAATGGCCTCCCTTTTTGTTATTGATGCCCCAGAGCACCCCATAGTTTTAGGCTATCCATGGTTGGCAACTCATGACCCCTCCATTTCCTGGCTCAGTGGGGAGCTCACCTGCTGGAGCCCATACTGCCATGCCCCATTGTTTGACTATCCCCTGTTTTAGCACCTCAATAGAAAGTCCTAACATCACAGAGCTCCTGCAGAATATTCAGATTTTGCTGAAGTGTTTAGTAAGGCCAAGGCCGAACAATTACCCCCTCATCGTCCCTGGGACTGTGCTATCGAGCTGCTCCCTGGCACTACACCACCCAAAAGCCGGGTCTACCCTCTTTCCATCCCTGAAGCCGCAGCCATGGAGGAGTACATTCAGGAAGCCCTCGAGCGGGGCTACAACCGTCCTTCAACCTCACCTGCCGCAGCTGGGTTTTTTTTTTATAGAAAAGAAGGACGGTGGGTTGAGGCCCTGTATAGACTATCGAGACTCTTTTCTTTGGTATTAAACTATAAATACTGTTTGACCAGAGGAGGATGGGTCTTGGTTTCTCCCAAGGTTTCTTCCTCCAGTCTGAGGGAGTTTTTCCTTGACACTGTTGCCTCTGGCTTGCTCACAGGGGGATATTTGTATTTGTAACTGTCTGTTTTTTTTAAACATCTGTAAAGCTGCTTTTTGACAACATTGTTGTAAAAAGCGCTATAGAAATAAACTTGAATTGAATTGAATAATGTTATTTTACACTAACATATGTGACAGATGTAGTGTGTGTCAGGTGTGTAATGTGTTCAGTACAGCAATATGTTTACAGTAGCTGAGGTTTCTCTATCTACAAGGGATAAAAGAATATAAAGACTTTCACATCACATGTATTTCTTGTTATACATACCTATTAAAACTAAATAGAGACATTCAATTGCCATATACTTTACTCTGCTTTACTCTGTCAAGGTAGTCAAGAGCATGTGTTTTGAACACAGTTTGGAAAAAGTCACTGTTTGGACAATAACACAAGGGCATAGATTTTCTCTTGTCTACGTGCTTTTCACTCAGAATAACGAGTCAGAATGTAATTCATGAATTATATAATGTTAATTTCATGTTACACTAATGACTGACAAAGAAGTAGTTTAGACTTCAGTGCAAATAAAACAGGTCCCATACATCAGCAACAATAAAAGTAGATGGAGCTGCAAAATCTTTACAGAATCAACAAAACAATAATCACAGAAAAATAATCTCTCTTAACAGATTCCGAGGACATCACTGAAACAGGTCTCATACACTACAGTTAATACATGGAGTACTGCATAAGCTAAGTCTACCTCATCACCAGGTTTGTGAAGCAACACTGGGGCGTGCAATATATATGCAATATAAAACCTAGGTAATTATAATGAGATAAACATCACTGACTATGTAAAACCTACCATCAGAGTCTGGTCTGATCCTTGCGGGGCAGAACCTGCCCTTGGGAATGGTGCGCTACCCAGGTTGTGAACCCAAATACCCCAGTAGATTCTCACACATAGACATAGGCTGCAGCTACCCTGCCACTTTCTTACTTTTGTGCACACAGATACTTACCTGTGACCTTGTCTTTCGTTCGGGTCCTTAGGGGAATGTGAGGGCTTCCAGGGGGAGGTGAGATCCGGGAACCTATGGGAAAGGATAAAAAGAAGGGTTAAATAAAACTGTATATACTTACTGTTAAATGTGTTTGTGTATTGTATGTTTTCTTTGTAATGTTTATTGTATTTGGTTTGTTAGTTTATTTGTTTTGTTTGTTATTGTATCCCCAGCCCCGCAGAATGGTAGCGTAATATGTGGGGCGGGGCTTGGTGGGTCTATAAAAGGGGGTTTCATTGTGGATTAGAGGGGAAGAATTTATGGTCGTGTCTATGTGGCCTCGCGGCCTCAGATGCACACTGGCTGCTGCTATGTCAGTGGGGGGGATCAGATGTGGGACTGACTGTTGCCGAAGCTATGTAAAGTCCCTAGCCTTTTATTTCCCTTTTTTCTCAGTTTTTCTTTTCTGTTTTTCACGTGTTGGCCAAACCTGCAAATAAATATCACTGACTGTGTAAAACCTACCATCGAAGTCTGGTCTGATCCTTGCGGGGCGGAACCTGCCCTTGTGAATGGTGCGCTACCCAGGATGTGAACCCGAATACCCTAGTACATTCTCACACATAGACATAGGCTGCAGCTACCTTGCCACTTTCTCACTTTTGTCAAGTTGTGAACTAAAATAGCTTGAGCATGGGTTTGGATTTGACAATCTTTTGTTTGAGCCATCACAGCACTGATGTAGACTTTTATCTCAGCCACGTAAAACAGAAAGGGTTTATCCACTGTCTGTTATATCCTGCCAACCCAAAAATGTTAGTATGGCTGCTACAGTACCAAGTTTTGAAGCATTTTGAATAGTTTTTATGTGGACAGGCATAATAGATCTTTCCTTGCCTGCCCAAGTGATTAACTTCTGTAGCACAAAACCATTTTTCAGCCAGTGCTTCCAGAACAGCATCTTCTTCACATTGCTCCTTTTTTGGACTGCAAAAATCCTTAACATACTGCAGTATAATACCTTCCATCTCTGTGTCCTAACTCTGAAGTTTTCCACCACAAATTTACAATCATTGCTTCAGCTAAAAAACATTATTTACAAATCTTTCATCAGTGTTTCTTTGACATGATTACTGTACTGTACATGTTTTATTAATAGTTTTGATTAATCAAATATATTAACAGTTTATGATTATTACAGAGTCACTCTGAACTTTCCTGTGAGAAAGTTACTGTGTGTTTGTGTGTGTGAGAGTGTGTATATGTCCCCAAAAAAGGTAGGCGCTATTCCTTTTGGTACTAGTCCCGCTGTCAGACCCACTGATATATTTGCAACGTTCCCCTAGCCGAATGTGTACACACACACACACACACACACACACAGAATACATGAGACAGAACACATAACAAAACAGCAAAGTATAACAAAGCAAGCTGAAATATGCTCAAAGTAAATCTGAAAAATCCTAAAATTCTCCAACATAAAGATGTTATGTAAGAATAGTGATTCTATCTTTATTTAATGAACGTGAACAAGTTCTTATGTATTCAGTCAGAGAAAAAGAGTCAAACTGAAGGCAGATATATACACCATGCTAACATTTTTGTTGTGCTTTTGATCGGAGTTTCAGTTGAATACATTTTGGGGCTTTAGGAAAACATTCTCTCTACTATAATGATTTGAAGACTACATCCTACAGTTGCTACAATTATGCTGTTAAACAGCCCCTAAAAACACACAGCTGAAGCAGCTGTAGTTTTTTCAAGTTCCTCCCACTTTTGACATGCATGATCAGAAGGTGCCATATGGTCTTAAAAGTAAACATTTCTCTCTCCTGTCTCCTCGAGTTTTTTTAAATTTAGGATTTAGCTGATGTACTGAGCTCCCCCGTGTGGAATGATCTCAGAAACCCCCCAACCAATCACATCCCCCCTTTGACTGCAGGCTCTGTCCTGACTGGCCAGTTCTTTGATCAGGTCTGGGTCGAGCGTTCGGCTCCACATATTGACGGCAGTCAGTTTCCCAGTGAAGGCCACAGCCATGTCCATGTCTTTGTACATTCCAGAGGAGCTCTTCTGCTGACCCAGTAGAACAACTCCCCCCTCATGCAGCTTGCAGTCCTGTGCCACTGCCAAGGAGCCCGACACCTGCTTACCATCCACCCAGAGTGAGGCCACACCCCCTTCTGACCTCCACAGCCCACAGTAATGTCTCCACTGACCCTCTGACCCTGCGCTTGCTGCTCTGACTGCGCCCATCTCGCCACCCACAAAGAAGGTCAGTGTGTTTCTGTTCAGCAGAAGCTGCAGCTCCTGAGGGTTTTTTTTGCTGCTGTAGGAGAACAGCACAGTTCTGTTCAGTGCTTCAGTCACTCTTACCCACAGACAAATGGACAAAGCAGTCAGAGAAAGAGAGGGAGACAGAACAACCTCTGCAAAACTGTGTTTAGAACGCATTGGGAACAACAGAGCCATCTCACAGCCTTTAATAGAGAGAGAGAGAAATAGAGGGGACAGAGAGACAGAAAAAGAACAGAAATTGTAAATAATTTATAGTCAATGCTAAAAAAACACCATTTTATATTATAGTTTGTAAGGGATATAAATACTTTCTTGTAGTTACTAAATAATATATAGTTAATACTGAGTGATTTCATAGCAGTAAATAAATAATTCATAACAGTTACTAGCTTATTTAAAGTGAATACTTAATAGTTCATAGTAGGTACTAAATAATTTATAGAAGTTAATGAATAATACAAAGTGGATGCCAAACAATTTATAGTGGCCACAAGATAATTAATCATGGACACTGAATAATCCATAGTGAATGTTAATTAATTTATAGTGGTTATAATTATTTTTCTGTTCAGTTCCTGGTTTAGCAGTGCTGTTTACCTGAGGGCAGGTATCGGTGTGTGACGCCCCGCTGTAGCAGAGTGAGCTGTGTGTGAACTCTCTGTAGATCTGCTGCTGCCGACATCAGTGCTCGCTCGAGCTTTCCTGTGTCTACTACTGACTGTTGCTGGGTCTTCATCAACACCTGGCCCAGATAATTGTTCTCCAGCTTCTCCAGACGGGCAGCCTGCAACCTGATGAAGTTCTCCAACTGCAGAAGCGAGGAGCTACATGAAGCCTGCAGGCTAAAAGCCACCTGCTTTGCCTCATCCATCGCTGCGTTTAGTCTGAGGTCCAGTTTGTGGTCCATTTGCTGACCTAAAGCGCTGCAGGACTTCTTCAGGGTTGAGCTACTGCACAATATGCTCTGGATCTCCTCTCTGAGGTTCCTCATCATCCCCTCACCGGCTTCCAGAATCATGTTCTGCCTCATGTGGGAATCCTCAATCATAGTAAAGAGTTTATCCCAGCGAGACTGATCATGACTCCCACACAGACTAGAGGTCACTCCTGCTCCATCAGAAAACATCTATTACTGCTTTATACATTCAGATAATACTCATTAATTACACACATTGCAATAATTCATGGTTAATATGGAATAATTTATAGTAGACTATAACTAATGCATAGTAGATAGGTAAATAATTACAGTGGTTACTAAATCATTAATAGCAGTTCTGGTTATAAGTTATACTTGTTACATAATTGTTACAAAAAAATTCATAGTATAATAAAGTAGCTCATTTAAATCAATAATGTCAGTATAATTAAGAGGTTGAAATATAAACAGTCATTCAGAGTGATTTGGTGGGAAAAGCTCTGTTTTAGAGAAACCAGAGTCAGATATGTTCACAGTGGTTTTAGAAACAAGATGTTCAACACTAAATGCGCTCTCACAGAAAGTTACTATATATGAAATAGTTAATACACTCCCTGTTTTCATGATACGTTTGACAAAACAGTTTTATATGTATTAGACTTTCCAATATTTTATCATCATTAGTATTCCAAAAAAATACACCACATATATAGGTTCACTGGTGGGTTTGCATATCAGTATTTTTTGTGTTGTAGACATCTCTGGTTCCCTTCAAAATGAATTTAAATAAATCTGAGCGACCAAGATTTACATTAAAATGTGAAAAATTAAATTAAATTTCCAGGATTTTTACAAGGTGATGTCAAAACACAGACACATTTAAAACAACAGTCAGAGAACTTATGCTGTATTTCAGCATAAACCTACTTAAATAAAAAATAGCATTTGTCAGTGTAGGAACTATGAAGCTGAGATTGGTTTGTCATTTGAATTTTCCATTCCATTATCAATTTGGAGCTGTTACATTCTTACATGTAAGGTGCACATTATAAGGTGGAACAGAATAAGATATGGTTGGTAAATAAAAACTGAAGTTTGTAAGTTTGGTAAACTCTTACTGACATAAACATAACTAAGACAACAAAACCAGTTACTAACTTACTCTTAGCTGGGACAGATGTTTTTTAGAGTAAAATTTAAAAGGAAAAAAACCTACCTTTCTGCTTTTCATCATCTGAGATTTCATTATAGTATGAATCTGCATCACTGTAGTCATAACTCAGTCCATTCAGTATACAGGGCAGCCACAGGAGCCACAGGTTCTTGGTAAGATTCATGTTGTTGTCAGTCCTACTTCTTAATTTTTCAGATAAAGTTTGATCCTGTCTCAGAGACCAGATTCTTACTGTGCTTTGGCCGGTATCTCACCGGCTTGGAACACAGTACGAAGGAGGGGGCTGAGAGGCTCTTAAACAAGAGCTACTAAACCAACAGTTCCACCAAGAGGCAGTATGTAATTTCTTCCAGCCAAGGTGAAAAGACTAAAGAAAGATTTTGGAAGTACAATATACTCTGTACTGGCAGCATCATGGACTTAGTTAACTGGGCTAATGGGGGCTAGATTTGGCTGATTACGTCCCTTACTAGGCTTACAGGTCTAGACTGGGCTAACAGCAACATGGACTGGGCTATCAGAGTAAAGACTGGTCTAAAATGGACTGAACTGGTCTAACAGGGTCCTAGACTGGGCTGTGAGGCTCAGGGCTGAATCTGAAGTTATTTGGAACTGAGCAGTTGTTCTTTATATATATTCAGCAAGCAAAGTTACAAAAAGCAGTGAAGTAGAATACCATGAGTTAGTTAATTGGTGGAGACAGCCAGAGCTTACTTGTAGGCTAGGCACACAGACGGAATTATGGAAGAATAACAGTCAACATTACTGAGATTTTTACTTGTTGAAGATGAACAACAAAAACAACCGAAGACTTGAGTCCATATAATGTGAGACTCAATATTCTTTTCTATTTTGAGTTTGATGTGGTGTGTGAATATTCCAACAGCTTATACAGTCCAAAACTCAACTCATTTATATATACATACCTATTTAGCCTACAGCAGTTTAGACCTGTCCATTTACACAGCGAATATAATTAAATTTGTAATTTAACATTTTTGAGCACAATGACTTTAACATATTTAACAGCATTTTTTAATGCAGTAAGAAAGCTAGAGAGTGAACTATGCTCATGTTTTTTATACACCATGTTCATTTAGGAAGTTGAAGGTCACAGGCACATTTCTAACTTTAAAGTAAATAAAGTAATAAATAAAGATATTTAGAAAACTGTAGAGCTTCTAACAAGTCTGAAAGTGTTTCCAGATTCTGAAAAATTTCCTCAGCGTTGCTTGGCTTAGCTGTGCCTCAGTTACAGTGTATAGAGAAATATCATAAATCATTTTAGTTAAAATGGTAATTTATGAGCTTTGAGGCACAGCTAAAAAAGTAGAATGTTGACATACAGTGTCTTCATCTGTGCAGACTCAGCCTTCTGTTTTGCATTACAGTCAACAATCTACATTCTTTGTACTGTATCCACTTCAACACATTCTTTACAGAGGAACACAATTGTGCACATTTTAATACACAATTGCTGTTTATTTATTTTAAAAAAACACATATTACTATTAAATGATAAGGTATTCATTTTAGATATTTACAAAGATTATGTCATGACCTATATAAGCCCATGGCTTTAATAAGGCAGAAATGAGCTAGATACAAAGAAAATCATAATTTATAGAGTTCTTTGTCAAGGTTTTTCATTGAAAAGTCACTTATGTCACTACAGATGCTTTAGTCCACAGGGGGAGTTTATTTTAGAGCAAGAGATAAAAATGCATTCATGTTTTACATGGTGAGCAGGTAGATCACATTGTTTGAAAGTAAATGTGTGCCAAATTCTGAAAATCAGTGCGGACCATTAACAGATGTCACTGCTGAAACACTTTTTTGAGTTGTAATGAAAAATATGATGATTCTGTGTTTAAACCTGTGTTTATGTACTGTCATGTACTGGCTTTTAGCAGTGTTATGAATATTTTATTAATTTATTTAAATAAATTTTTAAAAAATCTAAATTTCCTTTAGAAATTATAAATGTGTTTTCAAATCTAGTAGAATGATTACTATTGTTGTGACCCAAAACTTTTCTTGAGCATTATGTCTATAAAGTGCTTATTACCTATTATTTTCTGTCAGTATTTCAATATGACCAATTAGCTGTGAATAAACAGACCTTATCCATGTGCAAACAACACACTTATATTAGTGTATAAGAGGAGCAGAATCTCTTTTTTACTGCTCAGTGAGACTTCTGCTCACTGCTTACTGATGTATTAGTGGCAGGTGATTCAATCAGTGTGCATGTAGTGTAATGCTGCATGTGTTACCTTTCATTTATTTTGTATAATGAGCAATGTTGTCCCTTTTATTACATTGAGAATATTGTTAGAATAGATAACAAGAACGGTCGACACACCACTATCATTTTTTACTACCAATAAAACTGTTATTCAGAGTCAAATGAACCATGTCAAACCAAAAAGGGTGTGGGCCAAGTGAAAGAAGCTCAGCATGTAACTGAAGCAAAATGCCAGAACAACCTCTGTCACCCTTAAGGGTTCCCTACAAAGCTCCACTCCAAAACAAATACAGCCTCTTTCTTCAGTGTTTAACATGGTGGTGGTGTGTTGCACTGGTATGAGTGGATCAGATACAGCAGTACTGCTGGAGTTTTTAAACATCTCACCACTAGACTGAGAATAGTTCACCAACCAACAACATCTAGCCAACAGTGTCCTAAATGACCAACACTAACTGTGCAGCAACAGATGAGCTATCATCACTGACTCTACACGTTAGCTGATAAAATAAACAATGAGTTTAGATACAAGCTATGACGAATTGGTGTAAATATCAATGTTTCTCTTATCAGATTTTGATCAATATATTTACAGTTTAAAAGTATTTGCTACCTGTGTTTGCACACAGAGGAATTTGACCTCGGAATTTAACCTGTCCATGCAGTGAAACACACACACACTTAGGGGGCAGTAAACAAACTTGCCTCAAGTGGTGGGCAGCCCTATCCACAGTGCCTGGGAAGTTGGGGTTAGGTGCCTTGCTCAGTCATGTCCTGTCAGTCTAGGGAATAGAAGCAGTGACCTTGTAGTCACACGACTATCCTTAAACTTATTTAGCAGAAGCAGTATGTAAAAGCTTGTGTGGTTCAAACAGCACAGAATTTTACTGAAGAGTATTATAAATTTATCAAACTTTTCAGCGACTGTTACAACTCGGCCCTCAGTCTATTTGTAAACTCGCTCTATGGAGTAGGTGATAACATTTTCACTCACTCCCCATCCGTGTGCTGCTCTTTGTCCTACTCCTGGACAGTGGTCAGCCAGTCAGTCAAACCAGTTTACCAGGGGTGGCAAAGGGATGGAATGTTACGGTGGCAACCACAGTATGGGGGGTGCATTTGCTACGTGTGTATATGCCAGTTGCTATATGTCATTGAATTTATAGCTCAGTCTTTCCAGTGAATGTATAGTTCTTGCTTATTCATTTGTTTTGCCTATGTATGCATTTGTCAATTATTTCTGAAATACACGTAGGATTGTACACGTAGGCGGATGTCTCTTGTGGACAGCAAAACCCTGTCTCCTGGCTGGTACTCAGGTGCATCACTTCTCTTCCAATCAGCTTGTTCCTTTTGTCTAGTTCGGCTGTGTTCAAGCCGAACGTGAGTCGATTCCCACACTTCCATGGGTAGAGGGCAGGTTGGTATCCCAGGATGCACTGAAAGGGTGTCAACCCAGTGGATGTCTGACGCAATGAATTTTGAGCGTACTCCGCCCAAGCAATATATCGAGCCCAGTGTCCGGGACGATCCTGGCAGTGACTACGAAGCAAGCGTGTGATCTCCTGATTCATTCGCTCACTCTGACCATTGCTTTGGGGGTGGTAACCAGATGTAAGACTCACTGTGACACCCAGTCTATGCATGAATTCTTGCCAAACCCTAGACGTGAACTGAGGACCTCTATCTGAGACGATATCTTCTGGAACTCCATAACATCTAAAAACTTGATGAAATAGTGCTTCTGCTGTTTGAAATGAACTAGGCATTCCTTTAAAGGGGATGAGCCGGCAGGCTTTAAAATCTGTCTACAATGACTAACAAGGTATTAAAACCACCAGAACACGGTAAATCTGTTAGAAAATCCATGGTAATGTGAGACCAGGGGCGTGAAGGTACAGGCAGGGGGCAGAGCTTTCCCACTGGGGCATGGCGGGGACTCTTTGATGTGGTGCATATGGTACAAGACCTAACATACGGGCAACGTCCTTTGCTAACGTGGGCCACCAGTACTTACTGGACAATGCTTGTTGTGTTCGGGTGATACCAGGGTGACCAGTACCTAATGCAGTGTGAGCCCAGGTTATAAGATCAGGTCTGATAGCGGAAGGAACAAACATACGATCAGTAGGGCATTGGGGGGGGACAGGGCTCACCCTCAGAGGCAGCTCGGATGGTTTCATCAATGTCCCATATTATAGGAGCAACCGTCACAGAGGGAGGTAGGATGAATTCAGGTGCAAACACGGATACTGGGGATTCGTATCGTCGAGACAAGGCATCTGCTTTAACATTTTTGGATCCAGGGCGATAAGTAATGTGGAACTGGAACCGAGAAAAGAACAGCGACCATCTGGCCTGTCTTGGGTTAAGACATTTGGCAGTACGAAGATACTCTAAGTTCTTATGATCTGTGATCACCACAAATGGTTCCTTTGCTCCCTCTAACCAATGTCGCCATTCTTCGAGTGCTAGTAATTCTCGGTTGCCAACATCATAGTTGCGTTCTGTGGGGGTCAATTTCTTAGAGTAAAAGGCACAGGGGTACAGTTTAGGGGGTTTTCCCTGACGTTGTGAGAGTATTGCTCCCACGCCCACTTCTGAAGCATCAGCTTCTACCATGAACTGTAAGGATGGATCAGGACATTTTAAAATGGGAGCTGAGGTAAAGCGTGCTTTGAGGGTCCCAGCTGACTCGTTCCATTGTAACCGTAGTGGTTTGCTCTTAAGGAGGGAAGTGAGTGGGGCCGCAATGGAACTATAACCTTGAATGAACTGGCGGTAAAAATTAGTGAAGCCTAAAAACCTCTGAAGGTCCTTGATAGTTTTGTGAGACTGCCATGATAGGACCGCATTAATTTTGCTGGGATCCACTGATACACCCTTAGAGCTGATAACATACCCCAAAAACGTTATGCTGGGCTGATGGAATAGGCACCTTTCTGCTTTTACATACAACCGATTCTCTAATAGGCGACACAGAACAGCACGGACGTGGTTCACATGTTCTGACAGGGACGATGAGTAGACCAAAATGTCATCAATATAGACAATAACGAACTTGTCTATCATGTCCCTCAGTACTTCATTCATAAATGACTGGAACACTGAGGGGCACAAAGACAGACCATACGGCATTACAAGGTACTCAAAGTGCCCCCTAGTGGTGCTGAACGCAGTTTTCCACTCGTCCCCCTCCCGAATGCGAATCAAATTGTATGCACTGAGCAAATCTAATTTGGTGAAAATGGTAGCGTTGCGGAGTTGTTCTAAGGTCACAGGTACTAAAGGTAGAGGGTAATGGTGCTTCACCAGACAAGCATTGAGATTACGGTAGTCTATACACTGTCTCAGTCCCCCTACCCTTTTCTCTACAAAAAAAAAGCCAGCTGAAACAGGAGAGGTGGATGGACGGATGAATTCTTGTTGTAATGCTTCATCTATATATTCAGCCATAGCTTTTGTTTCAGTTGCAGACAGAGGGTAGATTTTGGCCTTTGCTGGCAGGGTATCGGCTAACAAGTCTATAGCACAGTCAGATGGACGATGTGGGGAAAGATGAGTGGCCTTCTGTTTGCTAAATACTTCACCTAGACCTGAATAAACAACTGGGATATCAGGAGTGCAAGAACAATCAGAGCTTTCGATATTAGTGGCAAAGCTGGGAATTTGAATACAAGTTTAAAAACACAGCGGGGACCACGATGTGATTTCCATCTTAGACCAGGAGATGGTGGGGTTGTGCAATTTCAACCAGGGAAGTCCTAGAATCACAGGATGAAGTGGTGCTTTAGCAAGCAGAAATGTCAATTTTTCGGTGTGCACTGTCCCTACTCTAATGCTAAGGGGAAGTGTGGTGTGTGTGACCAAGCCTTCGCCACTAGGTGTCGTATCAATGGCTTGTATGTTAAGGGGTCTCGACAGTTGCTGGCAAGGAAGCTTAAGTCTTCTAGCAAGATGAACATCTAAGATGTTGCTAGCAGATCCACAATCTATGAGAGCAGAAAAAAAACACGGTTCAGGGCAGTAAACAGTTACCGGCACGGTAAGTAGCTTTGTAGAAATGTAATGAGGAAGCGCACTCATCGCGGATTGGGACCGGCCTCGTTCCCTGGCGGCTGCTGAGTCACGCCAAACCGGCTTTTGTGAGCAATTGTTTCTAAAAATGTCCAGACTCTCCGCAGTACAAACACAGCTGGTTTTGGAATCTACGGTTCTTTTCCTGAATGAAGAGGCGAGTGTGACCCAATTGCATGGGTTCCGGAACGTACTCGTGAGCAGGGGGAGGAACCGGCAGCATTCTTAGAACTGGTTTTCTTTTTCGTTCACGTATCAGACAGTCCAAGCATATGGACAGCTGTATGAGTTCGTCAAGAGTGCACTGATCGTCTCTACAGGCAAGTTCTGTTTGAATATCCTCCTTCAGACCCCGCCGATACACGGTTAAAAGTGCAGAGTCGTTCCATCCACTGGCGGCTGCCATTGTTCAAAAGTCCAATGCATACTCTGCTGTGGTACGTGAACCTTGGCGAAGAGAGAGGTTTTTCTCCGCCTTCTTTACCTTCACAAGGGTGATCAAATACGGAACGAAACAGAGCCAAAAACCGATCCCAAGAGGTAATCTCAGTCCCACCGTGTTCCCAGACTGCAGTAGCCCACTCTAACGCTCGGCCGGTTAAGAGAGACATGACCGTAGCAATTTTAGCCGTGGGTGCAGTGTAGTGGTGTGTAAAATATAGTGAACACTGCAATAGGAACCCTTTGCACTGGTTAGGATTACCATCATACTTGTCCGGCAACGACAGCCTCCCTTGTCCTCCCTCCCTGGACTTCAGCAGCAGGCGCAGTGACTAAGGCCTCAGGGGCAGAAGGAGCAGGGGGTGTGGTCTGCTCAGTAGACAGGGGAGCTAGAACGAGGCCGAGCTAACGGAGAAGATCTAACATCCCCTGTGACAGTTTGATGGCTGCGGAAGTAAATTTTTGTATCTTCTTGCTAATGTTACCTTAATTTCACTGCTACATTAAATCTACTGCCACCTAAATTCAGTGCTGCCTAAAATCTTCTTATGCTATTTCTAGGGGTTACTATGGTGGCCCAAGTGGTTGCCAGGTGGTTGCTAGGGTGTTTTTTTTAGGCCTTTGTTATGGTTTCCTAGGTGGTTGCCATGGTGTTGCTAGACGGTTGCTATGGTGTCCCAAGTCTTTGCAAAGGTGTCCATGGTGGTTGCTACATAAAAAAGATCTCTGTATATATCTGTAAATCTGTGCAGGAAGTTATTCCTCCTGGAGAGTTCAATTAAAAAATAAGTACATGAAAAAGCACAAACTGGTCACAGATATAGAATACACAGGTATTCTGGATGTTTTGTCTCCTAGCAAAGTGTAAAAGGTCCTCATTTCTGAAGCATTTTTACAATTTAGCTAATGTGGAACAGATAAGTGCTAAGCTTCTTGCTGACAGGGTGCTAAGTGAGTAAGTGATTTATAGAAGCAAAAGATTTCTTCTAAAATCACTATGTTTACACAACTCTTAGCAAAAGCCACTGATGCAGCTCAGTGACAGCACAGAGAGAACAGCATCCTGACCTCCAGAGGTGAAAAGTATTAAATTACATTTACTCCCATTACTGTACTTCAGTCAGTTTTTTAAAATCCTTTTTAAATCCTTGTACTTCTACTAGTCAAGTTTTAATAATCACTTTATAAAAAACACTTTTACTTAGTATTGTTATTAAAATGACAGTAGCTAAGTAAAAGTTAATTTTCAGTATATCAGCTCAAAAATGAAATAGAAGAAAGCCTAGTTACACAGTCATTATTATATATAGTTAACAGTATAGTTATATATAACATACAGTTATACAGACATTAAATACGATACAGTCTGATAACTGATACAGAGATCCAGAGTATAACAGTGTCTGATAACTGATATAGGGGTCCAGTGATACAGGATTATATTTTACTGTGCTGCGATGAGTTAAACAGTCTGATGGCCTGGGGGACAAAAGACTTCCTAAATCTGTCTGTGCAGCAGGACTGGGACAGCAGGCTGCCACTGAATGAACTCCTCTGCCTGATGGTGGCACTGTGCAGAGGGTGGTCAACATTGTCCATGATGGTCAGCAGTTTACTGAGGGTCCCTCTCTCTGCTACTAACGTAAGACACTCCAGCTCTGTTCCCAGCACAGAACCAGCTTTCCTCACCAGTTTGTCTTGTCGACTGGCATCCTCTTCTTAATGCTGCTTTCGTGAACAGGACTAGAGAGAACACGGTCCCCTGTGATGCTCCTTTGCTGCCAATCACTGTGTCTGAGGTGCAGTCCCTGATTCAAACATATTGAGGTCTCCCGGTGAGGTACTCTGTGATCCAGGTGACCAGATGTGAATCCACCTCTATCTCCTTTATCTTGTTTCTGAGTAGGAGGGGCTGGATGGTGTGGAGGCACTGGATAAGTCAAAAAACACGTCCCTCATAGCGCCGCTCCCTTTGTCCAAATGAGAGTGAGCTCTGTGCAAAAGACAGGGGATGGCATCCTCCACTCCCACCTTCTCCCGATATGCAAACTGAAGTGGGTCCTCAGCATGGCAAACCTGAGGTCTGAGAAGTTTTAGCAGCAGTCTCTCCATGGTCTTCATTATGTGGGATGTCAATGCAACTCCTCTGTAGTCATTCAGCTCCTTAGGGTGTGTTTTCTTAGGAACACAGGATGTCTTCCATGTGATTGGCACCTTCCTGAGACATTGGCACAGGCTGAAGACGTGTTGAGGGGGCTCTCCCATTTGGGCGGTGCATGCTTTGAGCATTCTAGGGCACACCTTGTCCGGGCCTGCTGTCTTCCTGGGACGAAGTCTCCTCAGCTGTTTCCTAACTTGGTCTGCGGTTAATGTGGGGGGACTGTGGGAGAGGATGTTTACACCAGCGGATTGTGGTGATGGTGGTGGTGGTGGAGGTGAGGATGAGAGTCAATCTGCTGGGGGTGCTGATTGTGATAAATGTCCCGGCTTGCGCCATCTGATGTTAATGAACAGAGCGAGCCCCCATGTTTGCACTTACCGCTCCGTGTCCCTGTCCGCTCTCAACAAGGTGAATCTAGGTGGCTCCACATTAGCATCCGGAGTGTCGCTACTAAGCCACGTCTTCGTGAAACATAGCAGACTACACTCCCTGTAGAGCCTCTGTAAAGCTGCCCCGCATATTTGAAATAGACATACCCATAGCACATAATAATAATGTCGCTCGAGTTCAACGGCGGGGCCCGGCATGGATGCGGCCTGAGGGGGACTAGCGGTGGCGGGGAGTGGGAATGCATCTTCAGCTGAGATTAACTTGGTGATCCTTTGCCCAAGTCTCCTGTGGGAGCAGGAGGTGAGCGGGCGACAGGAGATCCAAATACATGGACGTCCTCCAGTTCTTCCAGGGTGCTGAATTTGTTGCTCAGAGGGATGTTTCTCGGCAACGGGAGGCGCGCAGAGCAACGGCCACCACGCGAATTACCGCAAACCACACTCCATGGCTCCATGTCGTAGGGAGTGGAGCAGCTCACCCCTTTGGGTCCCGCACCCAGCCTGGACCAATGGTCCTCCAGTTGAGAAGAAGCCACGTCCAGGTCGGTTACCGAAGACAAGAGCCTGTGTAACGTAACTAGGGGTATTTATTTAATCCACCAATTAATTAATCGAATTAATTAATTTAGATGAATCAAATTTACCCTTATAAAATATGAAGTTTCTGAGGTTGAGGTTGGTTTGAGTTCAGGGATCCACACACTGGTAATAATATTGAAAACACACCAAGACTAGCTTATATAAAAGAAGCTTTATTAGATAAACACATCAAAAGTACGTATATATATATTAAATAAAAGAAAAAGAGATAAAAGGGGTGAAAGAAAGGAACCTAGACTAAAAGGAAGCAGAACTTGCTATGCACTCGGACCGGACCACGACAGAGGTCTGCGCATGCGTGTCTTACTGCATTTCTGTCTGAGGGAAGCGGCGGCGGTCTCGTTGGTGTAGACATCAAAGGCATCTCCGCTAAACTGGGCGGCGCGCTGGTTGCCTCGGTGACGGCGGGCCGGGTGGACCTCTACTGCGCATGGGCGGTTTGGTTGCTTCGCGCAGATCACGTGGTTCGCGCACTTGGGCTGCAGGGCGACGCGCTGGTTGCCTCGGTGACGGCGGGCCGTGCAGACCTCTACTGCGCATGTGCAGTTTGGTTGCTTCACGCGGGTCCCGTGGTTCGCGCACTTGGGCTGCAGGGCGACGCGCTGGTTGCCTCGGTGACGGCGCGCCGTGCAGACCTCTACTGCGCATGTGCAGTTTGGTTGCTTCGTGCGCCTTGGTTAGATGAATGAAGCACGACTCACGTGCGCACGGTGAACCATTCACCAAACGAAACTTAACTGAACTTGAGTGACGGGGCTGTGTAGACCGTCTCGGCTGATCTTCATTCTCCGTGAAACTACCGCCTTGTGGAGCTGTTGCGGGTTGACCTCAGTTCAACCCCTGTCGGCTCTCTCGCGAGCGGCTTGGTTTAGGCCATGTCTTTGCTTCCGCAGTTCCGCGGCTGAAAAGCCCCGGATGAAGAGAGAAGTCTGCCTCTAAGGGCCGACGCCCTGGAACTCCTTGGAGTTCCAACAGCTTGCCGTCTTTGTCCAGAGTCAAGGAGAAGAGAGAGGGAGAGAGAGATGTTTCTCTCCTTTATAGAGTTCCTGAAGGGGGAGGGGTGACGTGGAGGCCCCCCTCTCATGCATATGCATCATTCGTGTTTGTCACAAAGCCAAGCGCATCACACTATCCTGATTGGCTGAGGGCAAAGCAGGCATCTTTTGAACTTTGAATCTTACATACCAGAGGAGAATGCCGATTCAAACGGAATTAAAGAAAAGAAAACAAAAGAGTAGATTAAAATGGAAATAAACATAAATCTCCAATTGAAATCAAGTGTCCTGCGTTCATCTGAGCTGCTGTAAATATTTTGGTAAACGTAAGGATTTAAGTAGATCTTTAAGTTTACTAAATAAACTTACAAAACTTTTAACACACCGCTAAATTCTACCACTTATAACCACAATCAAACTTGTATATGAGGTTATGAAAACATTCAAACATTCAAAAGTTCATTTGGCGTAAATGGAAAATTTTAGCTTGGATCAAACTCAGAATTTTGCTTGGAAAATCGAAGGTCTTGGAGAGAGGAAGAAATTAAAAGACACAGTGTAGACATAAGGTGGACACATAACTTTACATATTTCACTGCCACAAATAGAGGAACATTTCTATGAAAAGTTAATTTGGCTTATAAAGTCTGGTCCCTGCTACTGGTGTCAGCAGGAAGTGGGGGTAGGAGTTGAGGGGTCATAAATAGTTTTAGCCCTGTCTTATCTGATTTTTAGGCAGGATGAGAGGGGGTGGTGTGTGTCTGTATGAGAAGACTTCTTTGTCTCTGGAAATCGCTGGTTGACACAAAGTCTTAGAACAGACAAAATATGCTGTTCGCCAAATCAGAAAAAGTCAATGTATGGGTTTTGTGCATGGATCGCTACACCTGCACGGTTGCAAGCATAGAGTCTATCAGGTTCTCATCCTCTTTGATCTGGGGTAGCAGCGGGATTTGGCCCTTTAACTCCGCTATCTTCTGGGAAAGACGGATACAGCTGTCGCAGCCGTGTGGAGAGGTAGGAGTGAGCATGGTGGAGAGCTATGGAGGGAGATTAGTCTCAAAACACCTGACCAATGTGTAAAAGAAAATTCATAAATTCCACACACATCACAAAAAAGATTCACGAGTCACAAATAAATATATCCCCATCTGTGTCTCACAGCATGGCATTTGTACGATTTCTATTAAATTAATAAATACATATTTTTGATTTTCATAGATGCATTATAATTTATATGTGAAAATAAACATATTTGTCTATACTTTCACTGCATATTTTTGAAAAGATGAGGTCTCAAATTTTTTGATTTATTAATAGTGTTGAATCTGCATTTGGGGATCAAATTTATTTTGAGACTTTCATTTCACATTTCTGAACAAGATCCACACACAAATGCAGCTCTATTCACAAATGTGGCGAACAAGCCGCTGCTAGGGGGCGCTGCGGCGTTTGGCGGAATTGTGTAAGCCCAAGAAAGTAGAGTGGCTTGAAAGTCACTATAATGAAGCAGCGAGGGGTAATACACTAAACTGGCTATTTTTTTAACTAGTTAAACTGCATTAGTGGCGCTGATTGGCCAACTTCATCAGTTAACAGGTGTTGTGCGAAATCCATCTCCCAACCCGAATCCGACTTCCCTTCGCGTGCACGTGTGTTATAACAGAGAAATGGGCGCTTCATTTACACTCGTGGTTTCTGTCAGTAAATAACGGGCAATCTTTGATTTTCCTTTACAACGAACAGAACCTAAAGTAAAACAAAGAATACACATGCATTTCAGGTCACAATCTACACCATGACATGGCACCAAAATAATAATGTTAGGCAGAAACTGTAGTCCTGATTAATACAATAAAAGTTTGAGATGCATCAGAGCTCCCTCAGAGATGGGGGAGTATAATTTTGACACGATTAAAATACTTCTCCTGACTGTGTGTAATCTGCTAACATTACAACCAATATCATAAAAATATGTTTTATTCAAATCCACCAACAGGTCTATATGCAGTACAGTTAAGGCGTGTATAAGACTGACTGTTTATGTTTATTAATCACTGCAGGTATCACTGATCTATTTACGGACGTGTTTGTGTAAATTGGTTCAATATGACATCTCTATAATCTCATTATAGGAGAATTCACGCGGTCCAATATCGAGATATGTAACACTGCAGTGTCACGTCGTATATACAATGTGAACTTGGATAGAGCGAGTCCGTTTTTGCTTCAGACCTGAGAAATATCGTTATGACGATGAATGCGTTAACAAGAGTCCCTTAAGTGCTCAAGTGCATCGACAACCAAAGTCTATAGTTCGTTACATTATACTCTAGTTTATTTGTTTGTAGTACTCTTTGTTTGGCTTTAGGTTCTGCTGATCTGTTCGCTGTGAAGGAAAATGAAAGATTGGCCGTTATTTACTGACAGAAACAACCGAAACCACGAGTTCGGCCTGGGAGTCGGATTCGGGTCGGGAGTCAGATTCGGGTTGGGAGTCGGATTCGGATTGGGAGTCGGATTTCGGCTTTGATGAAGTTGGCTAATCAGCTCCACTAAAGCAGTTTAACCAGTTTGAAAAAAATAATGTAAATTTAAATTAAAATAGCCAGTTTAGTTTATTACCCATCCGACTCGCTGCTTTATTATAGTGACATTCAAGCCACTCTTCTTCCTTGGGCTTACACAATTCCACCAAAAGCAGCAGCATCCCCCAGCGGCGGCGTGTTCGCCACATTTGTGAACATAGCTGCATTTGTGTGTGGATCTTGTTCAGAAACGCGAAACGAAAGTCTCAAAATCCATTTGATCCACAAATGCAAATTCAACACTTGAGACATAGTCTTTTCAAAAATATAGACAAATGTGTTCATTTTCAAATATAAATTATAATGCATCTATGATTATATATCTATTTATATATTTATTTGTGAATAGTGAAACTCATATGTGATGTGTATGGAATTTCTGAATTTTCTTTTACACATTCTTCAGGTGTTTTGAGACTAATCTCTCTCAATAGAGAGCTACTAGCATTAAAATAAAGTTAAAAAATATATATATAAAACAACTAAAACGGACTAAGTTAAACAAACTCACGAGTATTTGGCTAGATTTCTTGCTCTGTCTGTCGCTCGCCTTCAACACTTTCCACATATATTGTCACTTCAGCTGATCAAATGCTTTTTCCGCATCTAAACAAAGTGCAGCAACTTTATGGCCCTAATTAAGTTGGCTTGAAAGAGCTAACTTGCTGTCTTTCGTAATCTTATTACTATTATTATTATTCCACACACAAAATTTAAACACTATCCCCTCCTACATTTTTCAAGCTACAGACACCAAACTTCACAGGATCGCAATTCCAATACCCGAATAGTGTGTGTAGCACCTGTTTTACTGCAGTTACCACCTAGAGCAGCAGCTGCCTTACCTTCAGCAATATAGCTGGTTGCCAAAATAAACTTCTACGCTACTGATAGGCTGCAATTGGTAAAGTTGCAAATAAGGCTATGGACCAGTATAGCCAGGTTTGTGAGGAGGTGGGGTGTATAACAGCATGCACAGGAGGTTGTGGTAAAGTTTCAAAAGGAGTGGACACTAAGTAAAGAAAATAAACCATTTTCACTTATGTCCTTTAGTTTGAGTTGACTCTTGAAAGTACTTAGTTTGGTTAAATGAATATTTCCTTAGGTTTATTCTATGTCTTTAATTTATACCCATTAGGTTCAAGTAGAATTTTCTCTTTAATTAGCTTATTTTAATCTGGTTTATGTCTATCCCTTTTTGTTTAGCAACAATTAAAATACAGATGAACAACAAATAACAAAAATAGTGCTTGTACGTGTAAGTGAAAGGAAGGTAAGAGTCCTTCAGGCTAACATTCTGCTACTTCATGTAGTGAAAGTGATTCTCAATAAACAGTTCAACTCTTGGGTGGCTCGCCATTTAATTGTCTCCCAGGATTCTGATGATCCCCAACAAAATCCTGTGGTAGCAACATCTCTATACTTAGGCCTAGGTGCCTATAGCACCTTTCATTTTACTATTACATGCAAACACTTTAATTCAAAATAAATATACATAAACATTAATAATAACCAATACTTTTTTCTTTTCCCCACATATTAATACACATCTCCATTTAACAATCTTTTTTCTCTTTTTCTCAGGTTAAATGGTCATTAAAATGTATGTATATGTACTGTCTAATGTTTATACACCATGTATGTAAATAAAAATGAAGCTCTCTTCTTAATTTTACATATTCTTTAAAAACAAAGAAAAATGTACCTCTGGAATAAACTGGAGTCACTGCTGGACCAGCTTTAGACAGCAACAGCTAAGAGTAAATAAAACACATTTTACTCTACACTACACACTGGCGCTTAGAACTCGATTAAAACCAAACTATTTCAACTGAAAAGATAAGTTCACTTATTTAAGGCATAAGCAGTAGGCGGCATAACTAAATCCTCAGCTGTAATTCACTGTAGAGGCTCCAATAGGAAACTGTACTGACGGCGCAGGACAAGAGGCAGCTTGTCAAATCTTGACTGGTTAAGATTGGTGGTGCAGCACGTAGGTCAGGCGGGTTAACCCTTCAGCAACCGGAAGGTCTTTAATATGAATTATGTTAACACCACATGAAATGCGGGTTACATGTGCTTGTGCTTTTTAAGTGATCCGACCCACAGATTCTGTTCCTTGAAAAACTATTTTTTCCCTTAGGAAATGAAAAGAGCATCGTTTAACATGCTTCAGCTACTTCAGCCACATGTGACTAGAACTACATCAGCCTTATAAGCACACCTGTCATTACACACACACCCTACACAACACACACATGCTACACACCACACACACAACATATACACACACCATAAAAACCACATACACACCACACACACACACGATACACACATTGTATACAACACAAACGCCCTCACTACACACACACACACACACCACACACTATACAAAACACCCTACACACCACACACAACACATACACGCTACAAAACACCTTCACTACACACAGACACCATACACATGCTACACACCAAACACACATTACACACCACACACACTGTAAAAACTTTGATTACAAAACACATCTTAACTACACACAGACAAGGAACACATGATAAAACAAACAGAACCACATGACAAAGAACATAAATACATGTACATGGGACCGACAAGGAAATGTAAACAAAGACAGACAGGCAGGAAAACAGGGTAGGACAAGCAAAAAAAAGCAAAATAAGTAATATGGAAAGCAAATAAGTAAATTTACACATACTGTAGTTCTAGCATTTCTGTCTACTCATATGTATTTTCTGAATTTCCCTGATATTGCAGCTCAATTCTAATTCTTCAGGTTAAAAGCTCCTTCCTCCTTTAAAAAGCTATAACACGCATTTGGATCAGGCTAAAAACAGGGCTGCTTTGTGAACTCATTCAACACATCAGCATTTGACAGTCTTACTATGGGCATAACTTTTGCTAATAATACTTTTATACACTTTATTTAGTAAAACTTAAATTGCAAAGCTTTTACTTATCGTTTAGCAGTTTTAAGATCTGTTATTTCACTTGTTTGAGTGTTTTTAAAACACGTTGAACCGCAGCATAGAGGCTACAAATTCAAACCACTATGCAGCCATTCAACACATCTTTAGCCTAAATATCTAAAATGCTATGATGTAGCCTAAAATGGACACTTGCTGCTCATCCAACACTTCTCAGCCTTGACCGTTTACTATTTTAACGTAACCTCCATCACCTCAAAGTCTCTGTGTTATCCTAACGTTACTACCTACCTACATACTACACTTTCTCCTCTCTCTGCCCGCTGCGGCTGCTGTCTTCACCCACAACCTGCTGTTGCTGGAGCACTGCTGTCACAGAGGACGTGGAGGCTACAGCAGTCAACATGTCTGTGATCTTAGCACATTTTGCAGCATCTACAGTGACAGTCTTCAATCTATTCGCACGTAACTTCTCCGCACCCCCTTTCTGCCACTTCGGTTTCTCCATGTTGCCTTTCCTGTACGCACGCTCGACACTGAAACTAGCCGGAGTTACAGCGGACCATGCTGAGAAAGAGTGGGGCTGCTTTCATTCTATATCCTGATTGGTTCAGTCCACTGTCTATATTTAAGATGGGCCTATGTGAAAAAAAAAATCCAACAGCATTGGCCCCTGAGGACTGTTGGCCCACCGGGCAAATGCCCAGAACGCCAGATTACCAGTCTAGCCCTGTCTGTGTTTAACAAAGCAATAGAAAGACGAAGGATCTGTCTCATTCCTACCCTCTTTAAATATCAGTGAAATATTGGCCTCATATACAGAAGTTCAGAATTGAAATGAGTAATGAGTGAGTAAACATTCTCAGCAGTAGAGAAGCAAAAAGTTCTAGATATTATTATATAATTCTATGCCATAGCCATCTGAGCCAGCAACATTGGGATATTATTTTATAGCATCTAAAATCTCTTGAATGGTGATATCAGCGCCTATCTCCTCTCTAGCTGCACTATTCAATTTAGGGAGATGTTCCCTTTTGATTTTGATGTATATAATTGTTGCTGGTATTCCCTAAAGTGCTCATTTAGGGATTCTGGCAAGTAGCTTCTGAGGCGTATCCCCAAATTCAAAATATTTTTTGTCTAAATTAGGACAACTGGTCACTTATTTGGTCATATAGAATGCTGTTATATTCATATGTCAGCGGGAGAATATTTTGCAAGGTAAAGTGGCCGGTTTATAGATTTTTTTCCAATTGTGTTAGCTCCTTTTCAGTTTTCAAAGCCATTTTTGCTTTTTATTTCCTTGAGGTTTAAAAATAAATTATATTGTTCCCTGATTACAGCCTTATACGTTTCCCCAAAGTAAAATACTTCTGCATTGCCATTAAATTCCATAAACTCATAGCCATTTTAGAGGATATAAACTGATCAAATGATGAATCACAAAGCAATGAAGGATAAAATCGCCATCTATACTGCTGCTGCTTGTGGTTAAGATTAAGAACTAATGAGACAGGAGCATGATCAGAGATCACAATATTATGATATTTAGAGGAGATTGCATTTGATATCAAATTGGAATCTATTAAGAAATAATCAATTCTTGCGTATGTCTTTGTGAATAGAATAAATAATCTCTGCTTGTGGGATGCTGAAGCCTCCATTTATCAACTAGGTTCATGGAAGCAGCCGTAGGTAATTGATTTGCATGCAGTTAAAATCGCTGCCTACAACCACATGCATATCAGAAACTCTAATTAACTAATTCACTGAAAAAGTCAGGTTCATCAAAATTTGGGCCATACACACTCAAAAGTGCACCATGAAATGAGTAAATAAAACCTGTTACCAAGATATGTCTACCTTTTGGGTCACACAGATGAAACATGACTGCAGACAGGGACCTCAAATGGGGGGGAAAAAAACCTTTTGTTCGTTTAAGGACATGGCCCAATCTATGGTGGCAAATGTTATGCCACCACCTCGTTGAGAAATATTAGGATGCGTCTCTAATCAAAGTAATGACCAACTGCACACAGCAAAACACCAATGGACAAGCTATGTTTGAGCTAAGTTTCAGCAAAGGCCATTGCCTCTTGTGGGAGGAAAACATCTCAAAAGAGCATTCAGTGTAACCTGGAGCCAATCCTTGCACCGGCCTCTTTGAGCCTCTTTCGATCATCACCAAATGTTTGTCGTTGCTTGATAACCTCTGCTGGAAAGTCGAGAAAGATGTGGATTGCTTTTTGCCTGTAGTTCAGCAGGAACTGCTGATAAGCCAGCTGTAGTATCTTTTTTTATTTTGTTTGGAAGTGATGAATCCAGGCTATCACTATGCGCGGTCAGGCATTTCCGTCAGAGGGCTGCTTTCCAAGGCGATGAGCTCGATCCACAATAATTGGCTTGAAATTGCTAGCACCAAGCAGTTCAAGAAAAACTATGTCAGGATCTCCGTCAACCGTCCTTTCTTCTCGGGTAAGCCAAAGACTTTGACATTCTGACATCTTGGGCGAGCTTCTAGATCAGTCACTTTGTGCTTCATTCTCTGCACGCATGCATGTCTGTCTAGGACTGAAGAGGCGGCGATCAATGCTAGGGTTAACATTTTCAACTTCATACGACTCCCAAATGTCAAATGTCATACGACTCCCCAGACTCAGCAGAGATGCCTAGATAGATGCCAGAGTCGTCTCTAACATATCGAATTGGTCAGTCATCATCTTGCTCAAATTCTGTATCACCAAAAGAATATTTGTTGGTTCTATATCTTCTGAGACTAAGTCTGGTGATGCCTCGCACTCGGCTAGCTCTGCTAGCACATCGGCCTCTCTAGAATCTTTGTCCGATTGTTTTCCACGTTTTGACTTTATTGTTACCAAGGGATGGTGACAATAAAGAATAGTGGATAGAGGTTGCAAATATTGAATTAATGACCAAATAATTCAGAACAATACATATCGTGATAAATACTGGAATTTTAACTCATCTGTAAAAAGCTGCTTTTCATATGACCGTGTCATTGTTTCTTGTTACAGTGCAAAAAAGAATGAGGGCACCCATTAAAAACGTTTGTCGTTTTACAGATATTTATAACATATGGATAGTTAATCTTCATTTGAACAATATAGAGGGATGGATACAACTGAACACATACACCTATAGTTATGTCTTTTGAAATCATGTTAGAACACATTGGAATACCCTGCATATTTATTACAAATTAAAATGCCTAAAGTATAATCAGAAGCAGCACATCAGCTGCAGATGATCAGAACATCTTCAGAGCTGATGTTGGAGGACTCTGACTCAGACATTTAGTTTGGTTTGCTGAGGTGAGTAAGATTGCCATGACCAGATACAAAGAGCTCTCTGAGGCCTTCAGAAAGAAGGTTGATGATGGATGCTGTACTTTAACAGCAATTGTGGTGAGAGCTACCAACTACCATGACATTTTGAGGTGTCAGACTCATCTGCATCTACAACCTTTCTGGAGCCCTCAGAGAGCTGTTTGGATCTGGTGATCATGGTGATCCCACTCACCTCAACAATCCAGAGCAAACTAAATGTGTGAGGTTTAGATTAAGCCCTATTAGGATGGGATTAGTATTAGCAGGGGAGTTGGAGTAATATATTATAACTACAGGAGGACTGTAAAACTTAAGACAATTCGCTCTGCCAAAACCTTCTGAAAACCCCGAATGATGGCCAATCTTATAAGCCTTATAGTGATATATCTGTTTGGAAATTAGCAGCTACATAACACATATATGCCAGGCTAGACTTCTCCCGGACCCGGACTCTCTGGTTAAACAGCTGCAGCGCTGTACAGTTACAGATGTGTACTGTGTTACCTGCTAATCGTCATACAGCAGAAACGCTACCTGTGAGTCAGCGCAGTCACATACCAACAATTAAAGAATTAAACTCAGAGCCTAATATTTCTCAGCCCCGCACTTTTCAAACTTCAGGAATTTTACTCCAAATTCCTACAGTAAAATTACTTGCTCCTCATACCATGGGTACATGAGAGAGTGTTCTTTGGGAATATGGTAGTATAAGTTGATAACAATTTGATTTGTCTATTTTATGGGACCTCAAATTGTGATCAATATAGAACCCAATTGACACTTTTCACAAATTTGCCACCCCATTATTCCAAATTCCTACAGTAATATTACTTGTTCCATTCAAATTGAGTAAGGGAAATAGTGTTCTTCGGGAACATGCTGGGCTGATAAGATAACACCCTGATTTGTTAGTTTGCTCCACATATAGGTTTTAACATATGTTTTATTTCTAGTTCATGTGTGTGTGTTAGACTTGTTTTAGTTATGTTTATTAGGCTATAAAACTTGTTTCTTTCTTATTTTGAGTATTTGTACTGAAAGCGCGAGCTGCTACCGTAAAATGCAGTTTAGACGCGCACTTCAACCTTTAGTGCGGACTTCAACCTTTAGTGCGGATAGCGCGACCGAGCCTTAGTGCAGATGGCGTGACCGCGGTAAATTACCTTAACACTGGAACTGCAGACAGTATAGCTAGCACTAGCGTTAACTCACTAGGACTAAGTCTGTTAATAATGTTAATATTAACAGCAACACTGATTCTGCCCTTTTACTGAAGTGAAATTGTATTTATATTCGCTGTTTTGTATCTCAATAAATACACAATCGATTCGAAAGCCGAATCTAATCGTTAGCTTCTTTGCTAATGATTAACATCAGCTTAACTGTCAGTCACTGACCTCTCTGTGGGTTCTGAAGTGAATGAAATGATGTTGATGTGGTGGTCGTGTCGCTGATTTTAGAACTGCATAAATCCAGACTTCACTATGTTTGCAGTAGCCGCTCCAGGCTAGGAGCTACATGTTAGACTCTGCCGGTGTTGTGCCGAATTCTGTAACCCCGCCAGGAAAAGCACCCCTCTCGGGATCGTGTACGCACATTGATTAGTGAAATGAGACTTATTGAAGTTTATTTGATCAAAACAAACAATCTAATGTCAGCGGATTATATTCAATTCGATTCAAGCGACAGGGGGTCTTTTCCTAGCGGGGGTGCTAAATTCGGCACAACACATGGTCTGCTGCGTTCTGATGGGTTGCCAGGTTTACGCGCAGCACAAAAAAATCTCAAATCATCAAGAAAAATAAAAAATAAATGTAAACAATGTATATCAAAATCATAGGATGAGCTGTAAACGCCGTGAATGAAAAGGAAAAACACGGACGGTGACTGTTTTAACCTTAAAATGAGCAACGTAGAAGTTTTTCAGATATGTCCCGAATCTAAATATGTCTAAATAGACATTTACAATTAAGATAAAAGAATAGAAATTTAGAGAGAAGGCAAATTGTATTTTTGTCTTATGCTATACTGTGTATATATATATATATATATATATATATATATATATATATATATATATATATATATATATATATATATATAATATAATTCTTACAGAGTCTCAAAAATGAAAAGTTTAAATTAATCAGTTAATGACTACATTAAGCCTGAAGAAGAAGAATTTTTACTGTTGAATATTTTTATAATCATCCTGTGAACTTGAAATTTCAATGTAATGTACTGGGCATAAAGTATTTTTGTCTTAGTTTATATTTGGCATGTCAGGCGATAGAATATGGTGGGTGTGTTATACTTTTGTCTTAGTTTCTACGGCTTTATCTCCTAATTCTTACATCGTCTCAGAAATCTGACAGTCAGGTTTGAGTCATCACATAATGGACTGTATAAATCCTGAAGAATAATAATTTTTAATGCAGATTATTTTTATAACCATCCTGTGAACTTGGCATGTCAGGTGAAAGAATATAGTGGGTGTGTTGTACCTTTGAGTTTCTATGGCTTTATCTCCTAATTCTTACATTATCTCAGAAATCTGACAGTCAGGTTTTAGTTATCACGTAGTTATACTGACTGTATAAATCTCGAGGAAGAAGAATCTTCATTGTAGAATTATTTTATAATTAACCTATGAATATACCATAGCAAACGATATAATGTGAAAGGCATATTGTCCTTTTGTTGTATTTTATAGGCCTTTATCTCCTGATTCTGACATCGTAGATATATTAAAAATATTTGTATTTGTATAACTGTAAAATATTTTCATAATCAATCAATCAACATTTATTTATATAGTGCTTTTTACAACCAGTATTGTCTCAAAGCAGCTTTAGAGAAAAGCAGTTTATGAAAAAGAGAAGGATGGAAAGAAAAAGGGTCCATGCATAACAAAAAATGTAAGAAAGGGTACCCAGGTCCAAGCCCCCCCTAGAGCAGAGGCGACAGTGGCAAGGAAAAACTCCCTTAATAAAAAGAAAAAACCTTGAGAGGAATCCAGACTTGTGGGGTTCTGGTCGACCGGGATAGAGAGAGAAGAGTAAATACATGTACATCATCATGTAAAGTTGGCATGTGATGTGATAGAATGTGGTTTGGTGATATTTCATAGGGTCTCCTCATTAGCATGATGTCTCAAAGATCTAACAGATTCAAGTCAACAAGTAACTGAGTGTATAAATCCTGAAGATTTTTTTTTTTTACTGCAGAATATTTTTTATAATCAACCTGTGAACTTGCCATGTCAGTATAATGTAATGTATTCAGTATACTGTACTTTTGTATAAGTTTCTACTTAGGACTTAATTTCCTTATATTACAACGTCTCAAAAATCTGACAATCAGGTTTAAATCAGTAACTATCTGACTATCAAACTGCAGAAGAAGAAGATCTTTTACTGAATATTTTTTTTATAATAATCCTGTGAACTTGGCATGCCAAGTGAAAGAATGTGGTGGCTGTATTATACCTTTGTCTTAGTTTCTACAGCTTTTTCTCCTGATTCTTGCATTGTCGCAAAAATCTGACAGGTTGTTTTGAGTCAGCACGTAATTTACTATATAAATCCTGAAGAAGAAGAATTTATACTGTAGAATTATTTAATGATCATCCTTTGAACTTGGCATGCTAGGCATGCAATGTGTGTATTATATTTTTGTCTTAGTTTTATCGCCTGACGTGCTAAATTTACTTGATGATTATAAAAATATTCTACAGTAAAAAAATTCTTCTTCAGGATTTATACAGTCCATTATGTGATGACTCAAACCTATCAGATTTCTAAGACGATGTAAGAATTAGGAGATAAAGCCATAGAAACTAAGAAAGTACAACACACCATATTCTATCGCCTGACGTGCCAAATTTACTTGATTATAAAAATATTCCACAGTAAAAAATGTTCTTCCTCTGGATTTATACAGTCCGTTATGTGATGACTCAAACCTGACTGTCAGATTTCTGAGACGTTGTAAAAAAAATTAGGAGATAAAGCCATAAAAACTAAGACAAAAGTACAACACACCTACCATATTCAATCGCCTGAAGTGCCAAGTTCACAGGATATTTTAAAAATATTCTACAGTAAAAATTCTTCTTCTTCAGGATTTATACAGTACGTTATGTGATGACTCAAACCTGAACCTATCAATGTTCATCAAGCAAGTCTCAAGTCCTTAAAATTGCGACTCGACTCGAGTCAAGTCATGTGACTTGAGTCCCCCACCTCTGAATACTATATAGGGGTGTATTAAAACACACCCCTATATGAACATGTTTGCCAATGCTTACAATAGAATCGCGCTGCGTGTTAATGTTGGAGTGAAGCTAAAAATGGTTTACCGCACTGCCATCTAGTAGTCAGATGGGTAAACACAACACACAATGATTCAATGATGGAGAATTGATAAAGTATCACAAAACATAATATCCCAATATTCGATATTTTGATTTTTCTTTCACTTCTACTAAAAGTTAGTAACAAGAAGGAGAGATAATATTGTCAGCCATTAACTAACTCATACATAGACTTCAACTAAACCTAATCAAAAAGAGCAACAGACTACCTCCAAACCTACAACAGATTGTACTGCTTGCTCATATATGTCTTAGCTAATACAAAGAACAAAAAAAAAGAAAAAAAAACACCCTCACCAGGAAAACCCCTTTGAACGAGCTAAAGTGAACGAGCTAAACCATTAAAATACTGTTGTGCTTTTTTTCTTAGCAAACACGCTTTACACATTTAGCAATTTGTTCCATTATTAACAGTGTTGAACTTCATTTTACATTTGTCCCAGTGTATTATCAACTTTTCTTTCTCTTCTTTCCCATTTTTGCACATGATCCGGGAAAAGATGGAAGAACATTATACGTACATGTAAATGTTATGGTGCTATGGCCACTAAAAGAAGGCTTGAAGTTTTAATATTAGATCATATTATTTTCCTGTAACCGACCTGCCTAAGACTTTAGTTTAGTCCAGCGTAGGAATTCTTGTATATAAGGGAGTGTAAAATGTCCTCCCTAGGAAAATGTGACCCAAAACCCAGGAGACTTGGCCAAATAGGCCACATGGGCCAGGTAAACCCCAGAAGCAGGTTAGTTTCCAGTTGAATTCAGGACTTTTAAAATCATGTCTTTACTGTGGTATTTTCAAGAATAAATCATATGCTGTAAATTGGTCCACCACAACAGCATTGTGCCCTCTGAAGCATCAATCTGAATTGCAAATGGTAAGTCAAAGATTGGGCTCTTCAGAACCAGTTTCTCAAAATAAATTTCAGTCTTTCATCAACTTAACTTTTTGTAAGGTCTGTCTGCACTGCAACTCAGTGGGAGAAGTTGAGTATAACCCTTCTGTACAAACCCAGTAAGCCTAGAAAAGATCACACTCTGTCCTTTAAGTAGATGGTGGGCAGTTTACAGTGAATTCCATTTGCCTACTGGTGGCTGGATGGTTCCTCCTCCTAGAATGTACCCACAGCTAGGATACCTTGGTTCTTGCTAGGTGACATTTTCTTGAGATTTACCACCAGTCTTGCCTAATGGATTCTTTAGAAGATCTCCCTGAGATGCATGAGATGCTCATCTCCGAATTTGCCCAAGACTACGACACAATAGCTGTAGGCAGCTGCACACCTAACTGCCCCTTGCAGTACTTGGTCCATTAACTGCTGGCATGTTTCTAAAGCTCCTTGGAGACAACCCAAATGATACTTAACACCATGAGATGTTTTGACAACTCTACTAAGAGCAAATGCCTGTACCCTTTTCTTAAGTCTAGTGGTAGTCTTTTAGTGAGTTCATCCACCCTTGGCATGGACACAGTGGACACTGCAAGGTGGACACTGCATTAAGTTTGGAAAAACCTATACAGAATCGTAGTCTTCAATCTTTCTTGGGTTCTGGGGGACAATAGACTGCACCATGGGTTTATAATGCCCAACTTTAGCACTGTCTCCACCTCTTTTCTCAGGTCTGAAATAAGATGTTCCAGGAAATCACCCAATGCAACAACCCAACCCAAATATAAGTAACATTATGGCAGGTTGTGAATTGCTCTGAGTGCAGCATCTCTCTTATAAGAGCAGTGAAAAGAGCTTTATTTATGAGAAGTGTAAGAGTGTCTTGTCTGACAGAGAGGATTACACAGTTTAAACTGTGCATCTGGAATTTTGAGAAGAGTAGGTCTAGTCAGAAGGTGCTCAGGCTCAGATGCTGCAGGGGGAGTTAGTTTGCCCTCAACTCTGGCAATAGAGCTCTCACAGCTGTGTACCCGGAGCCAGTGTTCCGGACATTAAAGGAAACCTGAAGCTGTTAGCTGGCCGTAGATATTTAAAAATAGTTATTCATGTAGGGACTAATGATGTTTGTCTGCGGCAGTCAGAGATTACAAATTAGCCCAGACCATGTCCAATGCTGTAATATGATATGAAAAATATTTACCTCTGAACAACGTCGACTACATTTATGCACACAGTGCTTGTTTAAATGGTCAGAGTGGAGGCATAGCAAGCATATATACAAATACTTTAGGAATAAATAAGAAATGTAGGATATAAATTCTCTTTTGAAATTCCTTTTTTTAATGTAAGTGATGGAGATGGACATAAACAATTCTCACTAATTGCAATCTACAGGCCACCAGGGCTCTATTCTAAGTTCCTACAGGAATTTGCTGACTTTTTATCATGCTTAATCATACTCTTGAATAAAGTAATAATTGTAAGAGATTTTAATATCCACATAGACAAATCATATGATCCACTAGGTAAAGCATTTGTATTTCTTTTAGACTATTCTGGCATCGTCCATAATATAAGGGGGCCCACTCATCACTGCAACCACACTCGACTATACTCGATTGTAAACAACAATTATATACCTGTTCTTCATCAGACCACAGCAGTCTCAGATGATTATCTAATCTCATATGAAATTAGCTTTAATCGCAGTATTTGTTCATCCACACAGTATCATGTTACACATTATAACATCCTCTACACCTAAAAGCTTTACTAATGACCTCCCAGATCTGTCAACTTCGATCAGCTGTCCATCTGAACCTACTGAGTTAAATATTCTAAACCAATGTTTGAAGGATACCTTTCGTTCCACTCTTTAAATTAACCAAGAACCAAACAGCTGCTGATTTTCAGCACAGTATAACTATTGTAGGGAGGCTGGAATCCTTCACCTTACTTCAACAGACAGAGCTGGCTCAAATTATTTTTTCTTGTATAATGGATCCAATTCCAACAAGCTTACTTGAAGTTATGCCATAAATCACCAATCCTCTTCTATTATGAATAAACCCCTCTCTTAGCCTTGGCTATATCCCCAAATCTCTTAAATTAGCCATATTTAACCCTCAAATTAAGAAGCCTAATCTCGAACCATCCAAACCAGAGGTCACTAATAGGCGGACTGTGGTCTGGGTCTGGGCCCAGAAGTTGTCCGATGCGGACCCAAACCGATAAACTATTGAAAACAATTGAATTTTGCCAGTGTTTATTTATTAACAGGCTTTGTGGCACAGTAAACACATAGACCAATCATTTGCAAGTGTGGTGCACACAGGCGAGGTATGAAGTGAGAAGCAGTAGTCAGAGAATAAAGCAAGTTGGAGAAAAAATTATGTGCTCTAAAAAAAGAAAAGTTCACAGTGAAAACCAACTTTTTTAACCAGGAATGGGCCGAGACATGTATGTTTATCCAAACACACAGGTTAAGATGTGAAATTGAGTTAAGAAGACCGCACATTTTATTTACTTGATATTTGACATGATAGATTAAAATTCTTTTACTGACATAGAAAGCCCTGCACAGGCATCTTGCACCGGAGTACCTGAAAGATCTTATTTCCTATAATGAACGGCCGTAATTACTCAGCTCACAGGATGCTTGTTTTCTATTGGTTACTACAATTAAGAAGACTTAAATGGGGGTAGGAGCTGTTTCCTACAAAATCCCCAAATTGTGGAATAATCTCCTGATTAATGTTGGGGACTCCGACAAAGTCTAGACTGAAAACATACTTGTTTAGTTTAGCTTTTGGTGATTTATCTTCCCCTTTAGATAAAGGCAGGAGTTTCTAGGGTTTCTGTTTGTCTACCAAGCTTATTTGCTTTTTCTTTTAATAAACATGGCTTTTTGTGTATCAGGTATACAGGTTAATCTATCAAGCTCTGTCAGACCAAACAGAGTTTGATAGATTAACTAATGGTTTATATACCAACATATATCCCCCAGTGACAAAGCCAGAGGTGATGGTGGCAAAGAGAAACTCCCTCAGACTGGAGGAAGAGTCCTTGAGAGAAACCAAGACTCACAAGGGGAGACCCATTCTCCTCTTGGCAAACTGTATTTAAAAAAACCCATGTGATTGTGTGAATTGGTGGGTCAGCAACTCCAACATCTCAGTTTACCATAAGCCTCTGTGTCCATGAGCCCCTGGGTCTCCTTTATCTAATGGAGAAGGATAATTATTACAAGCTAAACTAAACATGTATGTCTTCAGTCTAGACTCAAAGGTGAGACTGTGTCAGAGTCCCAAACATTAACTGGAAGATTACAATTTGGGGACTTTTAAGAAAAAGCTTTTCCTCCCCAAGTTTTCTAACTTTTAGGAACATATAGAAAACCAGCACCCTATGATCTGAGTAAATGTTGTGGTTCATAATAGAAAAAAAGATCTTGCAAGACCATGCAGGGTTTTATACTGCAGTAAAAGAATTTTATAGTCAATACAGAATTCAAATGGAAGCCAGTGTAGCGCTGATAAAACTGGGCTGATACGATTAAATTTTCTGGTTTTAGTTAGTACTCCAGCTGCAGCATTCTAAATTAGCCCATGTCTATTTATAACTAAGCCTAATGGCAACATATATAATGTAAATAACAGATGACCTAACTCTGTTATATGGAACTCTATATTTCACTATTGTATTATTAGATGATACATTTTTTAATTGTATGAACTGAAACCGGTCAGTGAAGTAGGACATGAACCAGGATAACGCTATTCCTGTGATTCCATCCATGTTTTCTAATCTGTCCAAGAGAATACAGTGATCTATAGTGCCAAATCTGCACTTAGATGAAGTAGTGCCAACAGAGATACGTGGTCTTGACCAGAGAGATGATAATTTGTTTTTTTTTAACTAGAGCCATCTCATTGTGTCACATTGCCTGTCTCAACTGGTGAGCCTGCTCAACCTGCAAACTCCATTTCCCAGAACCCCCTGCTGGAGGACGTCACTGTCACATGTCCTCCTGCAGCTTATCAGTCGTCGTCCCCTGAATACTGAAACACCTGGACTTAATCACTTGTATGAGTGTTTAAAGATCGACATGTGTCTTCGCTCTTTGCGAGGTTTTGCAATTGTTTGTCAAGAGCATCTCTAAGCATATCTGTACTATTTTCCTGTTTTCGTGTTTTGACCTGTTTCTGCCCTTTCGACTACTGTGTTTGGAATTGCCCTTTTGTACAATAAAGCCGGTTCCCGTTTTTTAATTCTGCGTGCGTCCAGTCTGTCCTCCACGCGCCAGACACTGTGCTGTGGTGGGGCCTAAAACCAGATTTTATAAATGTGGTTCCTATGTAGATAGGAACAGAGTTGCTAGGCTAAAGCTTTTTCTAAAATCTTAGAAAAAAAGGGTAAGTTAGATATAGGACTATAGCTTGACAGTTTGCTGGGGTCAAGATTTGGCTTCTTTATCAAAGGTGTAATCACTGTTAGTTTGAATGATTTGGATACATGACCTAGGATAAGAGAAGAATTAATTATTGTTACAATGGGTTTAATTATAACGGGTAGTACTTGTTTAAATAAGTTCAAATTGTTGGAATCATGTCAAGTGTGCATGTTGCAGAATTTGAGGAAAAAATATATTTTTTTAGTTTTGACTGTTGAAGTAGACAGAATGTTTCTAATCTTTCTCCTAAAACCACATTTTGTGTTGTCTCAGCAAAATCGGATGATGTGTAGGATACTGGTATCAGTTTATTTTTTGTCTAATATTCTCAATTTTCTTATTTAAAAAGTCTATGAAATCATTGCTGCTGTAGTTGCTGGGTATTGGTATAGGACAGGTATGCTAAGTGTGTTTTAATAAGTGCATTCCTGTACCTGCTAAGGCTGTACTTACACTTAAACATCCTGCAGTGTAGCACCCAAAACCTGCTGTAAGCTTCAGCATCCTGTAGTCTTGGAATAGGGCCTGTGATGAGGGCAGAGGCCCATCTGCTCCTATCACCTTCTGGACAATTTGAGAACATTTTCATTGCAACACCACTACATTTAATACTGACAAACAAGTAGACTTACTTATCCTTTTTCCAAAAGAGTGGCAACCAGACCAGTTCCTCCTTTTGTACTGGTCAGAAGGGCCCATGACCATGCAGGAGAGGGGGAGACTGGAACACCTAAAGAGAGAAAAAAGTTAATACATGTTGATACCAGTAGATGTGTGAATGTTCTGGCCATACAGTGTATATGTTTGTGTACAGTAATGGTTGGAAAAGGGGTGTTAACAATAATTGATTTTATTATGTTTGGTGGGTTGACCTGCACCTGTAAAATGGTTTAGCCTGGGCGGGGCTTGGGATATATTTAGGACTGCAGGACTAGAGAAGGTAGCTCCTTTTTCCTTATGTGGTGACTGCTGGTGGCTGCTGTTGTGTCAGTTGTGGCACTGAAAAATACAGTACAGATGTTAAGTATTGTATTGTTATGTAGGACTGCTTTCCATGCACAAGTTTGTGTGTAGTTCGATTTACAGCTGTTTGTTTTGAATCCGTTATTTTCTTTTCTTCATTTTTACACTCATTTTTTAATAAATTATACAATTCGAACTTACCTGGAGATGTCCTGTGTTTCACTGACTTCTTTCTTGGCACTCACCACATGTAAATCCGTGAATAGCAAACCTTCACAGGACCAAAGCATATTACGGCATCGGACATTGTATGGGTCATTTTGACCACCTCTTTAATATTACTCATAGTGACTAGAGACTGCCGCATATGAATATCATTGCCGCCTAGATGAACCACTATACTCGAATATCTATTCTTTGCTAAATGCTTAAGGTTGCTGCCGGTTAGCAGATCACTCTAGCTGCTGGTACCCTTAAAGGAGTAGCTAGTTTCATGTGTTGCACAATAGATCTTCCTATAACCAGAGCACCTCTGACAGGCTCCTTAGGGGGTGCTTCACCAAGTCTTTTACATGTGGTGCTTTGGCCGGCTGGCTTTGTTACTATGCTGCCGAGACGTCACCCTTTTGCCCTGCTGCGTGGGCTCTAATACCAGACATGCCACAGTCCACACAAGTAAAGACCACCATAGTAGAAAATAGAGCCAGTAATATGATAGCATACTAGCATTACTGGCTCTAATATACATGATTGCTGACTTAATTAATATGCAAATTAAACTAAAAAGGGGCACAATATTTGCTTAATGCTTCATTTATTAGGTTGCATGTAGGACATGGTAATACAGTCAACAGTGTCCAAAATCATCACGTGTGTAGTTTGATAAAAAAAAAAAAGGCAAATAATAAAGTGGCCTAAATTTTCCTTAATTATTTCAGAACTGTCTAGAAACACACTAAAAAACCCATTCTGAACTTTAATGAGTAAATCATCTACCACTTAACATGGTGGGCAACATGGTAGCAA
This sequence comes from Megaleporinus macrocephalus, assembly GCA_021613375.1. NCBI lineage: Eukaryota > Metazoa > Chordata > Actinopteri > Characiformes > Anostomidae > Megaleporinus > Megaleporinus macrocephalus. Next base: position 37,643,633 of record CM038708.1, read on the forward strand.
TGGTTCCAAGGGGATGAGGCTTAAATAACAATCTTCTGTCTTTGAAAATATGTTTGATCTCTTTGTAAGTCTCACACAAATCTTCTCAGTGATTTTTGCCTGGTATCACAAAAAAGATATCTATGGAATAACAGAAGTGGAACAGTGATTATCCATTGCCAGTCCCTGGTGTGATCCTGCGTATGTGCGTGTAGGATTTCCTGAGGGTCACGCTGCCGTGGTGGGAGACCCCCCGAGGCAGGACACACTCCTCTGTTAGCTGGTGAGTCTGAGGGTCCCAGCACAACACTGTGGCAATTACCTCGTTCCTTTCATCTCGTCCACCTGTGATGAAAAGTTTATTACTGCAGGCGGCAATTCCGCAGCTCGCCCGCTCACTGCCCAACTCTGTTACCAATGTCCACTCATCAGAGTGTGGCATATAACTGAACAGAGCCTTCATTGCCCCTCCTACAGACAAAAAAATGGAGTGAGTTAAGGGGGGGTAGAAAAAAGAAAGAAATATAGACAGATAGCAGAAAAAAACAGTGAGGACAGAGATCATAAGAAAATCAGCAATGTCTACATAAGTAAAGTCCAGTTCTATCACCCCAGTCTCTGAATGGTAACATTTACATAAGCAAATACTGACCCACAACATAAATGGACTCTCTGAAGGTCACAGCATTTGTGCATTTTGCCTCAACTGGCATTGGGCTCTTCAGCATCCACTTATTTGTGGTTGATTCCAAACACTGCAAGCTGTTAGTGGCCAGTTTTCCATTTGGACCTCCACCAATCACGTAGATACATTCTCCATGACTAGCTGCAGAAAAGGAGCTCACACTGAACATCAGGGGAGCAGTCTGAAACACACACACACATGCTTGTCTTATATTCCTTGTGAGAACTTCCATAGGTCTGTATTACTGTAGCCAAGAAATAATGCATCTATGCCTAAACCTAACCCTAAACTTTTTAGTTAAAAAAAAGAAAGTGTACTTTGTGCTGAAAGCAGTATGTTGAAGTGAGGACCAAAAAATTAGTGATTTAGTAATAATGTCACAAGGTTAACAAGACAAGTGAACTCTGAACAACTTGCTATCCACAAGTTTCGTTTTAAAAACAAAAAACATGGTTTGCTTGGGCAGTTTTATATGGTAATTATTGAAAATAAATAATGTAAATGTTAGATTTCCATTTGTTTTTTATGGATGCCACTGCTACGTATCTGATCAATCAGTTTCATCTGATATGCTGACTAGAGATTCGAAATAAAGCCAAAACATCCAAAAATAACAAAAGAGTTGGAACAAAAGACACATATTTGAAAAGAGGTTCATAAATAATATATATTCTTCTTCCAGGGCAGCAGGATGGTGCAGTGGTTAGCACTGGCGCCTCACAGAAAGACTTTCTTTAGTGTGTGCGTGAGTGTGTGTTGGCCATGCAATGGACTAGCAAAATGTCCATGGTGTACCCCGCCTTCGCCTGATGACACTGGGATTGACTCCAGCTCCCCGTGACCCTGGCTAGCGGGGTAAAGCAGAAGATAATGGATGGATATTCTTCTTCTTTCTCACAGTATGGTCTCTTGTTAAAGCAAGTAAAATTCTGTGTATCAGGGAAGTAGACAGCTATGCTGTCTGCAGTTTCCAAAATGGGATCTGACTGAAGAAAGGCCATAACAGAGGTGCCAGACTAAACCTACCACCTATATTGTGCAGAATCAATACAGGACTAGGTCTTCAGCAATGAGTACAAAGGTGACAGTAGCAAAGACATCAGGACAACTGTGTGATAAAATGCAAAGGTAAACCACAATAAGCAGACTACATTATTTGCATTTATAAACTACTACTGTGCAAGCTCTAAGTAAAGATAAGAAAACACACACAATCAGACTACCAAAATATGACCTGTCATCAAGGAAAACAGGAATCAGGAAGTAAATTAAATGCTGGACATACTTGACAGAGAATCAGAAGAGCTGTGAATAGAAATCAAAGAGACCATTAAAAAAGAGGAAAAAAACCTTTGAAGAATGTAAAGGGGGAAAATGATGGATGATTGATTATACTGTGAAGACAGCAAACAAGAGAATCCAAAATCAAAACGTACAAAGAGCTTTTAAGAGACCTAAAACGAAAACTATAGAGAGCTGCCAGGAGGACATCAGCCAATACATTTGTAAAAATATTAAAAGGGAAACAAACATGGAAAAAGAAAGAAAACTTTTAGAAGATATAGAAGATCCAAAATACATTTCAGCCATGATTCAATACTATTCCAGGCTAAATTAACCCTATCAAAATCGATCCAATGTTCGCTCCATGGACAACAAATTGGACTACATCTAACTTCAGCAAGGAAACCAGTATGAGTTTAGAAACTGTTGTGTCTTTGTTTTTACAGAAACATGGCTCAACAGTAGCATTCTGGATGCTGCGGTTAGCCTAAAGTAGCTAACAGTGTTTTGCTCGGACAGAAACACGTCTCTAAGTGAGAAAACTTGCAGCGAAAGACTGTCTGTTATATCAACACTGCCCAGTGTAGGAATGCTGTGCTAGTCTCCACTAATTGCTCACCAGTGGTGGAGTTTTTAACAATGCAATGTAGACCATTTTATCTGCCACAGAAGTCCACATCTGATTCACACGGATTACAGTCATCTATAGCTGTATCTATAGAATGACTACAGAGGTGTGCACGTTTAGAACCCATCAAGGCAGCAAAGTGTGCTTTTGCAAAAAAAAAAAATCCATGCCCATTTTCAGGACACATCGGACACACAGTGTCTGTGGAAGGGCATCCAGGTCATCACTAACTACAAAGGCTCTGAACCACACCATGGGATTTTAGCTCAATATGAAGAATATCCTTAGTCAGTTAAGAGAGATGTGGAAAGGGACAGTAGAAGTGATCCAAATATCGATATTATCGATATCAATGTTGGTATTGGATCGATACTAGTGTGATGGCATTGATATTTTTGTGTCTGTTTCTTTCCTCTACATTTAGTACTCTCCTTGCAGGCAGACGTCGCTCTTCCCATCAACCTCCCCCGCTTCGCATCGTGCCACCAGGACATTGAGTAAACAGTTGAAGCAGGCTGCAGTGAGGCAGAGAGTGTGGGGGTATTTTACAGCAGCAAATGGAAATGTATGCAAGAAGGCTGTTTGGTGCAGTGGCAATACCACAAATTTGTATAAACACTAGAGATGGATCAATCAGCATTTTTGAGGCCGATTCCGATTGCCGATCACCTTTCAGTGCAATCGACCAATAGCAGATACCGATCGAGGGCGGGGTTTATGCCACGGCAGGGCTACATGTAGTTATTATCGCAAGCAAGTTATGAAACATGGTCGAAACTGGTTTATTACCATTTTTAACAAGCTCATGTGAAACATGATTAACAGTAAATAAACAAAGTAAATCAAACAAATATCTCCAGTACTGCAATCATTAAATTTAGACCCCTAATTTTAAACGAAAAAACAAATGAAATACATGCAGTCAAACTTGGCTTGTTTTAAACAAAAAACTGCAACCATTAAATGTAGATCTTGAATTGTTGATGTTGTACTATTTGTACCTGTCAGATCTGGCTGCACGGTTTTCCAGGTTATTTGTTTTGTGCTAGCTCTGCTGTTTGCTGATACTCACTGTATTCAGCTGCATGGTGTACTATTAAGTAATATCAAAGTAATATCATTGGTTCCTCCACGAGACACGTTGATTTTACAAATTTTACAAAATGCCCTGGAGCTGCTGAGTATCCAGGCAGCTCATATATGTTTAAAGTAATATTACTTTGGAGTCTCTGGTGGGGCTGTATATAATAACCCTTGTGTTAACTATAAAAGGGTCGCTATTGACCCCTTTAAAGTTTGTAAACAAACATGACGGCGCAGAGCTGGCAACAGGAGGTTAGCATTTTCCCATTAGCTCAGAAGTCTTGAAGTCCAACAGCTATAGGTTAATGCTTATTTCTCCTTAGGCATTTTGTAAATGTACAGCTCATATGTTTACAGATGCTTGAATTATTATTCATATGACAATGGGTTGAAATGTTACAGATTTTTATCTGGATCACTTTTTTTATCTATAAAATAATAGACAACAATGACTGCAGGCTACTAAGATATGCGACTCTTTGTTATTAAGAGAGTCGTTTTATGAAAATAACAACAATACGAACAAACTATACTTTAATACTACTACTACTACTACTACTAATAATAATAATAATAATAATAATAATAATAATAATAATAATAAAGTAATAATATAAAATACGATTTCTATTATTATTACCTGGTATCGGATTGAGACCAAATTTTGCAGTATCACACACCACTAATGGACAGCTTTTTCCTAATAAGGTCAGTTGTTAACAACAGAGGATTCAATGTGCATGAAACACAACACAGAACATTATATTTGAAAATAAACAAATAGAATTGTCCAGACTGAGGTCTTATCTGCTGTTCCTTACAGATGTAAAAGCTGGACAATGAACAAGCAAGAAAGAAAAAATTAAGATGCTTGTGAACTTTGCTGATAGCAAAGAACCTCAAACAGCAGAGAAAACAGACAATTGGATCTTTGATCAGATAGGGTCTCACTAATATTTACACAGGCATGTGTAACCCAATTAATACATTATTAAAAAAAGCATATCTGTAATAAAACTACACCAAATCCTGACAAATACACTGCATTATTTCATATTTTTATAGATTATTTCAGAATGGAGTTTGTTAAACACCTGTACTGTCGCTTTAAGACGTAGCTAGGAGCGGCACCTTTTCTGTTAGCCTTAGTTCGTGGTTTGCGAGCTGAGAGGAGTTTTTTTTGTCTTGTGTTCTTCATAAAAAGTGAGTTATAAAGTCCAAAGCAACTGTATTTAGTTGTTTTTCGTTCATAATACTGTACTGGGCAGATTTTGAGTTATCCAAGTAAAAGTACTCGGAGGAACGTGTTATTTTCTGAGTTTTTTGTCAGACGTGCTCCAGTGGAATTTTCAGATGTGTTCTTTGCCACATTCTGGACATTCTGGTGAACTTCTATGGATATATGGTATCCAGGAGTCAGAATAAACTTCACAACTTGGCAGTTAATAATAACAACAACAATATCCTTTTTCTATCTCAAGCTGTATAACAATGCACACCTCTCTGTAGTTTATTTTTTAGGCAATGAATGTTCTGCTAGAGTTGTTTTTGTGGCCCTAAGACAGATTCCTGACTGACTGGCAGTAAAGCTAGAGTTTGGTGTGAGAGCTCACCTCAGTCCAGCTGTTGTGAAAGGGATCGTACATCTCCACACTGCTAAGCCTCTGAACACCGTCAAATCCCCCCATCACATACACCTTTCCTCCAACTACCGCCATTTTGTGTCTCCAACGGCCAGTGTTCATGAACTCGATTTGGATCCACTTGTTAAGGGAAGCATTGTACTTCCACACATCGTGTTGGGTTTCTTTACCACCTGCAACGGTTTCATGAATATGGAAATATTTCAATGATTTTAGACATAGATATGTTATTTTAAAGAAAACAACAATACCACCTCATTAAACTAAATTTTCATTAGTCCTTATCCACATAACTACAGCCCCATTTCCAAAAAAGCTGCAGCACTGTGAAAAATATCACATGCAAATCTTATAACCACAATATTTATTTGCAAAAACTACAAATACATCAAAAGTTGAAAAAAAAGATATGTTTTTGTTTTTGAAAAATGTATGCTCATTTTGTATTTAATAGGGCATGTATACCACTGTGCTGGGTCACCTCTTCTTTTAAGAATACTCTTTAAGCATTTGGGAACTGAGGAGAGGAGTTTTTTGTAGTTTTTTTTGAAAGTGAAAGGTTTTTTTTCTTTTCAGGTGTTTATTCATCTGAAGCAAGTTTTATTATGTACTGGTGCTGTTAGGGAAAAAAACTTGTATCTTCATTTTTTTTTTTAAATATTATTTAAAATCACTCACTACCCTCAACACAGAGCCAAAATTTCATGATAGCACTAATAGGAATGGTTTTAATAAATATTTAAAATGTTTCATTTTAACATCCACGAAAGTTAAAGGTGCCGTAGAATGCATTTTTTTTCCATCATTTTAAATTGTAATGTCTGATGTCTACATAGAAGGTAGGTGACTTCGGTCTGAGCAAAAATGTCCAGATGTGGTTTTAACAGCCCATGTATGTTCCTCTATGAGGAATTAATTGATCTGCTTTGTCTTTAATGGTGCGTAACTAAATATTTTGATGGGCTCTGGGTGACTGATTTGGAAACAACATGTCTGAACAGGCACAGGCATGAATTTAAAATGAACCTTGATATCAACAAAGTAAAAAGCTGTTATTCACTATGAAACTTGTAGTTTATGATGATGATTTCAGCTGTCAAAAAGTGGATAAAATAATACAGCATGGCTGCTACTGATATGTTGCTGTTAGGGTTGTGACAGTAGGTAAGGTGTAATGAAGCAGCTGTCAGAGCAAACTTTAATTGGCATATAATACAGTATACAATATCTATAGAAAACAAGTAATGTGTGTAATTTTGTTTTTCTTTTTTACTTTTCTTTTTTTTACCCTCTTTCTTTAAGTATACAGAAAAAAAGACAAAATATCCTTAAAGATGCACATTGATATGCATCTTGCAATAACTTTTCATAATCCGTTATTGTTGATAATAAAGCTTAGCCATACCAATGTGCATGTACAGGGGTTGGACAATGAAACTGAAACAACTGGTTTTAGACCACAATAATTTATTAGTATGGTGTAGGGCCTCCTTTTGCGGCCAATACAGCATCAATTCGTCTTGGGAATGACATATACAAGTCCTGCACAGTGGTCAGAGGGATTTTAAGCCATTCTTCTTGCAGGATAGTGGCCAGGTCACTACGGGATGCTGGTGGAGGAAAACATTTCCTGACTCCTGCAAAACACCCCAAAGTGGCTCCATAATATTTAGATCTGGTGACTGTGCAGGCCATGGGAGATGTTGAACTTCACTTGGGAGATGTTCATCAAACCAATCTTTCACCAGTCTTGCTGTGTGTATTGGTGCATTGTCATCCGCCTTTAGGAAACCATGTTTGAACCATTGGATGCACATGGTCCTTCAGAATGGTTCGGTAGTCCTTGGCAGTGACGCGCCCATCTAGCACAAGTATTGGGCCAAGGGAATGCCATGATATGGCAGCCCAAACCATCACTGATCCACCCCCATGCTTCACTCTGGGCATGCAACAGTCTGGGTGGTACGCTTCTTTGGGGCTTCTCCACACCATAACTCTCCAGGATGTGGGGAAAACAGTAAAGGTGGACTCATCAGAGAACAACACCCTGACCCAACACTGACCCTGTGTGTAACGGTCGAGGAGACGGACAGGCGATACACACGCAGATGAGGTCCATATTGAGGTCCCCCCAGGCGACACACCCAGGAAGCCAAACCGAACCAACCCCAGGAGCCACCCCAGAGGAGGGCAAAGACAAAGACAGGACAAAAACGGACCAGGCAGACAGACAGACGGACGGACAGAGACCAGGACTGGACAGACAAGCACAGACAGGAACAGGCCAAGACGGCAATGGACAGACAGAGAAAAAAAACGAACCAGGGACAAACAGACAAATGAGAACAGGTAGACAGACCAGAAGAATGGACAAACCAGGACCAGACAGACAGACAGGAACTCAAAGACAGACAAGAACAGAAAAACCAAACAGGCCCGGGACAGACAGACAGACAGACGGGAACAGACGGGAGACCAGGAACAACCAAACCAGGAACAGAAAAAAAACCCCAAGAAGGACGAGGACGGACGACAAAACGAACAGGGAGGAAGACGATGAGACAACACAGGAGAAGTACATCGAGGGAAATGAGAGAGGACGATGAGCAGACAATGAAGGAGACTGACGAGATGGAACAGGAGGAGACCAACACGAGGACAAGGGGAAACAGAACCATGACAGAGAAACAACCAAACACCAGACAGAAATCAAACACAAGAACAGGACAAAACACAAGACAGACCAGACAGGAGACAGGGAAGAGGACAAAACACAAAAACAGGAACGAACAAAACACGACAGGAACACGAACAGGAACGCAGACACCAAAAACAGGAACAGGAACAACGACAGGGAACCAGAACAACAGAAATTGGAACAGGAACAAAAGGAACAAAACAGGGCAAAAAAACAGAACAGGGCGGGTGGGAACAACAAAGCCCCGGGGGCATAGTCAGGGACGGAGCAGGACGTTGCCTGGGGAGCAGGCACAGGAACGGACCGGGGCACAGCCCGGGGAGCAGGCACAGGGACGGACTGGGGCGCCACCCAGGAAGCAGGCACAGGGACGGACCGGGGCACCGCCCGGGGAGCAGGTATGGGGTGGGGTTACAGATACGGGCCAGGTGGGAGGCGGAGACACTAGGAGCACATGACCAAAAAGAACCACATGGAAGAGACGTAAACACAAGCACATGGACTTGACAGGACGTAATCAAGACAGAGGAGGACGATTAGGGCGTGACACTGTGGAGCTCCCGACGGACAGTTCTGGTGGAACAGGAGAGTTGAGGTGCACATTTAGTTTTGCCGTGATTTGGGCAGCCGTGGTTTTATGTTTTTTGGATACAATCCGGGTTAGCACCCCAACATCCCTTTCAGACAGCTTCCTCTTGCGTCCACAGTTAATCCTGTTGGATGTGGTTCGTCCTTCTTGGTGGTATGCTGACATTACCATGGATACCGTGGCTCTTGTTACATCACAAAGACGTATCATTTTTGGGTAATGTTTGACCAAAAGTGATTCACTGGCATGTATCACTATAATGTATGAAAATAGTTGTCTGTAGTGTGAAGTGTGCATTGTGTACAAATATCCGTTTCTTTGCATCACATTTTGAACATCTGACATTGTGCAGTCTGTGTTCTGTGTAAGACTTCATATCAGATAAGTTGTGTATTTGTGTTTTTCCTCATTGTTTTTGCAAATCTGTGTACAGTGATTGATAGAGGTGTTAATACCATAAGTATTATACTAATAGTACTATTAAGTGTGTTTTCCAATTTACAACATATAACAGTTATGGTGGTGTTAGTACAGGTAAGAAGTTCATACAGTTTTTAAAGGAGTTTTTGTGGTTTCTATAAAAGGAGGCGCTTTGAGAGGATTATTGGTAATTCTAATTTTAGTTTTTAGCATGCTCTTTAATTGGTGATAGTTGGTGATTAGTTAATGGTTATTACTTAATTCATTAAAACATGAATGTGTTATTAGTAAAAATGTTACCTTTTTGTCTGAAAGGTTTTTTTTATAATAGGTGATTTGTTTATTGGGAAGTCTGGATTTTGCCATATTGGTGTGCATGAGCGCTAGGTGTCATATCAAGCAAACCGATATCTTTAAATTAAAGTTTTGAAGATATAAGCTGATGAATAGAAAGCCAATTTCAGCCTTGTTTAAAGTGCCCATATCAAATGTGCTCAATCAAAGTATGTTTCTATGCAGTCTTCCAGTGCTCATACAAGCTAGCACTTGTGAAATGGGAACATTCAATTTAAAATGTGCTGCGTAAGAAACCAGCTTCAAGCTTGAAGATGAACCTCATGCATGGCTGCTGAGAAATGAGACATCCCCTTCACAGCCTGGAAAGACAGATTTCTGCATGTATATTTCACCATTACTCTTGATCCGTTATTGTTTCTGCTGGGCTGGAAGTTCAGCTGGTAAATGTGACTTTTTGGGGTTTCAGGTAATTAGGACTGTTATGTAATAGTCTAGGATTCTTAAAAAGGTTCATTTTACTGCCCTCTTTTACGTTTTGTATTTGAAAAATGTATTTTTAGCATCTTTTTATAGTATTAATATATCCTAATAGCACTACTGTAGATGTTTCTGTCAGCAAGCAACAAAACTGACAATGAACACATATATTCATGCAAACAAAATTTTGTGTATTTAATATTTAATTAACATGTACAACCATAACTGCCTTTATCTGGTAATAGTTTATCTTGTTTTAAAAAGAAATTAAATTATTCCATGTTTGGTTGTTATTACCTGTAACTCACCTGACAGGTAAACTTCATTTCGAAAAGTGACACAAGCAAACTCCACCCACTTCTTGTTTTCAGCCTCCATCTCCATCTCGGTAATTGGCAATTTGGCCACCTCTAACCGGCTGCGACGCAGTGGGTCCAAACACGTCACCTCCGAAACAAACTTTTCATCTTTGGTGCACCCACCGATAATCATAAACACTTCAGACTGGAACTGCTGCAGCCTTGGCTTAGTGCGCTCCGAAATCACCTTTAGTTAACCAAAAATACAAATAAATCAAATTTAACCTTTAAAATTTACAGATAATCACATAATAATAATAGTAAAACTACTTATAAACAAAACTTCTAGTTTGAAACACTTCTTTTTATTCTGGCTTGGGGTTATCCACTTCTGGAACGGTCCCCCTCAGACTCTGTTTTTGCTGCTCTAGAGCTACTGGACGAGGTGGGGGTGTAGTTGTGGATTTAAAAAAAACTACTTAAATGTCAAATCCTCCAAGTTGACATGTTCTCTGTCCAGGTACTGTGCTTGGAATCCAATAAATCTCTCACATATACAGACAATTTATACCAAATATAAAAACAATAATAATTAATTTTCTAATTTCTATGTCCTAAACACATGCCTGAGTTTTTGACTTTCTTATTGTAGTGTATCAGTGGCCCCACACATAATCATGATCATACTCTGGATGCTGTTCTACCTCATTGTTTTTGTTTTGTTTTATCAACATCAAACTTGAGCATGTAAATTTATCCGATATAGGCCAATTGTTTGAAAAATATCATTGTCATTATCATCACCTGTCAAACCGTTGGTCATAGTGCACCTAGTTGTCTCTAACTCTCTTACAATGAGATTTTTTCAGAAGCCCACCCTTAAGAATCTCTTATTAGAGTGCATTATGCTGAGGATCTAATCACTATTTTTAATTCCACATGCTCCTCTGTCCTCAAATCTGTTGCGCCTTTTAAGACAAGACCTGTTAAGGCTGGGTCTCAGACTTGATGCAGAACTGCTGGGTGCTTAGAAGGGAGTGTTGGACAGCACAGTATAAAAAAAGACCAAAATGTAATGTAACAAATAGCTATTTAACTGCCCTTTAGGAGGCAGCAAAAAACCCTAGGCAAAAATACAATTCTGATCTCATATCAAGAAACCATCACAAACCCAAAGTTTTGTTTAGCACAATAATTTTGCTAATGTCACTGAATAATTCATCAAACCAAATGCCTTAGGAATGCAAAATGTACATTAATCTGCAGAATTTCTCACCAGCAGGAGAGCTACAAACGGATATCAACTCACTCTTCTTTAATCAATGATGATTCCCTAGTATATATATTTCCCACCCAAAGTCTGCACAATCTGTGACCCACTTTATCGGAATTATGTCCTCTAACCCCTGCAGAGCCTGTGGCTGTAGAAATGCTACAATTTAGATCACATAATATTTTAACAGTTCACACAATAAACAAGCAATTATTTTTTAAAAGAACAAAACAACTGCAACAAAAAAACTAAAACATTTATATATAAAACCTCCACCACACTCTCTACCCTCCTGTTTGTTATTCTTACTATCAGTTTAGCTTATGAAATTTTTTTATGAAAAAACCTCCCTTTCAGTCCAATGTACTCCAAAAGTTTCAACAATTTTTTCAAGAGATTTCATTTTTCATAAAGATTACTACCGCACCTGCATACCATCCCTCCATGTCACTTCTGACATGTTTATCTAAAATTAGAATTTAGAACTCTTTGCCTATTTGTTTGCACACAGAGGAATTTGGTATTTCCATTTAAACCATACATGCAGTATAGCACATACACATACACCGGGTCAGCTCTATTCACAGAGCCCCAGGAGCAGCCTTGCTTAACACTTCAGTTGTGTCCTGTCTATTTATGGAATTAAACCAGCAATCTTCCTGTCACAAGGCTAGTTCCCAACATGTTTTATTCTGTTCTTAAACTTAGATTACTGCAACACCAATGATTATTCCTCTGAAATCCTGGTAGTTACTGGTTTTAGACCTAGGACCTGCTTGTTAAGTAAGAATACAAAACAAGATAACAAAGAAAAGAATTTTAATGGTTTTATAACAAAAACAATCTAATATACATTGTTCCCTTAACTATGCCCTTGTATTCCCATCCTAAGCCTTCTATAGACTATTTTAAGGATTCTGTTTGTTTTACAGTAAGGAAAGGCTTTGGAATAATTCATTTGAACATCAAAAGTTTATTGCAAAAAAATAAAATGGATCAATTGAAAATTCTGGTTGAACAGTACGATCCAGATATTTTAATCCTAACAGCAACTTGGCTTAGACACACCATTAATGATACTGTAGCTTTAAATAACTTCACCCTTTATAGATTTCATAGAAACTCTAGGGGAGGTGGTGTAGCTGTTTTTATAAGAGTCAGTCTCCAAACTAAATTACTAATTGCAATCTCAAAAGAAAAATGCTATAAATTGCTATCCTTTAAAAGTATCTCTGACTCTTTTATATTGGTTGAAATTTACAGGCCTCCTTCTGCTCCAGTGTCAGCAATTGGTGAAATAGCTGGGCTTTTATCACAGTATACTGATTCAGGGGATTTTAGTTTTAATTGCCTCGCTAATGCATCTGATCATCTAAAGGAAATATGTAGCAATCTCAACATTACACAGTTAATCACTGAATCAACTCACCCAGATCTAAAGGACCCTTCCAAGTCTAATCTGATTGATTTAATTTTATCCAAGAGAATAGATAAAATTACTTTCTCTGGAGTTTTTGAACGGTGATCATTGCCCGATCGTATGCATCAGAAAAAAAACAAGCTCTCGGATGGTGGTTAGAAAAAATTGTAAACATTTTAATGGGCAAACCTTTCTCTCCGATTTAGCAATGAGTTAAATTCACCTTACTTTCAGTATCCCAGATGTAGCTCTAGATCACTTTAGTAAATCATTCTTAGCAGTTGTGAACAGGCATGCCCCCATAAAAGGCTGAAGTTTAATGATAGGTTGAGCCCCTGGTTTACCGGTAAATTCTCCTAATTGCTTAAAGAAAGGAATAAAACTTAGAGTGTTGCAAGGTTGGAAGAAAACTGGCTAACATGTAGACAACTGAGAAACAAATGTGTCTTTGCAATTAGAAAAGCCAAATCCAATTAAATCCAATTTATAAGTTTATTTACCAACTCTTTCAGCACAAAAAAATTCTGGAAAACAGTAAACTCAACTAAAAACAATCCTTCCAATATCCCATTCGATATCTTAGTTGATGATCACATAATATCTGACCAGAAAGAGCTTTGGCATGTTTTTAATGTACATTTTGCTACAGCTGGTCATGTATTTAAAAATGCAGACATAAACTTGTCTTCGATTGATCGTATCCCCACCTCTACTACCACCCAGAGCCATGGTGTCTCCCCATGTACAGTGTTTAATGCTCTCACCACTATAAAGACACAGTATCATCTCTGCAACCACACTTATTTTAAATGATCTATACACTGCCTTAGACAGGAAGAAGCACTGTGCTGCCATTAATCTAACAAAATTGATCTAACAAAAGCTTTTGACACTGTTGACCACAGTCTTCCCCTGGCACACCTGCACAAGATAAGACAATAACTCAATGCAGTGGGCCCAAAATTACCTCTTAGATAGAAAACAATGCATGATTCTGGGTAACCACAAAACTAATCTAAATTCTGTTGACAAAGCGGTGCCACAAGGTTCAGTCCTGGGTCCAGCTTTATTTACCATATATTTAAATGATCTTGCCGCCTCTGTCTCAGACTGCAAAGTGCATCTGTATGCAGACGACACAATTTTATATTGTTATGCTAAATCTGTTCATGCAGCAATTGAAAAGCTCCAGTGCTCATTCACTGCCTTGCAGACTGCTTTTTACAATTATAAATAAGTTTTAAATGCTAAGAAAAGTAAGTTTATGCTGTTTTCCAGATCTCCAAATATTAATTTTAATACTTTGACTATTAATGCCTTGACAGGATCCAACATTGATGGTGTCACAAAGTATAAGTATTTTGACAGTTGGCTGAATGAAAAACTCTCATTTAAAACTCATATTAATAATTTAGTCATTAAGTGCAGACAGAGGCTTGGATTCCTGTATCGTAATTAATCTTGTCTGCCTATGTTTGCCAGGAAAAGAGTGGTAGAGGTAACATTACTCTCGGTACTGGACTACGCTGTTGTAAATTATAAGTCCGCCAGTGCCCTGAAACCCCCTGATTCTGTCTATCTTTCTAAGGTTCATTACCGGTGACCATTACAGTACTCACCATTGCAGACTGTACCAAAAAATAGGCTGGCCCTTAATAACAACTCAACAGGAATTGCACTGGCTTATATTCATATATAACTCGCTCGCCAGCCATACGCCATCTTATATCTCTTCCTTGATTATCAGACTTGCTCTGCTGATCTGGGAAATTAGCTACAGAGCACCAGTGAGCTGGAATTCACGGCAAGAAACTCTTAAACTCAGCTCGCTGGTGTCACTAAATAATTTAAAACTTTTAGATTCTAACCACCTTCCGACAGCCTGTACCTGTTTTAATTACGTTTTTCTTTTGCCTTTTATTTATTTTGTCCTCTTATTCATCTAATTTTTCTGTTTTTATTTATTTTTTTCATTTAACCTTTTTATTAATTTTTTTCCTGTTCTATTTTTGGCCTTTAACCTTTGTATTTTATTTTTTCTGTCCTTTTATCTATCCAATCTCGGTTTTACATTTTATTTTATTTTCATTTACTTTATTCATAATTATGGTGTATTTAATTTACTTTTTTAAATCTTTTTCATCTTCTATTACTGTGTTTTTATTTTATTGTCTAAGTATATCTCTTTATTTCATTGTTTTATATTTTTAGCTTGATTTATTAATTTCTTCTTAATTAACTCTTATATAGTTTTCATTTAATTCTTATTGTTTTACTTATGTTCCTTATTTTAGCTTCCTTGATTAAATACTTGATTCTATTTAAATTTATTTTCAGTCCTTTAAGTTGTAAATGCCCGGTTGCATTGAAAATGAGGGTTACCCTCAATGTATTACAAAGTGAAAATAAAGGTTGATTGATTGATTGAACCTCCAGCCAACATCGCCTGGTCCAAAAGGAACTTTCTTTGAAAATGTCTTTAGTTTTTTAAGCAAGACTAGTTTTCACCTCCTGTGACATCAATTAGTAAAGTGCTAGGCAAGTGAGGGCCAGGTTGCTGATTGTTATGACAGTATAACAATTTAATTAAGGTCTGAGGCCTTGTTAAAAGCTGCCTGAGTCTTCAAATGTCTTGAGCTCCTTACCTTTTTGTATGTCCAGAATTGTAAAAAAAAAAAAAAAAAAAAAAAAAAAAAGTTAAAATGTTTTAAAAATTTACTTTTTAACTTTATGCCTTTTGGAGACATTTTCTACTCACTTTGCATCAGTGGTGTCCAAACCTTTGCATGCAGTCTATTAGCTATAAGACCTGTCTGTTTAGTTGGACATATTATGCTATGTTGCCATTTACCATGGTCTCTAAACCATCACACATTCATCTTAAAGACAAACATTAATAGACTTGATAATGTGGTTTCTGACACAGTGTGTGCACTGTTTTCTAAAAACATGGACTCAAATCACAATTCATGACAGGTGCTACTGTTGTTAGCTGCAACATACTTTTGCCTGTTGTGTGAATCTGACTGTTAAGTAAATGATATTGCTATATCTGGACTAGTATTAATAATTGTCTTTACCTCACTTCCTGCCAGGTGGTACGTGCGGGCCTCCTGAAGCAGGGGAAACAGTTCTGGGCAGCTGCGGATCAACTCATCACCCTCCGCCTTCTCCACAAAGTAGCATGGATCTAGCAAGGGCAGCCGTACATGCCTGAGGACTCGGGGCAGCAGGGGCAGTCTCTCTGTCTGATCCACTCTGACCCAGCGCATCACTGCCTCAAACACCTGCTCCTCCTGACTAACCCCCAGGTCATCTCTCTGCAGCAGCTCTATCAGCTCGGCCACCGGCAGCTCTGCTAGCTCCTCCCCCATGCACACCTGCCCGAAGTTCTGAAGCAGGTACGCCTGTGCCTGCGCCTGCAGGCCTGGCAGAGCATGAGAGTCTGCTAGACGCAAGATTCCAACACAGTTCTCTGGCTGCAGTGCATCCGCAAGGTAAACGGCACACGCCTCCACCACCCTTGGAAACTACACACATAATCATAACAAAAATAGTAACGGTAGTGTAACTGGCCTAGTGTTCTTTTGTCCTACCGTCACCTACTTTTGTCCTACCGGACTGTGTTGTTCTGTCCTACCATCTTATTGTTTGTCTGTCCTACCCTCTACAGCTGGGCGATATGGGAAAAAAAAATATCACGATATTTTTTTTCATAACAGTCGATATCGATATATATCACAATATAAATCAAATCATTATTGCCTTTTTACTTTAAGTGAGAATGGAAGATATCAAAAATTTAAAAATGTATTCAATTGTTTTTTATCCTGTTTTTTTAAATTGTTTTTATATCAGAAGATAGAAAAATGTACTATAGAACATTACACAACTGTATTTCAAATAAATTTAACACACACACACAAACACACATAAATATGTACATGTATGTGTGTGTTTAATTTATTGTATTGTATATGTGTGTGTGTGTGTGTGTGTGTGTGTGTGTGTGTGTGTGTGTACTGCCCCATATATATAAGGGGCAGTATTAGTATGAACAGTATTCACACCGGCACTGTGTTAAGCAGGCTGTTGCTGGCCCTTTAAGCTCGAGCTCAGGAAAGGACTCTTAGTTCACTCATAGCGGTAAGTAGACTCTCTGTCGGCTCAAATGGGGAGTTGGTTAAGCGATTCTGCTATCGAGGAAATGTTATTTTGCGATAATTATCGTTATCGTTTTATCACCCAGCCCTACTACCTTCACTGTCCGAGTGTTGTTCTGTCCTATTGACCTACTGTTCTACTGTCTTTCCTGATATTGCTCTACTGTCACTGTCTTATTGTTCTACTGTCCCACTAACGTCCCACTGCTGTTAAATTTTTTTAATGCTCTGCTATTGTTTTTCTATTAGTGTTCGTATACATCTGTTGTTGTCCTTCTGTACAAATGCTCCTAATTTCTGTTGCCTTGCTGTTCTACTGTCCCTGTCCTACTGTTTTTCTGTCATACTGTCCTTTTGCAGAGATCTACACCAATTTTATGTCAGCTTTTTTACTAAAGAACAATCAGTACAACTGATACAACAGTGACAATGTATTTTTTGTAACAATGTAACTGACGTTTTTGTTTAACATTTCCGGCATAAATAATTAAATAAAAAATATTAGTACAGTGAGGTGTACACAGAGTTATATCTGGAATAAATAAGTAATAATCTCTAGCAGTGAAAAAGCAATAAAAAAGTAATCTCTATGAGTCTGACTTTATGCTCTCCTGTTAGAGGTTGGAATACATATTTGGATATTTTATTTTATTTAACATTCATAAAATTTGATAATGCTTGTGTTTTTTTTTAATCCTGCCCTTCTTAGCTTTTTTACCGTCTGTAATGGAAAATCTCCTCCCAAGTGTTTCATTTCCCTGTCTGCTGCTGTTTATTTCACTGCAGTAAGACCAGCTAGAGTTCATTCAGTGACTTTAGCTGCACATGAACAAAAGTATAAAGCTGTTGTTGTTGAAGGTTTAAAGACCATAATTACCAATAATAATGCAAATGGCTCTGTTTCACAAGAGTTCACAAATATATTTTAGGGATGGAGTAAACCTTTGACCACCAAACCTTTTGACTGAAAATGTTCAAAAATGTTTTCTGTATGTGTCCTAAGGGGACAATAACAAAAACTGTTAGGCGGTAATATCTTAAAAGTTGAAATGGTTCTACAACAAAATTTGAAAAATTGAATAGTGTACTAATAATTTAATAATAATAATTAAAGTAAGAAAATGTTTTTTTTCTGTACTGCACTGCTAAGTATAAATGCATTAAAAAGTGTAGAAGAACAACAGTGAAAATATTGAACGTGTAGAAAACTTTTCTGTTAGGAATCTAAGACAACAAATAAATATTTTCTGTTCATGTGGCATATCACAATGCCCAAGAACTGCAGGTGGTGTTCTACAGCAGAATTAAAGTGAGGTGTAGACGTAGCCATTACTTCATACTGACCTGGAAGAGGCTGGCAGCTTCCAGAGTTTTCTGAACATTCTCCTTGGTGATGTGCACTTTGCTGTTGTAGGTGTAATCGAGTAGGATCTTCATGTTCTCTGCATCGATTCCTTTAATAGTCACACAGTCCTCACGCTTCTCTCGCAGATCGTTACAGAACATAGCTCTTAAAAAAACAATGATTTTAAAAATGAGATAAAACTTCACTAAACTTCAACCTTTCATTCATTATTGTAGGGGTGGCAATACCATGATAGTGTTATTTTTAGGTCTATATGATGGTACAGTCGGTATTTCTAGACCTGCATCAAACAAAGAAAACAACTCAACAAAAATGATTGCCGAAATGACTGAAATTGAGAAAGGCCTGGAAGGATGGTGGTGAAATGTCAACTTTGTGGAAGAAATATGATCTAAAAACAAAAAACCTGAATGATTGTGATGGTAGATGACTTCAGCCCTTGGTTAATTCAAATGGTAAAAACAGAAAATGAAGTTATGGCTATGCTTAGTAAAGAATGTAAGAGCAAAAATGTAATGAAATACATTTTTTTAAAACTGTAGCACAAGGCAACAAGAACAGGATTGGGAGCTGTGTGGCCATGAGAAAACCACCTGTTAAAGAGGGATATTGGATAGGAGGAACATAAACATTGGAGCATTGGAATGGAATGGGAAAAGGTCATGTAATCTGAGGACATATTCCAGGATTACAATGCCAAGATTCATATCTCAAATTGTGGAAAAGTGTGGAATCTTTTTACACAAGAATTGGACACCACAGAGTCCCTAACCCCATCGAAAGTAAAAAAACAGTGTGTCACAACAGTGTTATGGTGTATGCACGCTGTAGTCAAAGCTAAGATGGTCCAACAAAAATTTACATTTAGCAGTTTTTTTTGCCAGACAGTATACAATATAGTAAGTAATATCCCTATCCTTCAATCAGATTCCCCAGGGTTTGATTCCATGTTCAGTTAGAAACACAATGCTACACAGATAAAAGTCCTTGCGCTTTATTCCTATATTATTTTTATACATTTCCTACCCTTTTAAACATTAAAATAACATAATAACATAACATAACAGATCAACTGTTTGCTATAAACCAACAAATCAAACAATTTTAAATATCTAACAAATGTAACAATGGGTTTCACCAAATTCAACACTTTAAAATCTTAAAGGACTTCTGAAACCAAGTCTTGATGAACTAGGTATGCTTGGCACCACTGTCCTGTTGAAAGATCCAGTGATGCCCAAGCTTCAGTTTACTCATAAAAGGAATAATGTTTTTCCCCTTTGGATTTTCTGATACTTGATTGAATCCATCTCACCCTCCACACCCTGTGGGTTTCCAAAGCCAGAGGAAGCAAATCAGCCCAGAGCATTACCAAGCCACTGCTATGTTTCACAGTAGGCAAGGTGTTTATTCTTCCTACTCCATGTAAACTGTTGATCCATAGGCCTGAAAAGTCCAGTGTTGTGTTATTGCACCATAGAACATAACCCCCAAACTTCTGTGGCTTATTTATATTGTTTTAAACATTTTCTGAGCTGACTTTTCTTGTGCTTTTGTTTCAGTAGATGTGTACAATTTGGAGTTCAGGCATGAAGACCTTCAGTATTTAGTATAAGCCTCACTGTGCAAACTCTTCCTGCAGGTCTTTTGCTTGTCAGGAATCTGGTGGCAGCTACTCTTTCTGCCATATCCAGTTAGTGTAGCCAGCATTTCTTAAACTTCTAATATGTGAACTATGCTTCCAATTTAATCTCTAGGAACATTAAGGTGCCTTTGCTAACTTTTGGAATCCTTTTCCTTGTTTGTGCAAGGCAATACTCTTTTCTCTTAGTTTTACGTGCAATCAAATGTCACAGTCAGCAAACTCCCAGTCAGTCCAGGAATTTGATGTGTTTTATCTCAGGTACACCTAAAGCAATTAATGAAGTCCTTGATTAGTTGAATCAGGTGTGCTTAAGACAACAACTGATATTAATTTATTAGTATCAGTTGTTACTCTTATCAGTATCAGTTGTACTCTTACGAGAGATTATTTTAAGGAAGTCTGAATAATCCTGAGACTGTGATAGCCATCAAGAGACACTTTGCATTTAATTTAAAGAAACCGCTCATTATATTAGTTGTGTTGTGCTACTTAAAATGCTTTTGTTTTACTGGTTTATTGCAGCTTAAACCGCTTAAAGTTAGTAATTTTTACTAATAAATTAATTAGCAGTGGAGGTTGAATAATTCTGATTACTAGTGTTATAAAAGTGTGATTTATTTTGCTTTTTTTTTTAATGTAAAATGTAAAAAGTAATGTTATTGCCCACTCTATTATTGCTTTTGCTGAACGCCAGCTTAATAAATGAAGATCATAACAGGTGTTTCAGTTGGTTATTTATTTATTTTTTGCACAAGAATCACTTGTGAAAGTAGCCTTTTCACTTACCTGAAATATAAACTGGCTGCAGCAAGGACAACCCTGTGGCAGGGGAACAGCTGGCCCTGGACGCTGAGTGTGACGTCTGTGAGGAAGCCATCCAGCCGGAGATTCTGCAAGCCATCCTGGAGCTGCTGAGGAAGTCCAGAATCCTCAAATTTCACACTGCCATCCTCCAGTATGCCCTCACTCAGCGTCTCAAGCATGTCAGCACACCCCCTGGAACCTTCTGCAGGCCGAGGATTGTCCAAGTTCTTCTCCACAGAGTCCCCCATAGGTCATTCCCTGGCAAAGAGCAAGAACCTTTTATAGATAAGCCCTCTCCAGAGATACAGGGCATAAAGAGTGCACAACAACGAGCTGAAATGCTGTGGAGGTGCTTTCTCGCAGGATGTGTGCTAACAGCTTCTAAAATGGCTTCCTGTTCTTTGGTGTATCTGACACTTGCACTCAGCTGAGGTCAGGTGCAAAAACAGGAAGTTTTGAAATAAAAAAAAAAAAAAAGATCTGTAGATCTTTTGGAACTTCCCTTATCTATACATTTTGATGAATGGTAGACAGTTGTGGTGAAACTCGTATTGCAACATTTCAACATCAGTAATAGCTGTTACATTTCTGAATAATTATAAAAGTAACACAACTAAATGACGCTAACTCCAAAAATTGGTGGTTGGGTGATACTTACCTTCTAAGCCCTTTCCACGTAAATTGTATTTTGTATTATTTTGGACATTATAGTGGAAAGCTTAAAAGAAGACATGCAAAAAAAAAGCATAATTTACACTGTCGAATTTGATAATGTGAAAACGTCTGTAAGGTGATGGCCCTCTGTGTGGTGTGGGAATTTGATATACAGTGGTGCCTGAAATTACGCTTTTCTATATTTCTGCATAACTATGACCTAAAACATAATTACACAAGTTTTAAAAGATAAAGAGAACCCAATTCAATAAATTCAGGACTTTGACATTTACTTAATTCTTTGTTACAGACAGATATACTGATATGTTTCTTTCAGAACTCACTGGTAGAACTAATCATTGCATCAGTGATGCCACAGAATGAGATTTTTATGCATTTTCCTTTTGCCAGAAAATACTTCTTATTTAAACTAAGACATTTTATTTTGATCTCATGTGTCCATTAAACAGTTTTTCTAGTAGCCTTCTGGATTGTCCACATGACCTTCAGCAAAACTCCTTGTGACCTTGTCATGCACATCAGTTGTTTAGTGTTCTTCTAATGGTGGACTCATGAACATAACACCAGCCACTGCAAAGGAGGCCGTTTGTAGTCTTTTAGAAGTTATCTTTGTGACCTTGAAGGCTACATACCATTCTTACACTTTTGAGTTGTTGAAGCATAAGTAGTACTGTTAAGTGGCTTCTGGTCATGTTGTAATCAATGCCTACTGCCTGTTTCTAAATACACCAACACACTTACCAAAAGTATCCACACAAATAAGTTTAAAAAGCCAACTCCAGCTAAAATGCTCTGCTGGTTATTTGTCTCTTTTAACAAGGTAACTGTTAAAACAAAAAAAACGAAACCAGAGACTTAATGCAGGGCTGATTAAGTCCGATAATGGGACCGACTTACTCATATTTGTGCTTGTTAATGTTGCTAGCTAATATCTACATGGGCAGATTTCTTGGTCTACCACTCTTGGTATATCTTTTACTCTGGGACTTGTGTGAACAACTTATTATGTTTTAGGTCCTATTTATGCAGAAATACAGAAAATATTTTTTATAGCACCACTATATCTGTAATCTTATGTACATTTTTACTGTTATTAATTATTTATGTCTTATGGGGAGACAAAAAAAATATAAATATATGTGTTTGTATATGTGTATGTTTATATGGGTACACGTATTTATGTGTGTATTGATGGTTTCTTATGTGTATAAATGATGCATTAAATAGATCTCAAGAGCCATTGATGTGCACCATCACCTTAACTGTTAAACTGAAGCAGTTTTGACTAAAGATCTAGTTTATGTGCAGATGTTTTAGGTCTAATAAGCATTAACCAACACAAATAACTAGAACTGTGTGTTAGGATTAGAGCCCATTTATTAGCCATAAATATATTTGATTAAGTGGTCAAAAATCTCTGATATACTGTCTAAATTATCTCTGGTTAACTGCCTGAATGATCTACTACTAAGTAGCTAAACAATCTTGTATCATCTTTTCAACTGATCTCTCAAAAAGCAGCCAAACTCTCTTTGATTAACTGCCAAACAATCTCTGATTAAGCAGTCAAACAAACTTTAATTACCTGCCTAAAAGTATAAAATTAAGTACCTAAACAATTTCTGATTAAGCGGTCAAATTGTTTGGAGTTTATGATTAACTGCCCGAACTATCTCTGAATAACTATAAATGATTACCTGCCTGAACAATTTCTGATTTGCTGCTCAAATTACTTATGATTAACTGACCAAATAATGTCTAACTAAGCTGTCAGATAAACAGGTTTTGCAGTGGTAAACACTCAAGTACGAAAGTAAACTAAAAAAATAACGTTTGTGCACACCAACTCTGCTTTAAATAGAATTCTGCAATGAAAATATTAAGTATAATTATACAAATTCTACAAATAAAATTGTACAATGATTTATTTCTTAGAACTTATCCTGCAAAAAGATGGAAACAACCGACAACCGCTTACTTCCATTCTGGCTTGGTTTGGGACCATGTACATTTTTTTAAACCTTGGACTGGTTATTGGCTACATAAACATACAGACATACAGATTTTAATGTAGTTGAAATTTTAAAAAAGCTATATGGAAGCAATATGCAATAAGATGATGCAATCAATGTGTAAGATTTTTAGTTTAGTAAAAGCTATCAACACGATGTGAATAAATTACAACTTTGATGGTATGTAAAACCTTTAGCAAGTCATGTTAGCATGCTAACCAGCTTGCCCCAGACCATCTATCTCAGAGTACCATTTTGTACCTGTAGAGGCAATAATGAGTCACTGTTTTATTAAGTATGCCCACTCTCAGCAAGAAAACACAAGGGACAAAAATTACCAGCAAGAGTTAACATTGATGTTACTTTCCACTGCTGGAAACAGCTCTTGGCAAGAAAAGGGATATTTAATGCTGAACTCGTAGTTATTCTTTAGACAGGTCAATTAAGGGGGGAGGAGTGAGGTGAGATCCTGGCTTAAAAAGGTAAACCCATCCTCCTCTGGTCAAAACAGCATAGCAAAACAAGTACAAAAGCAATACAAAAAGAATAGAATCTACAACTATATGTATTACTGTAGAGAATGTAGAGAAAAAGGAAGTGAAAAAACTTTTAGGGTTCATTAAAGTAGCAAAGAAAAACAACAAGTCAGAAATGACTGACTAGTTCATGAAAGCAGGAGAAGAAAATATCTGTACTTAAGTAAGCAAGTAGGATATTTGTGAGGGCCAGCGCATGCAGATGAAGCTTTCCACAATGCATTGGACAGCAGGAATCACTATGTTGGGTGAACTGGTCCAGAATGCAGGCAAACAAGGTTACACAGTGTAGGCAGAGGGAGCAACAGCATCAGACCCCACAGAAAGGATAGTTGTTTAACTCAAAGAAACACAAAGATAGTTAGTTCTGTATGTAGTATATAGTGTTAATAAGGTGTAGCAGTGACTCTGGCTGGCCTGGCTATTACAGCATAGCTAAAACGGGAGAGCCAGAAGGTAACAAAGACACAAGTTCCTTGAGATGTCAGCGCCGCCCCTCTCCACGTCAGCAAAGTTGAATTAGCACATGAGAGCAGTGGGATGATGGCACCAAAATTCTCAGTTTATTATAACACTCTCTGTCAGTTAAACACCAGATCTGCACCTTTTATCTAACGGACAAACTAATTACCGAATGCTTCACTGAACAAGTAGGTTTTTAGCCTAAACTTAAAACTGTCCCAAACACTGACTGATGTTATTCCAAAGCTGGGGCTCTCTGTATAAAAAAAAGGCTCTACCCCTGTTGTAACTAGGTACTAACTGTAAGCCAGCACCTTGTGATCTAAACCTCAGTTCATACTAGGAAATAAGTTTACATAGGTACTGAAAAGCAAGTTTTTATATATCCATATAATCATTTTGTACTCAATGTGGAATTTAACTGGCAACCAGTGCAGGGTAGACAAAACTGGGCCGATATCAAATTTCCTAACTCTCGTAAAGAGGAACTGTGTGAATTTGACAGATTGCGTCATCCTACATATTGCTCCTTTAATGTACATGACTGTCCAAATGGATTGTGTTTAGTGTATAGCATTAGCATTAGCTATATCACGTAGACGGTGCAGTCCAAGTTATCTCCAAAAAAAGGATGCCCTTTAAAACTGTACAGTGGGTAATCAGCTTACCACAAGAAATTGAATATTTTTGATTCATCAACTCAACCTCTAAGTTTAATTCTAACAAAGGCTGCAGACACTTCTTACCAAAGCAGCAATGACCAAGCAAAATATTTCTGTGGAAAATGTGTGTTAGAGGGTCACATGATCACTGCAAAAGTGATGCACAGAGGCTTATGGAAGCAAAACACTTTAATGTTACAATTCTGTGCAATGGTAACAATAACAACACAAAACCAGCAGAATATTTATACTCCCAACTAATAAAGACCTGACACTTCTGTTTTTCATGTACATCACTCACGTTTTATTATTATTATATTATAATTATTTTTATTCCTTATTATTCTAATTATTTTTTATTTTTGCTTTTGATGTATATTTTACATGTATTATGATATTTTAAGATTAAGAGTAAGTATATGTCTTGGACAACTGATTGGATGACAAAAAATTACAGTATCTTCAAGGGCCTAAAAATGCCACTAAAAGATAAAAAAACTTCACTGACACAACTGAAACTTAATCAAGTCTATTTAATAATTTACACAGAATATGTTTAAATTGGTTTCATCATTCAATAAAAGCAATGTAGCATTTCTGGTGGAAGGGGAAGGCCAAAAGTGTAATGCTTATATAACTGGAATGTCTTATACAAATGAATTTTCATTGAAATGTAGTTTCACTTGCAAAACAAGTTAGATTTCACATACACAGAAATACAGCATATTGTTATTTCGAAAACAACAACTGAAAATACATGAACTTGCAGTATTTTGTCAGACAGTTAGTTGAAATATAAAATATAGCATACAAATCCATAAATATAAAACAGCTAGTCACAAATGTCCAGATTCCGGTTTGTTTGTTTTTTCTATTTAGGGTGCCTATTAAAATACATAATATACAAAACTATTTATTACACTATCAACTTATTATTTCTCCCTAAGACAAAAAAAACTTATAGAGATAAGATAAAAATAATTCTTTTCATTTTCATCCAGCAAACATGTTCCAAAGAGTTACATATTTGAAGATGAGGATAAGGCAATAGGATAGCAGGCACAAGTGACTGGTCATTAAGGGCTATATATAGGGTCAAGATATGCTATTTCAAGTATCAGTGTTAATCTGAAAAAAGGGTAAACTGTGGTACTTAATCAATAAAGAAAGTTCAGGTAGTTTGATGAAACCAAGGCATCTGCTTATAACCAAAGACACTAGAAAAATCTAAACAATTGTTACAGTTTGTGGTTCTGTTTCTGGCTCTTGATTGAGCCAGAACACTTTTGGCACAGTGGCGGGGCTTGGGGTGGAATTAGGGTGTAGTTTTGGAGGTGGGGTTTCAGGCAGAAAATTGTGGCAAGGTTAATGGTGGAATCTCTTAAGCAAAGTTGTGTGGTGGGATTTTGGAGCAGCATTTGGGTGGTGTTTGGGAGCATTGTTTGGACATTGCTGGAATTCTGGCAGGGATTGGGGGTGAGGTGCTGATTGTGCAGGTCAGCTGATCTGAGGCAGAGCCGCTGATGTCCTCTGATCCAGGCGTTGCGACTCTGTTCAGCAGGTAGGAGTGGGAAAGGTCTGCAGATATACCAGCAGCAAAAGGGGGCAGGGCACTGAGACTGCTGGCTGGCACATGCAACCACTGACATGGTGTTTCCACTGCTAACGGCTGCTCTTCATGGCCTCCTTTGCGGCAAGTATAAGTGGAGTGAGGCTGGACAGTGGCTTGGCCAATTTCAGGAAAGGATGCTACAGAACAAGAGATTAAATGTTTTATTACCATAATATCTGGGTTTTACATCAAACAATCATTTATAATAATTGACCTGCGGGAGCTCCAGCACTGGTTCACTGAGGTTCTGATTGGGGATCATCTGCAGGAGCTTCGATATTGGTTTAGTTAATGTTAATATGGGCTTACCTGCAGGAGCTCTTTACCACCACCTCTTTTCTCCACATCCATTTCCAAGCAGCGGTTCAGGAAGTCTCTGAAAATTGGTGAAAGTTTCTCCGGGTTCTGCAGCTCAGGAGTGCCGTTAGTGGCAATAAGGTACAACGCCTGGAGAATAAATGCAAGCAGGACTTTAGCTATCATCATGAGCTTTTAAAAGAGTTTAGTTTAATAACACTTCTCAAATAAAACAAAACTGTCATTAAGAGTGGATGATAAGGCAGAACCAACACAATGCCCGAATATATTGTGTCATTGTCAACAAGCTGATCTGCAGAACCACTGGATTCAAAGCACTTAATATACTATTTATGTCATAACTTTTAAATAGACAAGTTATGCAAAAGTTTTTAGATTTCAAAGCGAACAAATTGGGCCTCCAATAAGCCATATATTCTTTAACCACAAACAACAATGAATTCATGAATTGTGATCATGAATATTCATAAAATTAATTTCAAGCAACATATACAACTCTTACATCAAATGAAAAGACTTGAATACTAATACATCATTATTCTGTACAATGAGCTGATTGAGTAATTGCAGAATATATAGCATTCATAACCATTTAATTTTAATTTGAAAATGTCTTGAGATAAAGGACAAAACATGTCCTACATCAAAACAATGCGATACTAGTTTTAATGAGTCAACACAGCTTAGTTAAGAATTGTGTAATAAATACTGATATTTTAGTTTAGGTTATAGAGGCAACTAGCAACTGAGGTATAAACAAAGAGACAGTTGGAAAACACTTTGTCATATGTGCACATATGCTTGTTACTTGGGGTTAAGTGCCTTGCTGTCAGGCCCACGGTCTCTCCTGATAATCTCAGAGCTTCCGCACATGTTCACAACGCACCAATCACACAACCCTCTCCTGTTCAGCGTTTCCCAAATACTGATTACACACACACTATATATACACTGTCACACCATACACACATCGCAAAGTTTTGCCAAACACTGTTTGCAATTACAAGCGGTTCGATTGCCTTTCGATCTGTTTATCTGGCTTTTGACTCTCTTTGGATTTCTGACTCTTTCTCTCACGTTTACTCCCTTTGGCTTTGGTTACTCTGCTGTCTGATCTGCTCTCCTGCTTTTCGACTTGCCTTCCGTTTTCTCCCGTTTACTCTCTTGCCTCTCCCTTATGACTTGTTTGCCTGGCTAGCTGTTCTCCTGGTTTCGACCCTTGCTTGAACTATTGACTACTACTTTGATTTGCCCTTTGTTTGTTTGTTCGTTCCTTGCTGTATTGTTTGATTGAAAGCTCTGTAAATAAATCCATTTCAACTTTTAGCTCTGTGTGCGTCGTGCCAAGTTCTTTGTTTCTGACACTTTCTCAAGGGCATGTTCCCAGGATGCATTTGAACTCATGACTTTCTGATCACCAGGCAGCAGCCCTACTCACTGTCCAGTAATATACCACCACTACCCCTTATTGTGTGAGCAAGAGAGAGGCAAATTGTATCTTAGAAAAAAAATTTAAATTAAATGATTGTCCAAGTTTCTGTGGATAATCACAACAAAGAAGAATATTTTGAATACTGAGATATTAACATATTATTTCTGACAACTTTCATCTTTTGATTTTCTGGTGAGCCAATAAAAGTTAAATGTTAGATGTTACTAAAACATTTATTCAGTTTTCATCTCCATCAGTTGTTGGCCATTACAGTCAGTTGTTTGTCAACACTATCAATAATTGTCAGCTCTTTCAGATATAGATCTTACTCTTTGCTATTCATATACTCACACACACGCACACATATTCATTTTTTTTATTTAATATAATTTTAAGTAAGGTATTTCAGATAGTATTTTTCAAAATATTTTTCAAAATTATTACACATTTCAGGACTTTACTGTCTTAATCAATTAATCAAATTAAAATATCATGCTTTTTGGTGTGTTTGATGGAGTTTGTTCTAGGTTTGTTTTTTGTCTGAAAAATTCCTTTCTTTTTCAAACGAATGTAGTATTTAAAAAAAAATCTAAACACCTAAATCTACTAACTTGTCCATTAAAGAACCTGGAGATGCCACCTGTCATCCTTTACTCAGATTTGAATTAAATATAATTATAATATATATAATATAATATATCTGGATCTATGTGGATCTCTTTTTATTGATATGCAATATTACAAATGGGTTACAGAAAAAGAACAACTAATTTAAATTGTAAGCATATGGTACTATGTTTATGATCATAAAACATTTTCTGTTACGACAGCCTTCACAAACACTCTTTATATTAATTTCTAGCAGGTACTAAAAAATGACTTGGCCATAGAAATTCAGGTGGGATATCTAAAATATACTCAGTCTTTATCTATACAGTCTTCAAAATAACATTACAACAATGCATCAAGTTAAGCTGTGAAAAGTGTTATACAACTTTTTATCTACTGCGACATGTCCAGTCTGGACAACCTGTAGATTGCTACATTAGCTGCAATAATACATTGTTGCATTTCTTAAAAATTGACATATATAATATGGAATTTGGTGTATAATCACAATAACACACTATGCCTTACACTGGGAGATATAATCACCTAAATCTTCAGCAGTCAGTATCTCGCTGTACAGCACCCCTTCCTGCAATACTACCTAATACTTCTGATATTCTTTAAACTGTAATGTGCATGATATATGGTGTGATGAACTGTAACAACAGCATACTGTTCTATCCCCCAGCTGTATTGACAATGTAGTGATAAATCAGAGTAAGGTTTTTAAGCTCACCCGCAGAGGATTCTCATTAAGGTATGGAGGTTCTCCCTCCACCATCTCTATGGCCATGATGCCCA
Source organism: Megaleporinus macrocephalus (assembly GCA_021613375.1). NCBI lineage: Eukaryota > Metazoa > Chordata > Actinopteri > Characiformes > Anostomidae > Megaleporinus > Megaleporinus macrocephalus. The sequence continues at coordinate 37,673,505 of CM038708.1, forward strand.
GTGACCAGATGTCCACTTTGGGGCCGTAAGCTTTACGTGTGACCACTTCAGGGGCCATCCAGTAGGGGGTGCCCACCATGGTGCTGCGTTTACTCTGCTCCGGAGTGATCTGAGCGCAGAAGCCAAAATCCGCTACACAGGAGAAAGAAAAAAAAAAACCCACAGAATACAAACAATTATGACCACTCTAATAGCTTCTCAGTAATTCAAATATAACCACACTTCGGACAGTACTTGCTATATTTTTTGCTATATAGCAAAAAAGAGGCGTAAAAAGAAAAAACATACCTGTTCTGATCCACCATACCCAACAGTGTTCAGACATTATTTTTCATAGAGGAGCAGATGAAGGTCTTCACAGTTTACAAGAGGGTTTAAACATTGGAGCAGCTGATTTTACAGCAGATCCGCTGATTTATTTTACATTAGGTAAACAATATTACGTTGGACCATTTGATTTTGCCGTAAGGTTCTATGTCAGTGTATTTTACAGTCAGGCAGCTCAACAATTGAACAGTAGTGCAGCCAACCGGAGCTAAACAATAGTAGTGCAGCTCTTTTCTGACCAATTTTATGGTATAGCAGTTAAATGTAAATTAGCCAAAGAATTCCCTGCTACAGCACAGAATTGAACAGTAGACTAGCGGAAAGATTTTACAGAAGAGCAGCTGGATGATTTGACAGCAGAAAATGAAACTCACTCAGTTTGACAGAGCCATCCATACCCAGCAGAACATTGTCACTCTTGATGTCTCGATGGATGACTTGGTTAGCATGCAGGAATTCCAGAGCCTGCAGGCACTAAGGAGGAGCCAGACAAAAAAAAGAGTCAGCAACAATGGAAATCTTTGGATCTCTAAATTGTATGGTGAGTGGGGTTAAAGCAAATGGTATCATTAGGGTTAAAGGGGAATGGTAACAGGAATGGTGTGATGGGGTAAGGGGCAGTACCTCTCTGCAGACTGCAGCAATTTGGGCCTCATCCATGCATGTTTCTGTCACCACATCTGTCAGAGAACCGCCAGCTAAATACTCCATCACCACAAACAACTCCTCACCAACCAGGAAACTACAAACAGATACCCTCATCATCCATCATAATTACCAAAATTATGACATACTGAAATTAGACTTATTAAAATACATGTTACATGTTAAAAACATAAATAAAATACAATTTTTAAACCATTTAATGTAGAAGTGTAATGCTGAGCTGACCTGTCTAAGAAGTTAACAATGTTGGGATTTTTAAGCTCCTTCATCACCAAAATCTCATTAATAATTAGTTCCTTCTTTGGCTGCTTCTGCAGGTTTATCTGCTTTATGGCCACCTAAACACAGAACAGTAAGAACAATAAATGAAATTATAATCGAATAATTCTAATAAATAAATTATATTAACACAACAACAATAATAACAATAATAATAATAATGTCGAGGAAACAGAAGGTTCAGCTCACCTCTTGTCCTGTAGCAACATCGATGGCAGTAAATACAGTACCAGATGCACTGCAAAGAAGATAAAGATTAAATTAAACAAAACAGTTTAATTTGACAGACTTTCAAGCACAGTACTTGTTGCATTAACCATCGGCAACAACACAATTAAACAGTTTGTAATTAATATTAAATATTATCACTAAAATACACTTGAACATGGTGGTGATTTTAGATGCCATTTACTTAAGTGGGCGATGGGAATCGGTGAATGCATACTCATTCAAAAAAACAACAACAACAAAAAAAAAACACCCCAATCCAATATTCCAGCACAAAACATTCACTCGTGCACAGAAAGCAGTCGAAGGTAATTCACATGGCGCGTGAGGTCAACTATTAAATCGAGAAAGAAAAAAGGCGGTTTGAGTGTGTTATGATGATAAATACGCCCACAGGAGTTCTTTCTGTGCTCACAAGTTTCATATTTACACTTACGGGAGGGATATTTACACACACAAATTGTGTGTGAAAGCAAATTTATATTTTGCATCTTGTGTTTTTGAGTCCCCTAGTTTTGACATTGACAATTCCCCATACACTGTCAGATACCTCTGGACAGATAGCACTGTCCTCCCTTGAAAACCAGCCACAGTATGAAGATGGACTGAGAGGGATGAAACCCATTTTCCTTACTTTCGTTTGGACTGCTCCTCCGCTCTCCGCTTGCAGCCTATTTGAAGAGTTTAAACTACCACTATGATTGGTTGAAGTCTTCTTTTCCCAACAGGTTGCTGCCCATGTGGTTACACCCATAAACGAGTTGTCTAGTGCGCAAAGCAGTTGCGAGTTGGTTAGAAATTGTAATCATGATGTGTCTTCGCCGTGGCGCAGAGACAAACAGTTATTTTTCCTCGTTTTAGAAGTAAATACAGAACTACGAGCTCATTCACCATCGCCATGTTTGATTTAAACTGAACTGCCCTCTACTGGACGTGTTGCTCAGCAACCATGTCAATGGAGTATGTGCCAGTAACGGTTATATCGCTTGAAACACACACAGACAGGAATAACGTATAAATGAGCCTTAAATCAGCCTTAAGTTTATTTAACTTAACAGCCGTTTTAAGTTAAATAAACAGCAGTTAACAGCAGTTTTAGCTTCCAACCCTAGCTGCAGTGTTAGGGTGTTGTCACACAATTACTAGACAAAATGTTTACCATTTCATTGTTCTGTAGCCATTAATTAATTAACAATTATTAACTTTAGCCATTTTCATAATTATTTTTACAGTTTTCATTATATATTATTTATGTAAAAACTAAAAATTTTCTGCCTCTAGTTGTGAACTGCGTAGATGTGAACTGCGTAGATGAAAATTGTATAATTATTAGATCTCCTAAAACATATTAGTTGTAAAAATTGCTTGAGCTAGTTAAAGGCAAGTTGCGTGCATGTGATCATAATGGTAACACCTATGCTGCATTTTAAGAAAAACAGAATTCAGTTTCCCCTTTTCACTCTACAGTTTTTTAATTTTTTTTTGCACTGAAATTCATTATATTCATGAAGCTGTAGTTATATTTGACTTGTGCTGATCACATTTTACAGTTTTTACTTACATTTTCATAAGCTTGTATTTAGTTTATTAAAGGCAGATGGAGGTTCTTCTAGAACACTCACCCCTGTCCAATCTTCTCATATCGCGTGTATTTCTTCTTAGGGTCTCCAATACTAACTATTGTTCCTAAAAGGAAACAAAACGAGTTAAAGAACAAAACACACTTCTTTTTAGATCAGATAACATAACTAAAGCTGAATCTGAAATTCTGCAGTTAAAGACAGTGCCGTACTCAGTTTCTCCATAATCTCTTCATCCGTCATCTTGCCCTTGCTCTTCTTCTGCCGGTCTGGAACTCTACAGGTGTCTGAGTCCCCACTGGCTGTGGGCAGGGGCAAGGGGTCAATCATGGAGGGACGAGTCAAGATCTGTGACAGTTTGGGATAAAAGTAAGGTTAAGTATATAAAAATGGTCATGATCATCATGAAGTCAGCTGTAGCATAAAATTAAACCACACCGTGCAGGCCATGTCAGATTCCGGAACAAGATGCCGTTGTTAGACTAAAACATTGATCAAGTTCACGACACCCGCAATCATTCAAGAGTTTTGCAAGCTGCTGTATTTCACTGTGGTTCCCGTTCCAGTCATACAGCTCTCTTACCATGTTTACCTAGCAGGCTTAGTTAGCCAGCCATCCTGGCTAATGGGACAAAAGCAGCAGAAGTCAGAAACGCTGGGTTGCTTTTATAAAATAGAAATAAACTATTAACGTAGGTGACTTCTCCACATACGATGGTTCTTTACTGCACCTGTCACTCTTCACCTCTCTGTATACCAGCCTGCACCAGCAGGAGTCTTCACCTGTCTGTATACCAGTCTGTACCAGTCAGTCTTCACTTGTCTGTATGCCAGCCTGTTTGTTGGCAGTTAGAATACTGTTCCATGGTTTTCAGAGTATAACATTTAATCATACCAGAAATAAAGTAGTTTTAATTTTTTTCTTGCACCATATAGGTTTGGCAATAAATGCATACATGTTTGCATACATACAAATTAAATTAATTCAATTATATACTCCTGAGTGACATGCTGTATATGTCAAATAACTGAAAGAATTGAAGAAGTTGGATAATACTGATTGAGGTCAAGTTAATGTCCTTTAGATGGATTCCACTAGATGAGGCATTGCTTTAATGGCAAAACAGTTACAGTCACCATATTGTAACACAATGAGAATAATCCAGCTAAATCAACTTTAGCTTGTATCTGTCTTATTAAAATAAAAAATGTCTTCAAAATTCTGAACAGGTTACAGTAATAGTTTAGTTTAACAAAATAATTTGATTACTTTTTGGAAATATGTTCTCTGAATGTATATGAAAATATGTCATAACCATCATCATCAACATAGGCGACTGCACTGCCCAATTAAATTTTATTTTATCTAATGAAATTTTATTCTATTCTATTTGAATGTAGGGATGTTAGCTTAGCTGCGACCTCGTGGATTTAGCAACTCAGATAAACAGGTGAGAAATATTATGATTTTTTTCTAGTTTGTCCAAGTTTCAAGTAGCATTTAGTGAGTAAATGTGGTGGTTCCATGACGAGTACTTGTTATTTGTTGTTATACAATACGACAATACACCTAACCCCTAACTGCTCCCCGGGCACCGTGGATAGGGCTGCCCACCCCTCCGGGCACGTGTGCTCACTGCCCCCTAGCGTGTGTTCACTAGTGTTTGTATATGTCGGTGTTTCACTGCACGGATAGGTTAAACGCGGAGGTCAAATTCCGCTGTGTACAATGTACACATGTGGCTAATTTGAGTTCTGTTCTGTTCTCTATTGTAGTTATGTTTCTGTAATGTGATTGGTTTATCCATGATTGTGTGCATAAATTTCTGTGCTATGTCCAACACACACACTCAGTATATACATCAAATGAGTTCTGTATTAGTTAAAAACTATTGTGCTGTTAATGGAATAATCGTTCCTCTATTAACTCCTAAACTAATCTCTGGCAAGGAAAGAGCATGTTTCGGTAAAAAAAAATATTGAGATGTCTGTTCTCTTGTGTAATCTAAGGGTTAACCTGCTGCACACTGATGAAGGTGTTCACTCACAGATTTGGTGTGTTCAGGGCGGGGTGCTACTATAGGTGGAGGGGCATCATCGTCATCAAGATCATCAGAGTCCTTGGCACTGGGTGGTGATGGTTCTGAACCTTTTTTAGCTGGTGGGGCATCTTTATCTAGAAGATAAATTATATTCATGAAAGGTAATATACCTTGACCTTTTATTCAACGAAGAGATCAAGATAAGGGACCAGGGGAAAACAAAAAACAAAGATCTATGTATGTTACAATGCAAGAATGTATGATCGCCATTCACATAGAAACACAGTCTCTGCAAGTGTATTTAATGGATTTAGTCAGGGACTTTGGCCAAACATAAGAAATGAGTTGAAGAAGCAGAAGGCAATATGTAGCTCAAGGAGGTGAACAAAGACATGAAAAAAGCACTACTTTAGGGTCTGGACAAACAAGTTTCCCTACAGGTAAAACTAATGGACCATGAAAATTGATCAAGGATCAAGAAAAAAGCGGTAGCTTTTAGAGACAAGCTAGTCAGTACGAAAACTAAACATTCAACAATAGTAGTCCCTAGTAGTAAAAAAAAAACCTCATTAGAAGAGACAGTGCAAGTCATATACACAATCATATACAAGAACATTACACATAACAAAAATATAACATAAGCTCAGCTTTCATTAGTTTTGGTGCAGAAAAAACTAAAGATTCAGTCAGATGAAAGTTTTATATAAAACACTTGCCAGAATGAGATGAAGTGATAAAAATATACTTGTGTTTTAGATCTTCATATACCTCACCAACTAACAGTATAAGAGTTAATGGCCAACTAACAAAAAAAACTAAGCTGAAAAGAGGATACATGCCTGTTTTCTCCTACTTTGTTATTTATTTAACCAAAGCTTTGGTATAGGATTAGTGGAAAAAAAACAATAAAATAAAGTCTATAATAGGGAGAAATTATTAATATGCAAATGACATGCATCTATTCCTGATGGACCCTGAATCCAGTATTCTAGACTCTTTTACAACTAAAACAATTTGGATTCCTCTTAGAATATACATTAAATCAGAAAAAACATAACATTTAAAATATTAAATGAAATATTACTTAAATTAAATACAAGGGAATAAATTGACTTTAAAATTAAGTCAGATATTGATAGGTGGTCAATATTGCCCCTAGATATGTTGAATTTAACAGAAGTCATAAATAAAGTCCTGTGCCTGTATTGTATTTATTTTTGAAATTACTGGTTGATAATCCTCAAAGTCAGTTTAGGGAATAGGATAAAGGAATATTAATATTCATATGGAAGGCCTAGAAGTTAATGTCACTTATATATAAATAGATTTATACAGACCCATTCCAGAAAATAAGAATATCATGGAAAAGTTGATTAATTTCCATAATTCTGTTCAAAAAGTTAAACTTTCATAGATTATAGATTCAGGGCCCACAATTTAAACGATTTTAAGTATTTATTTATTTTTACATAATTTGGGCTTCCACCTCATAAAACATACGAAAACAGGAATTCAAAAAATTAGAATACTGGGGAGAAATAAGCCCAAACTACTAAGTTTTTGCAAAAAAAAAAAAAAAAAGAAATTAGGATCACATCAAATCAATCAAAATATGTTGTTGGATTTGGGTGACCCTCATTTTAAGAAAGTAGAGTTTACCAACACCTGCACCAGACATTGTACCCCAAATCATGACTGACTGTGGATATTTCACACTGGACCTCAAGCAGTTTGGATTCTGTTCCTCACCAGTCTTCCTCCAAACCCTTGGACATTGATTCCCGAATGAATAGCACACTTTACTTTCATTGGAAAAGACTACTGGACTATTGACCAACGGTCCAGCTCTTCTTCTCCTTGGCCCAGATGTGATGCTTCATTCCGAACCGAACTGAGACAATAGAACCAAACTGATACAATTTAATGACACCTGGGGAAATCTGTGCAGGTGCTTTGAGTTTAGTAGATGATTAGTGTGTCACACTGAGTTTAAAACATTCATGCCCTGCAAAATTTAGGCTGATTTCTCCACAGTATACCATTTTTTTACATTCCTGTTTTTGTGGGTTTTAGGAGCTGGAAGCCCAAATTATGTAAAAATAAACACATAAATAATTGAAATCTTTTAAATTGTGGGTCCTAAATCTATAATCTATGAATGTTTATCTTTTTGAATGGAATTATGGAAATTAATCAACTTTTCCATGAGTCTGTATATATAATATGTGTGTGTTAATTATTAGTAAATTACCTGTAAAGCTGAGGTATTTCTGCTTGCCATTGCCCGTTGAGTCGTAGAATTTGAGGACGTCCAGCACAGCCTGAGGATTCTTTTTCTGCTCAGATTTGGTGATGTTAGAGGTCTGCAGGAGTCGAGCCCACTGCTCCGGCATACCCTGCATTAATAAACAAAAGAGAGAATAGACAATATGTCAGATATAGCTAAAACCTCACGGTGAGTGAAGTTTAGGATTGCATGTTAATGAATGTTGATTAAATTTATGATTAAATTGATTATATGGTCTGTTATTCTTGGTAAGCTGGATGTGCACGTTTACAAGCGTGAACGTAAAGCTTTACATCCAAAATGCCCTTCATTAATTTACTGCCTTCCACTGAAACCACTGTTGATGATCAAAACCAGACAGCTGGGAGCAGCATATCAGAGTAAAATGTTCAGAGATGGGTGGGGTGTATTCAGTGGACACCCCCACTTTTAAATAAAGTTTTTTTTAAGTTTATAGGTTTAACATGAGACATAAAGTGGATAAAATAAAGAATGTTTGTTTTTCTCACAGTGAACTCTCCTGTAACTGCATCAAAACCGACATGAATGGTATGTTCAAAGTCAGATGGAGGAGAAATCTCAGGTCGTTCTTTATCCTTATCCTTTTTTCTTCCTCCTGAGAGAAATAGAGACAGAAAGAGGGAGAGGCAGATAGAGACTGATTACATAGTATACCCTGGTATATTCTAGAAAATGTCATTCAAAAAAATAAACAAACAAAAAACCCAAACAACTATAAAGACCAGCTGACATCACACATAGTTTGGAAAATTGCTGATCGCTACTGAATGCTGAATATTATTTTAAACACCGTGTGCATACTGAATGGCAGTGTTAACACTTTTCATATATTGCATATCATTGTAAACGCTATGCATATACTAAATATTACTGTAAACGCTTAAATGCTATTGTGAGCACCATGTTTGCTGAATATTATTTAAAATACTACATGTATAAAACAATAAATATTACTGTAAACATTTGGATTCACTAAATATCATCGTTCCAGTTACGTTCAAAGAACATGATTGTACATATTTAAATTCACTGAACATTACTATGAACATTACATATACTGCATATTAGGCACTATTAGGAAGTAAATCACTGTAAATTTAGCTTAAAAAAAGAAAAAGTATGCTTTGGTAAATGTGACCTCAGACCTTTTTCAGAGAAGATGGATATGATTTTGTTGCGAGAGGGCTTCTTCTCCTCAGGTACAGAGGGGAGTGGCTTTGAGCTGTGATTGGGTGGAACGTCTTTACTGCCTGTACTGCTCATCCTGACTGGGGGGGCGGGGGGCTTATCCTCCAGCTCACCGTTATCAGACATGACAGGACAACACACAAACACGAACGGAGCTACCGCGCTTCACTTACTGACCTGCAGTAGGAAGTAAACAGACAAAATGTAAACAAAAACAAAAATCGAGCTGCCACCCTTCAGTCTCCGGCTAGAGAGCGGAGACACATTTATTAGCATTTAATAACAAAGGACTGAACTGCAGCAGTTTTTGGAGCTGAGTGCTGCTATGCTTTGATTGGCTTTCAGAACTAAATGTTAAAAATTTAAACCATAACTTTCCATGCTAAAATACACATTTTACACTGTTAAAATAATTACAAATATTACAAATTACAAACACCAAGAAGAAAACAATGTAAGTAGAATCAGATCAGAGTGCTACTTTTACCCTCGTCCAGTCTGTAATCATATACACAGCTGATAAGTAAAAGGCATGAAGTATCAGATCAGCGTGTTTGTGCTACTTTCACCTCAATATTTGGTCAGAAATAACTTCCACAGAGTTACACTCCAACCAGCAACAGCACAAAACATGGTAAAAAAACCTGTCTCATCTTCAAGACATGAGTCAGACACACTGTGACCTCACCACCGCTGCAGACACTGCAGCTCATCCTAACCCGTACAACCGTGAGAGACCTGTGCAGTCTGATCAGAAAATCTCAAACAGCCATAGCTTACACTAATAATAAAAAAACAGTTAGGGAAATATAGTTGTGAAATGTGTAAATAAAAACAAAGATTAATATGTTATGTACTTATGTTCAACTACACTGCAAGAGGCCCCCTGTGAACTGTAAATGTGAACAACAGCTTGCACTTCATTTGATTTTAAACTGTAAGCAAAGGAACTGCTTTCACATTGTATGTAATTTTATCAGGGAAGTAAACATTTTTTATTAAAATATACTTGTGATAATTGTCACTTTCCTAAATTATCTTATTAGAAGTACTCTAGAATGATTAGAATTGTTTCTGTTAAAACATGTTTGTTTAAGATAGCTAAAGGTCCAGTACACATGCATGTGTTTGTACATGATCTGGGTGATTCCATCTCTACAGCATGTTCAGCCAGAAACATTTCACTGTATTCTTCAGTGCAATACTTTATCACTAAGCAATATTTTATCAGTATAACAATTTATTATATGATGATGTTTTCATGTATCAATGTTATCTTACTGCAATATACATTACAGTCATGACTGTTGCGTAGCCACATATTTACAGGCCAGTATATACAAACATAACAGTCACCTACCTAGCAGAAATGAAAGCTATTAACCAGCCACCAAAAATCTACCCTAAAGCATCTACCCTAAAGTAGCTGTAGTTCTTCCCCTACCTTTAACATGCCTAATCAGAATGGCAATTTCCACAAAATACTATTTAACAGCCAAACTCAGACCTTTAAAACATCTGAAATCCAATTTCCAGTCCTGAATCTTAAGTTGACTAGTTCCAAAATCCAACCAAGAATTATATGTCTAACTCACACACTCTTCAACAGTTTAAACAATTACACATATTAACTGATTATCTAGAACACTTTGTATCTAGAATGCTGTATTACTGATGCTGTAGAATGCTAATATTTACACACCAACTACACACCAGTGATCAGGTCTTAACAACACTTAAATAAGAAATAAGGCTGAATCAAGTTAAAATAAGGCTGAAAGAAAGAGAAGGTCAGTCTCTGAGACTGCTCACCCCTTATACCGGTGCCAGCAGTGGTGCGGAGCCTGGTGGTCCTGACTGGAGCGCAGTGGTTGTACAATTTGAGGTGTGTTCAGCACAGAGTGCAAAAGAAGTATTACCTCTGTTCTGAACAAACACACACACACAGACGAGTTCACACATGCAGCTTCATTCCACAAACACGCCGATGGCCCGGGGTTCAAAAAACTTTAGTGGAGTAACATTACAGTCAGACACATAGGGGTTCTTCAGTGGAGAAACATGACTATTAGAGCAACAACATCAGGAGGAGAAGAAAAACTCGAATAACGTCAACACTAAGTTAATGTTGATGCTTATTTAATTTAAATCTTCTGTATCTATATCTTATCATCTTGTTAATTACAATCTTACTGAATTCAACTGTTTTTTAAACAGAGTTAATGTCATTTTCATTATTTCATTGTAAATGAAGAGCTGTCAGAGCTGTCAATGATCAACTGTGTTTCCTATCACTGTTTAAAGATGCTCCTGACTATTGGATGCACTGTCATTTTATCCAAGCTAATTTAGAGTACAGTACATATCAGCGTTTTATTGATTTGTTATTGACGGTATTGTTTCTATGACTGATGTGTGTCTTTTTGCGCATTGTCAAAGTATTTAACTCCCTTAATAGTCAGCAGAATAATGTGGATTGGAAACACTCCATAGGCTTCTATTGAAAAGGCAGAAAAATATCATCTTACAATATATTTTCATGACAGACAATGCAAATTATACAATATTTGGACATAGACACAATAGACTAGTAGCACAACATTTTAAAAACTTATGAATTAAGTCATTTATATTTAATATTTTAGGCACTGGGCTACACTAAATGTAATTTATTATGGCCAATTCCGCTCTGTTTGCACTGACAGATGATGTTCTTAAATGTACTGATGATATCAATGATACACTCAAAAATGACTGTGTATCACAATAATAAAGTGTATCACAAACATTTTGATAGCAAAATAAACTTCAAAATTTATCTTACATTAGACCAATATTAAGTTCACTGATTTTTATAGTTGGTACTTTAAAATACAATACCACACATTGTGTCACTTGTAATCTAGAAGAATCTGATGGCGTTCTACAACGCTGTAGATTTCTGTTTACTCTTTTTTTTTTTTAAGACAAACTGAACAAATTACAGATTTTTGGCTTTATTTTTCCACATCAAAATTTAGAAACTGGCCCTTGATGAAAAAAAGCAGAAACAGATACCTTTGTCAAAGAACAAAAATCAAAAGAGGAATACACTTAAACACACCAGCTCAGCATAGTTCGAAAGAGGATTTCTCCACAGTAAGGGCACCTAAAATCAAGTTTTGACTTGTCCTCCCTCAATCCCAAGCTTTACAGATGGGCTCGGCTCTCATGCATACTATACAGTAATTTCTAACAGATACAACCTGCTAACATTTCTCTCCATCCCTCTGTCTCTCTTGATGTAAGAGTCATAAACAAATGATAAATAAATAAGGAACAGTATTGAGTGAATAAACTACTACTACTACTACTACTACTACTACTACTACTACTACTACTACTACAACTACCACACAAACATGCACACACACTTTTTGCCCTCAGTACACATGTACAAAGTGTCTTATAAATACCTTCCCATCTCTATTAAATGTCTGGTGCACTCCTTGAGTATTGCTTCCCTCTCAATGAATGTAAAAAGGGCGGTTTTATAAGCGGTCACCGTTAGGACAACTCTAACAAATCACAAGGATAACATGGCTCTGTCCTCTCTTCCAGTCTGATCAATTTAGCTAATTAAAGCAAACTTGATAAGCATCTTAGTAAACTAACTACCTATTCAGCTATTCATCTACCCATCTGCATGTAAGGGAATGCTGGCATACCGTTAGCTGGGTGACTAAACCTCATGCATACCTGTGTATGCATTACCGTGGTGCTCATTCAGCTGTACAGTTGACATATAAAACTTTTTGCCCTCTTTTAAAGCATCATCACATAAAAATTGGATAAGTTGTTTAGTCAATGACTCGTTTAGCGGCGTTGTCTACAACACAACACAGAGCACATTTTACTGAGAACTGCTTTAGTAACTTTACTTTGATTGCTAGCAGTTTGGCAGAGTAGTAGTAGCAGCTGCTGACGGTCAAGAGCCAGGACCAGGCCGCAGACAGACAGGCTAAACTTACCATCTGCGAGCTGCCTTCAACAATATTGAGACTGTGTCAGCGCCCCAAAATAAATCTAAATGTAGAAAAACACAAACATCCTGTCTAAATAACTCATATTCAAACTGTAATAGCACTACCTCAGACCAAAAGTGTGTACTAATTAACTTCAGATCACTCAATTCAAGTTATTATGAATTAAATTATATGTGATCAGAAATGTGATGTTTTATGTCTTTGATGTCTTACTGAAACTTGGATTAGACCTGATCAATATCTGGCAATAAATGAAGCCACCCCTACAGGCTATAATTATGTACAAAGTCCAAGATTATCAGATAGAGGAGCAGTATGTGTAATCTACCAAAACACTCTAGATATTAATCCAAAACACTACAACACATTAGTCTCTTTTGAGATTCTTTCATTAATTATTACTCACAAGCCTCTAGGGCTGTACTCAAAATTTTAAAAAATAATTTAGTGACTTCTTTGCAGACTTAGCCTTGTGTACTGATAAATTCATAATGGTAGGAGATTTTAACATTTATTTTGAAAAGACAGATGATCCATTAACAAAGGCGGTCAACCAATCTAGATGTTTTACACCGTTTTACAGCCTTATTGAGTACAAAAGGGCACTCACAAATGCTCAAGGTCACCTGGTATGGCTGATATAGAACAAATATTAGCTGCAGAAGAAAGGCTACATGCTTTTTACCCACTTCCACAGCTCAAACTAGAAAAAAAAAATCTCCTCTGTCGTACCTGCGTACTCAATACCTCAAAACTTCTAAAAGAAACAGAATCATAATCATAATCAGACCTCTTAGAAAACGCTATAGCCCATCAACTTTGCCCATACCTGCATAAGAACTGCATATATGAAACATCCCAATCTGGATTTAGGCCATATCATAGTACTGAGACTGCCCTAGTTAAGAAAACATATGATCTTCTCCTTGCTTCTGATCAAGGCTTTGTGTTCTTATTAGGGCTACTAGATCTGACTGTGGCCTTTGATACAACATACGACACCATCGTTCTAAAAAGATTAGAGAACATGGTTGGAATTACAGGAACAGCACTTTTATGGTTCAGATCATACAAGCTTCTATTTTTTTCCATTATTGTTTATATTATACATGCTGCCACTAGGCAAAGTTATAAGCAAGCATGGCATTGGTTTCCACTGTTGCGCAGATGACACACAGCTGTACATATCAACCAAACTCGATGACAAATTTAGATTAAAGAAAATTGAGGACTGCGTAAAAGACGTAAAATGCTGGATGTTACAAAACTTCCTGCTTATAAATACTGATAAAACAATGGTAAACTTGCCTGATTTTTCTGTTATTCCTGGTTCAGCAGCTAAAAATATCAGCATCATAATTGATTTAGATCTACCATTCGATCAACATTCAACTAATATTACTAGAACAGCTGTCAGGACGTTCCAGTCGGAACCTCAGTAAACTTCAACTTGTTTAAAACACTGCAGCCAGGGTCCTTGCTAAAACCAGAAAATGTTATCATATCAGTCCAGTTTTATCAGCGCTGAATTGGCTTCCAATAAAATTATGTATTGATTATAAAATTCTTCTATTGACATACAAAGCCCTACGCATCACTCCTGAGCACCTGCAAGACCTAATTTCCTATTATGAACCCTCTAGATTACATGGTGCTGGATTTTTATTAGTTCCCATAATTCACAAATTCTCAGCAGGGGGAACAGCTTTTTCTTATAAAGCCCACCAACTCTGGAATAATCTTCCAGATAATGTCCAGGGCACAGATACAGTCTCAATATTTAAGTATAGGCTGAAAACTTACTTTTTTAGTTTTGTTTCTGGTAATTAATGTTTCTCTTTTAATAAAGGTTGTAGATCCAGGGGATCATGGACACAGGAATTCTGGTAAACTTGTGAGATGATGATGCTGTCGTTCCACCACTTGCATGCAGTCAGTCGGGTTTGTGGACGATGTAGCGAACTTCTTTTAGTTATGCTATTATAGTCAGATCTGCCATAGTCATTACCAACACTCTGATAATGTGTACATTCTCTCGACTCCATAGATCCAAATCCAAACAGAACTAATTCCATCTCTTTTATCTTTTCCAAGTTTATGACTGGCCACCTGTCTGGACTCACACTGATGGAAGACTAACCGCCCGCCAGGTTCCCCTGCTACCCAAGTCACTCACTAGACTGATCGCTGGGCCCTGCTAATACCCGTGTCATATCAACTACCTAACCGCAAACTAGTTGCCTAACCTTTACTAAAGACTATATTGAAATTAACATGGCCTCAACCTAGTTGCCACTAACCTTTTACCTTCATTAATTGTCATCATTACTTTCACTGTTCTTTCATCTGTACTACAATTACATTAGTTGCAACATATTATGATTATATAAGCACACCTGAGCAGTTAAACAGAAGTATATGGTGGTACAATGATTTTATCAATGAGTAGTTTGACCCGAGAACGATGGGTCCCCCTTGTGATTCTTGGTTCCTCCCAAGGTTCCTTTCAACGTGATCAGCCGATAGCCGATAGCCGATACCGATCGAGGGCGAGGCTATACGTCAGGGCAGGGCTACATGCAATTATTAGCGCAAGCAAGTCATGAAACATGGTCAAAACTGGTTTATTACCATTTTTAACAAGCTCATGTGAAACAGCATAATATTGTAACAAAATTAGAAGTTGGTCTATGTGGGCGTAAACCACTTGATACAGCTCCGGAAGAGTGACATTAGAAAAGTATTACCTACTAGAAACGGCATATCGTGGACGCAGGTGGAATAATAAGCGGTAGAATTCCACGCCTTCTACAGCCGAGAAGGGCTGGTTATCTAGCACTATAAATTCAATTACTATGGCTGTAATTCTTTTAGCTCTGACTGTTGCTGCTGCTGTACTGTTCGGTTAAATGTGGTCTGCACGGTTCTCTGGGTTATTTGTTTTGTGCTGGCTGACCGTGCTAGCTCTGCTGTTTGCGGATACTGACTGTATTCAGCCACGTGGTGTACTCTTAAGTGCCGTATCACATGTATCAGATCAAATGTCTTTGTCTTGGTTCCCCAACGAGACACAGTGATTTAACTAATTTTACAGCTGTCACAAACTGCTCTGGCTGAGAGTCACATACACAGACAGACAACGTTTTCTCTCCGCACATGCGGTGTGGCGTAAACTGATCTTGCGAGGCCGCTGCTTTCGTCAGTCTGTGGAAAATGAAAGCGTTTGTATTTCCACCTAGTGGTTCAGATAGGAATTGCAGGGAGCTGGAGGGGTCCTCTTTCTGAATAAAACGCGAGCTGGAAAAACAGAAATTAGGCTCATTTGTTTAACATCATCGATCCGCTAAATTGGAGAAATATCGGCCGATCGCGATGACATATTTTGATTAAAAATCGGCCAATACCGATATATGGCCAATCAATCCTTCCATCTCTAATTTAAGTTTTCTTGTTTATACTTTGTCTTATTACTAAATACCTGTAAAGCTTCTTTGTGACGACACTAGTTGTAAAATGTGCTATACAATTAAATTTTGATTTAATTTTTAATTTTAAAATTAATTTTGAAACCCTTAGCCCGAAGCTAAAACTGCTTCACCTCTTCTCTCAGATGAAGAACAGAACATGTAACCACAACATGAGGAACTAGGTTTTCACAATAATCTGATTTATTGTCTGCCATTTTAATTTTGCTGGACAACTAAGAAACAAACTCCTCATCTGTAACTTACGGTTGTATGCCCTTTTACTGTATTTTGCTCTCTTCTGTTTCCGTATTGTTTGGTCCAAGGACTCAATCTGCAAAGGCCGATGTGAATATCAAGGGGGGTGGCGGGGCTCTGATTCTCCCTGCTTGTGCCATTATATTCAGCATGCATATAGGGGCTGCAGACTCAATATCAAATATCAAAGCTGTTTTAATAATTCTTTAGCTCTGAGACTTCTAAATATAAAAGCAAAAAAAAAAAAACAATCCCCCCAAAAAACTTACACATGAACATGGGAGATAACGTTTCAGCTGCTGTTTATGTAGTTTTGTACATTTGCCCTGTACAAATTTAAATTTGTGCTCAAAATACATATTTTAAGTTGTGATATCTATTTTTTCAAATCATTTTGTTCATGGTGAATCAGGTTGAGCTTTCCGTATGAGTTTGCGATGGAGAGTTGTCATTCCAATGTTCAGTGGAATATAAAGACTGTTCTTGGATAGGAAGAATGAGTGAATTTTCCCATTTTTAAGTTCTGTACTATACAGAAAAATCTGTGCCCAGGAGCTTTAATAACCATTTTGGGAGCTATATAATTTATGGAACCATATTTAGCACTTTCTGAAGAATCGTTTCACCATGTGAAAAAATAATTTAAGCAAATGTTTATGGTCTTTACTACAGATCTGGTAAAGAACCAGCTTTTTTAAGAGCAAAGGTAAAGGTGTTTGCATGGTCTAGTCAATCAATCACCCCAAAAAGGATTTTGAAATTTTGAGTCCTTCAGAAGAAAATTGTCATGCTTATAATTTTTTTTTTAGGAAGCTGGTGAAAAGGAAACTAATTTCAGCCTTGCTTGAACATCATACATGCTCATTAATAGATGACTGGAAATGCCATGAAAACTGTCAACATACAATTCACAGACTGGAATGCTAGATTTCTGCATGTACAATTTGCCATTGTTCTTGTGCCATCGTCATTGTTTCTGCTGGGCACTTCATCTTTTACAAGAACCTGGACAACTTCACTTTGAAATTGTTAGCTTGCTCTGCACATTTCACTCCGGACAGTAGGGCTATACAATAAATCTTATTTTTATCATTAATATGATATAATCTTTCCACGATAAACAAAAAGCAATGACAACAGAACACATTAAATTGCCTTCTAAATGCAGCACCAAAGACACCATGCCCTTACTGGTGCAACTGTTAGAAGCCTAAAGATAGGCTTTCTTGGGCTAGGACTGAACTCTAATCTTCCATACAGGGGACAAGTAACTTAACTACTCAACCAAAAAGCCAATTAAAGTACAAACATCAGAATAAAACTCTATCTACTTAACCACTAGGCTGCTTCCTCATTAAACTTTGGAGCGTTAAGGTCCATGTAGGGCAGCTCTACTAATTTTAGAACTTTTTAAAACAGAGAAACACATAAATGGGTTTCTAATAAACAAAATTAAACTAAACCTGGAATTATAAGGGAAAAGTGTTTGATTAATTATATGTGCTTATGTAAAAAAATGCATGATCAACCATAAAATTAAAACCACCTTTTTGTTTCTACACTTATCCATTTAATCAGCTACAATTACCATACAGGCACACTGTGTAGTTCTAAAGTTACGTGGATAATGAGTATAGATACAATCATCTGGTTTTAGCTGACATTTTGCTGTTGGAACGGTTAGATTTCTGTATGTCCAGTCAGAGAAACACTGCACAATACTTATAGCCACAACCCAGGCTGATCTAATTTTGGCTGAAACACATTTCGCTGAAACACTAGCAGAGACGGAACGCAAAGCTTTGGATCAAATCTTGAAACATTAAGGAGAAAAAACAAAAGTGAGCCTTCGTTTCCCATCACTCACTTCCTGTCCACATTTGATTGGCCACAGGATAACAGAAGCATTTCCTGTTCCTGAGAGGTCCACTATGACTGCTCAATCTGACCAAATGGACCAAAACAGTTGCATGTTCACGCCTCTCTTTCGCATATGTGAAGCTGTGTAGAGGAACTGTTTACAGGAAGAGAGAGCAAGGCGCTTTTGTATTTTAGCTTCTATAAAAGGAAATTCTGTATACGGCTTCCTGTACTGAGTAAGCTGCCTTTACCCTGCTTCACCACCAAGGAGCGTCGTGCACAGCCCCAAACCTAACCCTGTCAAAAAGAAAGTAGGCCCACATGGTCTTAAAGTGCCTGGAACAGGTGAAGGTAAACACTATTCCTTCTCTTTTATAAAAACATATTCTAAAATTGACAAATTGTTTTAGACCTTTTCATTTTTTTTAAACAAAGTGCACTACCCAGATCATAAACAGGTTATAAAAACCTAGGTAACACAGAACAAACCTAAGGTTTAATATTCACTACAGCAGACAAGAACTGACAACGCTCAGACATCTAAAATGAACACCTAGCTTTCCTAGGCCAGCCCAGGGAAGATATAACTGTTGAAGTATGGAGTATAACTCTAGACAGCTGGAGTACAGTCTGATCTCAGTCTGATTAACAGCTCTCAGTTATACGTGTGAACACATAGATTATATACTGATACAAAAACACATTACCATGAAAAAGACATTTATGTTAATATATGTTTATCTTAAACTCAGAATTTCACACTTAATGTGTATCGCATTAAGATTCTGTACAATATTACGTCAGAAACAGAAACAAAAGAGACTGTAAACAATGAAGATGAAATCAGCTTCTTGTTCGAATTCTTTCGTTCCACTTTAAATAGTTTAATTTTCCATAAGCGTCACAATGTGAGGGTTGCGTCATTTAAGGTGGAATAGGAAAATTCAAAGAAGAAATAAAATCTGCGATATTACAGTGATATTACTGAATATAAAATCGTCACCATCTAACTAACTTAAACATGCAACCACTAACTTAACTACCCACTCCGCGAATATTTTGCAGCTAATAAAGTGACAAGACTGAGTTAAAAAAAACCGCACACACTCTGCAGAAAAATCTGTTTGCAAGCTAAATCATGGCCAGTGAACTGCTGAGGGTTAGCATTAGCATGAATAAGACTCACAAGCAGAAACTCCACAGAAGTTTTCAGTTCTCCCCGCCTCCCTGGTGTTTCACACCCTCGCTGAATTGAAAATATTATTCAGTACGTGACTTAAGATTATCCACCTTTCTGATTTAAATAGCATTTAACTTTAAAGTACGTTTTTTGTTAAACTCTTCTGCTCAGTCCGCGCTACGATGGCGGAGCGGAACTAGCGACCCGCCCAGACTGTCACAATATAAAAAAAACATTCTAATAACATCTGCAAACTTTTTAACGTACTACCAACGTTTATAACGCATACACCAAAGCATTAATGACTGCAGAAAGTTTCATTCTTTTAAAAAACTTTTCGGCACATTTAAAACTACTGCCAAACCTCTGCAAATGGGTACCGTCCATAGGTTCTGCCGAGTCTTCTTGCATGATAGGAATTGTAGTTCACAGTGTATCCGGAGTCCGGGCTGAAAAGAAACTGAATAACTACAAGTTCCATGAACACATAGCGTTTAAGCTTACCAGACTTTACTTCCGTTTATGTCGGGAGTTTGTTATTTTTAGGTGGTGAGAGTAAAAATAATAATAAAAAAATAAATAAATAAACCATACATACATACATACATACATACACACACATACATATATATACAGTACAGACCAAAAGTTTGGACACACCTTGCAGGCATCAAAACTATGAATTAACACATGTGGAATAATATACTTAACAAAAAAGTGTGAAACGACTGAAAATATGTCTTATATTTTAGGTTCTTTAAAGTAGCCACCTTTTGCTTTGATTACTGCTTTGCACACTTTTGGCATTCTCTTGATGAGCTTCAAGAGGTAGTCACCTAAAATGGTCTTCCAAGTCTTGAAGGAGTTCCCAGAGATGCTAAAAGCACTTGTTGACCCTTTTACCTTCACTCTGCAGTCCAGCTCACCCCAAACCATTTCAATTCGGTTCAGGTCCGGTGACTGTGGAGGCCAGGTCATCTGACGCAGCACCCCATCACTCTTTTTCTTGGTCAAATAGCCCTTACACAGCCTGGAGGTGTGTTTGGGGTTATTGTCCTGTTGAAAAGTAAATGATGGTCCAACTAAACGCAAGCCGGAAGATGCTGTGGTAGCCATGCTGGTTCAGTATGCCTTCAATTTTGAAAAAATCTCCAACAGTGTCAACAGCAAAGCACCCCCACACCATCACACCTCCTCCTCTATGCTTCACGGTAGGAACCAGGCATGTAGAGTCCATCCGTTTACCTTTTCTGCGTCGCACAAAGACACTGTGTTTGGAGCCAAAGATCTCAAATTTGGACTTATCAGACCAAAGCACAGATTTCCACTGGTCTAATGTTCATTCCTTGAGTTCTTTAGCCCAAACAAGTCTCTTCTGCTTGTTGCCTGTCCTTAGCAGTGGTTTCCTAGCAGCTATTTTACCATGAAGGCCTGATGCACACAGTCTCCTATTAAGCAGAGCAAAGGTGATTCTTGGTCTTCCTTTCCTGGGGCGATCCTAATGTGAGCCAATTTCTTTGTAGCGCTTGATGGTTTTTGCAACGGCACTTGGGGACACTTTTAAAGTTTTTTTAATTTTTTGGACTGACTGACCATTTCTTAAAGTAATGATGGCCACTTGTTTTTCTTTACTTAGCTGCTTTTTTCTTGCCATAAGACAAATTCTAACAGTCTATTCAGTAGACTGTATATCCACCTGACTTCTGCACAACACAATTGATGGTCCCAACCCCATTTATAAGGCAAGAAATCCCACTTATTAAACCTGAACTCTGTGTGGTAGTCACCTGAAAAACATATATATGTAAAGCATGCACTCAGTGCTGTTGTTCTGGTATCTTGGTGAGTGAGTTCAATACATTGCCAAGATAAGCAACTTCGCTGCCTCTGCCTTCTCCGTTTCGCCACAATACATACACACCCTACCTACCTTTCAATCCTTTTAAGTTCTAAAAGTGATCACACCAGAATACCTTAATCTACATCTTTATTTGTTAAAAAACTAGTTTAAAAACTCTGTTAGATGTATGGACATTCCTTTACTACAGTGATAAACAGTCATTCTGGAGTTCAGTACAAATTACTCTTTGGTAATGTTAAATTACAAAATGATCAAAGTGTGCTTAAGTGTTTGATAATAAGCTCTGTTTATGAAAATGTAGCTTTACTTCTTCCTCATTTCTTCTACACATCTAGGACAGAACCTGAAGATTAAGAAAAAAAACATACATATATGAAATCACTTCCTATGTATATATTCAGAGGATTGGTTAATGTGGGTTTATGTATCATTAATAAGGAAAGTATTTCAAAGTAAGCACAGGAGTAATGTGGGATAAGCTCACCATTTCCCCTTTGGTTTAGTCAAGAGACCAACACAGGAAAAGTGGAACCATTCAACAGGACACTGTTAAAAAAACAATTAAGAGTTTCCATAATCCTTCATTTTCATAACATTGCCAGGCTTTCTACTTTATTCTGAGAGCACAAAAGTCCAAAATGGCTTTATTAGTTGTATTATTCTGGAACTTCAGGGTTATTCTAAAACAAAATTCAGAAATCATGAATTTCTTGACCTGCTGTTTTAAAATAGCTTTTTTTCTTAAAACTGTGTTTTCCCCAAAAACTGTATTGTCTAAAACTGCCTTCTCTAAAACTGAAGCTGCACAAAGAAGAAACAAAATTCAGACAATAGAGAACATTCACATTATTACAGTAACAATAATTATTCAGTGTAAGCATGTTTAGAGGTGTAATTTCTCTTGCCGGTATAATAAAGACATTCTGCTGTCTAAAGTATCTGCGCCTTTTACTGCACAAAAATGAACTGTTCCTTTAAGTGATAATCTGACATTTAAATTAGATTTGTTTTGTTTACTGAAACTATAAACTGCATTACCCTGCACTGTTTAAAATGCACTTGTCTGTACATTTTATCAAAATCAAACCAAAAAATCTGTACATGCAGAATGTAAACTGCATGTAAATATAATTATATAGCAAACTTTGTAAAAAAAAAATAAAAACATGCAAATATAATGAAATTGTATATCAACAGAATTAATATCTTTAGACACATAAAGGGTCAAGTGACTGGTTCAGCTTATAAACGGTATACATTATGAACTGGACATGTAATAAATGTAAATATTCGGTCAAAACAGCTTTACTTACATCAGACTGTCACAGCCGATCATCTCTCCATATGAAACCTGACTGCAAAGGCAGTAAGTGGGTTCATTAGGGTCCACTGGCATGTCCAGGACGTCTGGGGGGTGCATGGCCAGGAAAGAATCTCTAAGGTTTATCATCAGAGAGACAAATACATTTTACATTACATCTGAATAGATAAATCACTGTCAAGCACAAATAGACAAATGAGACAAAAATATTAGACTTGGGTCATTTTTCTCAATAAATAATTTCTCAAAAATAACCATTTTTTGGCAGAACAACTTGTGTGCTTAGGGTCCTTGTCTTGCTGCATGGCCCATGCTCTTATGAGATTCAGCTCATGGACAGATGTTCTGACATTTTCCTTTAGAACTTTCCAGTACAATTCAGACTTCATTGCTTTATCAATAATGGCAAGCCGTCCTGGCCCAGATGCATACTACCGCCATAAGGTTTTCATGCTGGAATGCAGTGTTTTCCTTTCTCTAAACATAATGCTTCTTATTTAAACCAAAAAAACACCACTGTTGTTCAGTGTTCTCCTTAAGATGTGTTGGCCAATGTGAGTTGCTTTAGTTGCTTAGCAGCTACCCTGGGTTTGTGACCTTGCAGACTAATACACATCTCCCTCTTGATGTGATTTTTATTGGGCTACCATTCCTGGGGAGGGCAGTAAAGGTTGTGACTTTCCTCCATTTGTACACAACCTATTTGACTGTGAATTTGTGGTATTCAAACTTTTTAGAGATGGTTTTGTAACATTTTCCAGCCTAATAGGTATCAGCAACTCTTCTTCTTGTTATCTTTGCTATGATACACTTCCACAAACGTGTTGTGAAGATCAGACTTTGATAGAGCCCTGTTCCGAGCACCCACCCACGCCTGATTGTCATTTCATTGAAAAAACATATTCTAATTTCTCTCAATAAATAAATGACAACTTCTAATATTTCTAATATTCCAAAATGAATGTGGTTTAGTTCAAATGTATATGCAGAAAGTAACACTATAAATATAATTCATATAAATAACACATAAAAACAGGACCGAACAGTTTACACCAGACAAGCAAGTGGTCTGAGTTCCACAAAGAGATAGTTAGACAGACAGACTGTAACATCCCAGCCCCCATGCTATGCTGCTCCCAGTCCACAGACAACAGAACCAGGCTAATTGTTGATTAGGGCTAGTAGACTACTATTTGTCTACTATTTTCCTTTTCTCTTCGCTCTTGACAAAATGGGTAACTTAAGTAAAAGGTTCTCTCTCAGCTCTTCTTGGACTCATCCAAGTGACATCTCAGTGCAAAAAAAAAAAAAAAAAAAAAAAAAACCCCACACAACAGGACCACCCACTGTGTCTCCCTGTCTCCTGGGTCCCCTTAGTCCATTGCCTCCAACCCAAGAGCAGAGCCCAACATGCCCACAACCCGCAGGTGGCATACATCATCTCCCTGACCTGGGCCACCACCTGCTCCTCCTCAGAACTGCCTACGGTAGCCATACATCACATGTTCAACTATCCAGTCACCTCTATCTGCTACGGCAGGTGAGCATTTAGTGGCACCTCCAATTCATTCAAAAAGCCCACCCAACAAGCCCTGAAGCAGGACACCTGACTCCAGGAGTGATTGCAAGATGAGACCATGTGATTGCAAGATGACTGTACCTGTTCCTCTGTTCCATTTGTTCAGGAGAGTTGTAATTTGATGTTTTCAGGCTCTGTCCTCTCCACCTGCTCCTTTCTCTGACATTTTTGTCTTTTTAAAAGAGCAGATATTCCTTCAGAGAGTCAGATCCTTTACAGCACAGACAGCTCTACTGTCAGAAGTAAATATGCTGCAGCATTGCACTCTACTGTCAGAGTCTAGTAACTGCATGTACTAACAAATATGCAACTGCTGCAACTGTGACCAGGGTATATACAGTGCATCTGGAAAGTATTCACATCGCTTCACTATTTCTAATTTTTACAGTGTGTTACAGTGCCAATATGTATTAAATTCATTTTTCCCCTCTATACACAATACTTCAGAATGACAAAAAGAAAAAAGGTTTGTTAGATTTTTTTGCAAATTCATTAAAAAAAGTAAATAAGAATTCACAGCCTTTGCTCAATATTGTTGAAGCACCCATGGCAGCAATTACAGCTCAAGTCTTTCTGAGTATGATGCTACAAGCTTGACACACCTATTTTTGGTCAGTTTCTCCCATTTTTCTTTGCAGAACCTCTCAAGCTCAATCAGGTTGGATGGGGTGCACAGCCATTTTCAGATCTCTGTGTGCTTATGCTGTCACCATCATGCTTCGCTGTAGGCCAGGTGATGAGCGGTGCCACTCTACCCTACAGCCCTAATTGGTGGAGTGCTGCAGAAACGGTTGTCCTTCTGGAAGGTTCTCCTCCCTGACTAAGGCCCTTTTACCCTGATCACTCAGATTGGTCAGGCATCCAGTTCTAGGAAGAGTCCTGGTGGTTAAATACTTCCTCCATTTATGGATGATGGTGGCCACTGTGCTTATTGGGACCTTCAATGCTGCAGAATTTTTTCTGTACCCTTCCCCTGATCTGTGCCTCGATGTCCTGTCTCTGAGGTCTACAGGAAATTCCTTGGGACCTATATAGACAGGAGTGGAAACAGAATGCATCTGAGCTCAATTTTGTGTGTCATGTGAATGTTTATGTACATGTGATTTATTTGTTTTTTATTTTTAATAAATTTGCAAAAAAAGCTGACAAACTTTTTTCACTATGTCATTATGGGGTTTTGTGTGTAAAATTTTAAGGGAAATTTTAATTTAATCCATTTTGGAATAAGGCTTCAACATAAAATGTGGAATACTTTCCGGATGCATTGTACACTCCTGATTACACTTTAATGTTTCATTTATACAGCTAAAGTTTGGGCAACTCTGGTCAAATGGCACACTTTGTTAAATAAACACAATTTTTGCAGGAAGTAGTTTAAACAATAACAAATACTAACACACAGTTATTTGGTTAAAATACAATACAGAAAACAATAACAACCATGGTAAGTTTTAACACGGGTTTGGACACCATTGCAGTCCTAGAACACATTAGCTCATTAGGCCTCAACTGAGTCATTAGGACTGGTTTCATTACAAACATATCAAATATTATAAAGCCTCTAATTTGGCAATAGCTTCCTATCTAATATTCTTAGACGGAACCAACAGGGGCTAAAACCACTTTGTGTACATCCAGTTATAGCTTTATTAGTACTTTTACTAGTGCATGCCATTTATATGCTGCTTTCAGTTTTGATGTGGATGACATTTGTGCCTGGTTCTTAAAAAGAAACCGTTAAGAGTGAATTTGCTTTACTTTCGCTTTTCTTTTCATCTGAACTCTCCTGACTGCTGGAGTCCAGTTTGTCCTTCAGTTCACTCTCAAAGCGTGCCAGGTCAGAGTCCAGCTGCCAAAGTGTTTATCCACCTATGTACACCAACATTAAAGTCACAGGGCAAGGAAGAAAACAACAACAACAACAACAACAACAACACTCACCATTTCATATATCTGCATAGCCAGCTGCACTTTAACATCACTGAATTCTTTGCACTTGCTGTAGGCGTTTTTTTATCCTCTTCAAATGATCTACTCTCTCCTCAGACGACAAGTTCCTCACATTCCCAGTATATTCCGCCACTAGATTATTAATTTCTGTTTTCTTCACTGCAGCAAAAATAAAATACAACAAAAATATCTCATCTCATAGGCTGCTCATTTATGTCAGGTATTGCTTTGTGCGCTTCTGTTCACTCTACTGTTTATCTGTGTTTATCTGCAGTTTAAAAGCTTTATATGTTCGTGTAGAACTGAAAGTACCTTCAATCCTGCTGTCCAGATCGGTCATTAAAGAGAAGTGTCTCTGTAGTTCAAAGGGAAGACTCTCAATACCTGTATGGTCAGAGCTGATTAAGTACTTCAGGGACATCTCACCTATGGGGAGTTACTAACCTTAAACATTCATTCATTCATTTTCACAGATTTGTTGGATTGCAAGAAGTGTTGCAGAAGAAAAACAAAAATATTCAGGGAACATAGTTCACTATGGTCTTGAATTAAAAAGCATCTATACTCATTTTCCAAAATTCATCATCCACTCTTATTACCAATTGTGTATTAATGTTGATGAAAACTTGTTGGGTAAAATATTACAGCGATGGTAGTAAATAAGGAGACAAAATAAGTAGTTGAACGTCTATTTGGCTGTTATTAATAACGTAGGAATTAAGCTCCGGTGACCATTATACGGCCTAAACAAAGACGGGGTGTATTTTTATACTGCGAATGGTTCCTATCACCACCACCGTGAACAATTTTGACAACGCAAGTTCCTCTAAAACGAAGCTTTACGTACCAAACCACTCTGAATGGCTGCGTACATCTTCAGACTTTAATTATGCAGGAGTTTTAAGACAGTGGCATTGCCCTTTAACGGCATATACGTACAAGTATCCTGTAAAAGCAAAGTGTACTTCAGTAAAGCCATCACATATAATTGGAATAAATAAAACTAAATGTAATACGTTAGTGAAGTATGCGGTGTTATAAATGTGTTGGTCAGAGGAAGAGGGTGAACAGGAGGGCAACTACAGCTGTTTAGAGCATATAATAAGTTTCAATATCTTCCTCACAGATTAGCAGTGACTGTGCGTGTTTTTATATTCACTTACTGTCCAGATAATGTTCCAGATACATCGCTGTGGCCATTTCTGTCCACACTGAAACTCTTTCTGCTCGGCCAGCCCTAACTTTATCAGTGCTACTTTCATGCAGCGCCCGCTCAGTGATGTTTACCTGATCAAAACAAGACTGTTATCGTCTGTGCCTGACACAATACCAGCTACAAACCGGTGCGCATTATCTACAGAGCTGTGTGACAACAACGGGCAATTTATTACGACGGCAACCGGAAGCGAAATTTTCAAAATAAAAGATTCAAGCGCTTGATGCTTTTTAGGTAACACTAGTTAACGTACATATTGATATTTTATTTTATAAAATTATACTTCATAGTTTACAAGCAAGAATACTTATCGAACATGGTCTAATAATATCACATTAATAAAGAAACAACATAGTTTTAACTGCCAGCTGCCTAAACACTACACTGTGTCAACACAAACCCATAGGAAAATAATCAGACCCTCCTCTGTCAGACAAGTTTTAATAATAACAGTAATAATACATTTTATTTGTAACACACTTTACATTTGCAGCAAATCTCAAAGTGCTACATAGTAGAAATATCTCTATAAAATAAAAAGAACTACTATAATAGGAAGATCAGATCAAGTGTTGTAAGTTCTGCTAAATATAGTTTTAAGTCCTTTCTTGAAACTCTCACTCAACTGTGGTGCCCTCAGATGGTCAGGTAGAGCATTCCATAAGCGAGGAGCAGCAGAACAGAAGGCCCGGTCCCCCATGGTGCTAAGTTTAGTTCTAGGGGGGAGGAGGCGATTTGCGTTCATAGAACAAAGGGATCGTGATGAAGTCAGTGGGGTGAGGAGTTCTTTCAGATAGGTAGGGGCATTGCCGTAGATGCACTGGTGGGTGAGAAGGGAGATCTTGTATTCGATCCTGGCAGAGATGGGGCGCCAATGAAGAGCACAGAGGATACCCATGTGATGTGCTCATGTTTACGCACTCTCATCAGGATCCTAGCAGCGCTGTTCTAAATGTACTGTAGCCTCTGAAGACTCTAGCCAGGACTCCCAATGAGGAGTGCATTACAGTAGTCAAGTCTGGAGGAGATGAAAGCATAAACCAGTTTTGCAGCATCAGATGCAGTCAGAGTAGGGCGAAGTTTTGCAATGTTTCTGAGATGGTGAAAGGAGATCTTGCAGAGGTGCTTTATATGGGCCTCAAAAGTGAGCTGAGGGTCAAACCTTACACCAAGATTGGAGACTGATGAGGAGAGTGAAATGTTGTGGCTGGAGAATGTAATACTGGTTATGGAGGTTGACTGAGTCTGATGTGGGGTGCCAATCATGATTGCCTCTGTTTTGGCACTATTCAATTGGAGGAAGTTGTGTTCCATCCACACCTGTATATCTTCTAAACAGGCGGCAAGTTGTGATGATGATATTGACGATGAAGAGGCTGCAGCAGAGCATGTGTCGATTTTAAGGTTAAGTTGCACATCATCAGCATAGCAGTGAAATGAAATTCCATGGCGACTAATGACATGGCCAAGAGGAAGCATGTATATAGTAAAGAGGATGGGGCCCAGAACTGACCCCTGTGGGAACTGACCCCAGTTCACAGTGTGTGAGATCTTGCCTTACCAAAGGTTAAGTACTCCGTCCTGTCAGTCAGATAAGACTGAAACCAATTTATGGCAGTGTCTGTAAGTCCAACGGTATGATGAAGTATATCGTGGTCAACAGTGTCAAATGCAGCAGACAAATCCAGGAGGATAAGAGGTGAAGGTGAGCCAGTGTCTGCTGCCATCAGAAGGTCATTTGTGACCTTAACCAAACTGTTTCTGTACTGTAAGCAGAGTGGAAACCATACTGAAATTTCTCATACAGGTTATTGCATTTAAGATGGTCCTGAAGATGGGCGGCGACTACCTTTTTCAGGACTTTAGAGAGGAAGGGAAGATTTGAGATTGGCCTATAATTTGCAAAGACTTCAGGATCAAGAGTAGGTTTTTTGAGAAGTGGTCTGATTATGGCTGCCTTTAGGGAAGATGGAACAAGCCCAGCCTGGAGAGAATGATTTATTACAGTAGTGATCAGAGGACATATGGCAGAGATGTTTGCTTTCACCAGAGATGTAGGAAAGGGATCCAGGGCACAGGTGGAAGGTTTCATCCTCCTGACGATGCCTTCAATGCTGTGAGACTTCTGGAAAACAGTTTAGGGGCTGGGAGACCTCAGACTGTGAGTAAGTGCCCTGCACAGGTAGAGTGGAGGAGGTCGAAATAGCAGAACGAATTGAGTGAATTTTTGTTCTAAAAAAAAGTCATGAAGTTATTGCAATGCTCTTTGGTACTTTCAGTCGGTGAGGGGGCTTTTGGCTTCAGTAGATGGTTGATTGTTGTGAATAACTGCTTAGAATTTCCGTGACTGTTTTTGATGATGTTTCCATAAAACTGTGAACGTACTTCCGTAATGGATCTTGAGTAGGCTTTTTGATTTTTTGATGTTTTATACCAAATCAGTTACACTGAACGTGTAGGGGCCTTTCATACCATGGGGTAGACTTATAATAATAGGTGGACCAGTGTGTCATTTTTCGTTCTTCATTCGCTATCTTTGTCTCACCAATTAGAGTGCAGGATCGGACCAAGCGAGGGGTAGGAGTTCAAATGCTTCGTGTCTTCCCTGCAAACACAGTTGCGACAACGTGCTGTTTTGGTGCCTATGTTGAAATGTATTTCCTCAAAATGTTTTGACAACGTTGTGAAAATGAAATGGTAACGTTGTCAGTACGTCATCGCGACCTTCCAGAATCCTTTATACATTCCATTATATCTCCTTGGAATTGTGTACAGTTGCCCGTAGGTAAAGTAATATTACAAAACAACATCATTTAGTAGTTACTTTGTGAAAACATTGTTCAGACATGTGTTAACAGCCTACACCTGTCTACATCGGCTCCAATGAACCTAGGTGTTATGACGTCGGACCGCCATCATCAACAACGCAGAAGAATCTGACAGTAATTTTTTATGGAGTTAAATCAGTGTCACCAGAACTTGAACCTGAAATCATGTATTTAAAAAAAAGGTTTGTAAAATTTAGTGTTATTGAAAAACTGACCTGCAAAATTGTCAGTATTTCAAATTCAGGTATTGGAATTTCAGGTAAAAATAATTCAGTTACAAAGATTTTAGGTTGTAAAATTCAGGTTGCGAAATTCAGGTCAGGAAAATTCAGGAAACATCCAGAATACTCAGGAAGAGCAAACAACCGCAGATGTAATTAAACTTGCATCTGGTCAACAATAAAACACCTCTAACCTCATCGGGAGGGGCACCTTTTATCACAGAATTTTAACTATCTGTATTTTTACGACCTGAATTTTCATGACCTGAATTTCACATTTTTCTAACTGAATTATTTTTTACCTGAAATTCCAAGACCTGCATTTGAAACCCCAAAAATGTTGCATGTGAAATTTTCAATAACACTAAATTTCACACTCCTTTTTTTTCAAATACATGATTTCAGGTTCAAGTTCTGGTGACACTGATTTAACTTCATACCAGTGCCACTTTCGGTCTTGGTTAACACAAGGTTTTGCACAGTAAAGTTTTAAGTGGCATTTGTGAATGTATCTCCGTATCATAGCGCTTGACAAAGATTTGCCAAATTAATCCCTTGCCCATATGGTTACATTAGATATTTTTCAGTGACTGTTCTTGATGCAGTGGTGCCTCAGGGATTGGAGATTGTTTCCAATTCCATGAATCTTTTAATAATATTATGCACTATAAAGAAAAAAATATGTAAACTCGCTCCAATGTTTCTTTGAGGAATGTTGTTTTTAATTTTTTTTCATAATATCATCATCATTACTACAATCACTAACATCAATGAAATTACATCAATATTCAGATTTTTTTTGTACTAGCCCTAAAATGCACAATTGGAATGTGTTGCAGGCCTGACATGCAGAAACAGATGTATGTTAACAAATTAAATCAAGCTGACCAGACAAAACACAAATCTGTGTACATACTGTCTGCAGTTAAACGAAAGTCTAAATAAATGTAAGAAACACTGCCTTTTTTAAATGATCATTTTCCATACTGACCTAACCTTTTCTGATTTGGGGTTGTAGAACCAAAGCAAAAACCATGATGTTAGCTCATAAATAGTCTCACATTGCCGAACTCTCTTGTGAGAGTCTTGCATGTTTTGTCACTGTAAAGGAATTTTTAATATGAATATTTTGTCAAGAGCAAGCCTTAAGCCAGTCTGTGTACATGAAGCTTAATTCTTGCATAGTCACATTGAGATAACGGGGATCTGACGCGACCATGTCATTCACATATACAAAAAGGGTTTTTAAACTGAGGGATTCTCAGCTTGAGTTAGAGTTGTCGTGGCACAGCTCTGATGTTGTTTGTCTGCTATGTCTTAATAAACTTACTCTTTTTATTTTACTCTCTGGCTGGTCTCATTTCCACCACAATTCTTGGCGACGAGGATGGGATTGACTCCCACGGAGGAAACAGAGGACGCTCGTGAATAAGAATTCACCCACTAAACCTCAGGGGCACCTCAGAGAGACAGAGGCTTTTTCCAGGGGGATTACTGGGCCGCAACCATCCAACAAACTAAGGTACAGTCCCCAAATTGGTGATACCGTGGGCTGGATCCTGGCAACCCCATTTTGTTTAGTTCAGGGAACTACGGGAAATCCTTAGGAGAGACAGACGATAGGAAACGCCACCTAATATGACGATATAAGAGAAATTTTTAGTGCAGTTGCTGGAATAAAACTGTTCCTCTAGGGGCAACGGGCCTAGCAGTATATATAGTGCCGGCTCTGGTGGGGTGCAGGAGTGACGCACAGTCTTGGTAAAGGTTTTGTTGAGTGGGGACTGGTGGAAAGGTCAGAGAGTAACGATAGAGAATAGGAAAAGGAAACAGTAAAGAAAAACATAAGCCAGTAGAACTGACCTCAGCACTATGCTGTGATATGAGAAAAATATGGAGAAAATGCACAGGAACAAATAGAAACATGAATAAAATTAGGTTTCTCTGAAAAGGGAAATTTAAGTGCAAAGAAACTGGGTAAGTTAAAGGGAAGATTAAGACATAAATATTAAGAAGTAAAGGGAACTTCAGAGCAGACTAGAAGGCATTTAGCAAATGGTCAAAAGTAGAAGTAAGGAAAAAACTGAAAACCAAGAACAAGAAGCGAAGAAATTAAATTATTATCCTGTTCTCAGTATGTGAAGTTACAAGTCAACCCAGATCTAAACTCTGCCCTAACGCATTGACTTTCAGCTCAGGAGCCACAACACCAGGATGAACCTCGAAATGAAGACAAGCCTGCAGGTGCAAGCTGACTCTACCCCGACATTCCAGATGAGCGCCTCCCAGACTACGATGACCCTGAAGATGTAGTGCTGACTCAGAAACCCCTGCATGTCTCGGCCCAGCCCAAGAATTCAAGACAGCTGTTGAGTGCAACTCGGATCAGGATCAGGTTCCAGACCATGAAGAGAGACCTTCAGGAAGAAGGAGGGGAGACCAGAACCCAAACAGTACTGGCACCTATGATTGAGGTGTCAGGTCCAGAGGGAACAATCCTGGTCCATTGCCCATAGATGTTGGGGGACCTGAAAGAGGCCATAGCGCACCTACCATCACTCAGGGGTGTGGGAGGCTGAGAACAATACAAGATTAGAGCAGTATGCAGTCCATGTTGGAAAAACAGCACAAGGATGCAACGCAGAAAACCACATCAAAGAAAGCTGCCAAGAAAACCAAGGTGCTGCTCACCACGTCTTAGCATTTCCAAGGCCAGGCACAATCGTGATACCAAGGCGGGCAAGCGTGGGGTAGGGGCCAAGACAGAGGAAGCGGCCAAGGGAGCGGCAGACAGAGACGACTGTCGGCCGGGCCAAATAAATAGTTCATCTGCAGAAAGATGACTGTCCTTAGCAAAAGAATCCGGACCAAGCAGCGGACTGATGGGTGGAGCCAGAGAGGGGTCGAGCCACTGAGAACAGGAGTGATAACGTAGAAACAAATGCATACACTGGTCAATATTTGCAGTATCCATTTTTTCCTTTTACCAAATTACCATGCATGCCTCTGGTGGTTGAGGGAAGGAAAATAACATTTCTGGTAGATACGGGCACCACGCACTCAGTACTTAAAACTACTGAAATGCCACATGTTAAATTATCAGGAAAATTCATAAACAGCATGGCAGTGACAGGTCACTCCAACACCTAGCATTTTTCAGAACCACTAAATTGTGAAAGTGAAAAACAAAAAACATTTAAAGCGTCAGTTTCTGATACCTGACTTGTATCCAGTCAATCCACTGATTTAACGTGTGCATTAAATTTACAGCTCGCTTCTGGGCCCAATGGCCTAACTGTTACAGAAAGTGAACTGTCATGCTTGATATTTGAAATTTTCACTTCATTATATACACCAATAAGTAGTGACTGGTACTCGACTCTACCAGGTTAAATGAATATCTGATAAAGGAGTGTAAGAAAAGAGAACAACCTAACTAACCTATTGGCAAAATAAAAAAGAAAAGACACATAAACAAGAGAAAACAAGAATGAAAATAAATTGGCAGCTCACCTCTACTGTGATCGCACAGTTTAAGTTTCAAACTACTGGAGACAAAAAAATACAATTTTAACAATACAATTTTAACACCTAAACTAGGCAAAGCGAAAAACTGAACTAGAACACCGTAGGCTTTTACATTCCAACTCAAACTCAAAACCAAGAAAGAAACCACTGAAATGACTGCTATGGGTCACGCGGCGGAAATACCACGAGTTACCCACAGGAAAGTGACACCACTTTTTGTAGCTGCGTCTTCACCCCATGATTAGTCAGGGTAGCAACATCCAATAACGAGGTCAGCTGGCACGAATCTTCACCCTAAGAGGAGAGATATACAAAGGACAGGCAGCAGAGGGCAGCAGCATCACAATAAAAGCTTAAGCTATATTAATGAATGCTTTTGAAATTTTAAAATCTTGGACCTTGGACGTAACACAATCAATAACAATATGAAAAATGCCCATAATACTACTACTACTACTACTACTACTACTACTACTACTAATAATAATAATAATAATTGGGATAGTCACATGCTAATGGACCTGAATTCTATTGAAAACTGCTTTTTTCTCATGAAAATATACTGGGCTTCCACAAGGAGAGGTTTAAAAATGAGCTGGAATTATGTGTGTACTTTGTTATATTTTTTGGTGCACATGCCAGAAATGTATAACTTAAATAGTACAATATATAGGAGATTAACATTTGTTTAATGGTTTAATGCACAAATTAAATTTCTTTCTTACTCAACATTTTTGATCCTTTGTGTGCCTGTGCAAGATTCACCCAGCCTGATTCATCCAGCTTCATGGGATCCCGGAATATGACTGAATTTAAATAATGATACCAGTTGTCCACTAGTGCTCTAACAATCTCTTAGGGTTTATTTCAGTTCATACAGTTCATTATTCAGTAAAAAAACACAATTACATCAGTTTTGCGGCACTCTTTTACAACAAACGCATAACATTGTCAGAACACTGTCTACTTTCTTACAACTTTGCTACAAAGTTGTCAAAAGATGATGCTTTTTATGGTGTCTAAACAAGGTTGTGACAACGTAACTCAAAAATAACCTTGTTTTATGGTATTATTTCTACCTGTTGGCTACTTTACCCAATTAATTATGTAACTGTGTGATTTAAGTTAAAGTGTGTGTGTGATTATTTAAATCTTTATCCACATATTTAAAATATTTAAATGGTGCACTGGTGGGGTCTGCATCAGGTTATTGTGGCAAAGAGTCCTCCACTGTCTTCCGAGTGCTAAAAACATTCAAAGGAGCCTGTGCTTTCTGCTTGCAAAGGATGAGTTAGGAAATTACATATTTGTTTTCATAATGTGAAAATCTTATTGAAAGGTTTTTTTTTCTTCAGGATTTGAAAAACAAGCAGACAAACACAGATAAAATTAACTGATAGGCTTGGTCCCAAAGAAGTTCAAATCTCAAAACTATGGTGTTTTACATGTACTGCTGTTATTGGCTATAGTTATTATTTTTTTATTTTTTTATTTTATAGACCAGTCAAGCAGCTCAATGTATGTACAATAAAATATAAAGATTCAAAAGATTCAACAAAACCCTATAAACAGTATAAATATGAGCAGCTTAGTCAATGAGAACATTTTGGGATGTCTTTGTTCAGCTTACAACCATGTACTAAGTTAAGGACTCCCTCTCCTTTTTTGCTAGCTTCTTTCAGACTGTCCAAAACATACCTTTCAGTTTTATTTCATATTCTGGAAGACGTTTAATGAGTCAGACCAAAAACACTTGGAAGCATGGTTAGGATCATTACACTCTTCCAAGTCCTCACGCTGGATAACTGGTCTCTGATCTACATGACCAGCAGAGAGAATAATGACTTGTTTATTTCTAGCTTTTACTGTGTCACGTGAAAAGCAGGCAAACCATTATTTCACTGAAAACTCTTGGGTCTTATGTTTGACTATCTCAAACATTATGACGGGTCAATTAGATTATTGTGGTAAAAGTCACTGGAGGCACTATTTATTTACACAGTAGTCAAAGCTAAATAATCAAATCAATATACTCATTTCCTTTTTAGGGAAGCAGTACGTGGGTGTGATGTTTGAAAGTAGCCAGGCAAAACAATTGTGTACCTTATTAAATATTGCTTTAATATATTTGTTCTATGTGTAATTTTCTAGAACATTAAAACGTGTTCTTATGCATATACATAGTTCAGCCTCTTATAGATGCACAGTGACGTTTTAGGATTTAAAGTAGCTGAGTTTGAAAAATGTTCTGTCCATTGTCCCATTTTGATATTTTTTTTTCATGTTATCCACAACCAACAGAAGCAACTCATATAATTTTCTTCCTTGCTGCTTACATCATTGTGGAGTATTTCACTTTCCTCAGGTGAGTTACCTAAAAAAACCTCACAGTTTTAAATCAGCTTGCATTTTTCGGGGGGTTAACATACATGCTGATGTCTATAAAGACAGTTTTTGAACTGTCCATCAAGGCAGCTGAAAGTGTTTCTAATCCTAAAGGCATTTTGCCACTCATCTCAATACTTAGGTGAACTGAAGTGGGGGTGGGTCCGTCAACTTGGATCTGCAGGTTATGCAGGAAGGCTGATTACACAGCAGTGCCGGGGTTCAGATGGGCTCTTGCAGGGTAGTCAAAAAGAACTTAAAATGACTATAAGCCTCAATTAACACATTTAGCATCAGTAATGTTTGTGCCAATAAAGTGTGAAATAACTTGTGAAATCACACCAAAACTGTATTTGTCACTGACACAGTTATTGTTGTTTCAGACCATGGAAAAGTGAAACTGACCTCCGACTGACCGCGACATTACCCAGCAGTTCCAGTTTAGAGCAACATCCAAGAGGGGCCTAATGTAGAGCCAAAGTACCGCACTCTCGGGCCCACACTGACAAACCAGCTCTTTCAGGATAAGATATTACACTGTAGTTGAGGGCTACCATAGATACTGTAGATTACTTTTTGGATGGTACAGAAAGCAATGCCTAACATTTTTAGAAAGGGTCCCTTTACTCCCCACATCATGCACTATTTAGGTATCATACAATACTTGAGTGCAGGAGTCTTTATTTTAGTAAATAAATAAGTTAACTTTATTTCAATAGCACTTCACGATAAATAAAACAAAAGCATAAAAAGTAAATAATAATAAAAAAGCATAACAAAACACATGCACACAACACAAGCACACTAACTATGATCAACACTTAATTGTTCCGTACTTTAGGTGCACAAACAGCAAAAGCATGGTCTCCCTTTCACTTCAGGTTAGTTCTAGGAACAACAAGAAGCCCTTTATTCATGGATCTCAGTGACCTAGTACTTTTCTGGGAAACTAACAATTCAATGTATTCAGGTGCTTCATCATGTATCATAAGTGAGCACCAATACTTTAAAATCATCCTAAATTTCACTGGCAACCAGTGAAGAGCGGCTAGCACTGGGCTGATGTGATCCATGCATCTAGTTTTAGTCAAAAAATGTTCTTTATAGTGTACAACATGGGGTACAACATTGGCTAAAATGATTTACACCTGTGCAGCTTAACAGCAGCCTGCAAAACCCCAGACAATTATGAAAATTTGCTTGCAAAACATATTTATTTTGTGTTGCTTTCACAAATTGTTCATTAAAAAACTGTGCTGATGTACTTTGTATGTGTTAGAACTATAGTTTATAACATATTTTTTAAAGTGTCTTTTAATTTTGTGAAGAAGAATCACTTGAACAGTTAATGCCTGCAATGAACTATATTACTTTTGTTGTACTCGTTTATGTTCCCTCCTCATAATAGATGTGATGTTAAATCTGTACTATTAACTCATTGACCGTCTGGAAATGGTCTGGTATAATCATGATGACAAAACTTTAAATCAAGCTAATATGGGGAAAAAAATAAAACACTGAAAAAACTGTTCCATGACAAATATTGTGAATTGTTTTTAATGTTGCCTCACAGCAAGAGTTTGATTCCCAGTGTGGGTTTCACCTCACAGTACCAACACATGCAATCAAGTGAACTAGTCACCTGATTGTGTTTCCTTATCATTACTAGGCTCTATACGGACACTGTATAAACTACTACTCTTCAGGACACAGGTCCACTATTTAACATGTAAATACTTTATATACTGCAATTTAAGTACATCATATATTACTGCTGGCTAAAATTATTTAACAACCATGCTATTGTTCTGCATTATTCACGTTTAACTTTACAGGTGTTTGACCTTTTAGTGAATAAGCAGGTCCTGTAACAGTGTCTGTAAGTCTCTCTCTCTCTCTCTCTCTCTCTCTCTCTCTCTCTCTCGCTCTCTCTCGCTCGCTTTCTCTCTCTCTCTCTCTCATTTGTGGATTGGTCTTGGTTTTGTCTCTTTGTTTGTGTTATTGTTAATCATTTCTGTGCACCTTTTAACAGAAGACCCATACTAGCTTTGTTATTAGCTCAGATACGTTTGATGTTATATTTCCCCATTTTGCCTCCTGTATTCATCTTGTTAGATCATACTAACCCCATGTATACACACACTTGGTAAGGTTTTTATGTTTTGTGGTGCAGGTGAGGTTGGAGTAGGCAGCCTTTTTTATGCTGTTAGGTAAGTAGTTAAATCATAGAGCTAGGGTAGTTCTTTTTTGGTTTTAATTATTTCTTTTCTTTAGTACCGATCTAGTCCAGACTCTATGTAATGCAAGCAGCCCATATACACAGTGTTTCTTTTCTTTATATACCGTTAATTGTGTAAATAATTTCTGAGTGACTTTAAACGGTGAGAAAGTGCGTGTATGTTCTTTGAGTAAATAAGTAAATGCTAAATACCTGTTTTTTAGCATCCGTACATCTGACAGAGCTGAAACATCGCAGGCATATTAAAATTAGGTATATATTGTTTATTACATGTACATATTTGCAATTAGTTTGTAAAATGCATATTTGCATATTGCATATTTTTGCAATCATTAACAGTTTGGGAATGCCAGTTTGAGACAACAAAAGGCTGTAAAAGTACATGGTACTAATAAGCAGCTGAATGAGCAATTTGTCACATGACACACTGTGTTTAAAAATTGTGGAACAATGTCAGAAAAAAAAATCCTCAGTGTAAAATTACAAAGACTGTAGTACATAATATCATCAAAAGATTCAGAGAATCTAGAGAAATTCTTGCTCAAGAGACAAGGCTGACCGTCAGTATTGGCTGCTCATAATCTTGGGAGCACTGCATTAAAAACAGGCAAAGCTCTGTACTGGAAACACTCAGAAACGCTTTCAAAACTCACTGTATTTGAACACAGTTCGGCAAACAATACACAAATGCAAGTTAAAGCCATATCATGCAGAGAAGAAGACATGTGTCAACACAGTCCAGAAACGCTGCTATGTTCTGTGGAACCAAGCTTATTTAAAATTGACTGAGGCAAAATGGAAAACAATCCTGTGATCATATTAATCAAAAAGTTTAATTCATTTTGGAAACCACAGACGCTGTGTTCTGCAGACTCAAGACGTGAGGAGACCATCCAGCTTGTTATCAGTGCAAGGTTCAAAAGCCTGCATGTTTAATGTGCTGGGGTTGTATTAGTGACAATGGTGTGGGCAGCTTACACATCTGGAAAGGCAGTATCAATTCTGTGAGATACATATTCATTACATAATATAGATATTTTGAACAACAGGAGGCTGTTCTGTTATTGAAAAGGAGAGTCATACCACTCTAATGGAGTTCACTTCATTGTGTAAAGTAGAGGTTCTTTTACCTGTGAGCAGTGCATCCTGTGAACAAAGTTTCTCATCGCTCATAAAAAATAGCTGCCTACTATGTAAGAAAAGAGATGCACAAAATCATTAGACCTAGATAAATTTGTGAAGCGTTTGGCCAAGCAACATGGAAATCGCCTCATTCAGCTGTTATAGTGTTGTTGTTATAGTACTTGTTGTCTATTCTTTTGTATATACAGTAAAAACCTCTTCAAGCTAATGAGAGACAAATGGGGAGAATGTATGTTCTGAGTAAACAATAAAAGTGATGTCCAGTACCTTGTTTGAGTGCCATGACACTTTTCTTTCCACAGTGTGTTTATGTTCACCTTACTACATAGATCCATAGATCTTTATGGGCAACTTTTTCTTTGGATAGTTTCCTCTTGTACAAATGCTGCCTGCATCATTGCCACTCTGTTTCCTTTCCCTCTCACACATCTGCTATTCATCACCTGTGTTTTACTTTATGCCTTTCCTTTGATAATGCCCACCTACAGTAGTGTTACCATACTTCTATCTTCTATTAAGTGAGATCACATTGTATGGTCACTAATTCCTAATAAGTTCATGTGACACCTCAAATGCAAGTTTGTCTGTATAAGTCTGTGAATGGCAGCCCATGCCCTTTTGTAGTGTATACCTACTATTTCTCATCAAACTGTGATAACTGATTAAATTCAGTATGTATACGTCTGCCATATGTTGACACCCCTCAAAAATTCCTGCCCCCTCTCGCCACATCATACATTTTTTTCTACATCCGCCCATGCTTGGGAGGAACCAAGACTCTCAAGAGGGAGACCCATCCTCCTCTGGTCAAACTGTATTTACAATTTAAAAAGCTAAATACCAACGAAGAGCTAAGAGTATATCTGTTTGAAATCTGGATGGCAAATCTTTAGAACTACACTGGTAGAGGCAGTCTCTGACTGAATTGAAGTAGTCCCATCTTATCTCAATGCTGGTACATCTGAATGGCACAGTGATGTAACTGAGGGTTTTGCAGTTGGCACAAATGGACAGGAGAGCTGGTTGGTGATAGGTGAGGAAGAGGCCCTGATGGTTAGTCTTCCAACAGTGTTCAGCAGGACGGGAGGACAGTCATTATCTCAGGAGAAGTAAAAAGAGGAAATTAGTTCGACTCGGGAGTATGACTGTAGCAGTGTTAATTTTGACAGCAAATTTTGATTTAGTCTTAGTCGTAGTCTTTTGACTAAAATGTCACTTAGTTTTAGTCATAATTTAGTCATCTGAATTGTTTTAGTCTAGTTTTAGTCGACTAATTATCATAAGAATATAGTCTAAACTAAATCTACAGTCGATTCAGTCAACTAAAATATGGGTGTAATATGTAATGCTTTAAGTAATTATGTATACATACATGAAATGAAACGTTTAATAACCAGTTATGGAATATTATTCATGTTTGAAAGACCAATATACACACAAACAGATTTAACAAACAATGTCTGAGGTCTTCCGTAACTGCAAAGTGAAAAAGAGAAAACTGTTATTTTATCCTTGTATCAACTTTTTATTTAATAATTGTTACTAATGCTGTCAATCTAATTAAATTACAAGCTCTGTGATTAACTAATCTACATTAATTGCATTTATAACTTTTTGCTATGAAAATATTTTTAATTGCGCAATTCAAATACATTTTAGCATAACAGTAAATCAATGAATGAAAAACTGCCACTAGTTTACTAGAGACACACTGCACATTACGTGCACTAATAAATTGTAAATAAAACTACCTAATCTGTTTTGTGCACTTTCTAGTGTGTACGGAGAGATGTGAAACATGATCATCAAACGCAGATGGTTGGAGTTAGCTAGCTAGTCTCCCAACTCTGACTCTGCACATATAGCGTTTCACCTTAGAGGTGGGCGATACCGGGAATTTTGGTATCGATCCGATACCAAGTAAACACAGGGCCAGTATCACCGATACCAATACTTTTTAATATTTAAGCTTCATAGATCCTTTATTATAAAATACTTTATTATAACAATCAACATTTTTGTTTAGGAGGGGAGGGGGCGCTGCTCTGTGCTGTGACACAGCGCACTGAGCGCAGCACTGACAGAGTGTAGACTTAGATGAATCCCCTGGCGCAGCAGTCAGTGCGTGAGGGAGAAAAAAAGCTTGAGTATCGATCTTTTTACACGAGTATTGATCAATATCAATACCAGTGTTGATATCGATATTATCGATATTTGGATCGATCAGCCCACCTCTATTTCACCTGCTTCCCACATACCTGATCCAACTAATCTGACCATTAAAACTACCTTACTGAGTTAATACAAGCGTTTACAGCAGGACACGCTCTGAAATGTACAGGGCAGT
This sequence comes from Megaleporinus macrocephalus, assembly GCA_021613375.1. Classification (NCBI taxonomy): domain Eukaryota; kingdom Metazoa; phylum Chordata; class Actinopteri; order Characiformes; family Anostomidae; genus Megaleporinus; species Megaleporinus macrocephalus. Next base: position 37,715,528 of record CM038708.1, read on the forward strand.
GTGCTTTCAGGACTAGGATTAAGCAAGGCTAAGCTAGCGTTAGCAGCTGTAAAGCTAGCTAACAGTGGTGCTGTAGGGCTGTTGTCTAGCATGGTGTGGTGATTTTTTCTAAACACAAACGCTAAATAAGATAACTCTAGATAATTTAGTTCTATCATGAGTAGCGACAGTTCACAGGCTCATATGGTCTTCCCTGGCTTATACCAAATTTGTGTAAGTGTGCGTTTGATTGACGGCTACTCGGCTTGTCCCACCTCTCCATATACGCCGAAGTAGTTATGATTGAATGTTTTCCTAACTTGTTCCTGCCTTTCACAAAACTAAATCAGTTCTGACTGGATGTCATCACTGCCAAACATGTCTCGTTTTTATTCGTTGACTAAAGTGTGAATCAATTTCTTTCTGTAGATTTTATTTAGTTATCGTCTCGTTTTCATCATGAAAAAAAGGTTCATTGACGAAAACTATGATGTAAAGAGCTCGTCAACGAAATTAACACTGGACTGTAGAAAATAAGAAATAAATAAACAGATAAAAACAATTTCCGAGTATGGCTGGTGACTCCGGCAGATCTAATTATAACAGCATAAACTAAAAGGGAAGACATAGACATGAGAGCACCCTGAGACACTGGGATCCCTCCACTCCACCGTCAACAAACCAGTGTGATCGTGCTGGGACAACAGCACAAGCATCTCAGTTTACCCTAAGCCTCTGAGTCCATATTTAACATTAAATCTGAACATTTAGTTCGAGCAGACTTGGGACCGAGAAAAAGGACTTCCTTCTTTTAAACCAAGATAAAACAGAAGTTCTGCAGCATCCAGTGTCTTATATCTTTCACACAATTTTCTATTTGATTTAATCTGGATTTGTCATCTGATCTGGCTGGTATGTACCGCTGTGTATCACCAGCATAGCAGTGGAAACTGATTCCATGTCTATTATAACTGAGCCTAATGGCAACATGTATAATGTGAATAACAGAAAACCTAAAACAGAACCTTGTATTTCATTCTTGTGTAATTGATATAAAATCAAGATGATTCATTATTTAATTGTATGAACTGTCAGTGAGGTAGTATGTGAACCAGAATAACGTTACTCCTGTGATTCCAACCATGTTTTCTAATCTGTCCAAGAAAATAACGTGATCTATAGTGTCAAAAGCTGTACTTAGATAGAGTAGTACCAGCGGAGATACGTGGTCCTAATCAGAGGCAAGAATAAGATCATTTGTGTTCTTAACTAGAACACTCTGAGCTGTGGAGGGGCTTAAAACCAGGTTGGACTTTTTATATATGTTGTTCTCATGTAGATAGGAACAAAGTTGTTGGGCTACAGCTTTTCTAAAATCTTAGAAATAAATGGTAAGTTTGAAATAGGTCGTTAGCTGGAAAATTTGCTGGGGTCAAGATTTGTTTTCTTTATCAGAGGTTTAATAACTGCTAGATTTTGGCATGTCCTAGGCTAAGAGAAGAATTCATTATTGTTAAAATGGGTTTAATTATAGCTGTTTCTAATGCACCCAATCGAACAATAGTCACTGAAACCAAGATCAAAAACTCCTGGGGCAGTAATTTTGTTCATTCTATTGGATAAAAGTAAATCAATCAGGGTAGATTTGGTAGGGTCCAGGTAGGGTCCTAGTAGGGTTTGGGTGAGTTGATTCAATGATTAACTGTGTAAGGGTAATCATTTTCAGATCATTTTCATTCAAATGATCAGATGCATTAGATAATCAGTTTATTTAAAATCAGCATTTTTGGAGCAGTAAAGTGCAATAGAAGCTCAGCTACTTCATTTGTTGCAGGAGAAGGCCTGTAGATCCCTATTACTACAAAAGAGATGTTTTTCCCTAGGGAAAAACCAAAACAGGTTAAAATTGTCAATAAATGTCAAGTCAGTGTAGAGGCAGGTTTTTTGAAGCCAGCTGTGAAAATTTTAAAAACGACTAAAATTTTCTGCACCTCTACCCAGGGGTGGAATTGGGCCAGAGATAAAAACTGACTGACTTTAAAAGATTGAAAACACATTGCTTCAAAAGAAGATAGCAAGGATGTGAAGTGAAGGTCTGTGCTTTGAGCTCTAATGTCATTGTATCCAACATGTATGATTATCTTTTGTACAAAATTGCATTTCTTTAAAAGGTTGGAAAGCTGCAGTGAACTGCTGAAGAGCTCACTTGTTTATGAAGCGCTGATGGTTGTTTGTCCAACGAGTGGATGGGAGAGGAAGGAGTGCTGTCTACTAGCTCTCCCAGCAAGGAGAACCGGTTACTCAGCCAGACTTTTTACTAAGCACCTACCACTATGCCCCAGCAGCATACCCCAGCAGCAGTATATAGCCATCCACAGCGTGGAACAGCACACCTCCCTACCCTTGGGTTTAGCTAATAGCAGAGCCCAAATATCATCAACCTGCTCCATTGTGTTGTAATGTACTTTTTGACAATTCTCTAATGAAGCTTGGCTCAAAGGGCGAATGGATGGCGTCGCTGCGGCATAGCTAAAGCTAATGCTAACCCTAAAGCCAAAGCCAAAGCCAAAGCCAGAGTTAGTCCACCTGAGCACCACACACCCATTCTTGTGTCAAACAGGTAATCTCCACTCTGTGAAACACCCACTGAGGAGCCTGTCAGAGGTACTCTGGTTATAGGAAGCTCTATTGTACAACATGTGAAACTAGCTACTCCTTTAGGGGCACCTGCAGCTAGAGTTACCTGCTTACCATGAGCCAGGGTGCCAGACATTAGCAACAACCTTAAGCTACTAGCAAAGAATAGACATTTGAGGATAGTGGTTCATGTAGGTGGCAATGATATTTGTATGTGGCAGTCTGAGGTCACTATGAATAATATTAAAGAGGTGGTCAAAATAGCCCATACGATGTCTGATGCCAAAATATGCTCTGGCTCTTTTTCAAGACGGCAGGGTGCTGAAGCTTACAGCAGGCCTTGAGCGCTACACTGCTGGGTGTCCAAGTAGTGTGCAGAAAGTCATGTGGGCTTACAGAAAATTGGTCCAAGTTTGAGGGAAAAGTCTGGTCTCCAGGGCGGGATGGTGGCCACCCCATGTGGGAGGGTGCCGCTCTGCTATCATGCAGCATAGCCCATAGTCTGATAGTTAGTCGGCAAAGCAGCGTACATAGTTGCCGACTGTCTGCAGCTGGGACAAGGCCAAACAGGGTAAACCAACCATCTGCTCACTGCCTTGAGACGTCACCTAGGTACAAATATTGCTTTACTGCCCTGAATTAAACACAGACTAAGAAAATCTCCAACAGTTTGTTTAAATAACTTAATTAATATAAAAACATCAGTGTCTAACTGGAGCAAGGTATGGTTTGTTTAATATAACATCACTCAACTCTAAGACTGTCATTGTAAATTATACAATAATGTATCATAAAACTAATTATGTATTATTTCTCACAGAAACATGGAGTAAACCTGAGGAATATTTTGTATTAAATAAAGCCACTCCTGTAGGTTGCAAGTATGTACACAGTCCTAGACTGTCTGGTAAAGAAGGTGGTATTTGTGTCATTTACAAAAATTAATTAAACATGAATCAGAAACATAGTCTCACTTTCAATTTTTTTGAAATTCTTTTCATAAACATCACCAAAAAGGTAAATCGATACCAGCATAATCTTGTTTGACTGAGACAACACAAAATGTAGTTATAGAAGAACGATTAAAAACATTCTGCCCACTTCAGCAGTCAGAGCTAGAAAAACTTCTCTTCTTCAAATTCTGCAACATACACACTTGACATGATTCCAACAAACCCATTTAAACAAGTACTACCAGTTATAATTAAACCCATTTTAACAATAATGATTTTTTGCTCTTACCTAGGACATGTACCAAAATCATTCAAGCTAGCAGTTAATAAACCTCTGATAAAGAAAACAAATCTTGACCCCAGTAAATTGTCCAGTTATAGACCTTTTTTTAATTTATCATTAATTTCTAAGATTTTAGAAAAAGCTGACAACTCTGTTCCTATCTACATGAGAACAACATATATGAAAAATTCTATTTTGGTTTTAGGCCCCACCACAGCACAGAGATGGCTTTAGTTAAGAAAACAGATGATCTTTGCTTTTACTACTCGATCTAAGTGCAGCTTTTTTACACTATATCACGTTATTCTCTTGGACAGATTAGAAAACATGGTTGGAATCACAGGAATAGCTTTATCCTGGTTCACATCCAACCTCACTGACCGGTTTCAGTTCATACAATTAAATAATGAATCATCTAATTATACAAAGTATGGAATGAAATATGGAGTTCCGCAAGGCTCTGTTTTAGGTCCTCTGTTATTCACATTAAACATGTTGCCTTTAGGCTCAGTTATAATAGACATGTAATCATCAGTTTCCACTGCTATGCTGATGATACACATCTGTACATATTAGCCAGATCAGATGACAAATCCAGATTAAATAAAAAAGAAGATTGTGTGAAAGATATAAGACACTAGATGCTGCAGAACTTATGTTTTATTTTGGTTTAAAAGAAGGAAATCCTCTTTCTCTGTTCAAAGTCTGCTCAAATTAAATGTTCAGATTTAATGTTAAATAATGGACATAGAGGCTTATGGTAAACTGAGATGTTAGTGCTGTTGTCCCAGCACGATCACACGATCACACAGGTTTGTTGACAGTGGAGTGGGGGGATTCCAGTGTCTCAGGGTGATCTTATGTCTGTTACCTTCTGGTTCTCCCTTGTTAGTTTATTCTGTTATAATTAGATCTGCCGGAATCACCAGTCACACTCTAAAATAGTTTTTTATCTGTTTCTAATTCTTGTTTCTAAATCTAATTTCCTCTCTTTACTTTTCCTGAGATAATGACTGCTGTCCTGCTGAACGCTGTTGGAAGACTGACCGTCAGGGCATCTTCCTCACCTATCACTAACCAGCTCTCCTGTCCATTTGTGCCAACTGCAACACTGTCACTGAGCCATCCAGATGTACCAGCATTGACATAGGATGGTCAGAGACTTTCTCAGTCAGAGACTGCCTGTACAAGTGCAGTTTCTAAAGATTTGCCATATACATGGAAAATAATGGTGGCCACACTAAATATTGACACTTTGGGCATGTGTTATTTTGAAGGCAAAGCAAATCTACACTGTTCTACAAGCTGTACACTGGACTAATATCAAGCAGAACCAACAAGGACATGTTTCTGTGGTCAGCAAATAATAAAAGATTGTTTACAATTTTCACTTGTGCTGGTTCAGTACTATGATAAGGCCTAAATCCAGATTTATATGTGTATGTCATTCCTTTGCAGGTAGGGGAATAATTATTGTGCCATTACGTTTCTTAATTTGCGGTTTAATTACTACTAATTTAAGAGATTTTGGTATATATCCAACACTAAAAGGAGTTTATTATTGAAAGAAGAGGTTATTTCTGGAATAACTTCTTTAAGTAAATTTGTAGGAATTGGATCCAGTATACAAGTAGGAACATACAATTTTAAGAAACATTATTTGAACCAGCTTAGTCTGTTAAATTAATGTAAGGGATTCGAACCTCTCTGCAGTGGTAAGGCTGAAGATCTAAGTACATTTTACAGGGCAGTGCACTTGTAGCTGTTTTTGGTAACTATGTTTTATTTTAACTGCTAACTGTTCTGCTATAGTAACAAGGTTTTCTTGTATTAATAAAAGATCCTTTATTGGTGCTTTATAGAAAAGGCTCTCTATATTGTCAAACAATGCAAAGAACCCTTTAATTTGCTATGGGGTTTTTTTGAAAAATTTTCTTTGTTAAGGAACACTTAAATAACCATCTTAGTATGTACTTCTACAAAGCTACAATACCAGGGGGAATAATGTCCAGTATAAAGAATATTTGGAATGAGGAGGTTAATTACTCTTTATCTACTTTTACGACTTGAAAATCAGTTTATGTTGTAGGTCATACTTATGCAGCTCACAGATTCAAGATTTAAGAGTTTTATTGTCATACTATAAATATCTGGGCGTGCACATTGACAATAAACTGGACTGGGCTAAGAACACTGACGCCCTCTACAAGAAGGGCCCTCTACAGGATGGCCAGTGCCATCCTATAAGCTGCTGCATGCTGGGGCAGCAGGCTGAGGGTGGCAGATGCCAACAGACTTAATAAACTGATCCGCAGAGCCAGTGATGTTGTGGGTGTGGAGCTGGACTCGCTGACGGCAGTGTCTGAGAGGAGGATGCTGTCTAAGCTGCAGGCCATCATGGATAATGGCTCCCACACAGGAGCACATTCAGTGCAAGACTCATTCAGCCAAAATGCACTACAGAACACCACAGGAGGTCATTCCTATCAGTGGCTATCAGACTTTATAACTCCTCTCTTAACATACAACACCTTTCACATGTACAGTAATAACAATAGAACAATAATTTAATTATGTGCGCAAAAACTCAAATGTGCAATAACTTTCCTACCTTTAAACTCTTACTGCTGTATACAGTATATCTGTACTTATTATTATAGCCACAGTCACTTTATATTTTATTCTTCTATTGAATTATAAGATTTTATATATGGGCACATATTGCAAATTTCTTTTTTGTTGTAAATTATTATTAAAGTGTTTATTCTTCTACATAACCGGCTGCTACTGTAATAACTGCAATTTCCTACTGGGATCAATTAAGTATTTATGATTTCTGAGTACTAAAATCAGTATCAAAAGATTTGGAAACCAGCATTTAAAACTAGTTTGTGCTTATACACCTGTACAGCATTAAATGAGTTCTGTAATTCTTATGCTGCAGGGTGAATAGAATAAGCTGGGCAATATAAAATTGTGTCACCTGCTTAGAGGTGAATTTTGCAATCTGAGGTAGAAAAAGAGGCAGCAATATCATGTATGTATTAAATAAAACTGGACCCAAAATTGAACCTTGTGATAGATACAGAAACTAAATCTGCCGTATAAAAACAGCCGTGCAATGTTTCTTCTTGTCGATGCCTGAAAAAAGATTGTTTAAAACCAGTGAGGTGCTGTGTCCTTCTCTGAAACAGACTGATATTTCAATAAAACTGAATTTTCCTGAAGAAATTATTTCAATTGCTGGTTCACTAGAGATTCTAAATTTTTTGCTGAACATGATAGTTTTAAGAATGGCCTATAGTTATTCAAATCTGTTCCCTCACCACCTTTATGCAGAGGAATTACATAAGCTGTTTTCCAGACCCTGGGAATTCTGCAAGATAAAACTGAAAGGTTAAAAATGTATAAAATGTATTCTAAAATAATTGGGGCTGTGAGACGCAATAAAAAGGGGTCCAACCCATCTTCTCCAGCAGCTTTTCATGGATTAATTTTAGCTAGAGCATTAGCAACTAAATGCGGAGAAAAGGACTGGAGATAAGTTTTATTTAATAGGTTTGTGCCATTTCTGTTAAGAATGTGGCCAGCTGCAGCAAAATGTGAATTAAAAGCTTGGCATAATTCCTTGTGGTAAAAAAAAAAGCTTTGTTTGGGAAAGGAGGGGAATTATTTTTAAGAGAATTTACAATTTTCCAGAAATTTTGTGTGTTTCTAGAGCTGATGATTAAGTTTAGATAATATTCTGATTTAGCAGAGGTACATTTATTTCTCAACTGTCTAAAGGTAAGCCAATGGTCTCTCTGCCCTGAGCGTCTAGCAGTTGACCAAGATCTATTTTTGGCCTTAAACAATGAGGAAACTTTACCCGTAAACCAGGGACTTGATCTGCCTCTCTTATTCTTGACTTTTTGAAAGGGGCATGTTTGTTTATCACTGTTTTACTGAAATGGTTTAGTGCCCCATCAACATTTAGAATTTTTATTTTTAGTGTTTATAAATTAAAATGTTAAACTGTATACAGTGGACTGATGGTGGTAAAACACTTTGCGGTGTGTTATTTCTGATACAAGGTGTAGTTGAAAAGATATTGTAATTAGAATGGTAATTTACTGTTCTCCAGCAGCAGTAAATTCAGTCAAATCATGTTCATTTTTGGTCTATTGGGTAATAGATTAATTTTATGCTGGCATATTGAGAGGTCAATTGACATTTTGTAATTTAGTGTAATATTACTGGGTTCTCTTGAATGAACAGTTTATATAGTCAAGTCAAGTTTATTTATATAGCGCTTTTTATAACGATGTTGTCTCAAAGCAGCTTTACAGAGTTTTGAAAACAGTCTAGATATTCTAATGTTTATTACTTTTTCCTTTTTTATACTAGTAGAAACGGTTGACGAGTATTACAATTTTATATTAAGTTTGAAGGCATGGCACATTTAAATGGATATACACAAGATATTATTTCCATTTTGAACTCTTTATATACATGCTGTAGATGTGTCAAAAATTTCTTTTTCATGGTGTTAAAAATGATGAGCGTTTTCTGCAATGGCTAATTTTGTTTTTTAAAAGATTCAAGATTTACTGTTACTGTTAGACTGTTAGAAATACAGTATTAGAAATTAATGTATTGTTTTATTTTATTGCTGTGTCAAGTATTGTTAGATATTACTGAATACCTTTAACTAAGACCTCTTAAGATTATTGGGTCCCGTTACTGAATGCAACTCAAAACATGGAACTGTCTAAATTAAGATGGTGGGATGCTTTTTGGTAAACGCTCATTACAATTACCAAAAGAATCTAAAGTAAAATCACTACAAAATTTGTATGTAAATAGTGCGATGAAACCTGTATGACCTTTTCAAAGGCAGTGACTAACTTCTAAACTAAGAGCTTTTTTCTCAGGTTTGCATTGAAAAAGAGTACACAAAAGGTTCTTCAGGGGTTCTTTAGTAAAGGGAATGATTTTAGTTAGAATTATGACTTCTATACAGAACCGTTTCAATCCTAAATAGTTATGTGCATGGTGAAATGGTTCTTCATATTGATGGAGAACGCATGGTTCTGTATAGTACCAAAAAGGGTTAGGAATCAAGCTTGTAACAACAGCATCCTTTTAGTGCTGTATAAAATAATAAGGTTCTATAATAACCATTTCACCTAGCAGAACAATTTAAGTATAAAATGGTTTCATATATAACTATTTCATATAGTTCTAAATAGAATGACTAAAAAAAGAACCCCTAAAGAACCATCTGTGTACACGAAATGGTTCAAAGTCAGCTGAAAACTCATTCTGGACTGACATGGACTTCAGACTAAATCATTTGACTAAAATGATTTCAATAAAATACATTTGATTTAACATTTGCTGCATTTATATAAAAATGAGGGGAAAACAAACGAGATGCTATATGTTCAAATAACCTGCTGCTGCAGGCTGTTTATCTAGCTAGCTAACGATGGTTAATTAATTGGCTACAGTTAACCAAAGCTAGCACAACAGTCAGTAGTATAAATAAAACCACTGTACAGAGCCTGCCTGTTATCTCTTTTAAAACAAACTTTTTGCTAAAGGAACATCACCTAGTTTTGCCAGACACATATACAAATAAAAAAAGATGTATTTTTATATATATAAAATATTTTTCCACATTTGTACATTTGAATTATTATTAATATTACATTTTGTCTCAAAATCTTTATGACCCATTTTTGACTCCATACATCTGGAATGTTCACTTCAAGCAAGCAAGATGCTCTTTCAGAGTCATCCACCAGGTGGCTAGTTTGAAATTATTAGGCACCAGAAACAAAACAAACTGAATATTTCTAAAAAAAAAAAAAACTTAAAAAAATAACAATCATGTTGATAATAAAAAGGCACATACTTTTATTAGAATATATATTTTTAAAGAAGTAATAACTAGATTTAATTGAATAATGTGACAACTCATCTATACAGCAGCAAACACACTGTAAACAGAGCGAGCACAGGCACAAGCATTTTTTACATTTACATTTACACATACCGTGGAAGGTTAAATCTCATGCCAAGCAAAGCCAAAAATGAAGTTCAATATAAACATTCACTCCTTAAAAGTTCGCAAAAGGGTTCTTGGAAAAACTTTAAATGGTGTACAACCTTTGAGAAAATTTTAAAAGGTTGTTCAAACTCATCTTATCTTTAAAAGCGGTTCCTTAAATTTTCACTACACAATATTGTTTTGCTAAGACTGAAAAAAAGGATTCATACTGAGTCAAAGGAATGGGGTGGAGGTGCAAACTAAAGTTTTTCACAAACTTGGTTGAAATGAAATTTGGTTTTAATGAGAATCATTTTGTTTAATTACACCCATGTAAGGGAGTATATGTGGGCCACTCAGACAACTCCTCTGCTTTTGCACCCAAACATCAATCTGTTCTAAACATTGTGGCCTATTGTCATGCCTCACTCTCTGTTTCCGTTGATCCATCTCTTATAATGCTTCTAACCAACAGGACACTGTCGCATTTCAACCAGCAACCACGGACAAGTATCTAGAAGCTCCTCACATTTCACACCTGCTGTTCATTAACTCTATACGTGTTGTTCACTGCAATGTGTAGTACTGCGATTGTTATCTGTTGTATGTTCTGTATTCATCTCTATTCTGGTTTTTGTCTGTTTTCTGTTTTTCTCTAGCCCTTTTGATTAGTTTGCCTTGTCTTTTTGATTTTGAAGCTTGTTTGTCTTTTGATCAGGAATTTGCCTTGCCCATATACCTGTTGCTTCTTTTTTCATTTTCACCTTGACTGGCTTTATGACTACGCTCTTGGATTCACCTTTTGCACCTTTAATATTTGCAAGCATTTATTTTGTCACAGTCTTGTTACATCTATATTTTTAAAACTTTGGGAACCCCTGCTTAGAGGAGCAGTTTGCACAATATTTTGTTTTCTGCCAAACATGGTTTGTTGACAGGAGCAGGCAGTGGCAGTCACTTGCTTCAGCCAGTGTTATATTTACGCTTCCTTAAAAACAGTCCTGGATTTTATAATCAATTGAAACTAATTGAACTGGTAACTAATGGCTTTCTTTGTGTCATATTTTCCAGCAATTACAAAATCCAGGAATGGAACTTCGACAAACCATTTTAAAACCCTGTTCTACGACACTGCTCCAAAGAACCCTTTTTGGAGCCTTTATGTTTCAGAGTATATATTTTCCCTCAATTACTTTTTCAACTCATTTGGCTATATTATCAAAACCATAACATGGGGTATCCACATCTAATCCCTAAAAAAATCTTAAACACTTACAGGTACAGGAACAAAAGAAAAATGAAACAGTATGATGTTTTTGGTTTTGTATAGTCAAACAAAGTGCAAAAAATACAACTGAATTAATTATCCTATGGGTAACTAAAGCCTATACAGTTGCTAACAGAGTTTTGTTTATATTGGCAATTCATAACAGTCTCCATGCATTATACATCTGCAGCACTATAAATGACATCACCTCACCTAAAGTGTTCCCATTCAAGATGTTTTAGAGCAAATACCATCTAGCTTTACTGAAAGAAAGCGTGCATCAATCTAAAAACCTGTTATCAAAAATTTTAACAAGCTTTCAGATTCAACAGTCTGAGATTTTTTGAATAATTACATCCTGACTGGAACCACATTACTCAATTATTTGGCATTACTTATATACAGTACATATAATAAATACATTCTTTATTTTATTTAAACATGCATGTGAAATATGTTTCTGATCTTTTTTTCTGAAAATGTAATTGTATTTTATTTGTGGCAAATTGCTTAGTGACAAGATTGTATTGCAGCTTCCTCTTCCTGTAAAAATCAACAAAGTGTCCTCTTTAACAGACATGTTTAACAACAAAAACGCAAGCATGAAACTGCAGATGGAGAAATGGACTATGTTGTGAGATATTTAACATGTACAGCTGCCACCTCAAAATCCCTAATAAAAACATGATCCATCACGTATTGTGTGATGCTTTATTATGCAGTTTTATATATCTCACCAAGTGAAATAATCATAAATAATCGTTGAGGTGGTTGTATAAATACAACAATGTTTTAGGCATTCTTCATTAATTTGATTTAATTATCTGTTTGTCTTGTTTCAAGCATGTTCGTTAAAAGCAAAATTATCGGCCAATATCACAAGATAATTTCATGTCCCTATAACTACTCAAAATGAAAAATATTAGATACATAGATTTAAAATGATAATTTAATATGTCAAGTCATCATTATTGGAAGTGTGCATCCACTAGCCCTAATAGTAGTATTGTATTGTAATAATACTAATTAATCATTATTCAGTTCTGAAATGTTCCAAGAAGGACTGTGATCTGTGGTGTCTAGGCAGATACAACCAAACAAGCTCTCCCACTTATTAGGACAGTCACAGATTCCCACACAAGTCTAGATGACTGGTGTAACAGACATGATGCCACATTGGGATGGTGCCACTCCAGAGCTCAACTCGAATTCTTAATCTGAAACATCGGAAAATAGGCACACAGAAACTCTGGTGCAATTCTTACCAGACATGATTGTTACTGTTTTAAAAGCGAGATGATGCACAATCAAGTATTAAAGATGAAATGATGCAAGCAACTAATTGTTCATATTAATTTAGGAAAATTAATTGAATGTTGTTGTTTTTGTGTTTTTATGTTGCTGCATCCCAATTCAGGTACTCTATGGATTTTTGTGGGGTAGCAGCTGATCTTAAACAACATTTTAAACATTTTAAAATCACCACAAATAATTAATAATTGTTACAGACTATCAATTAAAAATTGCTCACCCCTTCCTACAGATTTCTCTGATGGCTCCTCCTCTTTCTATCGGCTGCTCTGTAGGCACCTTCCTTTCCTTTGGCTTCCTCTGAATTCTCCTCCCCTTTTCACAGCCTCATGTGAAGTTTCTTCTCACTACAGCTCCTCCCTTTGCTCTGATGGCCATGCCGTTCCTACTGCTTTTTGTGAGGTGCCTCTCCTTGGTCTTCCTATAGAATCTTTTGATGGCTCTTACCTTTTTTACAGCCTTCCCTGTGGTATCGGAGGAGCTACAACCTAAATTTTTGGCAGATCTGGCATAGCATCCTGCAGAGTTTTTCAGAGAGAATACACTAAAAGTCGCTAGTACATGAGCTTTCCAGTATAACCATCTTTGCTTATTGTTTAGGTAATTAAACCTTGCAAACGCAGGTCTTTTCCAAGCTCTGTGGGTTTAAGTGCCAAGGTTAGTGCTGAAAGGGGAAAGTAAAGGCTTGGGTTAACAGAAAAGTTTTTTTAGCTCTCAAAACTCCACTTTACAAGCAGGGAATGTTTCCTCCTGCATGGCCACGGTGCTGTTACTTCCCAGAACGGTGATGCCCAACTGCAGCTGCTTCTCTTGGGTCTGTTGGTACCACTCATGCATTGTCACAGACTCAAATGTGGGAATTAACGTTACCTATAGGATAGAAAGTAACAGACTGAGATGGAGAAACAGAGTTTTTCCTAAATAGGTAACTTTCTAGACCTACAGTACAGCACTAAATACTTAGACTAAGTGGGAATTTTCATTTTAAAATATCTGGCAGCATACAGTGAACTAAAGTGTATATTGTTTGCTATTCAAAAACATCTTGCGGTTCCCAAAATACTCCAAGAAATAATTACGACAATGACTAGAACAATCTTAATTTCTTTGTTGTGTGTTTTATAACTGTAATAATATTTAACTAATATTCAGATTTACATTGTATAAGTTATTATTGTACAAAACCATACAAATATTACTACAAATAATTAAAAACCTTTGAACAGTATTGCATACCTTTACTAAGAAACAACTATTATTATTTCTTACTGTTTATGTACATTATTTTATAATAAAAATGTTTTAAGAGGAAATGTATCTATGACGATTTCCTTTCTCCATGTGTTACATCTGTCCGTGTTCAGGGTTTCACTACATAACAAAAAAAGAGTCTGAACTGACCGGCACTTGATCAGGCCACAAAGTCTTTCCATCCAGTAAAGCATCCAGGATGGGCCTCAGCATGGATTCTTTTATCAAGTCATCACCGCTTATGATGTAGCAGGATGATCGCAAGGAGATGAAGAACTCTAGGTCAATAGTGGAAGCTGCATGGCCAGATGGGAGATATGCTAGATCTAAATATACAGACGCACTGTCCTTGTTACCTGCTGATCGAAAAAGAAGAAACATAATAGTCAAGGCATGTTCCATAACATAAAATAATGTTCCATAAAAACAATATGACACAACTTTTCTGTTTTTTGCAAAGGACTCTTCATACCTGATGCAATCAGTCTTTTAGGAGCAGAATAAGCAGAGCGTGATGCAGAACTATCCACAACAGAGTTTGGTCTTAGACTACCAGCTAATGCACTTTGATTTCCAGTCTTGGTTTTGGTGGTGTGTGCTGAACTAGTGGATGCGGCCCCCGGTGTCTTCTTGTTCTTATTGGCCCCAGCTTGGACATTTTTTCCTGGATCAGGCATGCAGGCCCCAGGCTGGTGTGGAAGTGGTGGCAAGTCCTTCACAGGAACTGGAAAAGGATCCTGAGGTACAGAGTTATTTGTCTTGTGCTTATCAGTAGGCTTCTGAGAGGAGAAATGCATACCAGCTTCTTCATCAGTATCGAATGCACCGTCTACAGTGATAGAAGGGCATTCCTCTAAATCTGAGGCAATGGGGAAGTAGTCACTAGTGGAAGTCAAAGGAATTTCCTGGGTTAATCCAGTAGACTTGCTGCTTGGGTATAATTGTGGTAAAGGTTTTGCCACATCCTGGGAGTGGTCACTGTCATCTGAGAGGTCCTGAGGACTGGTGGTGGTGGTTAGTTCTGGAGACAATGAATGCTGTGGATACCCTGCAGATTTGAAATGCTTGAACTCGCATGGAGACACCAGGCACAGGTCAACATCATGACCAACAGTGTCAAACATCAGGCCCTGAGGTCCAGGAGAACGTCCATCCAATCCTTCATTCATAACCCTCTTGGTGTGTGCCAATTTTAAAGACAGTGACATTCCAACCTTGAAATCAGAATCTACGTGCTGACTGTTGGAGTTCGAAGTCTCATCCTCATTGGTGGATTCACTGACTGTGGGAAGGACTTGCTCAAAGGACATTGACAAAGACTCATCAACTTCAGTGGACTGTGGTGAGCTAACTTCGGCTGGCATTGAGTGGGTGGTAGTCACAGTAGGAGAAATATCAGGCATATTGTCCTTAAAAGAACTTAAGGACAGGAAACTGGAGTGTTTCTCTTTGGATGAGGTAGAGTTGCTTTCTTGATTACTCTTAGAACATCCAAACTCTAAATTCTTACAGGATCCTGTCTGCTGACTGTCTGACCCAAGGCACATCTTGGCTCCCGGACTGCTGTGGTCCCTAAATCCCCAAGTCTCCTCAGGGGACAGATGATATGGTGTATGGCCAGCACTATTCGGACCAGATCTAGGGGAAGGTAGCTCCAAAGTCTTTTCATCTGGGCTGATGCAGGCTTCATCCTGAGCACATTTGGACAGACTGTCTTTAAAAACACCATCAAGTAAGGTATACTCTGTAGGTGTGACATCCAAATTTACACTGCGTTCACTTTTTGGATTCCTGAAAAAGTGGGCAGAGGCAATAGATTTGCTTGGATTAGGTATAGTATCTCCAGAATATATCCTCTCTGGACTGCTGTGGCCATTCTTCCGATCATCTCCATTCCCTGACCCTATCCTAAATTGGTGGTCTGTGTTTTTACTTGCAGAAACATATTGTGCCTTCTTTTGCTCCATTTCTAAAAACTCTGATGTCAAATCTCTAGGTGAAGAAATTGGGGAGTGATTTGGTTTCTCCACATCACCTGACAGCTTCTGGTTTTGCTGCTCCTTGTTAGATTTCTTGCTTTTAACTTTACATTCTGCCCTCTTCTTTTCTTTCATCTCATTTTTCTTTGCACTTGCACATTTGCTTGTCTCTAAATGAGGGGAAAAAGATGTTAAAGGGGCTTTCTTCACATCTTTTCCTGACAAATTGGTCTTTTTTTCTTCAATCTTTTCATCTTTTTTATGTTCAGCTTTTAAGTCTGTCTTTAGTCTGTTAATGGGCAAGTCTTTTTTTCCAGACATTTTCCTTTGCCCATTTTCTTGTTTCTTTGTCACCAATGCACTACTCCTTTCATCTTTTTTGCTGTCCTTAAAAGACTCCTTCCTTGCAACAGGCTTGAAGAGTCTTTGTTTCCCATGGTTTTCCACTGACTTTAGCCCCTCTTCACTAGTGGAGTCAGTTCTATTCACAATTCTGGCTTTGTCCTTTGGCTCTGATCTCTCCTTTAAAGCAGCACTTGCTGTTCCTGTTCTCGATTCCTTTGGGCTGGATTTGAAACTGTCTTGATTCTCTGCACATTTTGAGCTCTTTTCTGATTTTGATGATTCAATATCAATTGAGCACACTACAGGTCGCTTGAGAAACTCAAGGTGTTTTAACCTCTCTAGACCCTCCAATATTTTCCCCTGTGGTGTGGAACCAGGGAAGAGGACTCGTATTATTTTTTCATGGGGTCTGGCCGGATGCCACACAAGCAAGGCACAGATAGAAACTAAAGATGTTAGAGGAATCTCTGTGCGTCTGGGTGTACAGCTACTCTCAGGCCAGCTGTGCATGAATGCCTCAAACTCTTTGCTGCGTTTTATCGGGTTAAGGACATATAGCTCAAGACTCCCAACTCCCATCTTCTGAAATAGAATAACTGGCTCTATAAAACCACTTGAGTTGCGGAGTAATGGTTCTGGGGATAAGTTAAGCTTCTCCAGATAGCGAAGTGTAAGAGCAGCTTGATCGTTACTTCTTAACATATTTGGGTCACCTTGAAGTTTTTTTACCCTATTTGGTGCATTGAAGAAAACCATGCCTATCTCTGGAGAGATTAAATTTTTGAGCCATTTCTCTTTTATATTTAGGTCCATAGAATGAGGATTCTCAAGCTCTGCAACCTTCCTTTCAAACAGACTGTTAATTCCTGGCAGATTATCCGTCCCAGCATGAGTGAGCAGAACAGAGTCAACACGGTCCAGGTGCCTCACCAACTTCCAAAAGCAAGAGCGCGCGTCAGCCCCACCATTTACCAGAACATTGAATCCATTGACTGCGAAGAAGGCACAATCCCCTCTCCCACCTGGAAAGATGTAGCAGCAGGGACGGCAAAGCTTGAGGAAACCCACAGTGCTTGGAGGTCCCAAAAGGTCAAACGGCGATATTGGTTCAAGTGTCTGAATGAGATGATCTGTAAACTCTTGAAGGCTTTCCATTTTGGGCAGCACCATTAAAGGGTTTACCTTAATGTCTATCATGTCATGTATGTTGTGCTTCCCAAGCACAGAGTTCTTCCATTTTCCAGTCTTTGGGCAGCTCAGGGTCAGGCTCGGTTTTCCATAAGCACTTGCAGAATTTATTATTGACTGGATCTGTTAGAGATATATACACAACAGAACAGTTCAATCATTATAAATAGTTTGTTTTATGCAATTACTAAGAGAACTGGGAGATTTATTCTCCAAAATTTGCATCAGTACATACAGGGTTACATAAGGTACCGGTGAAAAATTTGATGGTATATAATGGCTAATGCTTGAATGCAATTTTTTTTCTTGTTTTCCATTGTGTGAAAAAACCTCTTAGAGCAGAGACCTCCTCATCTTCAAATATCTGAGTGAAGTGGTTAGGACTAAAGTGTCCAGTTTGCAGGATGAGGTCCCCAGAATCCTCCAGTGACTGTCCTGCAAGCACAAGCAGCTTGTGCTGGCTCGAGTCCAATATCAGGCTGCGTATCTGCACAAAATTACACATATTTCACTGGCATTGTACTACTGGCATATATATATATATATATATATATATATATATATATATATATACACACACACAAGTATCTCCAAAATTGCAACTTTACATATATATATATATATATATATATATATATATATATATATATATATATATATATATACATACATTATATATATATATATATATATATATATACATACAAAAAAGCAAAAAAGCAAAAAACATGCACAAACCTCTGAATACAGAAGCTCCTCTGAGGGATTAATCAAAACTCTGGAGCTGAGAACATTTGTACTGAAGTTAAATATCCACTGACCTGTAGAGAGATAAACAAAGAGATGGAGATGCAAGCAAGTGGCCATCTCAGGTTTTATACAGCTTAAACCGTCTAATCTGTTTTCAAAGTGAAAGGACACTTAAATGGATTCCCTCGAGAGAATTAATGAACAAAAAACAAACATCAGCAACACTCAGAAAGATTGATATCTTTATCTGAGAAATGTCTTACAGTGAGAAGTTAAGCCAGAGACCTAAAACAAGTCCTGATATGCCTACAAATTTAAAGAATTGCTTATTTAGCTTCACGGATATAGAAGAAGGTCTGTGCATTACTTTGTGTAGTTAACTTCATGGTTCTTTGCTCAGTTTTGCTCCAAATCTGTAGTGTGTTTGTTATGAGTAGACAATATAAACTTAATTAGAATGTATTTACTACTTTCAATAGCTTAGTAACATTATCTTCACCATGTGAACGCAGTTAAAAACATCACAATGACCTCTATTTATAATTGTTGTTAATGAGGGGTCTTAAAAATAGAAGTCTGTCACATTTTGCACAGTCCTTGGTTTCAAAGACCTTTTGGCCTAATAAGTCAAATGACCAGAAAAGCAGGTAAAATAATGTAATCATATATAGAAAATTATAGCACTATAACAATATGCTTCCCTGACCCTTAGACAGGAATTTAATTTGACTATGGTACCACATAAATAAGTCCACATTATTTATATGTTTTAGTTTGCAGTAACACCATGTCTTCACTCCAGGGTCATTTTCTGTTTTTTCTACTTAAATATAAAAGATACAAATAGTTCCCTTTCCCTTCCAAACTGTTTTTGGATGACTAATATTTACCTGGACAATACCCTTTAATAATCTTTTATGACAGTGTAAAATCATATTTTTGTTCGTTTTGTTTCATTAATCTCTTTTTATGGCAGTGCTGGGCTGGTATTTCCTCTGGTCTTTTCAATCCCAAACCTCCTGTTGAACAAGAGCCGGGTCAGAGGAGAAAAGTCATGACCCCTTGATCAGCCATCAAGGTAAACATCAGAAGTATACCCAGCTTGGATCAGACAGTTTCTTTTGGGTACATACTGAATTTTTGATAAATGATGATTAAAAACCTAAATAATAATCGCTTAAAAAATAATCATGCCAAAAAGTACTGTAATATAACCATTTTCAAATTGTCAAGAACCACTTAATCATCATTTTAAAAGCACATTCAAATATCAGAAAGATTCAACAGCAATATTTTTTTTCAAGCAAAGAACCATTTAGGAAATGCCTGGGAGTGTTGGTTTGGCCAGTACTGATGCTAATAATCCATAATGTGTGTGTTAAGCACAATACGCAGTAATGCAATAACAATAAAAGATGCAAACTTTGTCAAAATATTTAATAATTTATAACCTTCTTCCCTTTTGTGAGGAGAAAAACATCATCAATAAGTAAAAGTGTTTTCTTTAGAACAATTGAGTCTGCTGTCAGTCAGCAAATAATTTCTAAAGTTTTAATATAACAATATTCAATAGCAGCTTTGCCTTTAGCTGCCAAAGTCCAAACAATTGGTCAGCAGCACTTCCTTCCTGACCAGCACTTCAAGTACAGCTACAGCAGGACATTCTTTAGAGCTCTATCCAACAACAAAATACACAAATTTCCATTGTTCTGTTCAAGTTCACCCAAACCCAGTCACATAGCACATATAACACTGTTTATCTATTTAATCAGTCAAAGCCTGCTTTTGTTATGTGAATGATGTGAATGTAAAAAAATTGCAGAGAGGAACAAAATCTGCTAAATAGTTTTTTGAATGAAAGTTTTCAGTGCATTGAGCTCTAAAGAAACTTTTCTATACCATCTTCGAAAGTGGTTCTTTAGAATAATGCAGAAATGGTAGAAAAAACACTTTGGTTTTCTAATGAAACTTCCAATTCATGGTTCTTTGATTAAACATTATTGTAAATGAAATGTGTCAGTGATAACAACCTTTGTTTCAGTATAAATGCTGCCACAATTAAACAAAATATTTTTTTCTCTCTGTTTTGGATTTTTGAGAATGATTTGTTGTTGTTTGTAAATATATTTTACAATAAAGTTTTTTTTATT
The DNA here is from genome assembly GCA_021613375.1 of Megaleporinus macrocephalus. NCBI lineage: Eukaryota > Metazoa > Chordata > Actinopteri > Characiformes > Anostomidae > Megaleporinus > Megaleporinus macrocephalus. The sequence goes on from CM038708.1 coordinate 37,735,655, forward strand.
ACTTTGCATTTGCAGTGTGGAGGCATCAGAGTGTGCTCCATTCAATTCTTATAAATGGGTTAAAGTTTAAAAGTCAAGTTAAGTCAAGGTTTATTTATATAGTACCATTTACAAGAGAGTTGTCACAAATCCGCTTTACAATTGAGATTAGAAATAAATTCATTTTAGTTCATTGCAGCTTCTCAGCCTGATTAGGACTGTGTAGATGTTTCAGAGACAGCAGTGTAACCATAGTAATGTAAACAACCCCATAGCAAGCAGTACCCATTCTTGTGCCTTTCTCAGCTTGAATTTTCTGGCAGTAATTGAATTTTAAATTTGTGTGAAACAGAGTTCCAGAGGTCTGGCAGGTGAAAGTGTATAGTGAAAATGTATAATGTATATAACAAGGCACAGGCACGTTACAATAATTCCATTTTAACAACCTAGGGAACCTAAAACTATTTTCCTTTTAATTAAATCTTCTTATTGCAGGCCAACAGTAAACATCTACTAAGTATACCCTACGCGTATTGTCCCATTGACCAATAAATGGCTGACCTATTTCGCCATATTTCTCTCCTTCTAATGTAATCTGGTTCTACTCTTTTCACTAAGAACTCTTGTCAATCATGAGGCATACTGCTAGCAAGCCAGACCACCTGTCTGTAGCCACTTGTTGACCGTTTATTTACTACACATAAGACCTATACATTGTTAATTTGTCCATTCCTTCATTCAGGTGTTGCTTCGTCTATCTGTTTGTTTTTCCATCCGTTTTTCTGCATGTCACCTGGTACTTTGTGCACTGCTTTATCCGTCTATGCATATCTGTGACTTTTTTCGTCCTGTTACGATCACAAAAAAATAGATAATGACTGTAGCTCTGTATGAGTGCCAGAGCAGGCTGGGACTGTTGAAATTATTGTAGCTGTTAAACAAGCTGCTTATAAGCCAGGCTCACAAAGCTTTCAGATAGGTCTGTTCAGTAGTTTTTAAGCCATGTTTTATAACTTTTATTAATTTTTTTTACTGGATGTTACATTAACAAGTTTAGTATCACACAAACATTTCATCAAAACAAGCTCTTCATCGAAAGACTATAATGAACCTGTCACTGAATTTACCACAGGAGAGAGAGTTTGAGAGGTTCCATAAAGTGAACATGAAAGGTCAGAGGGGTCAAGAGAATGTAAAAGACATGTAGAAACAACTAAATAAAGTCACTCACCTTTAACATCAGCAAAGGATTGAGATGAATGGTGTGTAACAAATAGCTTTAACTGTTCATCCAGATTACACACACTCAGATCTACATCCCACGAGCGGATTCCTGAAGAAAACATTCCAAACAGCTTGGTGAGGGTGGAGCACTTCCTGTATTTATAATGAATCAGCTTAAAAACACTGCATACACAGCACCCTCTGTGAGACTTTTTTATTATGCACATAGACCAAGGTACTATGGCAAAAACCACAATACTCAATTAATTTTGACAGTACACAATATATATATATATATATCACAGCGGATATAAAGTGTTATATTCAAACATGCTTCCAAATGACTGGAACCCTTACCTGTACACTGTCATAATAGTTTTCTTCAAAATACTAATTTTTTATTTGCTACTGCATTATTCTATATTATTCTTTTATTAACACTGCATTATTTCATATTTTTGTAATATTCTGCATTATTTTATTATTACTGTAAATTAACATATTTTCCATATAACATCACTATTACATACTACTGAATCAATCCATATTACTCCATATTAATCTATTATTACTTATCACTGCATTATTTCGTATTACTTTACTAGTCTGCATTATATCATGGTTCCACGCTACTGTAAATTACTTGCAATTACATTGTGCTACATTCCTGCCTTATTTCAGAATACTACATTGTTCCATCCTAATATATAATTCCTAATGTATCATACACAACATCACTGCATTATTTTGTATTACTTCAATTCATTATCTCGACATTCCATATTACAGCTTTATTCCATGTTACTGCACTATTCCTTATTAATGCATTATTTCAAATTACTTAATTACTCCATATTACATATTACGCTGCATTATTCTATTTTTCTGCAAAATTCCATTTTGTGTCATTCCATATTACTCCATATTACTGCACTAATACATATTGCTTCAGTATAACATATTTTTACACTATTATATTATATTATTTTATCTTTTCGATGTAATGTATTTTTCCATCTTATTATCTTGTTACATCACTTTATTATTCTATATTTCTGCATCAAATCATGTAATCTGGTTGAACTGATTGATTTGCGAATTTTTAATCTCATTAAACTGAGACATAAAATTTTGGGGTATTATTATTTTGCCCTGCCTTCTGGTACATGGTGACATTGTCAAAGGAGGTATTACATTCGTTACATTTATTTAAAAAACAAGAACAAATTGATATGATTTGAAAGGTCGGGCTTAATATGACCAGGAACACTATTTTTTTTTAATGGGAAATTTACACATATTTTATTGCAGAGAATCTTGCTTGCTGAAGACAGTAAAACTGGGGTAAATCTGATTTAAAAGAAGGGTTTTTGGAGGATATTAGGCAGTGAATTCTTACCATTTAATTTACAAACTTTTAGTGAAGGAGTTTTAGATTTGGACATCTGCTCCCCATCACCACCACTGTGAACAATTCTGACCTCTCTAAAATGGAGCATATTGCACCAAACCAATCTAAATGACTTTTTACATAGTAATCACTTAATTGTGCAGAATTTTGACAAAAATCCCCTTTACACCCTATAGGAACTGCACTTCTGTTGTTGCAGCTGTATCTGTTTTTCTAGTTATGTATTAAAAGTGGGTGTGTTCATTGAAATCATGCGCAGCACACCAAACTAACAAAGGTCTTTCAACAGCACAAATAATCTATTATTATCTAAACAAGCACAGCTACATGGTGTGAAATTAATGCATGTTGACGTCTATCGCTCTGCAGAAGTGAAAGGAAACGAGGGGGTCAGTAAGAGAAAAATGCGCAATGGTCCGTGCATGCGCGCGCGTAAGCGATCTTGAAGCTCGTGCGCCCCCACAGGACTGCAAATCTCCGCCAACAAAAATAACAATCCTACAAAAAATGATTAATCATCGGACACAAAAGAGGCTTATCCACTTACCTCTGTGCAGTTCCTGTAGTGTGCCCTGTGCTAGTTTCGGGCTTGTGCTGCTGACTACAAGGAGCAAGCCGGATGGAGCTCGAGCAGCCATAGCTGACACACACCGGGAGAATGACGTCGTGCAGCAACAGCATGAGGGACCATCGGCCAATCAGAGCACCGAGCTCAACATCACGAGACACACACAGGCACAGCATCTCTCTCTCTCTCTCTCTCTCTCTCTCTCTCTCTCTCGCTCTCTCTCTCCTAACAGTCTATTAATTCTATATTCTATATTGATTTTTTTCAAACTAACACATTTTATACAGTATAATTGAATTTTAAACAAACACTAACTAAACTAAGAGTACACAAACAGTTGCACTTTTCTTTTTTTATTGAGCATACTGAGTAAACATCACCATGCAGGCTATAAAAAGTAAATGAACCCTTGAATTTACTATTCTGCAAACCACATTTAGCAGTAATGTTCTGTCCCATTTGTTTCCTTTAGCATATAATATTTGCACAATATTGCATATTTTTGGAAAATTTGTCCCTGCACACGTGGGTTAGTTTGGCAGTATTTTTAGGCTGCTTTGCTTGCAAAGCCCTCTCCCAATATACTTTTAAATTAATTGTTCTTGCAATGATTGGAAAGGTCCTGAGCAGCAAAGTAGCCCCAAATTATAATACTCCCTCCACTATGATTCATGGTTGGGATGAGGCTTTGGTGTTAGTGTGCTGTGTCCTTTTTCCTGCAAATACAGCTTTGTGCATTTGTGTTAGAAAGTACAGTACTGTACATAGAACATTTTCCTTTTTTGGACAGCAGACGCCTTCTTCATGGTGTCTTTCTATTAACATAATTCTTATGAATTGTTTTTTGAAGTTTGTAGTGTTTTGTAGGTCTTCCGCTGTTAACCTTTGGTTCTTTCTCACCTCTTTCAGGATTGCCTATTGTGTTCTTGGTGTTATGTTGATAGGACAGCCACTCCTAGGTAGATTATCAACAACCAAGAATTTTATCCATTTGTAGACAGTTTGCCTAAACATGCATTGATGTTCACCCATTTTGTTAGCATGGTTTCCGAAGGTGTTTGCATCGAGATATGGTTCACTAACAGATTTGTCAGTAACCAGATGTTGTGTGCTGCATTTTTTAATGACAAAGCATCTGTAAAACCCACACTTTTTAATTTCATCTGCTTAATTGAAACACCTTGTGCCAATTGGCTCTTAGTGAAGCCATTAACACAAAGGTTTACTTACTTTTTCTACCTTGCACTGTTTATGTTTACTTAATGTTTAAACTTAAAGACATGCTCAATAGAAGACATGTAAAGCATGATAACCATCAAACCATCATTTTCAATGTTGAAAAGTACTGTTGCATTGCTTTTTTTAAATTTTAACTCATCTGTAAAAAGCTGCTTCTCATATGACAGTGTCATTGTTTTCTTGTTACAGTGCAAAAAAGGAAAATAATGTGAAAGAACCATAGAAAACCTTTGTCTTTTTACAGATATTTATAACATTACACAATATATTTAATCTTCACTTGAACAATATAGAGGGATGGAGATCATACGACTGAACATATACTATAGTCTTTTGAAATTAACCTAAAATGCGTAATCAGAAGTCGCACATCACATCAGAACATGAAGATGATTTATGATTTGTGCACTGTCAAAACCTCCAAAACCCCTAATGATGGTCAATCTTTTAAGCCTTATGATGATATTTCTGTTTGAAAATGAGCAGCTATTACCATCTTTGTCCGTAGTGCTCATCAGCAGGACGTTTTTTTCTTTTTTGGGGCAATAGGAACAGAACCCAAACTGCTTGAGGTCCAGTTTGAAATATCCACAGTCAGTCAAGATTTGGGGTGCAATGTCTGGTGCAGGTGTTGGTGAACTCTTCTTAAATCTAAGGTCACCGCAACAGTCTAGCAGAATGTTTTAGAGGACTGTATGGAGATGCAGATTTCATCTTTCAGCAGGACCTGGACCCTGCATGTTACGCCAGCACCAAAGCCTGGTTTGAGGCCCATGCCATCACAGTGCTTGACTGGCCAGCCAACTCGCCAGACCTAACCCCCACTGAGAAACTATGGGATATTCTCAAGAAGAAAATGAGCGCCACCAGACCCAACAACAAAGAAGAGCTGACAGCAAGCATCAAGGAAATCTGGGCCTCCATAACTCCCAGGCAATGCCACAGGCTGATTGCCTCAATCATCAAACGTCACATCGAGGCAGTGATTAAAGCAAAGGGATTCCCAACCAAGTATTAAAGATTGGCATATCAGTTTTGAAAGTACCATATTTTGATTGATTTGATGTGATTCTAATTTATTTTTTTTTTCTGCAAAAACTGAAAAGTAGTTTGGGCTGATTTCTCCACAGTATTAAATTTTTTTGATTTCCTGTTTTCATGGGTTTTATGAAAATAAACAAATAAATACTTAAAATCGTTTAAATTGTGGGCCCTGAATCTATAATTTATGAAAGTTAGAATGGGTCTGTATATCTATATTAACTATATTATATCTATATTAACATGCCTGATCATCAGGGCCTCCACCCCACCATCACCAGCCAGCTCACCTCCATCTACTGTTACACCCTCAGTTACATCACTTTGCCATCCAGATGTACCAGCATTGAGATAGGATGGGACTGTTTCAGCTCACGCCCACTTTACATAAAGACTCAGTCATAGACTGCCTCAGCCAGAGACTGCCTCAGTCATACACTGCCTCTATCTGTGCAGCTTATAAAGCGTTGCTATCCAGATTTCAAACAGAGGCTCCTTTCTTTGGTATTTAGTTTAAACTGTAAATACTGTTTGACCAGAAGAGGATGGGTCTCCCCTTGTGAGTCTGGTTCCTCTTAAGGTTTCTTCCTCCAGTCTGAGGGAGCTTTTCCTTGCCACTGTTGCCTCTGGCTTGCTCACTGGGGGATATATGTTGTAACTGTATGTTTTCAAAACTCTGTAAAGCTGCTTTGAGACAACATCGATGTAAAAAGCGCTATATAAATAAACTTGACTTGACATGCCACTGACTACTGACATGAGCTAGTAAGGATGGTCTCAAACCGAACACATTCATCTGTAGTAATAAGAATCATTTGATTCTCTTTTGTAACAAACATAAAAAGGCAAATATTTTATTTCACATCTGCTGGAACTTAGAGGCCAATTCAACATAAAAACATAAAATGAATGGCCAGTTACAATGCATTGCATTTGCAAAAAACTAAATTTGACAGCACTTTGACGCTCATTTGTGAGCGATAGGATCGCATAATCACCACGCAATGGCTGAACACACATTCAACAGGTGCACTAGATGCAGGGACTGCCATAACTTTTACCGCCACCTTCAACAAAGAGGGTAGGGTGTGCCTGTTCATGGCCCAAAACTGATAGTTGTTTAGCTGAAACTGTGGACTGGAACATAACTCTTTCTTCTGTTTTCTGCAATATGCTGACATAAACCCTGCCTGGCTCTCTGGCTCTGCCACTGTCATCCTGTTCTGCTCATTGGTCGTTGAGGTGTTCTTGCATGCCTCTTTGAGAATCAAGTCTAATAAAAACAAACAAAAACTACAGTTACAAAATGGTGTTAAATACCACATACCAACAGTCATAACTCATTGCCAGGTTATCATAAGTAACCATGTATTGACAATCTACTGGGTGAGTCACAAGTCTCAGGATACCCTTTTATTTCAGAAACGAAAGGGACAGAACATGGATCAAGAGTAAGTTTTTCCAATGGGAAGGTGGTTGTGTAGCAGATCAGAGAAGACCATAATTGTCTCAAAAATCGATTTATACAATCAGATTTGCAATATTTCTTGTGGTTTAAACATTATCAACACAGAAAGTTGCAACAAGAACCACAATGAACTGTGTGTTCATTGTGCTGTCTTTGGTGCTGTCCTTTTTTTGGTATTTAGTTTAAACAGTGCTTAAGGCGTAGTGAAGGCGATTTCTGAGACAGTTCTGGTCTTCTTTGCTCTGCTACATGACCACTATCCCATTGGAAAAACGTACCCTTGATTCAAGATTGGGACATAACCTAAAAGATAAGCCCCCTTATTCATTACTTGCTGGTGTATTCAGATACATCATTTTCTCTTTCGTTTCTAAAATAAAAGGGTATCTTGAGACTTTTGACTGTATATCACAATACTAATGAATAACTTTTGTAGCCTACTTCTTTTATAGACTGACATTAAATTGGATTTTGCAGACCACTTAAGGTAAGGAAGGGGAACTCTGAGGAACTTGGGGCTAGAGTTCTGTGCAGCTTTGGCTGCTGCCGTTGTCAAGCAAAGAGTGAGGAAGGGTTGGAAAAGGGGGAGGAGCCAGGGAAGGTGGGGGGGTGCAAATTTTGTCACGAGAAGGTGAGGGCAGAAGAGTGTATAATGACTGAAGGGAGAAGTTGGGGCGTGGTCCTTCTCCCAAACTTAAGTTATTTCATAACTTAATTTTTCGAAGTGCAGACCACTTAAGGCAAGGCAAGGAAGGGGAACTCTGAGGAACTGGAGTTCTGGGTGGCTTCAGTTGCTGGGGTTTAAGCCAGGCCCCATACACTCCAACCTAGATGGACGCAAGTTTCTCGTGAGCTAGCCTGAGGTCGTTCTGCGCCAATTCTAAATGAGTGACCTGAGAATAGCTCTGGAGATTAACCGCTGAGAGAGGACGTGACGTAGGTGTGTGTGGAACCAATGGCGAGATATGATGGTTGCGGGGCTAAGGATCTGAATTTTTGAAATTGAAAACGAGAGAGTGAGTCAGCTATGGCATTGGAATGGCCTGGAACGTGAGTGGGTCTGAGAATTAATTGGTGTATTACTGAATGCCATGTTAAACGACACATGAAGGGCATCATTGGCAACGATCTTGAACAGTAGCTAGGGAAAAAAATGCCGCAGGCCAGGGGGAAGCGAACCAATGGCCACCATAATAGCCACGAAAGGTAGATCCAGCAGAGGGCTTCTGCGAAGGTGTCGAATATTTTTGGACTACTTTTGCAACCGAAAGTGATGCGAACTGCAAAATAGAATTTCCCATTTCAATGATCCCCGAAGAGATGCCAAAAATCGGGGTGCGGGGCAGAGAGATCGATGATGAGATGTTTCTTTCCTGAAAAATTGCAAGTGGCGATACCGATGGGGTTGATCCTGTATGAAATGAAAGGAGGAGACATGACACCACTAGAAACTTCCTTCACCAGGAGCGAAGTGACGACATTAGACTCGGACAGAACGTAGATAAGGTTTCTGGATGGAGGCGAAGGAGTGGGCAGAGTGACAAGGCCTGGAAAATCTCAAAAATGAGGCCGTCCAGAAGGTAACATACGAATGAAAAATCAGAATGCCCGGCGAGGTCTGTGGCCAGAGCAGGGACATTGATTGGGGTTAAAAGAAACCGGAGCAGTCAGCAGCAAAGCAGCCAGCAGAGTTGAAGTTGTTACAAACCATCTGGCCATCCAGAAAATACACAGCTCACCCGCAGCTGTCGTGTGCACTAGAAGAGGACGAGCGAGGAGCGGATCTGGTAGCATGAGGCCTGCAAATATGCAGCAGTAGAGCTCCAGGTCCAGGGCCCCCCAATAAGTAGGGAGATCACATTGCTAGAGCCGAGTCGCAGCCTGCACAGAAAACAGCCTGTGGTATTCGTAAAAACTAGTTTCCCCGAATCGGACAGCCAAGTCCAGAACAATGGCCAAGTAATCATCCAATTCTTTCACAAGATGTCGCTGAAGAGGGGGACGGCTAGGGGGAACTCTGGAACTGTGAGGGTTCTGGACGAAGACAGGAGCAGAACGAGGGGGAGCAGGGGAAAGGCTGGGCTGGATACTCGAGAAGAGCCGACTAGAGGCGGCTAAATGTTGATCCATGGCAGCCATCTCATGACAAAATTTGCAGCGGCGCAGCCCTCGGTCTGCCACATTCAATTCTCTCACGCTCCACCGCTGCAAATTTTGTCATGAGAAGGTGAGGGCAGAGGAGTGGTTTATATGGAGTGTGTAATGACTGAGGGGAGGAGCTTGGGCGTGGTCCTTCTTCCAAAAGTTATTACATAACTTCATTAATACCAAAAAGCAGACGTGTGGACTTGAGTCACGTGACTTGGACTCGAGTCCAACTCGAGTCACTAAACTGATGACTTGTGACTTGACAACATCACTAAAGGCTTGCGACTTGACTTAGACTTTACCTTTACTGACTTGGACTTGGAATCGGACTTGAGCTTTAAGATTTGAAAAGACTCGCCACAATATTTTAACACAATAAATAAGGAAAACTGCATGTAACCCCTGTTTAAAACAAGCACGCTATATCTACGTGAACCCCTACTGAGCCTGCGTATTGTTTTTTTCCCTTCTCCTTCTTTTTTTTTCTCTCTTGCTCTGTCCCTCCATCTTTGTGTGTGCTCGTTGTCTGGCAGAGAAACGTATGCTGTTAATATTAGTTAAAACTGGTTCATATTCGTTAATCTAAGCATAAAATCACCTATGGTACTGTATTCTTGAGCTTTACCTCAAACTAACATCGCCCTGACATCAGTGTTTTGTTCAGGTGTGAAGAGAAGAAACTCCGGTGAGTTCGGGTGGTTTGAAAAAAGTGAAATAAGGTGCCCAAAGCATTTATGAGTTGAATAAAGGTCTGTGGAATAAAAAAACAACCAGAGTATAATGAGTATATATGATGATTAAGAGAGTCAAGAAGCTATTAACTGGTGTGTTAGCATGCCTGTGAGCATTAGCTCACATTAGCTTCGTAGTTACTGGCACTAATATAGGCTTCTAAGTCTAAAGACCTGTTAAGTAATGGTCTACTCTTTATTTTGAGTTATTTATACTTCAAGTACAGTGTGTTGAATGAAGTTCTGCATTGCACAGGTTGTTTTAAAGATGGGTTAAAACCTTGAGCTTCCGAGTCCACAATGGCGAGCCAGGAGAAAACTACAGTTCCCAGGCTGTGTGAATGACGTCGGCTGCACATACGTCAGACCAATACAACCGAACCACACGCAGATAAGAGGAGAGATGCACTGACCACCACACACACATAAAAAATCTATCTGGGTAGTGAAGAACACTTTCAGACATTAAAAAACCAGAATGCACATTGAGGAAAAAACATTACATACAGAGAGAGAGCTATTTCATTTGTATTTTTTCCCCATTTTTATATCGACTGAGACTGCTCTTTTCACTTTTCTTGCATTTATACTCAACATTGCACATACATATCTATCTCACAAATTATTTGAAGGACTTAAATTTTTTTATTAGTCAATAAATACATAGTTGTAACTCCAGAGCCTTGCATTCTGTCTTTTGCATTTCAGTCAAAGCCCTCCTTATCGAACCTAGTGTGATTTTGAAGCTGGTCCATATGAACTCACAGAAGAAACGTGGTAGCTAAGGTCTAGGTATAAGCATTACGTGTCATTCTTATTTTGATCTGCAGTAGTAACACTTACTGTGTTCCACGCTGTGCTGTGTTACATGAATCACATAACTGGATCATTTTGTATTAAATGGTGTTGTAACGCTAGGGAGCTAAGCTGCACCACTCAGTTTATCCGTAACCTAGCAACAAATGAAGTTCTCCAGCCAATCACTAATCATCTACATCAATTGTATTAAATACTGAAATGACGTTGCATCTGGTGACTTGACTAGGACTCGAAGTTTAGGACTTTCGACTTGACTCAAGAATTCCTTGTATTGACTTGGGACTTGACTCGAGACTCACTTGTATTGACATGGGGCATAAGAGTAACGGTTCGCTACTGGATTTCAGTTGCATCAGTGTAGTTCCAACGTGTTGTAATGGAGGTATTCCATGCTGTCCAAACACCTTCTTAAATTTTTCCTTGAAGGAGGCACTTGTGTGGAGCAAGGAGCTCAACCTGGAAGCTTTGGCGAGGGCTGCACTGACTAATTTAGACCATCAGCTATAACCAACCGAAGCCTTGCCTGGGTTTATGTGCTCAAGGACCTGCTAATTTAGTGTAACTCCAAGAAAGCCTCTCTTTCTGTGGTCTGATCATATGTCTACAGTCAGTGGCACATTATCTGCCTTTGCTAGTTCATTTTTCAGCATCATCTGCCACCAGACTCTCAAGCTTTGAAGTAATTGTTCTTTGACTAACTGTACTTGTTGTCCACTATTTACAAATGATAAAAGCTCTGATGTTCAATCATAGACAATGGCATATTGCAATTTTTTAATAAGGTCTGATAGTATTGAGTGTGTTATGGCTCGTTGCTGGGGCTGGTTGCAGTTGCATAGCGAAGCAGTACTTGATTTGATTAACTGAGAGATTGGAGGCTGGTTAAGCTTTGGTATGGATGTATTCTTCATATCTATAGAAAATGGAAGAGGGAGAAAGAATAAATTTAGCCCACAATATTAACTTCATTAAATAGCTGATCACTGAAAATGTAAACTGTGACCAATATAGATCCTCATTTGCACAACTGAATGCATTAGTCATATTCTGATAATGTCATAAAGTAAAATTCCTGATTTTGAGCTCTACAAGCTCACTTAACTCTTTAGTGAACATCATCAGTATCAGTTGAATGTGGAATAGAACACATTGCTTGTTAGTACTAAATGGATGTGACTTTACTGGCAGACATTGATAACAAAACATGCCTGGCCTATACTACAGGATTATAAAAAAAAATTCTGTGCCACAAAGTCATCAAAATCTACACACTACACAAACCGAATGACACAACACACACACGTTATGCAAGCAAATAAGGATCCCGTCTGACACCTCCTAAACTCAAACCCTCATGAAAGTTTCCATCTAAACTGCTACACTGCACAGAAAAGTAGAAAAGTAAAGAAAAAAATGTAGTAATGTATATTTGTGTATTTAAAAGCCATTTATCTGGTCGGTTTGGCTTAATATGGCTGTACAGCAATTACATTAGAATAAATGCAAGTGATAATTAATAAAGCCAAAAATACTTTTGTATGGTCACTATAACCAAACTTCTCTTTTATGAAGACCAGCATTATTTGTAGTTTATCAAACTCTCTGCTTTTGTTAGAATGAACAGTGTGCAGTGGAGGCTTTGGAGAAATCTGATATCAAAGCTTGACAGGTATCAAATATTATTTTTAGTGTACCAGTCCTTGTTTGTATTTGCTCACCTCCTTGTGTGTCCAACCTATATATGTAAATAATGTGAGTATTCATCTCAGACAGCTCTGCTGTAAAGTCTGGTTCAGCTCAGCTCTCAAAGTCACGTTTCACATCAGAGAATTGACATCCACTCTACAGTATACTTAGTTGTAGAGATGGACCGATCAGCATTTTTGAGGCTGATTCTGATCGCCAATCACCTTTGAGCGCGATCGGCTGATGAGGGCGGGGCTATATGCCATGGCAGGGCTACATGCAATTATTAGCGCACGCAAGTCATGAAACATGGTCTAATCTAGTTTATTACCATTTTAACGAGCTCATATGAAACACCATAATATTTTTAACAAAATTAGAAGTTGGTCTATGTGGGCTTAAACCACTTGATACAGCTCCAGAAGAGCGATAAGTATTTCCTACTAGGAATGGCAAAGGGTGGATCCAGGTGGAATATTAAGCGGCAGAAACCCACATCTTCTACAGCCGAGAAGGGCTATAAACTCAATCACTTTGGCTGTTATTTCTTTAGCTCTCTGGCTGTTGCTGCTGTACTGTTCGTACCAGTCATATCTGGTCTGCACGGTTTTCTGGGTTATTTGTTTTGTGCTAGCTGCGCGTGCTAGCTCTGCTGTTTGCGGATACTCACTGTATTCAGCCTCGCAGTGTTCTCTTAAGTGCAATACTTTTTTTTTTAATAAGACAGTCTGCTCCAAAATCCTCTTTAAAAATGTTCTAATCATTTGCAGCTGATTTGGTGCACCTGATTAAAATTTTAGGCATTTTACATAATAATGAATGTGTGGGTGTTCTGACTTTTTCCACCCAAGAAAACTGCTTGTCTGCTTGCTATTATCTATTAATAACATTTTACAATTTATTTCCTTCAGGTTTATTTGGTTTAGTTAAATACCCTCTATCTCTCAAAATTATAAAAATGAAGATTAAATGTCCAAGTTTGAACAAAGGTTTTCATGGGGTGCTCTAATTTTTTCACATGACTGTATGTACTACATTTGTCCTAAATGTTTTATGCAGATCAGGACCAGAACAAAGAATTTGCTTAATTTTAATTTCTTACCCAGACAGTAGTGTAGTCTTGTCCTTTCCTCTTTTTCCCACATCTTCTTTTTCCATTGTTCCTTTCTCCACAGTAGTGGCATGGCTCTTTGAGATCATCTGATTAAAATACAGAATTAATTGCAGACTTTGACGTGTCATCATCATAAAGGCTTATGTCTATGTCATTGTCATCTCTCGTCTGTATTTACAAACCAGAGGCTCCCCTGCCAGAATTTTCTCAGCATACTAAAAAAAAGAAGAAAGTTTAAATAACTGAATGGTCAATAACATACTTAGAAAAAGGTGCCCACCCCTAGGGTGCCATCATAGAAAAGCACTTTATTTTAACAGTTTAATATATAGCCCTAAAAAAGACAAAAACCCTAGACTGGACCTGAAGTGTTCAGCTTTGAACCGCAGAAACATTTAGGCTTATGAATAACACTAATTGTTCTAAAATTGTTGTGTTTCCATTTGAAGCCTGTAATGGAGCCTGTAATAAGGTTCGAGATTAACCATTAGCCAAAAATCTTGTGCCAATTGACTTAGATCTGACGTTTAACCAACACATAGGTATTATTACAAGGACTGCATTTCTTCACCTTTTAAAGAAATGCATTATCTATGTTGATGCTGAAAAGTTGATACATGCCTTTATAACCTCAAGGCTAGACTACTGTAATGCATTATTGTCAGGATGCCCCAGCTGGTCCCTGAATACACTTCAGTTAGTTCAAAATGCTGCAGCTAGAGTACTAACTAAAACCAATACATTTTATCACATCAGTCCAGTTTTATCAGTGCTACACTGGCTTCCTGTTAAATTCTGCATCGACTATAAAATTCTTTTTTACTAATGTATAAAGCCCTGAATGGTCTCGCACCAGAGTACCTGCAAGATCTGATTTCCTATATATGAACTGTCGCACTTACTCAGATCACAGGAGGCTGGTTTGCTATTTGTTCCCAAAATTTAGAAGACTTCAATGGGGGTAAGAGCTTTTTCCTACAAAGCCCCCAAACTGTGGAATAGTCTCCTGGTTAACGTTCGGGACTTTGACACAGTCTCAACCTTTAAGTCTAGGCTGAAAACATATTTGTTTAGTGTAGCTTTTGGTGATTCATCCTCCCCTTAGATAAAGGCAGGAGACTGGAGGTTCATGGACACAGAGGTTTATGGTAAACTATGATGTTGGTGCTGTTGTCCCACCACTTCGTGCAGTCACAACAGGTTTGTTGACGGTGTAGTAGGGGGATCCCAGCGCCTCAGGGTGCTCTCGTCTCTATGTTATCTTCTGGTTCTCTCCCTTTTAGTTTAGGCTGTTACAGTTAGATTTGCCGCAGTCACCAGCTACACTCTGAAATTTCTAATCTGTTTACTTTCATATTCTCTACAGCAGGGGTATTTAGAGGAAGGTATAAATATAGGAGGTATAGAGGAAAATTCCTCAGGCCCAGGTCCAGGCCCTCCTAATTTCTAACTTGTGTTATGATTCAATGCCATATTCTGCATAGTGGAGTAGCCTAATATCAGCGTTTTGTCATCAGCAACTAAAAGATAAACACATCACTGTCATGCCCTGCCAGTCCACGTGCTTCTGTTAAATATATATATTACAAATCTATATATATATTAATATATATATATTACAAATCTGTATGAATACAGTATCAATATATACACACCCAATGCTATGTTTAATTTAGAGATCTTATGCTGATCAGTACTAGAGCTAGACACAAACTTCACGGAAGAACCATTTGTAACACACAGAGAGCCAAGAACTTATCCATTCTCTCAATCAAATAAGAGGACAGCTTAATCAGCTGTATTTTAGCAAAAAATCTTTACATCTGTGTCTAGAAGTTGGAACTAATCGTTTAAAGGCTCATTTATACTCTCTTTACAGGCGGAAATGTCTGTGTGTGTTTCAAGTGATATAACCGTCACTGCCCACATACTTCTCTGTCAGCTTCAGTGACATGGTTGTTGAGCAACACTTCCAGTAGAGGGCAGTACAGAGTAAATCAAATATGGCAAAAGTGGATGTGCTCGCATTTCTGTATTTACTTCAAAAATGACAAAAAACTACTGTTTGTTTCTGCGCTGCGGCGAGGTTACATTATGGTTAAAATGGTTGAAATGAACGCAGAGTATGGACAGAAAGCTCCATGCGTATCCGTGTTTAACGTTTAGTATAAAAGTATAGAGTACACATCAAAGCCCTCAGCAAACAACTCAAGACAATACACAAAATTGTGGGCATCATCAAGAGGAAATACGAAGGCAGATGACTAACAAACTGCAAAATTTATATGGCCAAATAACTGAAAGCCAAATACATGATTTAGGACAAGCTCTGATAAAATGTTTGAAAAGTAGAGATGGCCAGTTGAATTCAGTAAGACAAACAAGGCCTGTAGTAACCTTAACCCCTGTTGTTAGTGTACCTGCAACAACAATGGTTTCTTCATTCTTTGCCACACACCAAGACCAACAGAGCTACAACTGCTTCTATGCTATGCATTACAAGGCACCTATCAAACTTGACTTGACCCAGTTTTGGAAGCCATAAGGGAGAACACCCCATAGTTTACATTGAACGATGTGAGGAGTAAATAGCAGTAAAACCCCTTAGTGAAGCAGAACTATTGGCAACTCTTACCTCATTCTCACACACACGGCCAAAGACTGGTGGCTGGCAGAAGAAGGTACATAAAAACATGGACTCATTCCAAAACAGCTGTGAGGATTCAGACTCAAGAGGTGAAATACGATCCATGTGCAAGGCTTTATTAACTCAGAGCAGGGTATAAACAACAACAAAAAATGAGTCCAGGGCTCGCTAAGGCGAGAGTTCCACTGCAACAGGAGGCAGAGAGCCCAAGGCTAGCTGCTAGTCGGTCCTTGGAAGAGGCTGGATGGCCTGGGTGACCGCTGGTGTGAGCTGCTAAACCTCAAGGTCTCCTGACTGAGCGTGGGGGGAACAGAGCAGGACCTCGCGTCCTTTAAACAGAGGAGACAGGAACCATGTTGTGCGTCTGGCAGTGTTTTGCAATACGTGACGCAGACTCACCCAGGGCGTTTTGTAAAATACGTAAAATCAGCATGTCTCGTGGGGGAAAACCAAAGACATTTAACACTACTTGTTACAACCTGGTCTAGGGGCAGGCTGTAACTGAACTTAAGAGTGGGTTCTCTCCCCTGACCTCTGCCAGACCAAACCAACACCGGACACCGTTCAAACCAGAAATGTGCAAGTTTATTGACAACAAATGAGTAATGGATGGGTCAGTGGCTTCAGGGACGGGCAAACGCCAAAATAAACAAACAACTGAAGGAAGGAATCTAACTAAACTGAAAACAAAGTAAACAAAAACACACAAAACTACCCCTAACTCCCTACCACAAAACAGGAGAAAAGGGTAGATAAACAAAAGGCACCCGTCCCCTACATCCCACAGAGCTCTTATGGAATCTAACAAAGCTGTAACTACTTGTAAAAATGTGGTGGAAGTGTCGGGCTGGTCTGGGCATGAGTTGTTCCCGGTCAGGTCAAAGGAAAGAACCTTGAACGTCTCCCAAGATGGCCGCTTGATGATCTTTTATGCTAGTTTGGGACAGCCGGGATACTAAAGCGCACTATCAATGGTGGGACTGGCCTCTGTGGACAGAGTTCTCTGTGGGGAAGAACAATGTAAAGTGGGAGCCACTGGTGGACCCCCACAAGGTGCTGATGCCACCACTACACATTAAAGTTGGGGCTCATAAAACAATTTGTCACAGCTCTAGATATGGAGTCGAGAGCTTTCAAGTACCTCCAAGATCTTTTCCCTAAGCTGTCTGAAGCAAAGATCAAAGCTGGTGTCTTTATCGGACCACAAATCAAAAAGATCATAGAAGGCAATTTCCCGAAACGCTAAATAGGAAGGAGAGAGCAGCTTGGAACAGTTTCATCGCAGTGGTTCACAGCTTCCTAGGCAATCATAAAGATGAAAACTATGCACAACTGGTTTAGACTCTGATAAACAACTATGCTGCAATGGGCTGCAGGATCATTCAAAATCCATATCCTTGATATGAGAACATGGAGATGAAGAGAACATGGGAGCTTATTCAGAGGAGCAAGGTCATTATGAACTTTGAACGCCGCTTCCAAGGACAATATAACGAGAACATGAAAGGCGACTATATTTGGGGACTGATTCGTGAAACTGATTTGCAGTACACTCATAAATCCACACAGGTCGGAAAACCACACATTTCTGAACAGTCTTTGGTAATCTGTCTGAATTTGCAATGCATATGGTGTTCTTAGTCGGACTGTATGAATGAAAAGATGCAAAATCCACTGTTTCTATACTGAAAATTCATAACTTTCTTTGCCGTGGTCAGAGAAGCGAAGTTTATGATGAATGTAGGCAATTCTGCATTTGTTTTAGACATAAGCAATTGGAATATAACACTAAAAGGCTGGGAACAAAACTTGTGTTACGTAGTGTAATCAATATAATTATAAAATACTTTTCGGACAAAACTCTACATTCCAGCTACATTCCAAAGATTAATAAATGGCATACTGAAAGACCTCATTGGCAAATGCGCGTTGTATATATTGATATTGTATACATTGTCATATACTCCAAAAACATCCAACAACACTTTGAGCATGTGCAACAATTAATCAGCAGGCAGGTCTGAAAAAGGCTAAGATCATTCTAATTCTTGGGACATGTTATATCTAGTGAAGGAATTCAAAGTGAAACTGCCAAGGTGGAAGCTGTACAGCAAGTGTATACACCCTGGTCAGTTTGGTTCTTGCAGCAACATTGCCACACTTTTCAGAATGTGGGGCACCATTACATTGTAAGCACTACCCTCTCAGCATCCGCAGAGGTCTTCAGAGTACTAGGTGACCTATGGCACACTCACACACACACCCCCTTACACCTGACAATCATTACACACACCACCAGTAGCTCAGTACTTCCCATTTCCACGCAAGCTCCCTGTCAGGCTTCACCTCAGCTCATATTCTCCACGCAGCCAGAGCGTGGCCTCGAAGCCAGTACCTCGCTAGGCTTCTCCCTCTTAGCTCAAGTTCCTCTGCACTGCTAGAGTGTGGCTCTGAAGACGGCATTCCGCCAGGCTTCTCCTCTTCAAGCAACACACATCCACGCCGCCCCAGCGTGGCTTCTAAGCCAGGACCTTGTCGGGCTTCTCTCTCTCAGTCCAGGCTCATCCACGCCGCTATAGTATAGCCTTTGAAGCCAGCTCCCCGCTGGGCTTCCTCCTCAAGTCCAAGTTCTGTTTTCCCACAGCTAGCTACAGCATCCAGTCTGAGCATGAGGGAATCCCCGAAGTGTGTCCAGTGAACACCGGAGCTCGCAGCACCTCGTGGCAGAACTGGTATGGCTTTCACCTGGCTTGCCACGAGCACCCAAAACTACTTAAAAGACTTTGTGTTCTTACACTTGCCTCCAGGGGGAGACAATTCCAAGTGTATCTCCATGAACTGTACAGACAGGATCCTGGAAAACTGAGGGCTGCGCTGCTCTTCACTCCATAGAAAGAGCTGATCACTGGTGTCGCCGGGCCTTACCACGGGGTTAGGTCTACAGGCTGTCATCTATCTTACGAAGGTTACAAGCTCCAGCGGCCTTACCCAGAACTGCCTCATCACCCAAGATCACCTTTAATCCGGGTGTCCAAACCTGACTGTCTGGTTTCTGTTTTGTCCATTTCTCCATCCCTGTGTTGTGTTACAATAAAAAGCCTGCACATAGATCTAACATGTCAAGTCAAGTTTATTTGTATAGCACTTTTTACAACGATGTTGTCACAAAGCAGCTTTACAGGAATTTTAAAAGCATGAAAAACATGAAATCACAGCTGTTTATCCCTTGTGAGCAAGCCAGAGGCAACGGTGGCAAGGAAAAACTCCCTCAACTGGAGGAAGAAACTTTGGGAGGAACCAGACTCACATAGGGAAGCCCATCCTCCTTTAGAAGCTGTATGGGTGCTACATCAGGTGAATAATACAGTGATGCAGTCAAGGATGGAGCAAATGGCACAAATGGAGAGGAGAACTGGTTGGTGCCAAGTGACGGGGGGGCCCTGGTGGTCAGTCCTTTACAGTATTCGGCGGGACAGGTGGGCGGTTATTTCCTCGGAAAGAGAAAAGAAAGAGTTTGTTCTGTGTTTAGTTAGGTTTGTGTTAGTACAGAGACAGAGTTAGTTCTGGTTTGTGTTAGTACAGAGACAGAGGCCGGCGCTTGTTAAGCGTTACTACCGTACTTTAGGCCCTTCTACCTTTAGAGAGTTCCACGTCCTAAGTCAATAAACAAGAGAACTAATGGGTGAAACGAGGAGTGCGCCACTAGACTGAGCAGGACACCCTCAAGACCTAGCTTGGCCTTTGTTATTCACCCATCCGATCTCCCTCACGCTAACATGGTTAGGAAAACGAAGGGGTGTGGAATAAGTCAATTAATCAATTTAGAGAGACTCGCAGGAACTAAGTAGGTCAAGAAACAGGAGAAGAAGAACTAATGGGTGAAACAAGGAGTGCGCCACTAGACTTAGCATGACACCCTGAAGACCTAGCTTGGCTTTTGTTATTCACCCGTCCGATCTCCCTTATGCTAACACAGTTGGGATAACGACGGGGTGTACAGAGGATATGAGGATAACGGGATATGGAGCGTTTAGAGTGCAGCTGGTGACTCTGACAGATCAGATTATAACAAAACGAACTACAGGAAGAGAAGCTGCACACGTGCTACATCTGGATGATACAGTAATGCAATCGAGGTGCAGCAGATGACTAACATCTATAAAGATGACATAAATGAAGAGGTTACAAGGTAACAAGGGGTACTGATGGTCAGTCCTCCAACAGTATTCGGCAGGACAGGTGGGCTGTTATTACCTCAGAAAGAAGGAGAAAGGAAAAGAAAAGAAAAAGAAAAGAAAAAACAAGGTTAGTTCTGGTTTGGAATAATATAGTGGATGAGAAGCATAGCTCAGTCACCAAAAGCCAAACTGAACAAGTATGTTTTTAGTCTGGACTTAAAGCTTGAGACTGTGTCAGAGTCCCGAACATTAACTGGAAGATTATTCCACAGAGAAGATGTTATTCCACATCTTCTCCTGTGACTGATTCATTACATACATGCCTTGAAAAGAATAGATGTCAGATGGAATTGGAGGTCTGAATGCTAACAAGCTTTTGTTGATTTAAGGAATAGACTGCAAACAATACCTGTTTGAACTCCTCCTGACTTGTTGCAATTGTAACTTAAGAACCAGTAAAAGGTGAAAATGTGGTTGACTATGCCTTATGTTTACTGCATGGGGCTGAGAAATCTTATTCTGTCTCAGAAAAGGAATGTAGCTGTAGTATGTGCTGTGGTTAAATGGCAAAAATGCTTAGAATGACAAAAGACAACAATTCTAAGTGCTAACAGATCATGGGCTCTCACATGGGTCTTTAATAACCCAAAACCTCACCAGATGGGCGAATCGTCTTCCTTTTGATTTTAACGTGGTGTATCACAAATGCAGTATCACAATTTCTTTGTTTAACACAGAGGGTTTTTGGTTTTTGGCATCTTTGTGTAATGCTTCTATACCTGGACTTGTTTTCTGTGAGGCTACTCAATGGATAGAAGTTTAGATAAGTTTAACTGTTTATCTAAATTAAACAAAGCACATGGTATTGTGTGTGTATGGATGTTGTACATATTTGATCTGTGTGAATCATGGGCACTATTCAAAGTTTTTTTGGTCTCTCCTGTTAAGTTCTTATTTTGGAGATACTTGTTTTTCTTTGGACAGCTACGACATACTAGATAGTTGGTGTCCCTAAATGTTACAAGATAAAAGTAATAAAGACGTATCCTTAGAGTACTACCCCAGTTTACTATCCTGTTCTGAAGAAATTCCTAAATTATTTTCAATTGGATTCCCATATGATGTTTAAAACATTCCTAAAGCAAATTCTATATGATTCTTAAAGTAGGTTCAATAGGACAGTGTCTAGCTGTAGCGTTTCTGAACTAAGGTTTGGTTAGTTTAATATAAGATCACTGAACTTTAAGGCTGTCATTAAAAATGATACAAAAACGTATAATAAAATTGATGTATAATGTCTCGTAGAAACATGGATTAAACCTGAAGAATATTTGGCATTAAATGAAGCCACTCCTGTAGGTTATAAGTATGTACACAGCTCCAGACAGTCCAATAAAGGAGGGGGTATATGTGTCATTTCTAAAAATTCATTAGACATGAATCAGAAACACATTTACATTTACGGCATTTAGCAGAGGCTCTTATCCAGGGCGACTTACAAAAGTGCTTAGTGTTCGGTTAGAGTATGTATCTCTATCTAGTACAAACAGGTTTGAGTCCAAACTACTGTTATACTCAAACACTGCCATAAACACACACTGTAAAAACGAAAAAGTTGAGAAAACTCAAAATTTCAAGGCAACTTACTGCAGTGGATTTTTTAGTTTTGATCCCAACTCAAATGCTTAAGTTTTTAAGAAATTCACTCACAGTTGTAAAGGAATTAGGGGTATTTATTTAATCTACCAATTAATTAATCGAATTAATTAATTTAGATGAATCAAATTTACCCTTTTAAAATATTAGTTTTCTGAGGTTGAGGTAATAATATTGAAAACACACCAAGACAAGCTTATATAAAAAAGGGTTTAATTAGATGAACATAGAAAAAGGAAGAATATGGGACATAAAAGGAAAAATAAAAAAGATTAAAAATAAAAATTAATGAATTAAAAATGAATCTGGTCGGGACACACCTGCTCACAGACCTTCAGTATGAACTGCTTCAAAAACGCTCCCTCTGAAAAACACTTTGAAGCACGGGCGATTTCTTCAGCCACAATAAAGCTAGATTTCACTGCCGCATTGTTTTTGGCTGTGGCTTTCGTGAACAGATTCTGCTGCGACTTCAGTTTGCCTTTTAATTCTTGTGCAATCTGTTGCTTTTTTTGAAGGCTAGCTTTGCCGTACTTAGCTTCGTGCTTGGTGTCAAAATGCCGGCATAGATTGTACTCTTTAATAACCATCATGTTGCTTCGTAAAAAGGCATAGCGGTCTTTCGCCTTGAAGCACAAACATTTATTCGCCTTCCCATCTTTGTTAAAACAGCCGTCCATCTGCATCAACTTTTCTTTTTCTGGACACATCACATCAATGACTTCACTGTCGTCTAGCGGCAGTAAGCCGTAACACAATCAACATGCATTGTGGGAAATGTAGTTTTTGGTCAAAGCACGCTTTTCACCTATTTATTTTTAGACATTAAGACCTTTCAAGCTCTCGCCTCGAGTTTGACACATATGATCTACAGTGACAGTCTTCAATCTCTTTGCACGTAACTTCTCCGCACCCCCTTTCTGCCACTTCGGCCTCTCCTTCAACGCACACTGGACACTGAAACTAGCCGGAATTACAGCGGACCACGCAGAGAAAGGGTGGGGCCGCTTTCGTCCTATATCCTGATTGGTTCAGTCCACTGTCTATATTGAATACGGGCCAATGGGCGGCCCCCTCTAAAGTGTGGGCCGGTCTCTTAAAAAAATCGGCTCCTGAGGACTGTCGGCCCACAGGGCAAATGCCCGGTACGCCGGGTAACCAGTCCAGCCCTGACCTGAGAAGACATTTCTGTGTTGACAGACTTGTGGATTGTACAATTAACTGTATTCACAGCCAGTGATTTCTGGAAATCTGGGCCAATGCAGTGATTTCCTGTACAGAATCATGCTTGTTTTTAAAGCAGTGCTGCCTGAGGACCCGAAGATCAAAATCATCCAATGCTGACCCTCAACCCTGTCCCTCGAGCCAAAGGATTCTCCAGAATCTGTTGATATTATGTGCTGCAGATGGTGGGATTTTCTGCAATTTCACCATAAAACATTTTTTCTGAAATCGTTCCACAATTTTTAGACTGATTGAATTGCATCTCCAGCTATTTTATTAGTACCATTTTTCCAGCCTTTTGTTGCCCTGTCCCAACGTTTTTGACAGTAGTTGCTGTAGTTCTAAATAAGTTGTTAATTTTCATAATGTTAAAATGTTTCACTGTCAATGTCTGATATGTGTTCTATGCTCTATGAATAAAATTTGGGTTTATGAGATTTAGATTGCATTCTGTTTTTATTTACCTATCACACAGCATCCCAACTTTTTTGGAATTGGGATTGTAGAATGTGCTTTAAACAAACTTATATCAAGAAACAGATCCCAAAAACCTGAAGCATGACAGTTTATAGTAAATTAGTTTTATTTTACTTTATTTACGATTTATATTGAAATGTACACAACAAAACACACAGCCACACACACACACACACACACACACACACACACACACACACACACACACACACACAAACACACACATACACAATGGCTTCCTCAGAGACACTTCATGATGAAGAAGTCACAGGTGGTCCCTGGAGGGCAACCACACAGTTTACCAATCCTCGCTCCTTTACGAGCAGCACACTGTTCACCTGCATCACACTGAGAGTAAGCGAGACAAACAGGAGAACAAACAGAAAAAAAGATAAGGAGAAAGAACAGAAGTGAGAGAAACAGAGAGAGTTAAAGTGTTTGAAGCATATGAAAAATGCATGGAATTTGGTGTCTTGAACACATTTTGAAAGCTACACTGTGCCTTGTCCATACAAAGCTGGATTTTTAGTTGTTTTTTTCCCCTTCCTTTTTCAAAATGAGCTTACCAGGCCAATGGGACGGTGGGATTATTCTCGATAAAATGTGATGTCATACATCTTAAAAAGAAAAAATAGACTATATGTTATATATATGTTTAGCTATAAAGCAAAAACAAGAATTTGAAGCTAAAACAATAAATCAGATTCCTGTCAAGCATTCTAAAAGGTTACTTGTGGTCTCTGAAAGGTCCAAACGGTCCCTATCAGAAGTTAGGATTTATTTCTAATCTGAGTTTGGTTGGACTGTTTTCAAAGACCTCCACCCTGAAAGGGAATTCCAAAAACATTTCCATCATTCATTTTTTTCTATCACTGCTCACTTACTAATTATCAGTCTCTAGTTTTGTAAAGGTTTCGGCTTTATGCCAAAGGGATATATGCAACGCTTTTTAAAGGCAAAAAGGTCCCCACAGAGAACATATTTAATTTTCTATAAATGTAATCTGCATGTATCTTACTGAGGGCAGCTGTCCAAGCTTTTTTGTCGTGCTGGGCAGTTGTTTATTCTTCAGCTTCTCCAGAACAGCCTGTAGAGCCTCAATCTGTCAGGCAGAATAATCAAAAAATAAATAATAAGTAATAAACAACAACAATTACTTTAATATCTTTATGTACTGTAGAACAGCTGCTATCTAACAGAATATTAAACAATGAGGTGAATAATATGGTTTTGATGGCCATTATCATTATTATCATTATGTTATTGTTACTACTGTTATAAATGTTAATGTTATTATGTTATAATAATAATAATAATAATAATAATAATATATTTGTTTTGGTGTTACTGGCAAGTTATTATTATTATTAACACAATTTTGATAATGGCCCACCACCACTATCTCAGCTTTCACAATGATAACAATTGTAACAATAATCATAGCAATATTATTATTAATAATATTTGTATTATTATGATTAATAATAAACTCACCAGGTCTTTCTCTTGCTGGGTTTTGATGGCCGTTTGGATGGAGCGTGTGTTCGGTGAGTCCTCGCAGGTGGACAGAATGATGGACAGGGTAAAGGAGGCTGTGATGAGGATGACCCGAACACTGACCATGGTGCTGAAACAATGAGCACTCTCTGAGGACAGAGCTTATACAGAAACATGACTGGGCACTTAAATTTATAACTGATCTGACATCACACAATATTCATCACTCACGCTGACGTCACTAACAGACTAATCACCATGGTAACTCCCTCTGTTCAGTGACCTATATCATGTTATTGTGCACAATTAGTACCTTTTAACAAACAACTCTTTTACAAGAAAGAAATTTACTTTTTACTTCCTGGTTCTTATGATTTATGGTCACTGTTAAACATTTTGTTTTAGACCTAAAGGACCAAACCTCAAAAAAATTAAAAAGTACTGAGTAACTCATATAACATTGTAACATCTTAGAACATCCAGCATCTCTCAGCCTAGAAGTAGTGAAGATGAAACTGGCTATATATTCCAATTAAAAAACTTTAAAGAAGCTGGTGAATGAAATGAACTCAAAAAAATAAATTACTAAGTAAATGTCAATAACTGAAATGGAACTGAGGAATAATATAGATAACTTTGCTCACTGATATATTTGAACATTTTCAGGAAAGCACAAATCCATGAGGATTTATGGAACCAGTGAGAAAAATACTGAGCACCTGAGCATGATGAAAACATTTGCAAATACAGCAGGATCTACAGTAATCTCAGAGCACTTTTAGATTTTATGCAAATTATATAGAAAACAGTTATATCGTATATGGTAATTT
Source organism: Megaleporinus macrocephalus (assembly GCA_021613375.1). Classification (NCBI taxonomy): domain Eukaryota; kingdom Metazoa; phylum Chordata; class Actinopteri; order Characiformes; family Anostomidae; genus Megaleporinus; species Megaleporinus macrocephalus. Next base: position 37,761,592 of record CM038708.1, read on the forward strand.
TCTCAACATGTGACAAAACTCATCATGAGCCAATCCCAGTGCCATCAGGGGTACAACATGGACCGGTCATCAGTCTATGACCAACTTACACACACTCACACCTACAAGCAATTTTAAAGTGACTGATCAACCTAACATGCATGTCTTTGGACTGTGGGAGGGAACCAGAGTAACCGGAGGAAACCCACTCAAGCACAGGGAGAACATGCAAACTTCACACAGAACAGTCCTTGCTGTGAGGCAACAGTGCTAACCACCGTGCCTTTAAAAGCAGAGTTTAATTGGTTAAACTGAGTTTCAACTGAGGTTCTGTTGGTATGTGTGTTCCAATTATGAAATGCCCCTGAATCTGGTTCAATATTGGCACTGACCTGATTGGGGACACTGGAGCAGATAAGGTTCAGCAGCCTTCATTAGCACTGATGTCCCTTGGGGTTTGCACAGAGATAAATTCTGGCCACTTGCAGGAAGAGGGCATGTTTGACAATGTCTCTTACCCCTTCTGTACAGACCACCAAGCATTCATTATTTATCAGAGGAATGCCACCAATCAAAATATTCCACACAACAGAGCTGGATCTATTTCAATTAAATGTATACATAATTTCACCATCAATTAAAAATAATACATCAACACAATTATTGACAAAAGTACAAACTAAAAAAACAATAAGTGTGCTGAAGTAATGTATTTCATTCATAGAAATAAATTCAACTGATTAATTCAACCAAACACTATTGAATGTAAGACTCAGTCAGTCAAAGATAATAAAATTACAACCATTCACTAAGATGTCCCACTACATTAAACATATTTTACAGCTGAATTGGTGTAAAGTGTGCAAACAAATAATAGTGTGAAACCCCTGCTAATAGTTTAAAGAATAGTTTTTTATGTGAATCAATCTCCTTATAAAGGTTGATATTCAAGCAGCATCACTGTGCAAAAGTTTTAATAAATCTAATACCTCTGGATTGATGTTTGTTCTAATAAAACTAATCTTCAGAATGAATTTATAATAAAATAATCTCAAGAATGAAGTTCTAACAATATTATTATTCAAAAAGAAATTCTAAGTAAAATTAGCATTCAGAATAAATGTTACAAAATATCCTTTGCTATCTTATTGATAATATTTAAATGTATTCTATATATATATATATATAATTGAATTTTAGTATCATTTTCTGAGCATAATATAGTTAAAAAAACCTAAAGATAATCTAATACAGTTTAAAGTTTTCTGCTGAATTTTTTGTAAAATATTTGCACTGTTTGGTGCTGTAGGTTGTGCAGTTTAATATGTTAAACAACCAATTGCAAAACAAAACTGCTCTGCTCACTGTGGAGCATTTGATGCTTGAAATGGTCTGTAAGATCAGTGTGGCGTTGATGAATTACAGGCTTATTTCTCCTTTATTGTTCTTCAATCTACTGAAATAAAGAGCTCTATCCACACTGGGACAGTCCTGACAGTAATACAGACCTGCATCAATGTACTATACATGCAACGTGTAGAAAAAGGCACTATTATTTTATTTACTTTATTTACTGAATAAAAATTTGTATAGCACTGTATAATTCTGTTTTTCACTATATGGCACTGTATAGCACTGTGTGGCCCTGTATGGCAGTCTGTATTATCACTGTAAGGGACTTTATGATAATGTATGGTATAACTGTATCCCATTACATATTAGAGTTTGGCACTGTATGCATTCTATTGCAGTGAATTCAAATTCACAACAAATGATTGAAAGTTTCCAAATATTCTATATTATCAACATCGCTAGGCCGGTTTCAGGAGGGCTTACCCCAAAAAATGTTATTTAGCCTTCCCATAAAACTTTGGCCAATCTCATCAAGAACACCTATATTGCAAGCTAGTCATATTAATCCTCATATGTTGTCCACCTATTATGTCACAGCCAAGATGATGGAGCAGATGTGCAAACAGAACTTTTTCACAAATGCCAAATAAAGTACCGGAATCTTCACAAGCAGCTCAAACCTGGCTCAAACTGAGCTACAATTTAAACTATAGCCTGTATGTAAGCACCTGGTGTTTCAGCTTCTTAATTAAGTATTTTAGCTCTTCACGCTGAGTTCCCTTTTCCAGAATGTAGCCCAGTGTCAGTAGCCCAGTGTCACTGCTTGTACATTCTGCTGGAAGCAAATAATTTTATTTGCACTTAAAGACATTCAGTTTGTTTGTTTTGTGCTTTGTCTTTTAGCTGAAATCACTAGAGTTTCAGCTTTTGTTATATTTTATTATATTTAGTCACATCTGGTGAATAAATATCTGGTCACCAACTATTTTAAGTTCAGTGTGAAAGTGTGTGAACAAACATTACTGATCATTTTCTTTTAATTTACTTTGTTTATGTATTTCTGTTCAGTATTTGGAAAAATTGACACAAGCACTTGCCATTAATTATTGCTTTCAGTCTAAGTTCATGTCATTGTCACATGATGTTAAACATAATGCCATTTTATGTTCTTTAATTTCTGAACCTGTATTTTCAACTGAGATTGAACTGATCTACAATCTGTATATTTGAATAATATATTTTTGCAGCTGGTGGAGATAGTGTGGAGATAGCACTGTATGACTATATTTGTTTGTATCTGTGTCTGTTTTAAATGAATGTATACAATGTTTAACTCTGCTACAGAAAGCCAGATCTACAGTGTTTTAATTCGAGCAAACAGCCATTGTTTGTTATATTTTATGATGAATACATAGGACACACATCTAAAATTGTTCTTTGATGTCTACATTGGAGGGAACAGACTGGGAACAAATTGGGAACAGATTAACCATCATTTTGTGTGCTAACATTTGATAGGCTGTCTATTGCAGACTTTTCAGCTACGTTGTTGTGTCTGATAGATCCTGCTCATGGTTCTCTGGTGAAATTTCCTCAGACTTTAGTGCAAGAAATAAAGCCTGAAAACATGCTAGACAGAGATGGGAGGAATCTAGTTGGCTTACATTTAGAACACTTCAAAACAAATGCACATCTTTCATTAGCTAACCTACATCGGACTACTATTTGACTCTATAAGCTATTGTAGCCGTGTTTTTAAAGGAGGAGAAGTATCTGATTAAAACAGGTGTGTTGAAACGTGTTGAAGTTCAGGCGAATCGGTAAATCCAGCAGCCTCAAGGAGATCAGGAAACACGTCAGGGCCCCGTTGTGGAGAGAAGGCATTACCGGGCGCCCGCTGGGAAGCCCGCTAGGTGCTGGGCTCTCAGAGATAATGCCCCCCTCAAAGGGGCATCTCCCGATGCCTGGTGAGCCCACTGACGTGGTGGACACGTGAGAGCCGCCCTGCGAAGTACCTGGCTAAAAGGGCTTAAGAAGTGACATGAAACGTGGGAGAAATCTGATGGTAAGCCGGAAGCTGTAACCAATAAGAAACAGGGTTAATTTGCTCCAAATGTTAAAGGGATCAATGAACCCCCCTTTAGAGGACTATTTACACTTTATTTTTATTTATAATGTATTATTCATGAAAGAGGATATGCACACAAATATACATACTAGAGTACTAACTAAAACCAAGAAATTCGATCACATCAGTCCAGTTTTATCAGCGCTAAACTGGCTTCCTGTTAAATCCCGTATCGACTATAAAATTCTTTTACTAGTCTGAGGGAATTTTTCCTTGCCACTGTTGCCTCTGGCTTGCTCACTGGGGGATATATGTTGTAACTGTCTGTTTTCAAAACTCTGTAAAGCTGCTTTGAGACAACATTGTTGTAAAAAGCGCTATATAAATAAACTTGACTTGACTTGGTTTTACATCCAGAGAGAGGGAAAAAAAAGGAAAAAATCAGTGAGCAGCAGAGAGAAAGTACTGAGAAAAGAGGTACGTTTTAAGTTGAGCTTCGAATGAGGAAAGTGAGTGACAGTCACGAAGAGATTGTGGTAATGTGTTCCACAGTTTGGAGGCCATGATGTTGAAAGACAAAGAGTACACCCAAATTACAGACTACTGGTAAAGGTTTTACAGTCATACCATTAAAGTTACGAGAGCAGTCAGTGAAAATGAGCAATCACAAACTTGGGGCCAACAAATAAAATTTCAGTTTTATCAGTGTTTAGTTTTAGAAAATGTCTCGTCATCCATTGTCTAAAGTCTTGGATACAAGACATTAAAGCAGAGGGGTGGCAGGTTAGTGGACCTTTCAGTGCTGAGTGCTGATCTGAGTATCGTCAGCATAACAGTGAAAATTAAGTCCATGATGGTGGATAATTTGACCAAGAAGTAACATATAGGTGATGAAGAGTAGAAGACCAAGGACTGATCCCTGGAGAACACCTTGTGTAACTGTACTGATTGTAGACGTATGCTTACCAAGGGCAACAAATTTTAATCTACTAGAAATATAGGAAATGAACCAGGCGAGGGCAGTGCCAGTGATGCCCATAGCTGAGAGACGGTAGATAAGTATGTCATGATTAATGGTATCAAATGCAGCAGTTAAATCTAGAAGAAGCAGAACACTAAAGGCACCAGTGTCAGTAGCAAGGAGAAGATTATTAAGAACCCTCAAAAGGCCTGTCTCAGTGCTATGCATTGTGCAGAGGCTGGATTGAAAACACTCAAAAAGAGAATTTTCTACAAGGAAAGACTGCAATTGAGAAGCTACAACCCTTTCTAACAGTTTGGCTAAAAAGGGCAAATTAGAAATCGGACGGTAGTGTTCAAGGGTGGCAGTATCTAAACCAGGTTTCCTGAGAATGGGAATGATAGCGGACGTTTTAAGGGCTTTAGGGACATAACCAGAAGCAAGTGATATGTTGATGAAATGACAGATAGGGTCAGAGACAACTAAGACACATTTCTTAAGAAGGGAGGTGGGGGCAGGGTCAAGCTGGCAAGAAGATTAATTAGATTTAGCAATTAACTCAGAAATGAGGAGAGAAAGCAGACAGACAGAGGTTCAGCAACTAAGTGAAGAGGAGTGTCACTACAGACAGGGGTTGTGGAGATTGATGAGAAATGTTGCACTGGTTAGCAGTGGAGCTGATTAAATGGACAATGAGTGTAGAAACAAGAAGGCGTTCCTAATAAGTGCATGGTGAATGTATATACATATATTTGCAAATTGTTTAATCTTTTGCATATTATTGGGGATCCTCTAATCTTAAATGCTTAAATGTTAATTTGGATTAATTATCATTTAATCATTAAACCTTTCTCTACATTTCTACATTTTTTATAAACTTTGTTCAAAAGTAATAACTTTAGTCATGAAGTGGGAGAAGGGGCTGATTTGAAGTATTTCTTAAACTCTGAAATATTTTTAGAAACTTGAGAAAATGTTTCATCCCGTAGCATTCATTTTGATATCCTTATAAGCAAGATATTGTCTGATTTGTCTGATAACTGATGAATAACCTGCTAAGAAGAGACTTAAATTTGGCAATAAACAGCTGCATCGTACACCTGGTGAACTCAGGAACAGGGTGGACACCTGAACTCTAGGTTTGGTTCACTGCAATGTCAGGAGACATGGCTTTAAAGAGCCATTTGTAAGATTTTAAGTATAAAACATAACAAAATTAACAATGAAAATAATGTGATGGAATAACAGTTTATGTCATGCTGTCGTTGTGTCGTTGTGCTTAAGGCTGCCAACTTTCACATTTCCGTTACAATGCAATTTCAGCTGGGCTGGGAATGGGGTAAAGGCAGCAGGGTTGGGGTGGTGGTTGAGATTTTGTTGGATGGACAGTATGGGGTTTTAGGGGATGGTGCTAGGTCATGCCGCAACATTTGTATGTTGTATGTGTACACAGCCACTGAAATTCCATCTAAAATAATACAAAAAAAAACTTTTTTCATGCTCAAATCTGCTGTTTCCACATCAGCAATATATATAACTATTTAATATAAAACCAATCATTTGAATATATTTTAATATATACAACATAATTCAACATTTCATACAAATATAATTACATTTTTGCTTAATTTACCCATAAAATAATGCCATATTAAAACATTTAAGCCTTGAAAGGAGCACAGCTGGTAATGTCTGCTTTTGTTCAGCATCAATAATTAGTTGCTAGGTCTTTGTTAAACTGTTCTTATTCTGTCTAGTTACAGTGAATATAGATTATAGACCAGTTAAAAAAAGTTAGTTACTGGTAACCAGCAGTGCTGTCTGTGGTGGTGGTACGACTGGAGCTTGAAGTGCAGTGCAGCAAGTAGCAGGACTCACAGTACAGTTTAGCTCCTACTCCAGTGTTTTAACAATGCTAACAATACATTGTCATTAGACACTTTAAAGAGGTAGAATATATGAGAAATTATGTGCAAGGAAATAAAACTTCAATATGCAAACGAGATTGAGAGTGAAAGTAAAAGCCTGGATTTGCGAGAAAGATGGTGAAAATTTGATGTAAAACCTGTTTAGCTTGTTTCTTAACAGAACTGAATTCATTGAGCAGCATAGAGTATACCTGCTGAGCAGAGGTGAAAAGTAACAAATAACTGTACTCGTTACTCGTTACTGTACTGTTTTCCTGTACAAGTATTTTAGAAATCAAATCATACCACTTTTTAATTTCTTAAGTTAATTTCTAGAACTTTTACTTTGCCACTTTTAAAAACTGTTACAAAGTAGAAATAAATGTGCATATCAACTCAAAAACCAATTAGATAAAAGTCTGGTTAAATTTAAACTATTCAGTTTAGGAAAATAATTTGATTTCTTTGTTCCCTTTTTGTTTTATTAGACCTACTGTGTTAAACAGTGATCTGACTGAACTTCCTGTAATGGAGCATGAAGTTGCTTTGTCACACGCACGCTTTATACAACCAAAGGATATCACTTCAGCTAGTGGATTCAATAATGTACTTTTATATATACTGTTCATACAACGTTGTTAGGGACTTTTGTCTGTACAGAACCCAACCTCCATCTGTCTTATTAACCGCCTTTGTGTTTGTTAACTGTATAAGTGGCTGTTTAGCTGTCGAATGAGGTAAAAAGTATATTAGATTTCGTTTCGAATTTGTGAGAGTAACCCAGAAAAATATAACAGCAAGAAAATGCAAAGCTGGATAAATTTTTGTTGCAAATTTTTTATAGTAGAAACGGACTATACAAGTATCAGTTTATTTATACAGTTTGAAGGCTGTGAATGCAATATTTATTCTTTGTTGAAGGGTTAGACAAGTCACATTAATGAAGTCACTAAAATTACATTATTAATCTGTCTGCTATTAATTCTAAACAGATAAACAAGGAAATCTTATATCATCAACTAACTATGAAATGCATGTAGTTTAATGCAGTTTACAGAAAGATATGTAAATGTGCAATAGAAGATCATACTGTCATTAGTCTCAGCACTCACACCTGTTTTTCTTATGTAATGTCAGATTTTATTTAGTTTTTGTTTGTACAAATTATTTCCAAGGATATCATAACAACTTTTCAGAAATATTTTCCAGTTTGCGATTCTGGATATATGAAAAAGTAACTTGGTAACTCAAGCAGTGTTTCAAAAAACAACTTTACAAACTACTTAAATAGTTTTCTTTATCAGTAATTTTACCTTTTCTAATGTAAGTTGTTATTAAAGTAACGGTACTTTTATTCAAGCAGTGATTTTCAGAATTTCTTCCACCCTTGCTGCTGTGTATATTATTAATACTGGTCTTGTTATCATCCATTTGTTGTCTGTTCAGTGAAGGTTCAGTTTGCACATAGTCGGTTTACAGTTGCTATGTCTACATCACACAAGGTACGTCAATGACTAAATAGTTAATGTAATCTTTGCTTCTTGTAATTAACAAATTGTTTTTAAACGTAGTGGCCCATAGTTTTCTTTTTCCAAGTGCTGACACTAAAAACCTAAGGATCAGGGACTGTATAGATCAGATTATCTATTTCGCTTTAATCATAAAAACCAAAATGTGCAGTGATGTTAAAAAAGGAGTTTAAACTGTGATCTGGAGCTGCAGTCTATCAGGCTTTTGACTGGTCTTGAGGTGTCTGTTTAGTGTTTGTGGATTTTAGCAATTCCTTTGAAATAGTCGCTCAGAGACCATTAAGCTGTAATTACACATATATTTTTGCTATTGTTTTACAGCTCCTCTGGTTTTAACAGCAGCTTATGCTGCAGGAACATTATAAGAGTCTTTAAAGAGTCAGACATTACAACTGTCAGATTATGCTGACAGTACAGCACCAACATGCTGCTGAAGAAGAGGAGAGATCTAATAATGAATTCCCTCATTCACCAACTGAACAAGAGTTCCTCTGGATCTCTGGCTAGCTAACTGTCTGCACAGAGTAATCTGCAACTGTGTCACCTTAGACTGATGACTGATTTATTTATTTTATTTCTGCAATGCTGTATGTCTCTGTTAATAATTGAATTGGTTGCAATGTGAAAATGTTTGACCTTCTGTTAATATTTGAATGTGTTTTTATGACATTACCAGCACAAACTACTGCCTTCCCCACAGTCATAGAGGGTAGAGGGTGCATTATGGCCCATGGGTTGAGAAACCCTGTTCTAAGATGGTATGTAAACAACTGTAAATTTTAACATTAAAGAGAGAAATTTCTTTGTTTCAACCATAAAAGTGGACACCACAAATTTCTGGTGATATGTTGTACACTAATTTGGAGTTTGAATTTGGCAGTTTGCTTCATTTTACAAATTGCCCATTGAAAGTTCCAGTAGATGTTGGAATTCACAAAAATATATTTTTTTTCTAAAAAATCTGTGGCACTGCACATCTGCATCCATATTGCTCTCAGTGTCCGAACAATTAGAAGGACATTTTGCTGGATTAGTTAATGTCACTGGGATAGCAAGACATTTCAGCAAATTAACAAGACATTTCCCTGGTTAGCTGGACATTTCATTGGATTACCTTGACATATAGGTGGAACAGCTGAAGTATTCACTGAATTAGCTAGACATTTCTCTGGATTAGGTAGATTACACTGGGTTAGTTGGAAATTTTAATAGAATTAGTTGGACTCTTTTTCTTAGATTAACCAGACAGTTAACTTGGAGATTTCAGTGCAAATGGATCATTATAAACATATGCCATCATTTCATAATGAAAAGTCCTGCCTGTCGGATGACTGGCTACGCATGTGTCACTGCTAGTGGACAGGGAGCTCCTGAAGGCACTGCTTTGTTCTGCTCAGTTCCTGTTTGACCACAGCCTACAACACAGGGACAATCAACTTTTTGAGGGGGACAAAGTTAGTAACAAAGATTGCGTCCTCTGCTGGGTCGCACCAAGCTTTGCAGGGTGTTTTTTCACAGACCCATAATTTTCCCCGCTGTGTTGCTGCCTGTGGTTGAACAACAGCACGGTTCTCCCATCATTGGACTGGATTAATGTTTTTAAACAGCACCCACCGCAGAATGTTGGGATTTTATCAGGAACCAATGGCCTGGCTTTGATTACATACTGCATGTGTATGTGTTTAGGGTTATTGATCAAGCAGTCGCTCTACCCACCCCCTACCAGAATGGAAAAAAGGATAGGACATAAACACAGACAAAAGTTAATCTGTTTCACTTATTATAAAACACTGTACAGGATCATTACTGAATGACCAGGGTCCATAGAAAGAAGAACAAACAAATAAAAACAGCTATTTTCTATGAGTCAACACCAAGACACACCTTGAGAAAAGGTTTGTATATGTTCTTCTGTATGGATTTTACAATCAAGTTTGGCTTTAGAGATCAATATCAACCTTCATATAACCACCATGGACAACAGTTAGTTTTGTTTTTCATTTTAAAGTTCAAAAATACTGACAACAAATATGTTAAGCAATCACCTGGACAAGTCTTCACAATTTGTAAATTGTTTCAAGTAAGCAGGGGCTGCAAATGTGTTCAGAACTTGTTTTCTCAAACAAGGCAGATACCTTTAAAGGACTTTGAAGTGTAGTAGAAAACGAAGAGTACGAAACAAAAGCATTCAATCCCGTTGATGAAAAATGTCTGTAATGGATTGAGAAACTGTGTATAACCGTTGGCAACTCTGTGTTAACGTGTTGAACTTTCTTTGTAAATGTATGCACTGTCAGAAGCGTACCTGCATTGTGTTCGGACCTTTAACTTAGGAATTAAAAGTTCAAAAAGCCCAGCCATGGCCACAGTACGATTAGCCAACCAGCTGGTCAGCCAAATGATAATTACCGGACATTTCTTCTCTCCACTCTCTACCTCCATTCATCTTGAATTCCTTCTTTGTTCTAAAACTCATTCTGTAGATTTTGTGAAATGGTTTTGAAAAAGAAAAATAACAATTTGTCACTCCTCCTTCTGGGTGTATCTATATGAAAAAACACAGATCTGCACATGTACGTATTCATCCATATAAATGCACTCAGTCTGGGGCTACATAGTGCTGAAGGGGGTGTTGCAGGTCTATCACCCCTCTGACATTACCGGCAGAGTGTGGCATGTATTAGAGCAGGTTCTTGATGCAGAGTGGGGCAGTTATAGTAGGATGCAGGGCTTTTTGTCTTTAAAGGGGTTCTCAGAGGTGGGCACCCCCACCAGAAGGGCATCAGAACGGGCGTGCTGCTCACAGTAACTCATCAAATCTGCAGCAGCTTTAGACACCTGAGTGAGAGAGAGAGAAAGAAAGAAAAAAGAGAAAAAGAGAGAAAGAGAGAGAGAGAAAGAAAGAGAGAGAAAGAGAGAGAGAGCTTGCTGATGATTTAGTTTCTGGTAGAAAACACTTGATCAATATGGGTTTGACCGCCTGCTTCTTTTATGTAGTCTCACCGTTAATAGTGCTATTTACGTTCTAAATGCTTAATATGTCGCTGGGAGAAACCTGTGTTAAACCTTGTGCCAGAACATAGCTGCTACACAATTTTTGGTGGAACAGAAAAGCTGTCAAAGAAAAAGCTAACTTCAGCCTCGTATCTTACTTTGACTTGCACTGTCTGAAATAAATGCTGCCTATATACAGCATTCTAAGGCAGCAAGGAATCCAGTGATGTCCGAAAATATAATGTTGCCTGCTGCCTGTCTCATGAAAGCAATGTAGATGTATCCTTCACTACCATTTACACATCCTATACTACTCAGAAAAACAGACCATGTTTATACCAACAAAAAAAACAACAGAAAACACAAGCAGTGGTGCAGTCGACATTGCTGTTTCAAGGTATCAAGGCAGCTGCCCAGCTGTCCAACTCCTTTACTTTGATATTTTGTGATCAGAGAGTTTTTATAGTTTTTACCTTCATCTGAAAATGTTTATATACAATATTTTATATGTATTTTTTTTTCGTTCTACCCAAAAATTACCCAGCACTGTGGAGTATGTTCTACCCTATACCCCAGCTAATATCCAGAACTATTTTAAAGCATTAAATCATTCTTGGACACCCAATAGAATCAGTATTTTTGATAATTTTGAAATTAAATAAATGAGATGGGTCTGACTTTTGCACAGTACTGTAGACTGCAGATGAAATAGAGCCTCTGGAAGGCTATGTTGTGTATGTATGTACTGAATAGTTCCACTTCAAGGTTAAGGAACTTAACTCTCTCAAAACTCATTATGTTGCTGCCTTAAGTATATTACTCATGTCTCCAGACTGACTGGTACTCTCTGGTGGTTTGTGGGTGCATGTCTGTGACCAGTCCGTACCTTAATGCGCTCAATGCCCGCTTCTATCCGCAGCTGCTCCACCAGCTTCCTGGCCTGGGCGATGTTGTTGTTAGTTGACATTTTGGGCCATCGGTTACGGTTCTCAGAGAATGAAGAGAATTCTGAGTAGAAATACAAATTCACCCGAAGGTACTGTTATTATTACAAGAAATACCAAAACTTAATATATAACGTAATAAAAATATAATTTTAAAACATAAGAAGTATGTACATAACAAATGACATGAAAAACAGACATTTGTGAAAAAAATAATTTGTCCTAGCACTTGCCACAATATTGTCACACTAGGAATACTGCAGCACCCAGTACGCACATATACAACAGGCTGAACTGAGAAACAGCAATGGAGCCTGACAGTAGTTGACAGTAGTTAGGTGACAGCTGTTTTATGTGCTAAAACATTACATTTAAAGAGTTCTGATATACTAAAAATTCAAAATTGCACCCTTCAATGTTAATGATCAATGTTAAGCTCCAATGGGGCACCAAAATGAGCTATAAATACCAGTTTCTTGGCGGTTGTTTCTGCTCCTTAAGCTCAAATTGGGTACGCTGCTACCAAGCAGGCAATTACATATATTGGTTATATTGGATATATTGGTTTCCAGCTGAACACTAAAAATGGTCCTATAATTTCCAGGTGTAGTCAATCCAGAAGTGCTCAGTTTAGTAGGTTTGGCATGTTTAGCAGGGCCTGCAGCTTTGTACTCATTATAGTGTTGGCACTTCTGAATTAATTCCTCCCACACCATACTACAGGAAGTTGTGAAGGTGTTTCTTTCTGTAGTGAAGCAAAACTAGCAAAAGGAAGTAGGGATTTAGCTCCTCATGGCTCCCCCAAATGATAGTACAGCACTCCTTTCCATAGTTCTACTTGGGGTTAACACAACCAGTTATTCTGTAGAGCTAGGTTTCCAGTTCCTACACCTTTGTAGGAGGAGGGTCAGGTTCTCTCCATTGGTGCAAAATAAAGAGTACTGTGTCTGACTTCTGCACAAGTGTTGGCTGCCATTTTGCAAATGAAGTCTCTGATGGGCTCTCTGTCTGACCTTTTTTGATCCACACTAGTCATCCTATATGTATGTTCTCTAAATTCAATGTTCCTTAATGCCAAAGGAACAGCTCCATCACATAATCTTATAACCTTTCTGAAAATTTGTAAAGTCTCTGGCAGTGCTTGAAGCCTCTACAAGGTTACCTGCCCTGTATTTATTTTTGTACTATTTCCAGCCAATGCGCCAGAGTTGTTAAAAAAAAAAAAACAACCAGGTAAGGCTGTAGTCATTATGTAGCACAATACCTTGTTTTTTGACCCTTATCAGTAACACATCAATAGGACATTGCCCTTAAAGTTCTAAATATACACCAGGATATTGAGGTGTGAACTACAACCTAACTTGAGTCAAGGGACTATGTAAGCTGCCATAGGTCTTCCAGCTTCCTCTATAGTTGGAGGGTCCTGTTGACCAAAATATAAGATGTTCCATTAATAGTAGTAACACTCTAGGTCCTGTTACAACTGTATTTTCTTCCCCTCAATCCAAAGGCATAAGGAATGAATCACAATCTTCAGTCGCATTTAAAGAGTGCAGAATTTACTTTGTTACCTTTTGAAGCATGTTGCAACTGCACTCATAATCTCTGTGTCTGACATTGGGGTTGGAGATCTGCCAGAGCCACTATGGAATCTCCCATGGTGCTAGCTGGGTAGCATTAAAGTAAGAACGCCTCTTTGATGGTCTTTCTGTTTGCCGGCCTTGTAGGAATACAGTTTGTTTCTGTTATCTGCTACATTATTGGATAAGCATTTGCAGCTGCCAATTACTTTTTTTTGGTTATCCAGTACCACTTTCAGTCATGTAGATGTTTAGTCAGAATTAGACACTCTAGCTACAGCTTCCATAACTTCATCAGACATGCTGCTTAACTATTAGACTAAGCAGTGACTCAGTGTGTTGTTTCAGCCCATTATGAGCATCAGCATCTTCATGTGTGATGAGTAAGACAAGAGCACCACAAGCATACCACAGAGCTAGGGTTGGGTAGTAACGAAAGAACCACAAAGCTAACAATAGATGGGGTAGTAACAAAAAACTTGTAATGCCATTACATAATCAGCATGCAAAAAAAGTTTACATTCATGCCACATACCTACGGACTTGTCACCACCCTTTATCAAAATGTGCTGATTTTAATGAAAAATTTGTCCAGTGAATGGTGTTTGTGTGAATGACTATTTAGCCTAAGACAAAACTCTTTTATTCAGCCAGTCAACAGAACTGATAGAAAGTATTTTATTTTATTTTCATAGATTTTTAAATAAACTTTTTTTAATTCATATTTATTTCTCTGTAAAAACATACAGTTTGACTTCAGTCAGTAGAAAATGAGACTTGAATCTTAGTGTTGTGGGTTCAAGCCCTACGTTGGGTTTAACTTTGCTGGTGATGTGGGAGATTTTAGGGATTTTAGAGAACAACCTTCTGATCCCCTTAAGAAGACAGGACACAAAGTGCCCTTGAGCAAGGCACCTAACCCCCAACTGTTCCCTGGGTGCTGTAAAAAAAAAGGGCTTCTCACCTCTCTGGTATGCTGTAACCTAGTGTGTGTGTATATGATTTACTGCATTACTGACCGTTATCTATAAACAGTACAGACTTAAGTACAGACAAATGTTAGGTTTAAGGTGGCTACTGCTGTATTTAAATGTACAAACTGTTATTATCACAGTAACATATCTCTTAGACTCCTTATAATTACGCATACTATCACACAAATATTCATAATCTTGTGAGTCAAAAAGCAATGGTCATCTGAATGTCAAGGTATGATTAAACCCTAGCTGCTAGCAGGCACAACATTTTACCATGCAGAGTTAACTTCATTTTTGGCTGATATCTTGTATTGAAGACAAGAGACTCAGACCTGTCTGTAAAGTCTTCTCCAAAAAAACATTTGCTTAATGAGGTTAAGGTCAGGAATCTGTCGTGGCCATGTCTCGTGCTTTCTGAGCTTTGACAATTTGACAACTTGCTTTAGTCATTCTAAAATAAGGCTGTGCCATCAGGGTAGAAAAAATTAATTGATGGAATAACCTGATTATTCAATACGCGTAGGTAGTCAGCTGGCACTTTATTGCAACATAACATTGCTGAGTCTCGAGCTGAACATTTGAAGCAACCCCAGATCAAAGCACATCCTCCAGAGGCTTGTACAGTCTTTTTGCATTGCTCCAAAGTCTAATGTTTATGTTCCCTAGCAAACTGACTTTCATGACTAACATGTGGTTTTCTTATGGCCACACAACTGTTTAGTCCCAATCATTTTCTTCTGGCTTTGAGGTTTAATAATACATTGGACAGTTCTTAAGTCAATCCCAGTCATTTCAGCCATGTATTATTTGCGTGATGCAGTCCAGTAATTTGACCCTTCAAAAACAAAGTAATATCTTTTCTCTTACCCAGGGATACATTTTACCACATGGCTGTTAAATAAATCAGAATCTCACTGCATCTGTTAGGGCAGCTAACCGTTGGCAGCTGAAACATATTAATCACTGTAGTAATTATCTAATCAAAGAGGCTTAAGTATTTGCTCATTTAAGGTAAAACCAAGCATTGTATATTTCACATGTGAAATGTCTAAAAACATGTAAATACTGTGATCACAGATATGAAATGATGTGTGATTAGATGTTTTTTTTCCAGTGAACACAATTTCATTTATGTATGTGGAAAATGTGATTATTTACACATAACATAAAGTATCAAATCTTGCCATAACTTTTTCATATGCCATTTTATATGTTTTATTTCCCTCCATACTACCCACTCATTTCAATAAATAATTCTGTACACACTTCTGTAGTTGTACAGAAGTGTGTAAATGCTAACTTCTTTTCACTTAGAAATTAAACAACAACGCAGAATTTGACCAGGGATGCCCAAAATTTTGCCTTAACTGTACCAGTACTGTTTGCATGACCAGTGTATAGCACCATTGGAGCCCCATCAGGCAAGCGTTTAATTATCTGGGCTTGCAGTTAGCACCCCAGGGTATGAGCTCCCATTGCTTATCTACATTAGTATTATAGCTCCAGTGCTAAAACTAAAAAAAATAAAACATTTCAGACACCAACCATGCCTGCTGAACTTCCTCTGGGTTAAGCAGATGGATCTGGGTTTTTTTTACAGAATCAGAATTACCACACCTTCACATCCAAACATTTATTTCTAAAAAATTCACACAAAAACAAAAACTCTAAGGTCATGAAAGATATGACATAAGCAAATTCATCTTGTTTAAACAAAACCAGGAGGCTGAACAGTTGCTATGGTTACTGTGAAGAAGCAGCAGATGCAATTGGGAATAAAGATGCTCTAGCACCCCTGTGTGGTTAAAAGGTTTTTATGAACGCTGGCTATTTATCCTGCTGTTGGAGAACATTGTGTACTTACAGACAAAAATGGATCTATGTAGTGATGATGAAGTGAACGAGTGCAGGATTAGCTCTCAAGTCAATTTTCCCAACAACAGTGACTCAGAAAGATCATTAGTATCTTCTCTCCTGCAACAAAACGCATCAAGGCACAAATGATCAGTGTGACAACACTGTACTAAAATAATAATTATCACTAAGTAGCATCATATTGAACTGCTCACTAAATTATTTCAGAAAACATATACATTCACACACATTCAAAATACATTAGGTATAAAAAAATAAAAAGCATTTACTCACAGGTTTTTGGTTTTATAAAAAGGAACCAGTGGTTGCCTCGTCTACAGCACAAATATTGCAAATATTTTATTTACTGTCCAAAACAATTAGTGAATGTACACATTTCTTCTGAGTTTTTATATGTAGTGTTCAGGATGATAAAATAGTGAATATTTGAAAGTTTGCAAAGTTTGAGATTTTTTAGATTTTTTTTTTGCCTTAGAATGCCCTACATGTATCCATAGTTTGAGGTCAAAATCTTTTCAAAACTATTATAAAGCAATCTCTCAGACATCAGGCAAACTCAAGATCACTTTAATGGTTTACAATTTAATTGTAATTAAGTCTAAAGCAGAACAATTCTATTCTCTATTCTAGCTCTTTGGACTGTTTCTGTTGGTCTCTTCATTGTTTAATGTTAAGAGAATGTTAAAGGGATTTGATGTTTTCAAATTATCCCAAAAAGGAAAAGTAGATTATGAACAATATTAATGACATGTTAGTAGCTACTGATTTCACCTTGTCTTACCAAGTTAAAGCCTAGTTTTTAATGTAGTTCACAAATCATCAATGTGGTCATAATTCTGTGCAGATTAAGAAAATAATATAAATCGGAAAAACTGGTCAACAACATTTTTAAATACAGTTCCACTCTGGAAAATCTGAAACACTGGAGGGAGTTTTCAAAACTGGTAAAAAGCCACAGAGAAAATGGGACTCCTATGGGACTCCTGACAACCACCCGCAAGACCAAGTAGACCAACAAAACTGTTACCTTCAGATAAACACTCCTTTTTTTACAGAGAGAAACATCAATCTCGACATTTGCTTCAGAGCCGAAAACACATCTACAAATGTTTATGTCCATCTTTCCACAGTGTGAAGAGAACTCAACACTATGTGTCTAAAATGATGCCAAGAAGCACTCACAAAAAAAAACATATTAAACTTAGAAGCTGTTCTCAAAACAAAGGACTGACCTTATCATCACTGAATGTGTTTGGGATTAATATAAGCAGAAAATGTACAAACGTGCAGAAAACTTCTGAACTTCTGAAAGACAAATCTTTGGAGATATGGCTGCAGATGTTTTTAAAAAAACTAAAAGTAAGTCCCCTGAAAATAATGAATGTAAATGTAAAGAGTGGACACAGTACATACCAAAACATCTGATATTACATTTTGATGCTTGTGTGTAATAACCTGTTAAATATGTGGCTTTGATTGTTTTTGCTGATGCTGAATTACATAAAATGCATTTAGCATAGTGCTATACACTACAGTGAAATGGATTTTAATTTTTCTGTATTATTTGAACACAACAGATGTTCCTTATATCCTGTGAAGTTTCATGATGAATGGACCAATTGAAATGATCCAAAATAAGTTGGAAAATTCTCTAGTTCCACTGACCTACATTAACTGTTAAGACTGTTAAGTTGTGATTTTGAAGATACTTGTTTTTCTATATAGTGACTTACTATTATATATTTATATGCTTAAGTGACATAAAGTAGCAATATCCAATTGGTAATATTTAGCATTGTCTTTTTCTCAGAATATTCCAGCACTGGCACATGAGCCAAAGTCATCATTCAGTTCTGTGTAATGAAAACAATTAATGATAATGAATTAACAATAAGGCTGTCTTTAATTACTCATCTAGGTAAATAGCTGTGGGCAGGTCCAACAGTGATTAAACTCATCTCCCTGGGCAACGTCACTCAGAAAGAGTCTCACAGTTATTCTCCCACAAAAAAGAATGTAGAAGTGCACAATCAGAGTAATTATGGAACCATCCTGCACACTTCCCAACAGTACAACATTATCAACTTAATTCAACACTGCTAACATGCCTAACACATCACAAATATTTTAAAACAGACTTCCCCCGCAATTTCCCAGTGCAGCAGTCAACGTTTCTAAATCAACAGAATAGTTTTAACGCAACATGGGAAAGTGCAACATGCACTGTGTCCCTGGGTCAATGCCAAATTCCCAATACAACTCTCCTGAGATTGTAATTCAACAGCACAAAACTTCCAGGTCAACAGGACTTGCACCATTCCAAACACTCTCCTAACATTAGCATCACATTACCTAAACAACCAATTCCCAACGTTCAGCCTAGGCTGGATTCCTGACACTCAAAACACCCTTCCAGCATTCCAATCAGAACATGCCCAACAGAACACCCCTGACATTCCCAATATAACCAACACCCAGTCTTGCATACAGTATTCTATACACTCTTCTAACACTCCCAGTACTCCCATGACAACATTCCCATCACAACAACCCTAGCACTTCCATTCTATGCAGCATCCCTAAAGCAGCAATCATGCTCAGCATTCCTCAAAAACAAATTTTCCATCACAACATTCCTCGCACACAGTGGGCGAGAGAGTAGCTGGATTCCTGCAGCAACAACTCTTCCTCCAGCACAGAAACGCGGCACATGTTCTTCATCCAGCTGAATGCGTGAGAATGTTTCCGTTCTACCTTAAATGGTGCAGCAATTACATTCTGGCATCTCAGGCGCACCATTTAAGGTATAACTGGAGAATTCGAAGGAGAATGCTGGCGTATGCTCAATCGTGATATATGCACGCGCGTGTGTTCCAGCCCCACTGCGGACATTTTCAACCGCGCGTGCGCGCACACACACACACACACACACACACACACACACCACACCAGGCCGTTGTGTATGTGCTAGTAGGGTTTTGGTGGTGGTTGTTCGGTTTCAGCATGTCCGCCCGCGACTCTGCACGACCCCCGGAGCCTCTGCAGCTTGTGCGCTCATACGCACCCCTAGTTTCCCACCCATATATCCCACTTTACATACATTGAGCCCCACGCCCCTCTTCCCCGTCATCTACCACTACTGCCCCCCACCCAAGCATCTTTATTATTACAGTCTAATGAAGGAGAGAAAATGTCTACGAGACTCATACTCACCTCCGCCTGCGTGCGCGCGTGTGTATGTATGTGTGTGTTTGTGTGTCTGGTGAGCAAGTTTGAGTGAGAGCGCGCGTTGGAACAGAGCGTCAGCGCGCGATCCCTCGGGCTGAATGCGGTTTAATCACACACTAAAACTTGAACGGTGGTTTATTTAAGCTTCTGTTTGTTACGTTTTTTTGGGAGATAAAAAACGGCTCATAGGCAAATAAAGCTTACTGAGCTTCTGAGAACCCCGCCCCCTCCTGCTGCAGGCTGCATTACCGAGGGTAAACACGCGTTGGAGTCGTTACTCAAGTTTGAAACTCTTTCGCTCATACTGTATACTCGGGGTAGTGGTGGTGATGGTGTTCGTGACGTAGATGGGTGGGTGATGAACATGGTGATGGTGATATTGACAGTGATTGTTAATAGTGATTATCATTAAGGTTATTATGATCATAGCAATGGCTGGGATGTGATGATTACACAGGTGAAGAGAGTGATCATGATGATAAGTGTGATTATAGCAATGATAATGGTCATGATGACGATGATCACAATGGTGATGGGAGTGATCATGGTGAAAGGATTATAACGACAACGGTGGTGATGAGATGTTATTGCAATGATAATGATGACAATTAGGATGGTAATGACAGTAATAATGATGAGGGTGATGGTCATTATGATACAGGCGATTACAGTAGTGATAAGGGTGATTCTGAGAAGAATGATGATGAAGCGTGATGATGAGGATAATCATGATGGTCATCATGTTGATAACAATGATTACGATGGTGTTGATGATTGAGGTAGTTTGTGCGTCCCACGGTTGCATCATCGCCAGGGCTGCAGAGATGTCATGTGATCCGTTGAATAATAAAATGATAAGAAGTGGTGACTAGCATGCCACTGCCATGGAAACCACATTTAGCCCAGGACTGTGCAGCAGATACTCATACCTTATACACATACAGACAAGAGACACAAAAAAAGTTAATACTGATTTTAATAAGAAAGTCATTTATGAGAGAGTTTATTTATATACTGCATGTTGAACAGTAATATAGTTTAATTAATGTGCACATTGCATCTGTGCAGGAAGACTATTGCTAGAGATTTTTTTACATTGATGAGCTTTAGGATCAAACTGAAAATCTGTTGTATAAAACACTGGACGGTAAAAAAAACAGTTAAAAACAAAACCAAATAATAAATTCACAGTTTTGTTCTTTGTCATATGTCATGCAGACTTTGTCATATGTCACACTGTGCACAGTGTGAGGGGATTCAAACATACACAGTTTTAGGGTATACCTTTAGACTCATTCATGCCAAGACAGGAGTAATAGTTTGGCACAATCCCTGCCACTGTTTTTAAAATACATGTCTGTAATATTTGGTTAATTTATATTTAGAAGAATCATCATGCATGTTTTAATTCTGTTAAGTAGTGAGGTGATATTTTAATGTTACTGTTTTGGTTAGAAGTTATGGTTAGAAAAAAAGAGCTAAAATCTTGAAATACATAAAGAAAATTGTCCATTATTGTCTCTGTATTATCTAGGTAGGTGCAGCCAAGTGATCCCTGCTATTTGTTAGGACTTCAGAAGCTGGGCCTCATTAGATTACAAGCATAATTACGAAGTGACAACCAATCAAGTCATGCTTTAATTTACACGGTTGTCAGAAAAACGTCACTTCTGGAAGTTACAGATAACTGTGAATATGAGCCATTCTCTAAACAGGTTAGGATTAGTGGTTAGAAATGGAAAACAGTGGTGCCAGGACTCTTTACTGAAAGAGCCAATGTAAAACTGACACAAGATTAAATATATGTTAATGTCTGTTACAAGCTTTAAATGTCGTTGTTTAGTCTAGAATGGCATAAATGTTTATGAAATGTTTACGTTCTACTAGAATCTCATACAGATACAAGCTGAAATTAGTATTATCGTTTCTGCTTGTTTTCTCCTCGTGACCATAATATTTTTAACTGAAGGTCTAGCACTACAGTCAGTTCAGCACTGATGCACTGTGTGTGCGCGATACTAATGTACTTTAATTCTTGATCTTTGATAGCATAACAGTGTGTCGTACAGTGTCAAAAGTTATATAAACAGTATTATTAGAGATAACTTAACAACTCCACATGATTTAAGATTCACACATGCAGTTATCACCATGTAACTTGCTAACATTACTTGTCATGACTAAAGAAGGAAACTTGGCTGATGTCTGTCTTGGCTGATCACATATGACCAAACTATAACTTTAACTTCATTGAGTATACACGCTTGGGAAAAAGAATTCTATGCAGAATAAAAAAAATAATAATAATAAAAACATTTGTAGCAATATTGGAATCCTGCATTGAACTTATTTTTTAACTGTTTTTACTGCTTGACATAATAATTGCCATTACTAAAGAATTTTTGAGGACCCACAGAGGAACCTATATGACTTGGTAATTAATTTTTTTTAATGTGGCAGGCCACAGATAAAAATTTTGAGGCTACAAATTAAGTTTCTCATAACTAGTCACTTGACCTCAATGACCTCAATGTAATAAATTGTGACCACAAAATTGTATATTGTAGAATCCATATTTTAGTGCATTCAATATATTAATTTGTTGCCTCAATACAGTAAGTTGTGGCCTAAGTATAGTAATTTGTGGCCTCTATATAGGAATGATGCGTTATTACAACAATTTCACCGTGTGACTTCAGGGCTTTGCCTTGTCTTGCCTAGTATTAAAAAAAAGGCTTTATGGCTATATCAATAGCAAAACTATTTTTGATGCAAAACAGAATTAATTCAGAAACATAGAAACATATACCACAGGGTTTCAACACACAGAAGCATGCAAAAAGCATTTATGCATTTAAAAAATTCTTTCAGTGTTTATGTTTCTATACAGAACCACTGCCATTACTGAGAAACTATTTTGTGAGGGTGTGCATAATGAGCAAAAACGATTCTGCGTAGTAACAAAAGAAAGATTTATTAAACTTTTTTTGATCATGTAAATAACAATTTTATTGTGGTTCTTTATAGAAACACATACAGCAGATTTAATTTATAAAGAACCATTTATGCATTTCTTGACTGTTTATGGCTCTTTTTAGAACTACTGCTTTTGCTAAAGAACCCTAAGAGAACAGATGTCATGTTGTAATAAAAAAAAAAAAATGAATGTGGGAATGTAATGTCATAACACACTGTTTCATGGATGTTCATCAGTCCAGGCTGATTCAGAATACTTTTCTTAGCTTACAGTCTCATTAAATACATTTGCAGAGATAACTAACTTATGGATCTACATAACTAACAGATTACCCATCAGCTCCAAATCAAGGAAAACAGATCAGAAAGTAAGGTTTAATCAAGTTATCCACATGCAGCTCTATTTAAACAGCAAATACAAATAATTGCCGACTTAATTGAATACTATAATTGTGTCGATATAACAAAATAATACTTTTATCGTCATTTGGTAGATTTAGCAAATTTGGAAGTCTTCACAAATTCCGCATGGGTGCCAAGAAGAAACTGCTACATACTTTTAAGTGGAATGGAAAAGTGGAATAGGAAACTGGCCAGTAAGAAGCAAATCTCAGTATTGTTGTAAGGTATGCAAAGACAACACCACTGCCAATCAACCAATTTTATGTTCAAAACGTGCCATTTGCCAGCTAAAATGTACAAATTATGAGGTAAAGTAAGATTTTAAGTTGACTGCCTTTTCTGAGCAAAAGTAAGATTTGTGTGATATAATATGGATTTTGTGGGGCTTAATATTGTACAACCATGTCTGCTAACTAGCCAGGCAAGGTGAGAAGAGTTTGTTTGAAAATAAAATTAAAGATTGTGATTAAGTCTTCTTTAAATATGGCAGAGAAAATTAACATTAAATCTGCTGGTACCTGAGTGACAGAGCAACAGAGGTAAATCTGCAGTGGCTGGTGGCTGAGGAAAACAGCTGTTTGCAAATTGTAAATGCACCCAGAGGGACCTAAAACCTTGTTAGCAAGTTCAAATCACTTCTCCACTCGTTGTTTGGGAGTTTGCATGGATTAAGGACAGCAGTACGGCTAATTTTATTATTAAAATTACAAAGTTGTTTGACATCCCTCTGTAGTTGGTAAAGATACAATTCCATTTCCCAGCTATCACTGTTACGTCATGACAACATATTGTGTTAATGCCCCCAACATTGTAACAATGTTGAAATGTAATATTTTAGAAAGTGGTAACATCATTTGCTGGCAAATGATGCAGTGTGTTTTTTTAACTTTTTTTATCAGTATTTCAGTCAGAATATGACTTATGTTGTGCATGGAATGAGCTTGTGAAAACCTTTTTCAGACAGTATAAACAGCAATATTGTAGCAACATTGTAAGAAAGTAGACAATATTGCGATGTATGCTTGCTGGACTCAACTGATTCTATATGAAGCATGACTTGCTGAAGAAACTGCTAAATCTTTAAGGTTTATTTGTGTATGTGAGTCTTGAAAGAACCCTGCCAACATGGCAGAATGTTCCCAAAATGTAGCATGACATGACATACATTTCCAAGCCCTACATAAAACCCTGTTCCTTTTTCTAGGAATGTATACAATGCATGAATATGTGAAAAGGTAAAGGAGATTGTTCATCTTCCGTAGCATGACCACACAGTTTCTCTATTCATTTACGTTGTCACATGTAAACAATTGCATGTAAACAGTTTTCTAAAGCTTATTGCAAATGTAATATATTAGTCAAGACATGTTATTAGTCAAGACATCTTTATAACTGTGACTAGTGTGTTATACTGAACTATTTAGCAAGGTTTTTGGTAATAAAACTTTGTGCATTGACCTGGGTCAGGAATTGTATGACATTTTACCACAGACGCAATGAGTGCAAAAGGAAAGAAAAAAAAACTACAACAATGTTAGTATTATTACATGTGCATTTAAATCACAGTCAGGTTGGGGTTTCTCTGCAGGGGCTCCTGGGTAATTGGTTATCTAGGACACCGAACCTGCTCTGTGTCTCGTTCAACTTTAGCTCCTGAAACAACTCTATGCTATATAAAATACAAAGAAAATAACCTGTGGCTAATAATAGACAGCCCTGTTTATGGCCACCTGCCTCACAAGCTGATGTTATTTCCACAGTTCAATGACCTGTAGATAGATGCTAATTATTCAGCAAACGTATAGGACAGTTTACATCAGCAATTCTTTCTTAAACTGCAGGCACAACGTTTTTATAACGATCTGCTTAATGTGAGCCATTCCTGCAATGCTGTAAAAATGCAGACTGAATAAACTAGAGTGGGGAAAGCAGAAAAATAGAAGCAGGATTAACAGAAAAACTCTGTACATTATGGCCAATTCATTTATAAAGATGTTATTCCACAGCAGTTGATTTTATTCTCCAACACAGAGCCAAATCCAATCCATGTGGAGCATCTTCATATGCCAAATAAATGTATGACACATTTATGGTTAAAACATTTTTTAACTTTTAAAAAAGTATATATATATACTTTTTTAAAAGCTAAAAATGTTTTAACCATAAATGTTACTGTAAAATGTGTCAAATCTTCCTAAACAATGGCAATGTAAATGCAATCTCCAATAATAATTAGTGCATTCATAGTTTTATAATGTATCATAGCTTATATTATAAGAAAGCTGATGTAAAAAAGGTTGATGATGTAAGAACATGAAGTCTTACGTTAAGTGATGGTTCTGCGTCCTTAAAAGTTAAGTAAACATTTTTAAAATTAATTTAAAGTAATAAACAGGGAAAAGGTAATGGACAGCAGCACACTTGGATGTAAATTAGGAACAGGTGATGATGTTGATGATAATGATGAGTATGTAATGATGTTAAAATATTAAAGGCATTTTTCCCTGTGGAGCCCATGGCACTGCATGTATCATCCATCAGGAGCATCTACTTTTATCCAGGTACTGTATCTATGTGAAAGGAAAGCCGCCTGGTTCCTCTGTTATGCTCTGCATGAGCTGCTTCAGTTCACATGCAGTCTTTCTGGAATGAAGAAAAGCCTGATGTGCAAATAAATCTAATCTGTCCACTGCTGACCAGTTTGGCTTCTCAGACAGTTACTTTACAGGCTTAAAGTACAGAACACTAAACATTAACGCTACTTTCATATTAGCATTATTGCTGAAATGTGTAAATTGCTGAAAAACACCTGAAAAACACATTTTATCATTAAGTGAGCTGCAAATGTTAGCTTTTACACCAGTGAATGATGACACCAGTGAGCATATGGAGAAAAAAAACAAAAAAAACACTAAATGTACTAAAGCTCCACCAACAAATGAGTCATTTTGTAGCTGCTGTTTTGCTTAACAGAAAGCTGGTAGAAATCTTATTTAAACTATTTTATTTTAGTTTAGATTTGGGAGGTGCACAGATAGTACTTGGTTAACAGTTTGAGGTGCCAGTGTTCAAATACTGAATTGACACCCAGAAACATGTAGGTACATGGTTATCCACTGGGAAGAAAAGGCCTTAAGTCCTCGAATTCAACACTGTACTTAGGATTAGCTCAGTGGCTCAGCTGAAGAGGCATTTTGAAAGAACAAATACTCAAATATCAAAATGCTACTGAGCTAGACAGCATTTTTGTAGCTAATTTAATTTTGCCAGGTTGAATCCTAAAAACGTGACCTTTTAGACATATAAACAATAAAAGCTTTGCAGTCTCATATGGTTAAATGGGATTTCTACCAGCATACTGTAAAGCTACAAAACAATTTATTTGTAGGCGGAGCACTGAAGGGTCTGACTGGTCTGACAGTTGCCATGAAACGTATTGGACATGTGTCCCCAGAATTTAAATGGATTCACATCTAAACACTTTTGCATTTGTCGTGTCCGGTGTTTCATCTCTACATGACGCTGCACTTCCCCTTCAGTTTGTCAGTGCGTTTCTGTTTGCCCGAACGTTTGCCATCAATGTTGAGGCTCATGCACCGTTTCTTCTCCAGGTTCAGCAGCTCCTGGAAGAGCTCAGTGACGTTGTGGTTGGTTTTGGCCGAGGTTTCCATAAAGGCACATTTCCACGCCCGGGCTTGAGCCTCGCCCTCTTCTGTCTGCACCTCCCTCTGAGTTTCGTCACTCTTGTTACCCACCAACATGACCGGGATGCCCTCCACATTGCCCTTAATGGCCAGCACCTACACCAAAACAAAATTGTATTTATACTGCCACCACTGCAGCAGAAAGTGCTTATAGGAACAGTCAGACCAACTTGGACATGACAAAATTACATTTCTTCCATCTCAGTCAAGTTTTGTGTCTGAAGTTTGCTTTAGCACTGCAGTTATGAGACTAATGTATGAATGAGGCTAATGTAATGTAATGAATAGGGAAAAATAAATATTTTTAGATGCACTAGTCTTTAAGATTCTGAATTCATAAAATGTCATAATGAGATTTTTATTTAGGCTCACAGAGACATTACAAAGTCGAATGATTTACAAACCCTGCTTGGAAGAGGAAAGAAAATGATGGAGTTATGTACGCATGCAGACAGTCACATATTTTAAGTAAATAAATCAAAAGCTGGCTCAATAGATGCTAACAGGCTAATCCAGTACCATAACACTTTATGGTTTCACACAGACGTCTGTACATCTATATCTACATCAGATTCCCCAGTGTAAAAGATTTTGGATGTCAAGCATCTGAAGGTAGCTCTTGGAGCTTATTTTACTGAAGCACATGTTGGCTTCTCTAGCAGGATGCATAAGGTGAAACTGCAGTCAGAAAATATTTGGTAATGCAGTTTTATAATATTTATTCCACAGGGAATCCCTGTAGTATCAACAAATCCTGACTGCCAGCCTCTGAATTTAGGCTTACAAACAAGCTAAAAATCAACCCCAGAGATGCACATTTACCCTTTCAGTCAGTGAAAAGAAGTCAAACTGAAGGAAGCTATCAGTATCAGTCTGTCTGGCTATCTGTTAGCTTGTTGTTGTTCTCATCTGACAGGTCGGGTTATCTGTTCTTCAATTCTAGTTAGCTCTTCTCCACTAGCTAGCACTAATGCTAGCTATCTGACATCCTTATGCACTCACCAGATAACATATGTAGGCTTTCAAAAGTTCCTATCACCTTCAGCATGATGACAATGTTGAAAAAAATAGTTTAGCATCCGATTCCTGCTAGCATGGGATTCTAGCATGCTGGTTTATGCCAGGTATTGCCCTGCTGGGAAAAAAACAGCACAGGCCAACATTTTTTTTTGTGTTCTTGCTTTTGCTGGTGACCACACACATGCTGTTTCTGTCATTACTATTTGTTGAGGTTAAGGACAAAAACACAACATGCCAAACAGACCAATACTGGTCACTAGCCAAGACGTGTTAAAACACAACCCATGTACAACACAACACTGGTTTACCTGGTCGAACCAGCATGGCAGCATCTTTCCTGGTTTAGCTATTGATCAGATTGGTTATTGCTGGTAAATTTGACCAGCATGGTCTTTGCTAGTGAAGCTAGTTGACCAGCATAGTCTTTGCTGGTTCAGCTGTTGACCAGTATGGTCTCTGAATGGGGACACAGACGGAGACAGGAACTGGAACAAAACAGTAACAGAGACAAACACCAAATCCGGAACAGGGGACATGACTGGTCAAGGAACAGGGGCAGGAACAGAATGAGACACAGTAGCAAAACGAGGAAAAGACACAGGAACATGGGGAACAACCCCAGGTGCAGGAACAGTCCAGGGCACAAAGTCAAAAAGCACCCGGAGCGCAGAGTCAGGAGGCGTCCAGGGGGGCAGCGGGTGCTGCCATGACTTCCAGCGGGGCAGCAGGCTTTGCCATGACGTCCAGTGGGGCAGCGGGTGCTGCCATGACGTCCAGCAGGGCAGCAGTACAGAAATAGCTAAAGAGCGGCTTTGCAGCCACTCCTTAGCGGCGCCACTCTCCAGATATTTCTGTACTGCTGCCCTGCCGGACGTCATGGCAGCGCTTGCTGCCTCGCTGGAAGTCATGGCAGCACCCGCTGCCCCCCTGGAGGCAGGTAAGTGCAGCTGCTTTGGGCTCGAGGCTGCCCTTCACGGGAAGTCGATACAAATCGGAGACTACCCACCATTAGCCCGTCTGAGCTTCCCTGATCCCAAAACATTTCAGGGGGGTTGGCCCCGTGCTTCTTCCTGGATCCCCTCCTACATTTATTACTGGTGTAACTTCCAGCAGGTCAGAGGGGACCCAACCAAAGGTTGCGCAGAATTCGGAGCGGGGGGAGTCTCCGAAGTGCGCTGCCAAAAAGGCTCCCGACGAATGATGAGCTTGCTGCATCCATAACCAGTGGTTCTTTATGTCATGGCGTGCGAGGAGCAGACGAGAGTGGACACACACGCAAGCTTTAACAGGATATTTAATAAATGTAAGCACAAAAACAACCACGTACAAACACGATTACAATTTTCACAAAACAGACAATGCTCACAAAAAAAAACATGGTAAAAGCGTAAAACAGGAAGACTAAATACGAGGGCAAGGGACACAGGGCAGAGCGTGACACACTGCAGACTTTTCCAACAACAGTAATAACTTGACTGACGTAGCAAAACTAAAAAGGACGGTAACTGCAGTACTGAGTGGAATTGTGGTTACAGTCTCTGGATTCTACACTTGGAGATAAAGACAAAAACAACTACGCGGAGGTGATCTACTTGAGCTCATAGAGGGCTACTAACACTTAAGAGTTTCCAGTTAATCAGGTACATCTGTAAGAACTGAACATTGACTCTCCTCTGAGTAAATGATGTAGATGATGTAGTGACCTGTAAGATAAGAGAAGTATGCAGCTTCAAATGAAAATTTCTATTGGTCCATTCACCAAATGTAACAGACAGTTGGCAAACTGCTCTTATGGTCACACTATGTTCTTATGGTCACACCCCTGTTCCATGGTTACAGCAACAGCTTTCTATGGTTACACAACCTCCCATTTCCATGGTTACAGTACTCTGTTTCCATGGTTAAAACTAACCCCATTTCCTTGGGTACACTACCATCTCCATGAGGAGTATTGTAACCATATAAATAGGGGTAATGTAACCATACCATAGTTTCACTACCCCCATTTTTAATTACCCCCATTAATTTACCAACTGAATGCCATTTCAGTGAAATTTGTTCAAAATGTTCACAACTATAGATCAGAAAAAAAGGAGAACCAAGCTGTAAGTCATCTAATAAGAGATTTCGTCACAACTTGTCATGTAAAAGTTTTCAAGCTGCGCATTAGTAAATAAATATTTACAGTGGCGTGCAAAAGTATTCATTGAATTTTTTCACATTTTGTCACCTTACAACCAGCAACTTAAATGTATATAATTTTATGAGATTTTAAGTGATAGATGTATGTATGTAGCACATAATAATGAAGTGGAACGAAAATGATACATGCTTTTCAAAATTTTAATCAAATAAAAAACCAAAAAGTGTGACGTGCAAAAGTATTCAGCCCCCCTATATCAATACTTTGTAGAGCCATCTTTTGCTGCAATTACAGCTGCAAGTCTTTGAGGGGAATGTCTCTACCAGCTTTGCATTTTTCTTTGCAAAATAGCGCAAGCTCAGCTAGGTTGGATGAAAAGCGTCTGTGAACAGCAATTTTAATGTCTTGCCACAGATGTTTAATGGAACTTTAGATTTTTTTCTCCCACCGGAGCTGTGGACTTCTGCAACTCCTCCAGAGTGACCATGAGCCTCTTGGCTGATTCTCTGACCAGTGCTCTCTTTGCTCAGTCTGTCAGCTTGGGTGAATGGCAAAACATTAGCAAAACTAAAAAGGACGGTAACTGCAGTACTGAGTGGAATTGTGGCTACATTCTCTGGATTCTGCACTTGGAGATAAAGACAAAAACTGTGTGTTCTGATGTGTTTTATACTTTTACTATATCAGTCAGCTATTGTATTGTTACTGCTCTTGTATAATAAATTGTCATATTAATTTGTAAACTTAAAATAGTCTTTATTTAATTAACATCAAGCACTTACATCAAGAGCAAGAATTATGTTCCATGTGTGATTTTGGTAAATTTTGCTCTCCCCATTATTTGCAATTCAGTGTTGCGTTTTGAATGTGTTGCTGCTGGTGATCAGTGTTTAATGTATTTTAACACCTTTTTGCTATTGAAAAAACAGCAAATATCAGCATTTGTTGGTCACTAGCACATACTAGCAGAAACCAGCCTGTGCTAGTCACTAGCAATACGACATGGTTTAAGGTCAGACTGTGGTGAATTATCACGAACGCTATGCTTCCATTACTTGTATCTACATTAGCCTTATAACTCCAGTGCTAAAGTCAGCTGCAATTGACATTTCTTTTTAGTAGCTGTTAAGCTTATTGCTATTATGCTGAGTACCTGTTGGTAGATGGGCTTGAGCTCCTCCAGAGATTGCCTGCTGGTGATGGAGTAGACCAGGATGAATGCATGGCCTTTAGAGATGGACAGGCGCTGCATAGCAGGAAACTGGTGACTGCCAGTGGTGTCGGTAATCTGCAGCGTGCATACGCTTTTATCACAGCTGATCACCTGCTGATATGTGTCCTCCACCGTGGGGATGTACGTGTCCCGGAATGTTCCCTTCACGAACCGCAGCACCAGCGAGCTTTTCCCAACTCCACCCGCCCCAAACACCACCACACGGTAATCGTTACTCTGCTCCGGCATGGCTGAGAAACCTGAACAGGGTGCAGTCATTTTAGTGCAGTACTGAATTATAATATTCAACAGTAAATGTAACTTATGATTGCTTAGCTTGTGTTTGGACAGCCTGTGTTTTATTAACTTGTGATTGGTTAAACTGTGCATGATTAATATGTGAGTGGTTAACTTTTCACTGGTTAATTTATGATTGTTTGGTTGGTTGGTTGATTTCTCAACATAAAATAGCAATATTATGTTAACATATTTACTGAAACGCAGGAAAGATCACTGTATTAATGGTAATTCTGACCGTGCCCTTGTGTAAACATGTTAGAGGATGCTCTCAGCCCTGAGTGATGCGGATCATCTCTTTATTTATATAAAGCTCTGTTGGAGTTTCTTGCAGGCTGCTGGGCTTTTCTAAAGCACTGAGCCAAACTCCATTATAGATTAAGGCTGGCACAAACCCAGATTATAATGCATGGGCTTTACTTCAAGGTCTCCTCTCTCTCTCTCTCCCTCTCTCTCTCTCCCTCTCTTTCTCTCTGGCTGAGGATTGGGCTGACGCTGCTGGATCTGGAATTTAACCTTGCTTTGAAGAGAAAGCAGGCAGCAGAACAAATGGGGAATAAACTCAGAGATATTACAAATAGAAAGCTGAAACTCTGCAGTTATGAGCAGAACACACAGAGCTAAATTCACTATACACTGATCCAACTACACTGAGGTGATCTGCTTGAGCTCATAGAGGGCTACTAACACTTAAGAGTTTCCAGTTAATCAGGTACATCTGTCAGAACTGAACATTGACTCTCCTCTGAGTAAATGATGTAGATGATGTAGTGACCTGTAAGATTAGAGAAGTATGCAGCTTCAAAAGAGAATTTCTATTGGTCCATTCACCAAATGTAACAGACAGTTGGCAAACTGCTCTTATGGTCACACTATGTACTTATGGTCACACCCCTGTTCCATGTTTACAGAGGGCAGTGGTGGCCTGAAGGATAGGGATCCAGTCTTGTGACCGGAAGGTCGCCGGTTCGATCCTGGGACTGAGGTGCACCTAATGCACCTAACCCCAACTGCTCCCCGTGCGCAGCCGATAGGGCTGCCCACCGCTCTGGGCACGTGTGCTCACTGACCCCTAGTGTGTGTATATGTGGGTGTTTCACAACACAGATGGGTTAAATGTCGAGGTAAAATTCCGCTGTGTACAAAAAACACATGTGGCTAATTTAAGTGTCTAAATTCAAATGTAAAAAATTCAACCCGTTTTCATGGTTAAAACTAACCCCATTTCCTTGGTTACACTGCCATCTCCATAAGGAGTACTGTAACCACAGAAATAGGGGTAATGTAACCATACCATAGTTTCACTACCCCCATTTCCCCTGTTAATTACCCCCATTAATTTACAGATGGGAATTTCAGTGAAATTTGTTCAAAATGTTCACAACTATAGATCAGAAAAAAAGGAGAACAGAGCTGTAAGTCATCTAATAAGAGATTTCGTCACAACTTGTCATGTAAAAGTTTTCAAGCTGCGCATTAGTAAATAAATATATTTACAGTGGCGTGCAAAAGTATTCATACCCCTTGAATTTTTTCACATTTTGTCACCTTACAACCAGCAACTCAAATGTATTTAATTTTATGAGTTTTTAAGTGATAGATGTATGTATGTAGCACATAATAGTGAAGTGGAATGAAAATAATGCATGCTTTTCAAAATTTTAATCAAATAAAAATAGGAAAAGTGTGATGTGCAAAAGTATTTATCAATAATTTGTAGAGACACCTTTTGCTGCAATTACAGCTGCAAGTCTTTGGGGGTATGTCTTTACCAGCTTTGCACATGTAGAGGCTGAGATTTTTGCCCATTCTTCTTTACAAAATAGCTCAAGCACAGCTAGGTTGGATGGAGAGTGTCTGTGAACAGCAATTTTCATGTCTTGCCACAGATTTTTAATGGAACTTCGGAATTTTTTTCTCCCACCGGAGCTGTGAATTTCTGCAACTCCTCCAGAGTGACCATGGGCCTCTTGGCTGATTCTCTGACCAGTGCTTTCCTTGCTCAGTCTGTTAGTTTGGGTGAATGGCCATGTCTTGGTGCGTTTGCAGTTGTAGAATACTTTTTGGATAGAACAGTGCTCCTTGGGATGCTCAAAGCTTGGGATATGTTTTTATAACCTAACCCTGCTTTAAACTTGGAACTGTCTGGTGAGTTCTTTGGTCTTCATGATGCTATTTATTCACTAGTGTTCTCTAACAAACCACTAAGGCCTTCAAAGAACAGGTGTATTTATACTGAGACTAAACACACAGCTGGACTCTATTAACTAATTAAGTGACTTTTTAAGGCGATTGATTGCACTGGATTTTACTGAATACTTTTGCACATCACACTTTTTTAGATTTTTATTTTATTTAAAATTTAGAAAAACTATGTATCCATGTTCCACTTTACTATTATGTGCTACTTTGTGTAGATCTATCAAAAAAATCTATCTATCTCAATAGAATACATTGCGGTTTGTGGTTGTAAGGTGACAAAACGTCAAAAATTTCAAGGGGTATGAATATTTTTGCAAGCCATTGTATGGCTTCTTGTCCTTTTGATATTTAATTCAAAGTATCAACAAACATCTAAACGTTTTCCTACAATGATTGGTCCAATCAGTACATTTGTCCAATCAGTTTGGTTCTCACCAAAAAACCCTGGACAATTTATTCGGACAGACTCATCAAGTACCAGCAGAAATAAAAACAAAACCTCAGCCTATGCTAGGAAGCTTAAGCTAGGCCATGGTTGGACCCTCCATTTTGTCAATGATCCAAAGCAAACCTCAAAATCAATGCAAAAATAGTTCACTGACCA
The DNA here is from genome assembly GCA_021613375.1 of Megaleporinus macrocephalus. Classification (NCBI taxonomy): domain Eukaryota; kingdom Metazoa; phylum Chordata; class Actinopteri; order Characiformes; family Anostomidae; genus Megaleporinus; species Megaleporinus macrocephalus. The sequence goes on from CM038708.1 coordinate 37,795,548, forward strand.
AAGAATCAAGGTTTTGCAATGGCAATCTTTGTCCTCAGTCCTAAACACCAAGGAAACTGTGGGATGATCTGAAGAGGAGAATCAACATGAGTGGACCTCCAAATCTGAAGTATCTGGACAGATTCTGTTTGAAGAAATGGTCGCAGGTCACTTGTCAAGCATTCTTCAATTTCTTTAAACATTATAGGAAAAGACTCAGAGCTATCATTTCAAAGAAGTGGCAACAATTGTAGCAGATATAAATTTATGAAAACATGTTAATTTTGATTGTACTTTGAATAAATAAATAGTTCATTTAAAGTTGTTAATAATCTAAACGAAAGATATATTTTTTTACACCCTGTTTTGCTCATGTTAACTGGGGGGGGGGGGGGGGGCAGTATTTGTGGATGGTACTGCTCTGCAAATGTGAGTTGAGGTACAGCAGAGGGGCGGACAAGTGGACTGAGATTCTTAGGTCATTACCACATGCCCAGTTCTCAGCAACAACAACTTCTAAAAAGTGGTAAAACTACTTCTGCACAACCAAACCAACAGGGACTTTTGCCTCACAGAGACATCGCATTCCTGAGGTGACTCAGAAAAGCCAAAAAAGCCACATTGCTTCTAATGACCCAAATTCATTCTGATTCAGATCACCAGCAACAAGGCGAGACTCCACTTCTACCAAATGTCTGCCAGCTCACCAACAAGCTGAATGAGTTCTGCTGTAGATTTAAATGCACAAAGGACAATCTTTAGACTTTCTCTACCGTAGTATACCACTATCCACCCCCCCTGTCTGTTTCACCTCTGCCCCCCAACTCATCTCAACATCAGCTTGTATGTTATATGTGTCCTTGTATATCTAACATACTTGGAGGAATAAAGTAATACCAACAATTACCAATTAATTTTGACATGATAATTTTCCAACTTCTCTTTATCACTTAGAATTAACAAGGCTTTAATTCTAAGATAATTTGGTACTGTGCCTTTAACACAAGACATATGTAAATAAGCTCTATTCTGATGGCTGCCTGCATATGCGAGGCTAGGACTAATGAGTGGGACTAAACTGCTGTAGGCTAAATGGGAGTGGTTAACTTGCTGTAGTTGGAGTGGGTGGGGCTAAATGTCTGTAATTGGGGGGGCACCATATTTTATAGTGTTCTAACAGAAGTGAATCAGCACACTGATTCACTCCCCACAGGTTCTGTCCTGTTTCCAAACATGAAAGTGACCCGCCAGAATGCTCCAAAATATCCACAATTAGCATTAGAATTGATTACTAATTGTTATCTCACAATTATAGACAAATGCAATCTAACTAAACTAATAACAGTTGTATTTTTTATGTCTTTTATTGGGCATGTTGAACAATAGCCTCACTTATGTTTTGTAGCCTGCATTCTGCATATTTACTCAATGGGCTCAATTAAAGACATGATTTTCAGTTGTGATGATCAGAGCACATTTTATTAGGAAATAATACAGAAATCCAGGTAATTTAAAAGGGTTCACTTCTTTTTCATTATCTTCTTTTTCTTTTTGTGCCCTCGTGGTTGTTGCTTTTTACAAAAAAAATGTAAGCTATGTTTTTTTCTTACTGACTATTAAGCATCATTCAGCACAATTTATTTTTGTCTTTTTAATTTTTTTAAATGTTAAGGTTACTATTTTTACAGCCTGTACTGTCTATAAGCCAAATCACTTTATTTTTATAATGTGCTAAATTTATTTAATGTAAGTTGTGAGTAAGAGTTCCATTCTCTAGTGTTTGGTATAGTGTAGTGGGCAATACCTCTGCCTGCCACACTGTAGACTACGGTCTGAGTAAGCACCTGACCATATACCAGTAAGAGTATTTGGGTAAGACTACTAACACTAAATTCACCTGCCTGTGTAAAAATGTTCAAATTGTAGGTCAGTCAAGATATGAGTGTCTGTCACACTACAAACATAAAATTCATGGTAAATAAATATCGACCACAAATATCAGTTATAAGTATCACTGATTACTAAAAAATGTTACTGACCCAGAAAAAACTGCACCTACCTACTGAGTTTGGTGACTATAAATTCAACATGTTTTAACTATTTATGCATGCGCATTCGTTTGGAAGATAAAACCATGTATTTATGCTCCTACCAAAGAACACTTACCATAAACATCCTCTGATATGTTAGCATGAATGCTAATGAGTGCTGATTGATTCTAATTACTTGTACTGAGAGGTGAATGTTTAGAATTACTGCCCCTTAGGAATCCATTCATTTTGGACTTGCGCAGCAGCACCCATAGTCTAAAACCTTTCTTCTCTCTACAAATTCTTTGCTGCTAATTAATGGCTTCAACTAAGCTTTCTTCAATACTGCCATCCACATGTAGTAAGTAGGTACTACATCACCAACACTCCTCATACATTAACTCTAAATTCACTTTAACTAGGTTCCATCAATCAGAGGAGAGCTGCATGGACACACTTTTGCCTGCAGTGTATTCCAAAAAATATCTTAAGACTTGATTTACCTGAAAGTAACCAAAAAAGGGGTATATCAAGGTTCTTTCCAGTATCTCAGAGCAAAGGCTCTGGTCTAATACAGTTTATCATTCTTAATGCAAAATATGCATTACTTTTACTCTGCTGCAAATTATGCATTAGTAATCTGCAGTAGAACTTCTTACTACACCTTGCATCTGTCAGCATAGAAACTATGAGGTAGTAACTGGCTTCTTATTTGATTTTCCCTCAGGCGCCCAAGATGTAACAACTACACCATTTAAGGTGGATTAAAACATTTAAATAAGTTGCAAAAATGTTCACTAGTGTCCAGCCTTACCGTTCAAGTTAGTGTGTGTGACTCAGACCGCTTCGCTGACCATGAGTAATCCTGCTGTGTTTCGGCTTGATCTATGTCTAACAGGTTGCTCCTCTGTGGGCTTAGCAACTAATCATCCCATCTGTCACTGCTGGACATTACTCCACTGACCCACTTGAAAGGATTTCATATCCCAGCATGCATCTACACCACACCAGCACTGTTCTTTAATACTGATCTGAGACCAGTTTTTAGCTTTTCCTTACTAGCAGTCAGGTAAAGGCAGCTAGATCTGTGCACTGCTTTTGTTGATTCTGATTTTGTTGATAAAGAAACATTGGTTTTTCTTAGAAGTGTGTTGTTATGATGGTTATTAATGCAACAATAAACAGCATCAGCATGGCGGATCACCAGCAAAGCATTTGTGCTGTTTTGGATGCTGGTATGCTGGTCAGTAGTGGGCAAAATTTTAATCCTAGTCACCAGCAAAATTTTGATGCTGATATACTGGTTAGCCAGCATGACAAGATCAGCACTGTAGCTTAAACCGACATACAATTCATGATTTTATGTTGTGCTAAACCTAAAGGTTATTCGAGAGTTATTTAATTTGATAATTAAAATGGTCAAAAACAGTCATTCAAACACCCAATGCTTTTATGAAATATGCTTCTGAAGGGGGAAAACCAATGTTCATTTATCACGCTAAACACTGCCATCAATGTCACCGTTATTAGGCAGCTCTGTGTGGCGAACTCATTGAACATATCTGACGATTCATAATGTTGCGTTCGACTTGGCTTGAGAATCATAATCAACATGCGTTATGAAGATCTGACAAATAGATCCCTGTTCTTCAAAAACAACATGGTAGCCACTATCACCAGTAGACATCCCACTGATTAAAAACAGGTGACTCTAATTTCACCTTTCAATCAACTGCATATCTTAGAAGTTTACACACTTTTGCCACTCATAGATAAAATATAATTTTCCCTAAATAACTTGACTTTTGCAAACATTAGGATTTGGTCTATACATAATGCATACAGTGTCATAAACCACATAATTAAGTCTGTTTGAGATTAGCACTCTGCAGAGCTACATTAGTAATGTAAGTTCAGACAACGTGCATGCCTTGAGTAAATCAGATTTTTTACCAATTATTTTACCAAACTGTATAATGGGACGCAGGGATGAGTGCAAATAAGTAAACAGATGTCTAAAGATGCATTTTAGCAACAGAGTATAAAGCTCACTAAATGCTGGGTCAGTGGTAGTTGTGCTGAGTAAATGTGCCAAGATCTTTGCTGCACGCAGGCCATCTAAAACATCTATTCTCTGCTCCCCACTGCAGCAGTAATTAAACACTAAGTGCATTGCAGCTCCACGGGTTTCTGCCGGCTGCATCAAACCACAAATCTCTGGGGTCTCTAGTTATAATGTCTGAGCTACCACTAGTCCATTTCTGGACCAGTGTGGCAAGCTGGGCAGAAAACCTTAGCCATTAGCCTAACCATGCTAACTGCTGCCTGCTTCCATTAATGAACTATTAGAGTCTGTTAGCAGCAACCACTGCCTTTCAATTGGCAGTTCCTGATGAGTCTACTTCTACAATAACAACCAGGCTTTTTATGATGCCATATTAATTCAGCATTTGAAGTTCTAAACTAATTTTTAGGCTAATTGAAGAAAGGTAAGCTGAGGGCAAATACAGCATTTTCAAACCCTAGCAAATTATGGGGAAATGCCATGATGTTTTCCGTAGTAGTAAACACTATAATATGTTTATGCTGGTAACATCACTGCCAACTGCATGATCACAAAAACACACTTCAGAGATATTTGGTAAGATATAACATTTTAACTTTCTGTTACTTAGTTACTTCCCTTTCCTATCTTGAAATACAGTGGTCATATCAAAAATAAGTATTTTTAAAAGGAAGAGATTTTTTGTTGCATCACAAACCCAAGATATTTACATATATTCACATATTCAGCCTACAGTGGTTTATTTCCACTCATTCACAATGAAGGCACAATTTCTTTTGGAATGTACAATCTATCAGTATAGAGCTTCTTTACATACATCACTCTTAAAAACGCAGAGGCAAGCACAACTTGTTTCATTAAGGGATAAAGAAAGAAGGGGAAAAGGTTGTTTTTAATACATAAAGGAATGTAATAAAATGTAAGAAATACTGTGTGTATGGCCCTTTAATTTGAGCCAATTCTTTGTAAGAAATATCTTACTGAGATTATAAACATGATAATAGAAAACGTAAGTTTTTAATAAAAGTGAACTTCTATGTACTGTAACAGGGCTGGCATGGGTCTGAGATGCTCAAGTAGTGCTAAAGCCTCTTTCTTTGTCTCCGACCAGAAGTGAAAGCATCTTTTCTCCGCAATCTGGACCATGAGTCTTCAAAACAAGCTGTTTCAGTTAGCAATTAGCAGAGTCCATCTGTCCACCGCTAATAACCACAGAGGCCAGTAATATACTGTTAACAGACTTTCTTTAACCAGTTTGTACTTTACAGTGACTTGCAAAAGTATTACACATCTCTTTTGCAAGTTTTTTCACATTTTGTCACCTTACAGCAACAAACTTAAATGTGTTAGTGGTAGAGCAACACAAAGTAGCACATAATAGTAAAGTTGAACGAAAATTACAAATATTTTCCTAAATTTTAATCAAATAAAAATCTGAAAAGTGTTACTTTGTACAGCCACCTTTCGCTGCAAGTACAGCTGCAAGTCTTTTGGGGTATGTCTCTACCAGCTTTGCACATGTAGAGACTAAGATTTTTGCGCATTCTTCTTTGCAAAATAGCTCAAGCTCAGCTAGGTTGGATGGAGTGCATCTGTAAACAGCAATTTTCATGTATTGCCACAGATGCTCAATGAAATTTTGGTCAGCACTTTTACTGGGCCATTCTAAAACATGAATGCTGTATGTTTAGGGTCATTGTCTTTCTTCCAGGATTGCCCTGTATTTAGCATCCCCACAGCATGATGCTGCCACCACCATGTTTGACAGTGGGGATGGTCTGTGTGGTGATGAGCAGTGTTACTTTTCCACCACACATAGCGCTTTGCATTTAGGCCAAAAAGTTCAACTCATCCAACCAGAGCACCTTCTTTTACATGTAAAAAATTTTGCATTAGCTAGCTTTGTGTAAGGATTCATCAGTGTTGTTGTCCTTATAATGTCTATAATGTCTCTGACCTGCATGAAAAAGGTAGCGATTGTATGAAAATAGACCTATTTACAAGCGCTAAACAATCGACGATCACTAACATTAGCCATCATAGCTAGTTACATTTAAAAGTAGCCACACAATCAAACAACAATCATCAATGATCACGGGTGTATTCAACTAATGTTAATGATAATTTGTTAGAAATCCCACGTGAAGTCTCAAACTTCGTAAAGGGTCAATCATTGAAGCGAAGGCAGAAAAGCTTAGTCAACTAATGCTGACTGGGGTCTCCTGTGACACTGCTAGTAAGGGAGTTTGAAAACTGCAAAGACAAACTATTTCCCCTCTCCAGTACATATGACAGTATAAAAGTGGAGGACAGAAGAGAGAGCAAAAATGAATGGTCACGGAGGGCCAACAAGAAGGCATTCAGGAGCAACCTGTTGAACAGTTCCACACACACCTGAATAAGTTCAAGAACGAGTTCTTCATTACAGGCAGCAGAATGACTGTTGCTGTGAGGCAAGGAAGAGCTTGGTCACTGATACCTTCTTAATTCACATAGATTTTTCTTATAACTTTACCTGTTCTGAAATCCTGTTTATACTAGCCAAGGCACACGAGCACCAGATGGTGTTGGAGCAGCATTTAAGAGGACTGCGGACATGCTAATAAGCCATGGCAAGATGCTCTTTAAGGCCCTTTGGGGTTGTTCTTTGTCAATGGTGAAACTGTTGAGCAAGCACTTGACAGGTTGCCATCAAACATGCCAGCAGTCCCAGCAACCATGAGGATAAATTATGTGGTAACTATTGCTCCTGGAGAGAAGGTATCTCATCATGTCATCTGGATGTGCTCAACCCAGAAGCAGTTACACCTTGTTTCAAATACATAGCATTTCAGCTTTGTCAAAGAGGTGCCAGCAGCTGTGTAACAGAGGCAGATACATATCCATTGGGAAGACGCAGATATTAAACTTAAATGCATGCATTAACGGTATACTGTACTGATTACATTTTAATAAGGCCTACATGTTTAAAGTAATACAGCTATTCCTTGATATCAGTTCATGGATTGCTTTTAATTCTGACATGAATTTAGCACGTTGTTTATAATTTGCAAATCTTTGTGTATTTTAAAGAGGTCAAGCGACTTTAAAACAGTTTAACAGATGTTTTTTTTTTGGCACCTATTTAGCATGCTACTATGGAAAAGCAATATCATGCGTGTGTTGCAATTACATTTCATTAGCAGTTGCACTTTTTTGAACCACAGACTCAAACACGCACAGTATAGGTTCATGTGCACTGAAATATAATGATCAATCATAACAATAAAACCTTATATTTACACCTTTTGTTCATTTTAGTAGCTCTACTTACCATATAGGAACCTTTCTTGTTCTATAAATACAGACTGTATTTGTACAGTCCTTCTGTTTCTTTGCATACTTTGTTAGCCCCCTTTTACTCTAGTCTTCGAATTTTAAGAACCTCAAGACCACTACAGGTATAATTTTGATAATGGGTCATTATCAGTGACATTGATGCAGTGGTGGCGCCTTAGGGTGTGTTGCACTGGTACAAGTAGATCAGATACAGCAGTGCTGCTGGAGTTTCTTAAATACCTCAGCTTTACTGCTGGACTGAGAATAGTCCACCAACCAAATATATCCAGCCAACAGCGTCCTGTTGGCGGCATGCATGATTAGATGATGACCAACACAAAATGTGCACCAACAGATGAGCTATTGTCTCGGACATTATATCTACAAGGTGGACCAACAAAGTAGGAGTGTCTAATAGAGTGGACAGTGAGTGAACACAAAGTAGCATTGCTGTGTGTCACTGCAGTGCTGAGAATAATAACTGCTCTTTGGTGGTCCTGTGGGGGTCCTGACCAGTGAAGAGCAGAGTGAAAGATGTTTTACAAAGTATGCAGAGAAACATGCATTACAATCCATAGAACTGCTAAGTGCTCCTATATGGTAGGTGGAGCTGATAAAATGGACAATTAGTGTAAAAACATGAAGGTGATTTTAATGTTATGACTGATCAATGTAAGTTCTCTGTATTTTATACTCCAGATCTGATTATTTGGACCATAGAAACTCTCAAACTAATGTACAAGCATATTCTGTATTTACACTAAAACATTGTGATCACTGTGATCAACAATGATCACTGGCTACATAAATCTGGAACCCTGCAAACATAAATGAGTAGCACAGTAGCACAATGGCTAAGTGCTATTTACAAGCTAATGCTAAGATTCATCCTGGACAATGCACAAAAGATACAGAGCTATGACTTCAGAGGATGATTTGGTGTGAAATGGTTTATTGTAGAGTCTATGGTTTCTTTACAGTTGTGTGATGGGAACCAGGGGTCACCATGTCTACAACACAAATAAAGCTTCTTCACTATTCAAATCCACCAGTGCACCTACACATCTCTTCTGAGGTTTTATTTGTAATATTGATGGTGGTGACTATTTTGCCTAACAACACCCTTTATGTTTCCCTCCAACATGAATGAATCATCTTAAAACTACCATAAAACAATGCCTCAAACACTAATTACCGTAATATAGCCATCTCATGTAATAACTTCCTGTGAGGGGGCTTGTAGGCGTGGATGTCTGGTTCCTATAACCACCACTGTAAACTATCCTGACTTGTATTATAGATTACTTAGTACCAAAATCTTGTGCACTTCCTTTATAAGATAAATTCAAGCCTCACATATAAGCTCAGGACATTATATATCACATATGTACCACTACCATTACACATAAATATCTCCATATTGTACATGGATTAGAACAATAATGCATGTGATATAATTATCAAAATCAACCATATTATGCTCTTTTGCCCAGAAGTATCACAACGCTAAATAACAATGACAATGAAACGAGCTAAACTAAACAGCGCTAATGCGTTCCTCTGCGGAACACAGACACTCCTGCAGTTATCACTCGACACGGCTACTATGATCCGAGATTTCAAATGAACCAGCATTTAAAACTTACTCGTATGAAGCTCTCATTCATCTTCTGATGCTACAGGAATTCTGAACACTACAGTATTTTACTTAACGCCTGTTTTGCGCTAGACCCAGCCATCGTGTGCTAGGATTGGCCAAAAAGCCAACTGCTCGTGAGGACGAATTACTGGCCAATCCTAGTAAATGAGGGGTAGGGCTTCCTGCTTACAAGAAACAAAGGGGGCGTGGCTTGTCGGAAAACAGGCGGGTAATAAAACAGCACGTTTCATTGAGGAGAGCAAAAGCCATTCATAAAGCGCTACCCAGAGAAAATAACGACAAAACAAGCACAGAAATATAAACACGCTTTCCTCGTGTTCTGCACTCGTCTGTATAAAACACGCACAACAGTGACAGTGCTAGCTCGAGCACTTTCATTCAGATCGAGCAGCCATGTGTGAGTGTGCCTGTGTTTGTTCCAGAGCTGTGAGTCATACTGAAACATACATACACACGCAGCTGGATGGATGGATGCACCTACCTGCAGTGGCGCTGATGCTGAACTAAACTAGCATCCTGAAGAATTTTACAGTAAAGATCCACTACAGCATCTCTCTCTCTCTCTCTCTCTCTCTCTCTCTCTCTCTCTCTCTCTCTCTCTCTCTCAATCATTAAATGTTTAATAATAATTATTATAACAACAATTATTGTTAATATTATAATTATTATCAATAATAATTATTATTAAACTTTGCAGCAGCTAAATAAACTGTTTGGCATTTAAAAGGGAAATTAACAGGCTTTCCAACAGTACAGAACTTATTGCCAAGAAGCATTGTAGAAAGCAACAAAGAAATAATCTACCAAACACAAATTTCCTTACTTCTGTGCTATGTTTATTATATTTATATTATAGTTGTTGTTGTATTTTACTTTCAATTATAATAAATTCTCGAATTCTTGCTGAACTTCAGGTATCCCTTGGATTTATTAAATTACATCAACAGTACCTGATTCAATTGAACTACTATCAATTGGCTACTATTACACTTTAACTTCATCAGTTCAACAATACTGTAAAGTCCTGAAGTATGTAATAATGGTGTTTTGTAACAGAGTTAAATAATAAAATGCAATACATACATTTTTGTACAGGTTTCACACCATATTGACTATGATGCTAGCAACACATTTAAAAAATGTTGGTACAGGTTTATGTTGACCACTGTGTTGCATTACCTTGTCTCTCTATAAGCATTTGGAGACTGATTGCTGTAGCTTTTAAATGTTTCCAATTCTGGAGTCATACAGGATTACTACAGCTCAACAGTTTGGGGTCCCCTTTGTTGTATTTTATAATGCCCCAGATGTTTTCAGTGTGTGACAGGTCATGACTGCGAAACATCTGGATGGCAGCATATGTTACTTCAAAATCTGTATGTGTCATTCAGCTTTAAATGCGCCTAAACTCGTCCATCAGATTGCCAGATGGAAGCGTGATTGGTCACTCTAGAGAACACATCTCCACTGCTCTAGAGTCCAGTGGCAGTGTGCTTTACAACACTGCATCCAGCAATTTGCATTGTGCTTGGTGATGTAATGCTTCGATGCAGTTGCTCGGCCAGGAAAACCAATTCTTTGAAGCTTTCTCTGCACCGTTCTTGAGCTAATCTGAAGGCCACAAGAAGTTTGGAGGTCTGTAGTGACTGACTCTGCAGAAAGTTGGCAACTTCTGTGCACTATGCGCCTCAGCATCCGCTGACCCCGCTTTCTTATTTTACGTGGCCTACCCCTTCGTGCCTGAGGTGCTGTCATTCCCAATCTCTTCCAATTTGTTATAGTACTGCTGACAGTTGACTGTGGAATATTTAGTAGTGAGAAAATTTCACAGAATTTCACACTTGCACAGATGGCAAGCTATCATGGTACCACGATGGAATTCACTGAGCTCCTGAAAGCGACCCATTCTTTCACAAATGTTTGTAGCGGCATGCCTAGTTGCTTGGTTTTATACTCCTGTGGCAATGAAAGAGATCTGAACACCTGAATTCAATGATTTGGATGGTTGAGTGAACACTTTTGGCAATATAGTGTATGAGTATAAATAAGCTTAATCAGAATGTATTTATTAATTGTAAATGTCAAGTTAGGTCAAGGTTTATTTAAAGGTTTATATAAAGCACCTCTTGCGACATATGTTGTCACAAAGCAGCTTCACATTAAAATCCTTCCCACAATGAGCAGGTCAGGGGCAACAGTGGCAGGAACAACTCCCTCAGATCAAGAGTAGGAAACCTTGAGAAAAAACAGACTCAAAAATGGGACCACATCCTCCTCGGGTCAACCCCAGATAGCAAAATGAGTACAAATATAATTAGAATAAAATGGACTACTTTATTAACAGTGAACATTGAGACACAACTGTTGGTGTCCAGCTCAGTGTTTTGCATCAATAAATATACGGACAGCAAGTAGGAGACGAACAAGTCAAAATAGTCTGATTAAGTAAGCAGGTGTGGCTGGTGCAAATTTTATTCAATTGATGACTAGCTATTATTTAAATTCATTTGCTGTTTTACTATTTAAAGCACAACATTAAGTGACTTTTATTTTTGATAAAAATCTGGCTTTGTAAAATCCCTCTTGGTTTTTTTATTCAGTTTTATTCAGGTGAAGATGCAGTGCTGATAAATGATTCCCTCTAGTGGCAAGCTTCGGAACTACTGTTTTTCATATAAAGATATTATGGGGTAAATTAGTCTCTAACACAAATAGTAAAGCTGGCAGTGGATTAATTCTCATTATTAAAACTGTGAACTACTAAATTAATTTACAAATGTATACATTTTAATTGATGGATTTTATTAAAATCAAGTGATCAATTTTAATTGAGTAATTGTGACACAGCGAAAAAAATGCACAATGTTAAACTCACTGACATTATTAATTAACTCGGAAAGAAAGACCACAACTCACAGTTTTGATCATGCTAATTTCATTGGCTGATTGCAACACCCAACGTGGACATTAACAAAAAAGTTCACATTGGCACAAATATAGAAACAACTGTTTCACAGTCTGCTCTTCATCAGAGCCACATACAGTTTCAGATTTAACTCCAGCTTTGTTTATTTATTTCAGTATAACTTAGTACATTTAGGCAGTGTTAATTATAAAGTGTTGTAAAAGGAGATTAAATTAAATTAAATGCAGTTGAATCAAAGGCATCCAGGAGAGAAAACATTTTAGAGGGCATCATGTTCTTCACATCACGTTTGCAGACTTATTTGTCCTTATCATTTCCCAGCAGAGTAAAGCCTGAAAATGAAAAAGGGACTAAATATTAATCATGTCTATTCAAAATCATCTTTCAGAATCCTCGCCAAAAAATTCCACTGTAGTCGGTTAAAAGTGAAAACTGACGGTGAACAACATGCTTTGTCCATGTTACGTTTTTGTTCAGAAATTGGTACAACCATATTCACTGATTCATAAAAATGTACGGTATATGTGACAGTATGTGCCTCAAAAGCTCTGTTATTAAATCTCTATTGTTATTAAGCTTCTCTTTCTGGGCATCAGAAAGAACTATCTTTAGTCCCACGTTAAGACAAGTTTGTCCATAAATTCATATTACAGAAGGATATCTCAATTACCTCAATTAAAGTTTTCATTTTTGTGTTAATTGCAGAAAAGTCAATCATCTGCCTGGCAAAATCAGATGAGCAAAGAATAGCACTCTATCGACATCCTGGGAATTCAGCCTGTTCTGATCGCTTGCTAAGTTCAGTTAAAATTGGCAATTTTGAAAAGTGTTTCCGCTAGTTGTGTTTCTCCTCTTATTACTTCTGTGTGTTTATACTGGTAAACTCATCAGCTTAAATAATTAAATAAAAAAACATTTTGGAAATGGACGCTGAAGCTGGGGAGTGGCAACGCAGAGGGTGCTATCACTAACTAGAACACTTAAGAGTTGTTTTGACCATTTTTACATTGCACATTTGGCAGCAAATACTCAAATCTTTTTGAGTATGATGCTATAAGCTTGGCACACCTATTTTTGGGCAGTTTCTCCCATTCTTTTATGCAGAACCTCTCAAGCTCCATCAGGTTGGATGGGGAGTGTCAGTGCACAGCCATTTTCAGATCTCTCCAGAGATGTTCAATTGGGTTCAAGTCTGGGCTCTGGCTGGGCCACTCAAGAACATTCACACAGTTGTCCCGAAGCCACTCTATTGTTATTTTGGCTGTGTGCTTAGGGTCGTCCTGTTGGAAGATGAACCTTTGCCCCAGTCTGAGGTCCAGAGCACTCTGAAGCTGGTTTTCTTCAAGGATCTATCAATCAATCAACATTTATTTATATAGCGCTTTTTACAAGTGTTGTTTCAAAGCAGCTTTACAGAAAAGTAGTTTATGAAAAATATGAAACAAAGAGAATGATGGTAATAAAAAAAAAAATCCATGCATAACAAAACCGTGAGAAAGGGTATCCGGGTCCAAGCCCCCCTAGAGCAAGGCGACAGTGGCAAGGAAAAACTCCCTTAATAAAAAAAGAAACCTTGAAAGGATGACCAAGAACCCAACGCTCACTCTGACAGAGCTTCAGCATTGTTCTGTGGAGTGAATCATGTTGTGGTGTTGTTTTTCAGCAGCAGGAACTGGGAGACTAGACAGGGTCAAGGGAAAGATAAATGGAGCAATGTACAGAGACATCCCTAAAGAAAACCTGCTCCAGAGCACTCTGGACCTCAGACTGGGGCGAAGGCTCATCTTTCAACAGGACAACGACCCTAAGCACACAGCCGAGATAACAATGGAGTGGTTTTGGGACAACTCTGTGAATGTTCTTGAGCGGCACAGCCAGAGACCGGACAGGAGATATCTGAAAAAGGCTGTGCACTGACGCTTCCCGTCCAACCTGATGAAGCTTGAGAGTGTTTGCAAAGAAGAATGGAAGAACCTTCCCAAAAACAGGTGTGCCAAGTTAATTTAATTTATTTTGGAATAAGGCTGTAACATAATAAAATGTGGATTAAGTAAAGCGCTGTGAATACTTTCCAGATGCACTGCACATGATTATAATTCCATGTAGAAACTATAGCTGGTCCACCTTGCTCAAAATGCTCAAAATGTTCAGCGCATGTGATTATACCATAATGTCATAAATCAGACTGATCATAAATGAATTACTAAACAAGACTATGATCAGAATCAGCTATGGAGATGTTTAACCTTCTTTTGCTGCAGAATGAGCTGCACTTTTGGCCTTTCCGCTCAGGTCCTTTACCACTGAATCGAATGCAGCCTCGTGTTTAAGGAAGAATGGTCGAACCAGGCGAACATAGATGATCTGGGAACCGTTCCAGGAGACAGGGGCCATGCACCACAGCAGGAACACACACTGGAGGAGGATCAGAAGGAAAGAACATGCTTAAACTCAACCTAGATTGACCTTCGTATCTTGTTATTTTATGCTTCAGGCCATACAAATAGATCATTGATATGAACTCTAACTTTAACAATTTTTACATGCAACATCATGAAAAGGTTTGGTCCATTAACATGGGCCATTTTCAGGATTTGTAGACTATCATTAAAGATCCCATACCCCAGCTTAAGTTCAGCAACGCTCCACTTTATATATTAGAATACAATACCTCAATACAATACAAAACAATGTGTGTCCTAATAAACATGCAACACTCAGCAAAGATGAGATTGTTAATGACCAAAAATGTTGCAATCTAAAGCCATTTGTGATGCATTTGCGAGTGAAATGTTTGCTGCCATTGGTAGTAGTGGTCAAACATGGTTTTTATCATTTTGTCCTGCCCATTGGTGCATAGGAATGTCACTACAGTCAGAGCTATGGTCATTCCATTGTGAGCAGTGAGCTCACCTTTCCAGCATAGTAGAAGGGGAACCAGAAGAGGAAAATATCAGAGAAGAACTCGGCCACACTGAAGAGTCCATATACCACCCAATAGGTCAGCCACTGTGTATCATCCTCTTTATTACGACTCTCTATCGCTTTAATACTGCACAAACACAGACAGCACAGAGATTTCTTTCCGTGCACTTCCTGTAGTGTATTACAATCTGTCAGGCTGATTATGTGGCTCAAATGAACATTAAAAACTATAATTCCTGAAATGTATATTACTGAATTATGAGTTGTGTATTTGCTGTTTACTTACGAAGCATATGCAGGATATGCAAAACCAATTAGGTTGCAGAGAAGAGATGCACCGTACCCAAATAACAGATACAATGCAACAACAGACACTGTGCCTACAGAAAGGGAGAGAGAGAGGGGGAGAGAGAGAGAGAGAGAGAGAGAGAGAGAGAGAGAGATAAGCTATATGAAGTCGGCAAGTTGCTCAAAACAAAGATGGAGGTATTGGAGCAAGAAATGAAAAGTGCACAGTTTGCATTAAAATAAATGTCTGGACTTTGGATTGTTTAAAATAAGGTATGAATAAAGGATGCAGATGACACACATTTCCCCTTATGAACTAGAGCAGTCAAACATTGCAAAGCGCTTGCAAAAAATAGCACAAGAATAGGGGATTGCAACAAAACTCTGGTGGTTGATACTGCAGTTAGATAATAGATAATGAATTGCAACATCAAAATACATGTTATTAAAACACTCAGCATCGCAGCATGTTCAAAATTGCAAAAATCATTATATCGTAGGGATATGTTTCACTATTTACACTCCTAGGTAAAACAGGAACATAAACGTCAACTTAGATAATGAATCTGAAAAGCAAACATATACAGTGTAAAACAGACACAAAATAATTAGACTAGTCTATAAACCATTCATTATTTATATTAATTAAGCGGGTGTCGTTTTGTTAACTCCAATGTATGTCTTGTTGGTTTGGAGCTGCCTGTGGGAAGAATAAATATATATGTCTCCATTCCTGGTTAAAAAGTCGGTTTTCGCTGTGAACTTTTCTTTTTTAGAGCACGTTATTCTCTCTCTGACTCGCTTTTTCTCCCACTCGCTTTATTGTCCCACTTGCTTTATTCTCTAACTGCTGTTTCTCGCTTCATACCTTGCCTGTGTGCGTGCCGCCCTCCCAAATCTGCACTTATCTGATTGGCTGAGGAGCACCCTTGTTGATCTTACAATGCCAGGATTAGTCTGAGAGTTTACTGCGCAGCAAAGCCCGTATACTGTAAAGACAAGAAACGTTCCGCCGTTTAAAATAAACATTGTCTAAATGAATCGTCTGGGTCTAGACGCTTATTAGTGACCTCTGATATAGATTATCCGGGGTTTTACGATCAACATGTCTACATTTAGATTAATAATTAAATCGAGATAATAATAATAATAATAATAATAATAATAATAATAATGGTGGTGTTCCATTCAGTGCACCAGCTATAATTACAGTGTTAATTTCTTCATTCAAAAGTACATTCATTCACCCTCCCCATCCACAAACCTCAAACTCCGCCTCTATTTAAACAGGATCAGAATGCAGTCACCTGGGCCACAGAGATCAGGAACGTACACTGAGTAAACATACAGCGTTAAAAGGCCTGTAACATGGAACAAAACTTTTTACTGCACTTTTTATCAGTATGTAAATATTTTCTAACATACTATTCACACTGCAAAAACAGTCTGTTTGGAACTTTTTTTGTGATGCCATATTTACATATACCCTCTTATTCAGCCTAAAGCGTTTTTGCTTCACACTGAAGAGTTTTACGTCAGTCAATCAAAACAGAGCTTGTTTACACACCACAACTATTAGCTTACATTATTTTCAGGAGACTCATTTTCAGTTTCTCATATTTACCATTTTCGGCTACTCACCATCGAAGTAACCCCAAACACATTCAGTGATGCTGAGGTCTGGACTAAGGGGTGGTCAGTTCCTTGCTCTAAGAACACTAGAAGCTTTTATTTTCTTTGTTTGATTTTTTTCTTTGTGAGGGCTTCAGGACTGGGTCTCTAACTTTTGCCTATTATTGTATATATCGTTCATAAATGCGCAGTAAAAGCAACTGCATGTCTCAGAGATCTCTGAGAGTTCTGTAGGAAGTGCATTATTGCTCAAAGATGTTATTAGTGGACCTCAAAGTAAATGTGTGATACATGGTAAAAGGAGAGGAGTGCTCAGTTTGTTTGCAGGAGGTCACATGTCTGTGTGTGTGTATTATATTACAGCACAGTGAGAGATTCCTCTATAACATGCAGCTCGACTTCACATTTCAGTGAAGTGTTCTGAACAGTATTAAAGAGACAAATATCTTTGTGTACAGAAAGAGGAAAAACTGGCTAGGTGATGAGGGGGAACTGCACCCGCCACATTTACATAGGCAAATTACTGCTAACCACACTTTATCTGCACTTAAACACACACAATAAGGAGCATCATTCCTGCTCTCTGTGTATGACATTTCTATACAGTTACATGATTTAAAGGACACATAATGAAAAAAATGCTCCAATTATGTAAAGAAACTAAACTGCATGTATATAAGCCTATTTAACCTACAGCAGTTTAGCCCTTTCCACTTACAGCAAAGTCACACTGAGAGTTTTGACCTGGAATGCTTTTTAACTGAGGCATAATACAGGACAGATTAAGATCTAAGATAGATTACAAATAAATTACTGTTTTTGGTACATGGAATATTATGACCACAGGGGGCAAAAATAAAAAACAAGGAAATGTAGGATGTGTACTAAAGTTAATATATATCAACATAGTGTACTACAAAAGTCATCTTTCACTCCTCACTTTATACAGGTCATAAATGGGAACTAAACAATTCATTTTAAATTAATTGCTTTTGTAATGTCACACAAAGCAGGACATATATCTGTCTGTTCAATCTGTTCAGTAGTTTAGCCAGCCCATTCGCACTGTTTTAGTTGCTTTTAAACAAAGCACAATCAATTAGTGTACGTGGGGTTATATATATAAAAAAGCAATCCATTACTATTTTGCAGTATCCCTTGGAACAAACAGGCTGTAATTGCATCTATGTGTTAATACTGAGATTTAATTGAGCTCTATTTTTATTCAAAAAGCAACTGAAACATTTCTTATAACTTCAAAAGGCAATTGTGTTGGTGAAAACTAAAGCTTTTGCAACTTAGTTTCCAATATTTACACATTATTTCAAGTTGCTTGGAAAAAAGTGAGGAAGGCTCTGTTTTGTATTTTGTTTTTATATGGGCACTTTAACAACACTGCACAGACAGTTAAAAGAAAAGCTGGCTGAAATTGCTCTACGGTGTGTCTCTAAACGTTTAGACACTTGAGGACATGTAAAGGAGGTAAAAATAACCCCAGAGACCAGCTGTCAGAAGAGAAATCAAAGCTGCAGAGATGTGAGAGAGGAGGGGCACTGAATTAGCACATAGAGTGCAGTCTGGTCACAGCACTGACAGAGATGAAGTGACAGACAAACTGAATTAGCGCAAGCAGCATAAACACAAAACCATAACACACACAGTAGAGTTTAACAGTTTTTAATACTGCAGTGCAGCACAGACACCTATTATGCAATATTTTAACTTTTGTATTTAAATATGTTGATATGTTAATACACTGTAGCTGTAATGAAATGTCTACTCAGTGACAATTAAGCATATGCTGCAAAGACCAATCAACTTAAGGCATTACAAGAGATGTTCAATAAAAATGCAATATATTAAATCATTAAAATTAAATAACTAATCATTACAATATTCTTCTGTTTAAAGAATAACTAGGGTTTGGGGAATTAGGGGGTTCAGGGTAGTATTTGGAAATCTTGGTCAGCTCTTTCAACCAATGTGGGACATTTCCATGGATGAGTGGGCCCAGAGACTGCCACAAAAACATTCCCCAGACCATAAAGGTGCCACAACCAGCTTGTTACGCTGTCAAATGTAGGTCATAATAATGTGACTTAACTGTGTAATTACAATAATGATAATAAAAATTCAAGTAAAACGCACATCTTAACCTTACAGGATATTCATATAGGATACCAGAGATAATATTCTATCGAATTGTTGCATTTGGTATAACAATAATCCTGTTCATTTTTGTAGCTTTCATGATTGCTCAGTTAAAACTGTTTAAAAATAAATAAATTCTGAGGAATCAGCACATATAAAAAGGTCCAGGCTTAACAGACTGCTAACATGCTAAAGAAGTAACTGGTTCATCCAAGATCTACTTCCCGCATGATATCTTGTGGCACAGGAATAGTTGGTCAGTTGTGCTGTGAATAGTGCTCTGAAGAAAATCTTATAAACCACAATTAAACCAACTAAAGGTCAGTCTGACTGGCAGTAGTTTTCAGACATGGTTATGTGTGAAGAAAATAATTTATTTGTCAATATCTTGAATGTTATTTACCAGACATGGGACCATCCCGTCACTAAGTTGCAAGTAACAAGTTAGTCTCAAGTCTTGACAATCAAGTCTCGAGGAATACAAGGAAGTCTCAAGTCAAGTCCCAAGTCTTAAACTTTGAGTACTAGTCAAGTCACCAGATGTAACGTCATTTCAGTATTTAACACAATTAAAGCAGTTGATTAGGAGTATATTAAACTGACATTCATATAACATTAAGTTTTTAAAGTTTGTAATATAACAAAAATAAGTTACATATGAAATTAGAGCAGTTCATTTTAAGCAGTTCTAATAACTAATCACCTCATTACCGGCCCATTACCAGGTTTGAGAAACACTGCAATATATGAAAGTATTAGTACACATTACACCTTCCAGAATTTTAATGACATCACATTCTAAACCCATAAGCATTAATATATGGACCGGGTCTTTGCAGTTCTAACAACATGTGTGAACTCTGCAGTAGCTCTGCATGTACTGATTGTTTGGCACTTTACTGCACTACTTGAACACTTTGTTGCTAAGATGCTGTGGTTCCTAAATGCTTAAAATTTTCAGTAAAATTTACAGTAGACAGTGGAATATCTAGGAGGAATGAACAGAAGGAGAGAGCTTCGTTCACATTAGCTGTTGTTTATCATTATGTCGCTATGTCCTGTGATTGGCTGCAGAACTTCACTTGTTGCTAGCTTACGGATAAACTGAGTGGCACAGCTTAGCTGCTTAGCGTTACAGCACCATTTAATACAAAAATGATACAGCTGTTTGATGAAGGTTTCCTTATTTATTATGTAAAAATAGGGTGGCGAGTCTTTTCAAGTCTTAAAGCTCAAGTCCGATTCCAAGTCCAAGTCAGTCATTAAAGGTAAAATCTATGTTAAGTCACAAGTCATCAGTTTAGTGACTCGAGTCCACACGTCTGTCATTTACCCTTACAAGGGACTGTGGGTTGGTGTGGGCCTACCAGTACTCTTGCAACCACAAATGAACTGTGCCAATAACGCTCTTCTTGACCTGAGACAAAGTCAGCTTCCAGTTCACCAGCTGACAAATAAACACACTTCAGTTTCATGCAGTACAAAGCCATAGCTACAAGAAATATCCATCCATCCATTATCTTCCGCTTTATCCCACAAGTCAGGGTCCTTGAGGGGGCTGGAGCCAATTCCAGCGCCATCGGGCAAAGGCGGGATACACCAAGGACAGTTCACCAGTCCATCGCATGGCCAACACACAATCACACCAACGGGCAATTTAAAGTGACCGATCAACCAAACATGCATGTCTTTGGACTGTGGGAGGAAACTGAAGTACCCAGAAAAAACCCACTCAAGCACGGGGAGAACATACAAACTACACACAGAACGGCCCAGGCCAGGAATCAAACAAGGATACAAGATATATCATAAATACTAAAAATTCAAACAAAAAGCCGGTCAATAGAAAGCCGACTGCCACAATGTTTTTTAAAAAATCACTTTCAGCCCTTTATCTGCAGCTGAGAGGTTAAAGTGTGTTTCAGACAGCGAGTGAATATAGACATACAGTATAATATACAGTGTTCAAGAAAGTTTAAGCAAGCAAATCTAGTCTAGAAATTAAAAAATGAGCATAATAGGTTCCCTTTAAAAACTCCACTTAGACTCAAATAATACCTGCTCTGTGGTGGTCCATTGGGGGTCCCGACCATTGAAGAGCAGGGTGAAAGGGAGCAAACAAAGTACAAGCCTATAGAATGCAGTCTGGTAATTGTATAACTACAATGTCCATTTATGGTAAGTGAAGCTAATAAAATGGAACATGATTATGGAAACAAGGAAGTGTAATTAATGATGTGGCTGGTTAGAGTAATATCTGCACATTCATCCAACAACTCAGACCCACCTACTTACACTTTCCTTAGTTATATGGAGTGTTTCAGACTGTACTTTAAGCTCCAGCACCTGGGGTGTAAAGATATTTTAAACAAATTTAAATAAAGAAAATGATTTTTTCAATCACAGTGTAGGTTTTCTTTTATAAAAAATAAACAGAATAACCCCCACTCTGCAATTAAAAGAATGAAAAAGGAGCTTGAAATGATGCTATGGCAACAAAATGTGCTACTGCAACAGTACTGTACCGTTACCTACAAACAGGTTCTTAACGCCGTCATAAACTGAACTTTTCTTCTGACTGTACGGTGGTCGCTGTTTTCAAAAGTTTCACAATATCCTCTGCATCACTGACATCGGAGCTGTCTGAAATATCCATGTCACGGTCATTTCAACGCATCTCAGTACTCACAAGAGCTGCCGTTACGGCTGCTTGTTGTTCAGTACAGCGCTCAAGCCTATCCAGCGAGCTACTCCATCGTGTAATGACATCCATGACAAGTTTAGGCCATGAAAACTGTAGCAGATTCTGTTTAGCGGCGGGCATGACAGTGGAAGAAGGCGGCTAAGTGTACCCAGCAGTTGACTGATGTGGTTTACAAATAGGTCTGCTTGGTCTTGCTTCTGGTTTGGAAATTGCACTGCCCCTTCACAAACATTTACATCACACACTGCATTCAAAAAACCAACCAGCATTGCAGATGACCCTACACACCCCTCTCATGAACTGTAAAGTACTGTGCAAAAGTTTCTTTCCACAAGCCATCAGATTCCAGATATCCAACAACATTTTTTCCTATTCCCCTAACAAAACTGGCTGCTAGAATATCATATCAGCCAAAAACCGTATTCCATTACTGTTGTTCTGGTTGCTACCTCAGTGACTGCTATGTTAATATACGCCAGGTTATCTGGTAATATGTTACATCCCTTATCTAACTTCTTTGGACAACTATAAACATTTCCAGTACTGTGTACTCTCTGACTTGTTTTTTGTTTTGTTTTTTATGCCTTTTGCATGTATTGCACTATATTGTTTGCACTGCATCTGCACTGTGTATAATGCACTGTTTTGTACAGTAATGTACTTTTTCTGTTTTTGTTGCACCGTGGTCAACTTTAATGGTTTTATGCAGCAACTGTTTTTAGTCAGTTTGAAATTAGGTTAGATAGAAACAGGGCAGCAAAAAGCACAAAAATTGTACATGTTTTTATTTTAGCTTGCAGCTTGTTTCAAAAGTAAATGGAAACACAGTTAATAAGAGCCTATAAACAACAACAAGCGTATAGTAATGGTATAATCCATTTAGTAACAAGCAGCTGACCATTATTCAATTTCAATTTACTATTTATAACAGTACAGCTGCAATCAGTTTTACAGGCTTTTTAAAATGCAGTGCTGTTGTTCTATAGTTCTGTTAGATTAGGAAGAAATCTCAAGCCTGGACCACCTGCTCAGCCCATAAAGCCAGCTGTTATTTGTACTCCTCATATAACTCTAAACAGCACATTACAACGAAAATACCCTTATAAAATCATATATATATATATATATATATATATATATATATATATATATATATATATATATATATATATACCACATAAATTCTGCAATACAAAAAAACCTTACTCGAGCCTACTCTTAGACACAAGTATATTAAATCACTATAACACAGCACCACACGTATAGTAACACTGTAGATTATTGTACAAATATCAACAGACTGGAAATTCAAGTATACAAATGTTTATTTTCGAACTAAAGTACTTAACTGCACAGCAGCGTCTATTAGAAAGATTCACTTTAGACGCTAAAAGGTTTAATATCCACGTGAACATAAATATAAAGATTTGTATTACTAGCACAGCTAACAGACTACAACATCTGTTTTTGCAAATATGAATCACTATTCTACATAGTGATAGACAGTAACTAAGCTGAAGAATCACGCTAAATTTAGTACCTGCTTATTAATGAACAGAATACAACTATAAACCGCTTAGCAGCCATTAAAGCTAGCTACTTTAACTGAACTGTTCCAGCTCTGGACTCTGTACAGGCGAGAAGCCTGTCGCAACATTTAAGGTGGAACGTAAAGTCCGAAGATGCCTCGTATCCAAGATCTTGTTGGCGGTATAAAAAGTTGTTTTAACCAGTGAAAGGCACATGAACTTAAAATGCTAAACTGATTTTACCGTTACAACAGACACCGCACAACGCGATATAGCGACTAGCAAAACAGAAGCGTCATTAGAAATGATTTAAAGGGTTCAGTTTTAAGGAATCTAATGAACACAAATTTACTGTACAAATAGGTGAAGTTAGGTAGCATTACCTGCTGCTATGTACTTCCTCTTAACTCCAGTTCGCTCCTCCAGTTTGGCTAAACAGTCGGTAACCACGTTTTTCTCTTTTAAAAAAGCCTCGCAGCGGTCTGTCACTGCGGCCAACATGGTCTCAGAGTTGGCCCTGGTTGTCTTAAAGTGTGTTAAAACAAACTTTAAAAGCGTATCAGATAAAAACTGCAGTTTTTGTTTCTCCAGACCGAGTCCAAGTCTTTGCCAACAGGTGTCGTGTTATTTCCCACCCGTTTTTCGACAGGACTCCCCTGCACGCATGAACCGTAGCGCGGATGGGCGTAGCCATTACGATTGTTAGCCAATCTCAGAAAAGGAGCGGGGACTGACGGAATAAAGGTGAGAATACACATGCAAGGATGATGTAGACATGACCTAGCATATCAACAGCCAATAAGAGAGCAGAGTCATATATCCAAGTTACAGGTGACGACCTATGATCCATTTCTGATTAAAAAAATCTCTCTCGCTATTAGGTGCTTCTACATTAAAATTCACATAACCCCCTTAACTGCCCTAGACTTTGCCTTATTGATAGAAAATTTAAGTGTATATAAGGATTATTGATGACATAGTGTAGAAGGGTGATATCCTCTCATACCAGCAGATGAGAAACAGGTTAGATATTGCCGCGTGTGACTTTTTAAAAGTTTCTATACACAAAGTTAAAGCTGTTCATGGGCGACTTTGCTGTCTCCCCTGTAGAGACACTATTAAGAGACAACTTAATACAAAAACGGTTGTACAATAAGTTGTCCAATATCAACGTGGATAATACTGATAGAAAGATTTGATTTAGGGGACTGGATAAGTATATGTGAACTTAAAATACTTAAAATAATATTTAAAATACAATTGGCTGTTTGTCACCCCATATTTTAGGCATAGAAAGAATCCAAACTTTGTAATAAATGTCATATAGCAGTTGTATATTTATTTCATTGTTTGGGGGGACAAGTATTATTAAATTTATGCCATAAAATCTGTATTCTATACTTGGACTATTTGGGCAATTAGAAAGCTTAAAGACAGATTTCTAGACTTAAGAATCTCAAGCATGGATAAATGACTAGTGAACTTGAATTATTTACACATGGTTTTGGTTCAGTTGTAGATCCTATTTGTAAGGACTGTGTTTGCAGACAAAATGGCTATTTGCCTATGAAAGTATCTTAGAATGTCCATAAGGCTCCCATTTTCTTGTCCCCTCACAGCTTTCCTGTAGTCTTGTATTATTTATCATGGTTGTTTTGCCATCTAATACAAATATTTATCAAAATATTTTTAAAATATCTTAATAGAAGCTATTTGTTCTGATTTTGTTCAATTTATGAGAGACACCTTCCTGGTAGACAGTCAGAGACTGTAGATCATCCAGTCCTTTATTAATGGTCAGTTTCTGACCTCGTTTATCTTCTAATAAAGTGACCAGTGAGAGGAACCAAAAGATAGATGTTTCTAATAAAGTGTCCAGTAAGTGGAAGTGCAAGACAGATGCTTCTAATGAAGTGGCCAATGAATATAAAGTATGTGCAGGAGGGGTTTTCTAATTAAGCTGCAAATAAATAAATGTGAATAGAATAAGGCACTTCCCATAGCTTTGGTCAAAAAGTTATTTTTTTTATTTGTCATCTGCCAGATGATGGCGCTCTTAACCAACTTGTGTGTGTTTTAAGTCAGATTCCTGCCCCTGTATCTTATTTACCATCTTCATGATAATGTAACATAATGTATCTACAGTATACTATAGCCTAATTTTAAGCTATTTGCATGTTAAAACAAGTGTCAATAAACTCAGTAATGCAGGTAGGGGTTAGTTTCATTTTACTGTTAAAGTTTACTTTACTGATTAAATTACTAAAGGGCCAGTTTTGAGGTCATGATGGACTGTTCCACTCGTTTATCTTTCTACTCTTTATTGTTTTCTAGTATTTCACCCTGATATTTATTATAATTGTTGAATAAACTCTTACAGCTTGATTGTAGAATATTTATAATGCTTGTGTAGTTGAGAGGATCCAGTGTCATTCAGAGAAAAAAATGTCTGTAGGACAATTTTTTTTCTGTACTTCTGATCGCAACAGTTTTCCTATTTTTTTTGGTCTTTTAGGAAATGTATGGTCCTTTTCTTATTTGGCCTGGAAAACAAAACATCTATTGTTTTATAAAATCTGAAAGGTTGACTCGTAAGACCACAATGCACATTTCCACTGTGCATCAATCCCTTTTTAGAAAAGCTTGAGTCCACAGAAGTCATCAGAGTTTCTAGATATTGTTGACATACTGTGCATAGTTCAGTCTTGCTTTTTGGATGCAGCCTTAGATGGTGTATTTAGCCTTGCACTTTACACACTGTGAATTCTCCAAATTCCTTGAATCATTTGATTATGTTACACACTGCAGTGGGTGAAATATCTAAATCTTTTGGGATTACTGGCTCCCAAACTCTTGCTATAGAAGAACACACGAAGAAAGTAGACTTACTTGAGCAGGAGTTCAGATTGACAGATTTAACTACATTGAACCTGAGACAATCTCTTCTGGATTAATGCCCCTCCTTTGTGTGTAAATTAGGTTTAATCAGTGACTAGTATACTGACATGTTGAGATGCTACATATTTGAAAATTAGATTTTTATAATAATAATAATAATAATAATAATAATAATAATAATAATAATAATAATAAGTGTTGTTTGTATAGTGATTTTCATATCTAATGTAACTCATGTGTAAGTGCTTCCCAGGTGATTAAAAGACAGACAAGAAATGACAAGTTGGGGGGAAATTAAATGATAGTATAAAATGCAAATAGAACAGTGGCACAGTGGGTAGCACAGTCGACTCTGGGTTCTTTCTGTGTGGAGTTTGCATGTTCTCCCTGTATCTGCATGGCTTTCCTCCACATGCACTGGTTTCCTGCCACACTTGAAAGGTGCAAACGTCCATTTCATTACTTGGGTGCAATTTGTGTAGCTATGTGAACATATTTGTTTATAATATGGCCACTGTACTGTGCAAACATTTTAGGCACTTGGAGACATTATATTTAAAAACTATTTTTCCACACAGGAAGCTTTTAATTGCTCAGCAAAACATTTCCTTTTTATGTAGAATTTGCCGTTATCATCAAATACCTGCTTTGACTGCTCAGTACTTCATTAAGCTAAATTAGGTTGGCTGGTAAAGAAATGTAATAAATTCAATGTCTGGGGCATCCTAGAGAAATCTGGAACTAAACTTTGTTTTTTCAAACTTGCACACAAGCTATTATCTACTTCTTAAAATAAGATTCAGAGACAAGAAAAAGTATGTAAACCCTTTGAAATTACCTGGTTTTAAACATTCACAGTGCTGGTAGAAAAAGTGAGTGAACCCTCGGATTTAATAACTGGTCGAACCTCCTTTGGCAGCAATAACTTCCAACAAGCGTAGCTGCTGATCAGACCTGCACAACGTTCAGGAGGAATTTTGGAACATTCTTCCTTAAAGAACTGCTTCAGCTCAAGCCATATTCTTAGGATGTCTCGTGGGACCAGCTCTCTTTAGCTCCTTCCACAGTTTTTTTATTGAATTCAGGTCTGGACTGGAGTCTATTCCGTAGTAGATTTACTTCAATGTTTAGGGTCACTGTCCTGCTGCATCACTCAACTTCTACAAAGCTTCAGCTGGTGGACAGCCACCCTGACATTATTCTGTAGAATACCTTGATAAACTCAAGAATTAATTTTCCCCTTGATGATGGCAACCATGCCCAAAATCATGATGCTCCCACCACCATACTTCACTTTTGGTATGCAGTGCCCTTTTTACGCCATACATGGTCCAATGATTCCCTCAAGCCTTTAGCTGTTACTCTAGGGTTCTTTTTTACCTCTCTGGGCATTTTGCGTTAGGACTTCTAGGGAGAGTAGCCACAGTACTAAATTGTCTCCATTTGCAGACAGTTTGTCTAACTGTGGACTGGTAATACCTAAAGTCTCGGAGATTACTTTGTAACCCTTTCCAGTTTTATGCAAATCAACATTTCTTTGATCGGAGATCTCGTTTTTGCCAGGTATGGTTCACATCAGCAGATGCTTCTGGTGAATAGCAAACTCAAAAAGTTCATTGACTGGACTCCAGGTTTGCTAACTCGTCAAGAGTTAATTAGCTTTTGTTGAAGTCATTAGCATAAGGGTTCACTTACTTTTTCCACCAGCATTGTGAATGTGTGTGTCCAATATAGACATGAAATATTATAATTATTTGTGTGGTATTAGGTTAAGCACATTGAGTTTGTCTATACTTGGGATCAGTTTACTGTGTTCATGTAACTTCGTATTATATTTATGCTTATTTAAGCAGTAATCAGTAATGTCTGCAATCACTCATCAATAATTGTACACACAATGATAGTAACACTGTGTAATTACTAAATCTAAATGGCCATGTTTGTAGGTTAGTTCATGTTAAGAGAGCAGAAATACATTGACCTTACAGTCAGTGTGATTATCCACATGGAAGTTAAAATCACCAGTTAAAATAATTCATAACCTGTCATAACCTGTAATACAAATTGCTGGAAATTCTGAAAAGGATTATATGTGTTATGTGTTAAACAAAAAACAATGGGAGGGAAAAAGACAGAAAAAAGTTTGCTGTGGCACTGGTATTGACACCCCCTCACAGTAAATCAGTATGTGAGATGAATTACCCAATGAATGATGACTTCATTCATTGTTTTAAAAAGCCATGTTATTCCCTGTTTCTTTGTTACAATGATGAAGGCAGATGAGCTGCCTGAGTACATCAGAAGTTCTATTATTAGCAAACACAAGACCTCTAAAGGCCATCTCCAAAGACCTTGATATCCCTGTTTCAACAGTGCCCAATATTATTGTTTGCCAAACATGCAACTGTCAAGATGCTTCCTGGATATGGAGAGAAGAGGGAAATTGATGAGAGATGTCTATGAAGGTTGTGAATGGTGGCTTATAGAAGCTTATAGATGGCTACAAAAAACATTTGGAGGCTGTCATCACAAATATTAGGGAGGGTAACTTTATTAAGGGCCATGCTGTTTCTTCTTTGAAATTACAACATGCAAGCTGAAAAAAGAATTTTCTTTGTTATATTACTTTGCACCTGATATATCCTGATGATATGAATTTGGTACATTTCATTTTTTTTCTGAAGATATTGTAAGGGTAATGCAAGAAATGAAGGGGTGCCAGTAATGGTGAGCAGGACTGTACACTTACAGACTGTAGTCCAACTGATTCTCTGCATACTTTGCTAGCCCCTTTCACCCTGTTCTTCAATGATCAGGACCCACCCAAATAACTACTACAGATCAGGTATTATTTGGGTGGTGGATCATTCTCAGCACAACACTGACACTGACCCTCTTCTATAGGGGAGCCATAGAGAGCATCCTAAGCAGCTGCATCACTGCCTGGTTTGGGACCTGCACAGCCTCTGACCGCAAGTCCCTCCAACGCATTGTGAGGACAGCTGAGAGGATCATCGGAGTCTCTCTCCCCTCCGTCTTGGACATTTACTCCACCCGCTGCATCCGCAAAGCAACCAGCATTGTGGATGACCCCACCCACCCTTCACACAGACTGTTCTCCCTCCTGCCATCAGGGAGAAGGTACTGCAGCATCCGGTCCAACATGACCAGACTCTGCAACAGCTTCTTCCCCCAAGCCATCAGACTTCTCAACACAACTCAACTTCTGAACTGATATCTTTTCTGGTACATGTACACTCTCTCTCTCTCTCTCTCTCTCTCTCTCTCTCTCTCTCTCTCTCCAACCATTACCCCAGATAAAAAAGGGGAAGCATTTTTGCACAAAGCATTGCACTAATAACTTTACTACCTCACTGGACAATTTGCAAACTACCGGCAATTATTTATTATTCTTTGTCTGTACTGTGTTGTGTTGTCTGTCCGCACTTGTTTGTTTGTGTTGCACTTGTGTCTTGTATGCACTGTCTATGTTGCACCATGGTCCTGGAGGAACGTTGTTTCGTTTCACTGTGTACTCTGTATGTAGTTGAAATGACAATAAAACCCACTTGACTTGAGGTGGTTTTAATGTTATGGCTGATCACTGTATTCTCTTTGTGGTGGCTTTGTTTAAATACAGGTTAAAGTAAGTTTACAAATCACTGCTTTCTGTTTTTATACGTTTGTTCCAATTTTTTATCAGCTGCGGTCTGTATTATTAGACACTCAATGAACTCTGAAGATCAACACAGTCAGTTTACTTATGTAAAAAAATTAAAGCAGTACATATTTATTACAATGTGTGTAGAGGTTTAGATGGTTCATGTACTATAACTCCAGCACTAACTAATGCTAAGCTTGTGTCTAGACTGAACAGGGACATGTTAGTGCTGGCAAGAGGAAAGGTTTCAGTCAGAGATTGATGCGGGTTTGGAGTTCATGAAGCTGGAGAACTGTGCCAAAAGACAAAACGTCATCCTGAGCCTTACAAGGAGTCTGCTCTAATTGTGTGATGGACTTAATCCTCTTTTCATAGAAGTACGTAAGAATTTTATTAGTTCTGCAGGCTGAAACTGACTCATAATAATAATGCCATGCTATTATTTTATAGTCACTGAGAGAATGCTGATATAAGGTTATGTAAACAAAATTTAACAGAAAGAAATAGCTTGTTTTTATTGTACAGGTTGCTGTGGATTTGACATCAGAATGCACTTTCACAAATTTTAAAAGCTTAAACAGAGAAAGCTGAAGTTTTTAACCAACAGTTAATGATTTCTTTGCACAAAATAGCAGAACCTTAGGTATCTCAAAACTGACCAAGTACCGTCTGCTCCAAATGGATTTTGGTGCACAAGATCAGTAACAATAAAAACTAAAGGGGGTTGTCCTCTGTGTTTAGTATAACTTGCAGCAATAGGTAAATACATCTTACACACTTCCTGGAGAGGATAAAGTCACCCAACACTATTACACAAACAAATGTATCAAAATGTAAACTAGAATTGTATGTTGCTGTATGCTTGCTATTTTTAGTTTACAATAATAACTAATTTTAATATATTGAAAAAAGTACATAAAGCATAAAAAGGTTGAATACATTTTATCCCATCATAAGTTGAACAGTAACTGTGAATTAATATATGCATAAATATGTTCACTGTATATGATTAACTTTTTTTAATAAAGCAAGGAATTTGACCAGGCACATACAAACGTTTGCATATGACCACATGTAAATGAGTGCTGTTCTAATTGACTGTCTTGTATTGTGCCTCATTCAAGAAACACTTATAATTTTAGTGTGTGCAGGTAGGGCTGGACCACTTTATGCTGAATACATGGGACTAAACTGATGTAGGCTGATAATTGGGGCTGAACCCCAAAATGTTGGCTGAATGAGCAGGGCTAAACTGCTGTAGGTTAAAGGGAAAGGGCTATCCTGCTGTAAGCTAAGTGGGTTGGACTAAACTGTTGGCTGAATGGGAGTGGCTAAAACACTGTATGCTGACTTGGCTGGGCTAAACTGCTTTATGCTAAACAGGCAAGGCTAGACTGCTGTAGGCTCAATAGGTGGGGCTAAACTGCTGCAAATTAAATAAGTGCATATATTTAGATATGTTGTTTTTTGTGGCATCAAAAAACAATTAAGTCAACATGGGCTGTTTGTGCAATTTAGAGATCTCTAACACTATAACACAACAAAACAACTACAATGTGTACAGCAGACTCTCCATTCGTGCGTGTGTTTGTGTGTGATGTCAAGCAGAGTGTTTGTTGAGGTTATTTAAGCAGAAGACTCTCCATGCCGAACAATCAGAGTGCAGGGATTACAGTCTTATCCAATCATAGACTGCTCTCTTGCTCTCAGACTGGTCAACACAACCTTTGGACTGGTAGAGCTTATGTGAAACCTCATTGTGATCCTCATTGACCTCCCACTGAGGACTCCAACTCATTTAGCTCCTCACATCAATGTCTATACTTATTTGAAACATTTGTCAGAATCACTTTGTAATTCTTGTTTGTTTTATATATATATGTGTGTGTGTGTGTGTGTAATTTTTTTTCATTAGATACATTAGGTCATTTTTTCAGCTTCACTCTGACTATTGAAGAACAGGGTGAAAGGGGGAACAAACTATACAAAGAAAAAGACTGACTACAGTCTGTAATTTATAGCTACCAAGTGTAACTATATTGTAAGTGGAGCTGATAAAACGGACAGAGGGTTTTGATACATTAGGTGTACCTAATGAACAGGCCAACAAGTGTATAAACTTCTTGGGTTATCTCAATTACCACAATAAAACAGGACACGAGGGTTATCCCAACAAAAGCACCTTACATCAGTCATGAGTATGTAAAAGTTCTCATTGCTTACAGTGGATGCTTCATTATGATGATTGTGAGCTGCATCAGCAGGTAGAGGTCTGTTTACTAAAATCACAAATAAATTGCTGTAACAGTGCAAAATATATAATGTGTTAACTTTTCATACTATTTTATGATAACCAACAATTGTTTGTGTTGTGTGGGATGCCATGAGGACAGAAGCATGCTCCTTCATGTGATTTCCTTCTTTGGGCCAGTGGAAGAGCTACTGCCCTGTGGGTTTTATGCATTAACTCAATACCGTATGAACAAGGTATCTAGCAGAAAGGGCTGCAGAGCACGCCGGCCCCAATCCCATTAAAGGCATGACGCTGGGTGTCTGTGAATAGACTCTGCACACGCAGGGCAGGAAAGACAGGGGAACCCACAGAGAACATCCTTTTTCCATGTGAGAGATTGTTTCTCCTGTTTAAAACACCAGTGTGGGATTCAGCCTTTTTTAATTAACATATGCTCATTGTGGGTCTGGCTGATAAAACCTTAATTCTTCAAGAATGAAGAAGAAGAACCCAGTCTAGAAAAAAACATACAGTAATTTCCAAGAGTCTGAATATTGCACCCTGTAAAAATGATACCTTGGAAACATTTTGAATATAGTCAGAACATATTTCTCATTATGAAGTTGTTGTAAGCACATTCTAGGGTTTATTAGGTTGGCTTGAAAGAGCCAACTTACTGCTCTTCATAATCTTCTTTTTCTTATTATTCTATTCGGAAAATATAAAATGTTCCTTAACCCACAGTTTTCGAGCTAGAACCACGAAATTGAGCAGGTTCATAGTTCCTATAGCGCAGATTAATGCTTGTGCTTTTCTAAGAGATCTGAATTACGTTTTTTCCGGAAAACAGCGTAGGAGCGCAGGAGCTACTAGTGCTATTAAGGAGGAGATCCAGAAATTTAAGTTGGAGTTATATGAATTTAAGGTGAAATTGTAGAAATTTAAGGTGGACACAACACACACCACACCATCTACACACACTGACTACAAAACACACTTTCACTACACACAGACACCACACACACACACCACACCCACTACACGCACTGATTACAAAACACACATTCACTACACACAGACACCACACACACGCTACACACCACACACACACACCACTATCAGCTGGCGATTTCAAGCCAACTTCAAAGTTTGTTCACAAACTTTCCCTCTCTAGTTTATTTATGTAGTACCTTTTACAACAGATGCTGTCACAAAGCAGCTTTACAGAGTCCAAGCCCACAATGAGCAAGCCAGTTGTGTGGCAAGGGAAAAAAGTACTTGTGTATAGCAGTTGTATTGTTGTGATCCTCTCCACTGTGCAGAGCTCAGAGAGCACCACACTGTTGTGTTTAAGTGTAAAATACTCCCACAACTTTAGATGCATGTGAGTGATTGCTTGTAGCTGCAGCTTGCGCTCCAGATAAATCCATGCTTTCTGCAGGCGCGGCCATCTTTGCAACGCATCGACACACGTTATGCTAATTGATGGAATTTTGTAATCGATAAAGATAAATATATGTATTGTAGCAGTTCGAGTCAGAATGGTCAGGCAAAGTTGAACTTTTATAACCAAAAATCCCAAGGAGGGAACTTTATTTTCTACAGAAAGTCGAATCGCTAAACCAAATCCCCATTTGAGCCGATAGAGAGTCGTATTGCCGCTATAAGCACTGTTGCCAACTCCTCAGTGAGGAAAATAGCTATTGGCTGCCCTAAAATTAGCTAGGAGTCGCTAAATGACATAATCGCCTAATTTGCATAATGGTCTATTTGCGTGTATTTGAAGGAATAACGTTGTGGGGGAGACAAAACGTGAGTAAAAACACCCTAAATATGTAACAAATAAACTCTGAATAAATTAACTTCTTCTGTGGATTTTTTTTGTTACCTTTGAAATAGGCCGTGTCACACTAAAGAATTTCCCTCTGGAATCAATAAAGTATATATATCCAGGACGCATTTATATTTACATCCTGCTCTGTAGATAGGGGCCGGGGTCAGTGGCGGCTTTGGGCATGCGCAGTTAGTGTAGTGGGTTGTGGAGTGCTGTGGGTCTGCTCTGACTGTGAGACTAAGCACTGCAAGTGTAGTGGGCGGGGCTTACGGCAGCCCCAGCTGCTCGCTAAGGACACTAACTGAAGATCATGTGTGTGAAGATTACCTCAGAGTCTCCAAAAGTCACCAATAACATCAGAAAAAGTCGCTAGATTTGTCGCTAGTCCCTTTAAAAAAACATGTCGCTAGAGGGTCTGAAAAGTCGCTTAATATAGCGACAAAGTCGCTAAGTTGGCAACACTGGCTATAAGTGAACACCTTTTCTCAGCCCGAACTTAAAGGGCCAGAAACAGCCTGCTTAACACAGTGTCTGTGTGTGAATAATGTTCATACTAATACTGCCCCACACTGTGTGTGTGTGTGTGTGTGTGTGTGTGTTTAATTTATTTGAAATACAGTTGTGTATTGTTCTACAGTACATGTATCTATCTTCTGATACAAAATAAATCAGAGAATAAAAAATTTTTTACAAATTTTTTTCAATTCTTACTTAAAGTAAAAAGGCAATAGTGATTTGATTTATATTGTGATATATAGATCCATATCGACTGATATGAAAAAAAATT
This sequence comes from Megaleporinus macrocephalus, assembly GCA_021613375.1. Classification (NCBI taxonomy): domain Eukaryota; kingdom Metazoa; phylum Chordata; class Actinopteri; order Characiformes; family Anostomidae; genus Megaleporinus; species Megaleporinus macrocephalus. The sequence continues at coordinate 37,830,168 of CM038708.1, forward strand.
ATCGTGAGTCTTAGCCATAGTCAGGGAATTTGATTAATTTAGGGCCAAGGGCCAGGCCTACTGGCTTGTTAGATTTACAGTACCATGCGAAAGTCAGAGATCATTCATTTATATTAAAATATTGCTCTGATTTCTTATCTTAGCCACTATGATTTAAATGGGCAACCTCCAGTTCCACCCAATACTGCTGTGGCTATTCTCTCAATATCATGGGTTCTGCTGTATGAATAAAAAGTAAAAAAAAAAAAAAGGGGAAAAATATTTACTCTAGGGTATGGAACAAAAATTGACTTGTTTAGTGCCTTTTAGGTTTAAGGTGGTTGTTAGGAGTTGAATTTTCTCTGTAGCTTTTAATAATTTTTTTCAAATGTCAATCATTTTTGGAAATGTCACCTGTTGTAAAATTTAAATTCTACTGAGAGTGTCAAGTCAGTTCTGAGAAATGCAGAACTAATTGACAGAACATTTTGTTGGAAAACTACATAAATGAAAGGTTAATCCCTGGACCTAACATGGCTGATTCCTTCAACCTTCAAAATTTGACCAGTAACAATGATCAACAAATGTACATTTTCCATCTCAATCACAAAAACACTCAAATTTTCTGGTTAGACGTCTGATCCTGGCTCAGATTGGCCACTTCAGTGGAACATGGGTAAAGGTCAAGCAAGTCAAGTTCTGGACTGAGACTGGCGCCTGAAAAGCATGGTGCACTCTTCATTCATTCATGGGCTCATCATCTCTGACTCCACCTCCTTCACAGTCAATGGTCCTAGACTTTTAAGTCTACTGCATCACCAATTCCATTAGCTGGGCTAATCCCTGCGGTGTCACAAAGCCACCGGCTTGGAGCTATCCTTGATTGCTTAATCTGTAGTTAGAAACGGTTTACCACGAATTGCCTGCACAACACTTCCTGGGCTCTACAGGGTCTCCACAATGGAGGAGAGGCAAAGCAGCAGCAGACAGTCCTCGGCTCAGTACCAGTTTTCTCCAGATACACCTTGGAGAGCCATGGTAGAGTACCTGAAGAATGTCCTGCACAACACTGTGTCCCTGAAGGTCCGGGAATGGGTGAAGGACTACTGCAGGAAGAATGGTCTGCTGACCCTGTCTGTGCTGGCTGTAGTGACTGGCTGCGTAGTGGGTTTCATGCTGAGGAGCTTGAACTTGTCCACTCAGGTATGTGGCGATTGATCATTGTTGCAGTAATTAGCATTAGCATTAGCAATTTTAATACTGACTTAACGCATAATTAAAAGTAAGACATATTAGGGTCTTGTTCTTTGTTCAGTAAGGCATAAATTGTACTTCTAAATGGTTTATGCAGTATTTGTTATTTATCATAACCTGTCTGTTATAATTGCTTCATTTGTTGTATTAAAAAGCACTAAGCAAGTTAAGATGCACCTCATTCTAACATATAGGTGATTTTGTTTAATGTTGGGGATATTTTACTTATTTACAACCAAATATTATTAAGTAATTGATTAATTCATTATGCCATTTTAAAACTTAATTTTACACTTTGCATTAGTGCTAATAAGAGTTTTATAAGGGTATAATGAATGATAGGCTAATTGTTACAGTTTGAGACACAAATTGATGTGATTGGTCTGAAAGTAGTGTTTTAACATGTTTAGTCTGCAAACAGTGTTTTAGCCTAAAAGAAGCAATAGGCTAAACTTATATTAGCTTTAAAGTTCTAAGTCTTAATTGAGTTAGCAGAGTTTTATTGTTTATCAGAATAGTACATGATTTTTATTTTTTTTTTTTGTTCAGTGTAATTTACGAATGTTGAATGCTGCAAAGAAATGATGATCTGTCAGTGCAATAAGACAATTTCACTACATAAAATCAGAGCAAGTAAAAAAGTCTAGAAACAAGTTAAATAATCCTGCCATATTTTTTATAATAATAATGTGAAATATTAAATGTACTGACTAAATTCAAAATGTCTCTATTGGCTAAGAACATTTTTGCAGTGTAATATTCTATATTCTGAAATTTAAGTATATGTTCTACTTTTACTGAGATTTAGCAATATAATTATGTCATTTTCTGATCAAAAGAGAAACATAAACTTCCACCTTATTCTTCCTGCAGGCCAAAATTTACTTCTCTTTTCCTGGGGAGCTGCTGATGAGAATGCTGAAAATGCTCATTCTTCCTCTCATCACATCCAGGTAGCTATGGGTTTTATTTTTCAAACAAACTCTGCCCAGTCAGAGCTTGTGTAGGAGTCACTGTATGATATGGTGTGCCATATCACTTAACATTTTTTTTTACACCGACAGAAACAGACTCTCTTATGTCAAAATGGAAAGTTTTTCACATTTCAATTTGAAGTAATATCTTAACAAGTGAAATATAGTCAATATATCTATTTTTGTTGAGAAAATTGGTTATTCAACTTTATGGATTTTTGTTTCTAAAAGTAAATTTAGGCTTATCTTATGAAAATGTGTGGTTCCACTGGCAGATAGTTGTTTTAGATATTTTTTTTTGAAAGAAGTGATATTTTCTTTGTTCTCAAATCAAATACAGTTATCTTGCAATAAGACACTTTCACTAGATAAAATTATTTAAAACTACTTAAATGTATAGAAACAGGTTGAATTAATTTATAGTTGATTAATAGGTTGAAGTATTGTTTAAAATCTTACAATGAAAAATATGAGATAAATTGATTAGGTTTAAGGCGTTTTTGCTTGCCAAGATCGTTTTGTAGCAGTGTTGCAATAGTTTTCATGCCTCATTAAATAAGTGTTACTGCACATTTGCTAGCATTCATTGCTTTAAGACTGTGTGGATGGGTCTATGTCAGCTGGACACATTTGTTTCTCCTCACTGTTCTTTGCTCAAGCTCAATCAGGTTGCACAGAAATCATAAATGAACAACCAGCAACAAATTTTCTGTTGAAATTAAGATTTGGACTGTGACTCAGACTGTGTCTCGGGCCCCTAGGACATTAATATTTTTAAGTGTAGCTTTGACTGTATGTTTGGGGTTATTGTCATGCTGAAAGATAAATATTCTCTCTAGGCTCATGCATGATATCACCTGTATTCCATTGAATTCATTTAACTTTACAAACCTTGCTTCAGACAAGCATCACGACAGTATGATGCTGCCACCACCATGCTACATGGTGAGGATGATGCATTTATGATGCAACTAATTATGTATGTTCAAACACCAGTTGGTTGCACTAGTTATGATGTAGGAGAGTTGTATTAAAGGAGAGTGAATGCAATTCATTTCAATAACTTTACAGAAATCTGTTTTCAATTTGACATAACAGAATCTGTTTCTGATCAAACCAAATCCAAATTGTTGACTTAATGTTCTATAATAAAACAGGGAAAATACTTTTTATAGGCACCAAAATTCAGTCAGAGATGTTAAAATTGCTAACACGAGGAAGCAGTGCTTTGTCATCATGTTAACTGCTAGATGCTGGCTTTTATTTACATATACCCATGTTAGATGAGATAATCCTTTATTAGTCCCACAGTGGGGACATTCACAGTGTTACAGCAGCAAAGGGATAGCAAGGCACTCAGTACAAAAATAGATAAATTAACAGTACAGTGTTTTTAACAATAAGACATTGTAAATAATAAAAGTCAAAAACTCTAAAGAATATTATTACCAGATAATTGCAAAATGGAAAGAATCAGTGGTGGTGTAGAATCTAATAGCAGCATGAAAGAGGGACAGTTAGCATATTTAGTTCAGGTGACACCTTTAAATTACAGCGCTGTTTTACTGTTTCAGCCTATTTATCATTCCATTAGCAAGAACATTTTTTAAAGTTGTCTGTAGAAGCTCGAAAATGCCTTTTAATTGGAATTACAGTTTAGTTCAGATAATAAAATTAATAAAATAAATTACTTTATTGTAACTGAGTTTTAAATAGTGCAGGAAGAATGCATGCCATTTACTATGTGAAGAAAAATAATTGTAAACAGGTTAAAATAAAATCCAAACCAGAAATAATTATTCATAAACTCCTCCTGAGAGCTTACACATAAATGAAATAAACTTTTTTCATTGCAGTTTAATGTCCGGTCTGTCAGCCATGGACACAAAGGCCAGCGGGCGCCTGGGTCTGCTGACCATCACCTACTACCTGTGGACCACCTTTATTGCTGTAATTGTGGGTATTATACTGGTTCTGGTGGTCCATCCTGGGACCGGGACAGAGAAGGAAGGACACAAAGCCTCAGGGGGTCCAGTCATGACCTCCGCAGATGCTCTTCTCGACCTCATCAGGTCTGTCACACCCTACACTGCAGAAACATTCACTGATTCATGTGAACATGACCCACTAACTAGGGCCTGTGTTAAGTGTTAAGATATCCTAACAGGACTGTTTTCTCTGTATTGTCTACGTCGATTTTGACCAATTGTGCTGAACTGAATGCTTTACACATTAGACTAACTTCGAACATAAATATGACCTGACCAATCTTGTGTTGATTTACAATGTCTGGAACCAGAGAACATCACTAGATCCTCTGTAAATTGTGGACTATGACTGAGACCAATCATTCAGTCCAGGCTTTTTCCCAAGACATATTCCTATTAATTCATTCATCATGTAATTTTTACACACTATAAAGGGCAGCTGGTATTTTCAAATTATTAAAGAAAATGGACAAGTGTGTATTCCAGGATGGGGCATACCTAGCAGGTGAGATTGGACATAACTAAATTTGGCAGAATTATAATAAAACAAAATTATGAAGCAATTATAATAAAGCAAAACAAAAACTGAACATGGTCCTCAATATTAATGAAGATGTTCAGATTATCTCCCTGCAGACGAACCTTCTACACAATGTCAGTCAGATCAAATAACCATTTACAGGAGAAGCATTAAGTCTATGAATAGTGATCCATTACGGTTCTATTGATCAATCTTATTAAAAATGAGTTACATAACCACTCAGCTAGGAAGCATGTGCGGGTGGCTTAGACTGAACCCCGGTCCAATCCAGTCATAGAAGGCAGGCTCAGAGTATTTATAGGGAGATGTGAATGGTAAGGATTTGCGTGATTCTCTTGAGCACCAGAACAGATTTAACAGGATTCCAGACTTAGTTCAGGGCCTCCTGCGTGGGAGCTGTTATAAATAAAAGCTCAATGTTCAACCTTACCTCCAACAAACTGTGCTTTAGTTTCTGTGTGACTGCATCAGTAGTTATTCAGGTATCCTGAACATGCAAGTTTGTTTACACAACAGAATCTTTGTCAGAATTTAAAGCAGCAGACAAATGCACTATTCATTCTTTATGTTTTTTTCTTTTTCAGGAACATGATCCCTTCCAATCTAATAGAAGCAACATTTCAACAGGTGAGAGGAAATAATAATTAACAATTAATTAAATAATAAAATTGAGTTAATACAAGTAATAGTTTGGTGAAAAAACTATTTCACTAATTTTAATGTCCCTTCTAAATTTAAATGTATTTGTTTCACTACATCGTGTTTGGTGTGTGACCAGGAGTTACATGTTGCAGACCAGCCCCTTCTAAACTCTACACACAGCACCCTGCAATTTTCTTATATCAGGCTGTAGACTATTCTTACCATCTGTGCAGTCGTCACCTCACCTAATGCAACTATGCAGCCCTGACACAAAACAATAACAGCTAATCAAGAAGCACAGCCACCACTGCAGTTCCCTTCCATATATTATTGAGGTCCAAAGAAAAACATGCTTTTTGTTGATTTAAATTTTTACCATATACCATTTACAATATAAACACATCACATATCTGTTATATTGCGTAAACGTTTTATGCTGATTGGACCAATAGAAATGCTCTAAAATCTTTTGTACAGAATGACTTTTTACATTAACCTACAGTAAGTTAAGAAGGTTACAAAAGGTAAGAACTTAAAGTTAATAAGGTTTTTGTCTTCTCATGAAAAGTTACTATTCTGGATAACAATGACATATAAGTCGTCTGTCTGCCTTATCACAGGCACAACTTCTCGCCAGAGAAGATGACAGATGAGAAAACTCTACAAAGATGTAAACCCCAAAAAATCACAGGTTACTGCCACAGCAAAGTGACCCAAAGAGGACAACATGAAAGTTAAAACAAACAGTTGGTGTCCAAAGATGAAGAAAAACAAAGTAGTCTTAAAAACCTAATCACTGCATGCAAGAACATATTTTCATGGACATAAAACGTTTATGGTTGTTGTTTTTTTATATTCCATTGTCCAAAACATGCTTAGACTTTAACTGTTCCTTTAATTATTCCTTCTTGCAGAAAGATTTAAACCCTTTAAAAATCATAAAACCTAAAGTTTTAACTGATCCATTCTCCCTCATTATTTGTGTTTCAGTACAAAACAGATCTCGTGCCTAATGTCAAGAGCATCCCACTTGACTCCCAAGCCAACTATGTTTACATCATGCCGGATTATGAGAACCCTAAAATGGGTCATCCAGTGTTTCTGGAGCTGACACCTGCTCCGGAGATTCACTACAAGGTGGTTCCAGGGAAAAGCAGCCAGATGAATGTCCTTGGCATTGTCATTTTCTCTGCCACAATGGGTAAGGAGCTCCTTACTCTACTACCTTTCTAAACTACAAGTTTTAAACTCTGAACCTTATATTTAGGAAGACATACAATACCTTTATACAACACCTTTGACTGCACAGACTGACTGTGTGAAATGCTTTGCCTTTGCTTTATAAAACATAACAGAATAATAGAGAATCTATTAAATAGGAAACACATAAGTGAGAGAGCTCATAAACATCAAGCTAAAGATTATTTTACTTTATATTTTTATAGATTTAATACAATAAAACTTTCAACATCTTTTACTGGATTATTCATGTCCTTCACAAACCCAAACGAAAAAGTGAGAATAAGTTAACTTCACATAATTATCCTGTGGCTAGGCTAATAATATAATGGAAGGAGGAGCTAGCATTAGCAGGTCATTACTTAGCATCCTGTCACAAAAAATCTTGATGTTTTTTACTTATTTGGTCTTTTTACTAGAATATAAATAGACATAATGAATGGACCGACAAAAATGGTTAAAAAGTTGAAAGAAATAATAAGACAAAATCTTGGCAATTTTTTTTACAGTTTCATTTTGTACTGAGGTTTTGCTCTGACAGTCATAACTATTTTCTTTGGGAGTTTTCATGAACCCACAGTATTAATAATTTTATCAACATATTGCTATTTGGCATCTGCCTGGATTTACTATGTAAGCATGCCAATGCAAAAAAATACCACTATCAAAATAGAAAATCTGGGCAAAAAATAAACAATTAAAAATAATAAAAATAAGCATGTGAGTATTGTAAACAAAGAATAACCCTTTCAACATGGCAGCACGATGAAGTCCATTTCCATCCGTATAACCTATATCCCTATTATCCAGTAGAAAGATCTGTTCTCCTCACTCTGATTGTTGTTCATGTCCTCTAGGTCTGCTGCTGGGTCGAATGGGCGAGAGAGGATCTCCGCTAGTCAACGTCTGCCTCTGCATTAATGAATGTGTAATGAAGATCATCAATGCTGCCATGTGGTGAGTCAAATCAAACACAGATTCTGTAGAGTGACACAGATACTTTAAAACAGCACTCTGGATAAAAATGAACTTTTCCTAGCACCCCAAGACCTCCTCTACCCTCTCAATCAGCCAAGTTCAGTTCAGTGTCTGAAGTTTGCTTGTTAAGTTTCAGCATTGGAGCCAAGAGCCTAATGTATCTGTCAAGCAGGACCACAACTTGGATAACCAATTTAGTGTTTTGTAAATGCATTGAATGGATTACTGATTCTGTAGTATCAGATCCTTAAGAGCATGTAAACGCACCCATTCCTTCTTTTCACCCATCCATAAATATACATAGAGCCATGTGAGTCAGAAATCACTGACTGGCTTAGCCCTGTGCTTTTGTTTTCTTTTCCAGCTTCACCAAAACTCATTCAGCCCTCAATTTCACACACCTGCAAATTATTTTCTGGATTAAGGCTCCCATATAGACCCCCCTTTTCCCTGTGTTAGTTTATTCCCATGTTTGACCCTTGCCTTGACCCTTGTCTCTTTGTTTGAATATGGATATGTCTCTGATGATGCCTGCTTGTGTGTTGAGCCATGCCTGTTTTGATGATGAATGGGCCACAATGAAGCCATTACGCGCTTGCAAACACCTCAGATGTCTTTAACATTAGTGACTGCTGTTTTATCTGAGCTGTTTTTTCATTACTGTATGAAAGAATCAGTTTAATATTATTGAGTTGATTTTGTTGATACCACAAGAGTAAGAAAAGTAATTTGGAACCATTTAAAATGATGGGGATGTTGCAGTTAACCTTACTTGTAGAAAAGTGGATCACAGAAATATCACGGAAATCGTGTATAATAAAACTAAAAAGATTATATAAACATAAAACACTTAATATATATATATATTCTTTTTTTTTTTAATGAAAACACGTATGAATAATTAAAAAATTACTCCAACTAAACCCCATGTCTGTGCTGTGCAGGTATTTTCCATTCGGCATCGTGTTTTTGGTGGCGGGGAAGATTTTGGACATGCATGATCCGGTAATCCTGGCGGAGAAGTTGGGGATGTACTTCATGACCGTTCTGGCCGGCCTGTTTGTGCACGGAGTCATCCTGCTCCCAATGTTCTTCTTCCTTTTCACCAAGAAGAACCCCTTCAGCTACATCCGTGGCCTCCTGCAGGCTCTCGTTATCGCGCTAGCTACATCATCCAGGTACAGCAGCTCTGCTGGCCACTAGAGGAACTACACAGAGCCACAAAGTCCAGGGCTCAATAAAACAGACCATAAACATTTTACCATAATTTCATTAATATCTTGTGTTATTTATTTCCTCATTATTTTAAATTAGTTCAGCCACTCTGCCTATTACCATGAAGTGTTTGCTGGAGAACTGCCATGTGGACCGTAAAATTGCTCGGTTTGTGCTACCTGTGGGAGCCACCATCAACATGGACGGAACGGCTCTATATGAGGCAGTGGCTGCTATTTTCATTGCCCAGGTCAATGAGTATGAACTGGACTTTGGACAGCTAGTAACCATCAGGTAAAACATTACAAACTACTGGTTCATACATTTACTGGAAACACCCACCTTGTTCTTTCACTATTGGCCTTTTTTTTAAAAAAGCTGTAAGCTCCCCATTGCTTGGGTTATGCAGTTACGGTTTTGTAATAAAGTGGCCAGTGTGTGGAGCTAGTATGAACAGGCAGAATTCCAATTTTTTTTAAAGGCAGAGGAAGAGATGTAATGATATGCCATAACCCCTTTCATTACCTTCTCAGCATTACGGCTACAGCTGCAAGTATCGGAGCAGCGGGGATCCCACAGGCTGGCCTTGTTACAATGGTGATCGTCCTCACCTCAGTTGGGTTACCACCTGATGACATCACACTTATTGTGGCCATTGATTGGATCCTGTAAGTATGACACCGTGGGCTACAGTAAACTTTGGAGGGGGAGTAGTGCACAGCGCAGCCAGATATCTTGAAGGGCCCCTTTTTTATTTTTTCTTGCAAAACCATTAATTGCATTCATCAGCATACAACTGTGCAAAGCAGTTCATTCAATTTACAGCAGTTTACAGCACATTTCACTTGGGAAAGGACTATGTCTTGGGCTTTGCTTAAAGTCACTGCTGAAGAGATTGGCCTTCCTGAAAACATCTAGCCACAGAATGCCGTGCTTGTCGGCTGCTCTTGGACAAGCATGGCATTCGCGGCTACCTGTTGGAGACGGGTTGGCCAATACCAAATGGATGGACTCATTGACATATGTTAGCCTTAAAGCACCAAACAAAAGCAACCGGTTAAATTGTAGGAGATAAAAAGAGGCCAGAAAACTGAATTATTACAGAATTATGAATTTAGGTGGAGGCCAGAATAAAAAAATTAAAATTCAAGAATAATGAAAGATATGGGACCTTTAACTTAATCAAGAAACTCAAAAGTCTTTGTTTCTGAAATACATATTAGTACTCACTAAGCTTCCTCATGTCTGTTGACGTCTGACACTGCATCCTTTTCTCCAGCGATCGATTCCGCACCATGATCAATGTTTTGGGGGATGCGCTAGCTGCGGGAATCATGGCCCACCTGTGCAGGAAAGACTTCCAGCCCAACGTCCCTAGAAACAACGACCAGAGGGTGAGATACAGTCTGGCGGTCTGAGATACATGTGGTGTCAAGTTTATGTGCGTTGTGCTAGAACAAGTGGATCAGACACAGCAGTGCTGCTGGAGTTTTAAACAGCTAATTGTCACTGCCAGACAAAATATATAGCCAACAGTTTCCTGTGACCACTGATGAAGGACTAGAGGATGACCAATACTGTGCACCAAAACTGTGCAGGAGCTAATGAAATATTGTCTTTGACTTCATATCTACAAGGTGGACCAACACTGTAACAGGTAACGTAATGTCACGTCTAACATAGGTCTAACATGGGTACTGCTGTGTCTGATCAACTCATATCAGTATAACACACACTAAGACGCCAACTGCAGCCTGAGAATGAGCCACCACCTAAATAAAACCTGCTCTGTGGTTCTCCTGACAATTGAGGAACAAGATGATAGCGTAAGAAGTACGCTTTCCGAACTCATATACTATACTGTATAGAATGACACAAGACGTAGAATGAGCAAGACGTGTAGAAACAAGGTAGGTGTACTAAATGAAGCGTCTGGTCAGTGTACGACAGAGTATCTCCATTTTGAGTGTCCAAGTGTTCCCAAAGTTGTAGTTAATGATCTATAGTAAATTATTCAAAAAATCATAAGCTGTTCTACCTACAGCATTTCCTCAAAAGCGTGTGATGCAGGTTTGTCACTGAGTGCTGTGATTGCCAAAAAAAACACCAAACACATTTTGCCTGATTAACTACGTTTTAAAAAATCTGCCTTTTTGTGTTTCCAGAGAGACACAGTCACATCCTATTACGGAAACCAGAGTGTGCAGAGCATTCCTTCCTCAGAGGTGCCTCTGATCGCCAACCGTGACTATATTCTGGAGGTGGTGGGTGACCATGTGATAGAAAGACCCACCGCTTACTATAACCTCTGCCAAGTCTGAGTCTCTGTAAGGAATGCCTGCTGGAAAACTGCTGCCTTTGACTTCACCAAAACCTTCCCATCGTCTTCCTTCTCCTTCGCTTCTGGCCGTGCCATTCTGCGCCGTCCTTACGGCAGAAACTTTTCACCTTCTGCGCTCACCTCCAGGGAACCTGTGAGGTGAAAGCGAAAGTTTTGAGACATACCAGAGACCTCACATTTGAGTACTCAATCCTTTTTGCATTTGGTAAATTAGATTTTTATATATATAAATATATTTCTGTACGATTGTGCATATGTATATATGTTCTAGCGTTGCCTTAAAATACAGCAACTGTCTCAAATCCAATGACACCAGTTAAATTACAGTGACTTTTTAGTGAAAATAATAACAATTAAATGCATACAAAGTAGGGTTTTCTACCCGTTTCAAAAACGTAATCCGCCAAGAAAAGACAGCTTATTTATTTTTCTACTAGACCTAAAAAAACAATCTATTAACTATGTGAATGTACTTAGTACATTTTATATAGTGTCAGAAACCACATAATGAGCTCTATCAGGCATTACTGACAAGGTATAATGAAGAAAAAGAATAACTGAGGGGTTTGGGTCCCCAAAGAGCAAAACATTTTAAAATTCTGTGGGGTCCCTAAAAATAACCTTGTTATGATGCAAAAAAGGAAAAGAGGTTATTCCCTGGTATTCTTCATAAACTACAGATACAGCACTGGGCTGCCTCAGTGTGGCGCTATTGCAAATTGGTTCACCCAGTTGGTTCTTTATAGCCTAGCAAGGTATCTATGCCAGGATACCTTTGAAAACATCACATCACATGCTACAGCATATTTGTAAATCTGACACTTGGCCAATATCCCAAGAGATTGGTGGAAAAAGTGAATCATTGTTCATTTCTCAAACTGAAGACAGATCACACGATTTGTAAAATCTCCATTAATGTTTGGAAGGTGGCATTACAAAGCTAGAGAAGAGCATTTCCAGAAGAACTGCTTTGAGCCTTTTTACTGAAAAACAGACAAATTAGGCATGTCTTTAGCACTATGCTAACTGGCAGGGTATCACTTTTTCATGTTAGCTTTTTCATGTTAGGACCTCCAGCCCTAATTGTAAAAGTATAAGCCTTCATTTCTTAGCTACATTAGTCTTGGACCTTCAGTTCTAATTGTTGGGGTATAAGCTTTCATTACTTAGCTACATCAGTCTTGGACCTCCAGTGTTCATCTTTTGGGGTATGAGCTTTCATTAGTTGTTAGCTACATTAGGTTTAAAGCTCAATACTAATGGTTGGTGCATAACCTTTTAATGCTTAGCTTCAGTGCTAAAGCTGAAGAAACTTTAAATAAGAAATTCAGACAGTGAACATGACTTGGTTAATCTACGAGATAAGGTCAATTTGAATTAATTATGAAACATATTCTAGCAGCTTCTAGTGTCATCAGCTACAGTATTACAAAGCCAAGATGTGCGAGGCCTTGTTCTACTGAAGACGTTGAAGACTGAACATGTGTTTTTAGATGTGTATGGACAGACTGAGCGCACACCACAACTTAGGCTACAGCTTTCTGTTAACGTTACTCAACAGTAAGCGGCAACTGTAAGTTCTTTATTGTGATTTTTTTGTTTGTTTTTTAAATAAAAATCTGAAAGTATTTGTTTACTGTTTTGCATAATTTCAAGACTGAACTGAAGGAATAATGAAGGATTTAAAATGGCTGGATCTGCCATTTCAGCTGCACTGATTTTGAACATTTAAATGCAATAAACATTGCTATTTCTTACTCATTTTATAATTCTGAACAATAGAGATTTATGAATCTCATCAATATATCGAAAATTGGATAGCATTTTCTATCCAAAAGATCTAAATGTATAGGCAACATGAGCTTACTACACTAAAATATGTGCATTTTATTTAAATTCAAATCATTTCCTCATTACAATTTATGTTATAAAGCTGCTGAGCAACTACTTAATAACTTGTATTAAGTAGTTGCTCAGCAGCTTTATAACATAAATATAAAAGGTATTGTATTTTTGGTAAAGCTAATAGTTTTTCATAAACATTTAATTATGCTGTAAGACTACAGCTTTGCATGGGAACATCAAGAGACAGTGTTCAGGATTCACCTGATGTTTTATTTCAAAACAACTCAATGTTACAGTCACTCTTTACAGATTCTTTTAACGTCAATACTTTCAAAAAAGTCTTTAAATTGATTTTAATACAAAAAATTAAAGAAACACTCCAATGAACATGAACAACCATGAATGAGCAAAAATAAATAGTCGTCATCTCGCAATCACTCCTACATAAATTAAGGCTCACATCTGTAACCACTCAAGTAAAACCCACTTTAAGAAATGAATCCAGCAGCTAACTTTAAGGCTGTTGAGAGATTTAATGAAGCTGCATGAGTGCATTTCAGCAGTAGACTAAAGATTTAGCACACTTAAAACTCCACTTAGGAACACCTGAGCCTGCTTACCCCCGCCAGCCACGTCCAAAGGCAGAATCAGCTTCAAAAAGCTTATCTGTCCACACTGACCTTTTCAATCAGAAAGAAAACGGACAGCTCAACAACTTTGAGCCTTACTAGTTTAGTGTAGTCAAAAAGGAATGAAATACAGTTTATATAAAAGCTCTTACAAAGTAAAAGCCATAAAAGTTGTTCGGAGCAACAGAACCACTTTTAAATCTTTTAAGCAACTTTTCAACACATGGTTCCTTACAAGAACCAAATTTTGTATATGAGATTTGTAAGTGTGTAGAACATTTTCAAAGTCTGAAGAACCTTCACATCCTGTAATTGTTCTTTTTCAATTAAGTGCTTTACATGGAACCATATTTCCAAACTAAAAACCCTTCAGGAACCTTTATTTTTAAGACATATGGAGTCACTTATGAGGTGTTTCAGTTATCTCTACAAATGCACAAATGTCTAAGCATCTACTACATGGGCTCATGAGCAAATTGGTGTTTCCTGATTTAATATCCAGTCCCAAAGTGCTACTGCTGATTTAAAAGTGAATATATTTAAAAAAGGAGCGGGATCAATCTGAAGGCATCATGCTGCTACAACTCCAGGAAATGGTTTACAATTTGATTTAAATTCCTCTCTCTCATCAACAGCGCTACACCTTTGTTTCAGTTTAGCAGTAAAGTCTCTGTTTGCTCACAAGTTAGTCTAGTACTTTGCGAGCAACATCAGCTAGCCAGCTAAAAACTATAAACTTCAGCTATAGTTACATAACGCTGGATCATTTACAATTAATTTCTGTATGTGTTCGCTGGCTACGTTGCTGTCATGGTTGAAGGTGCAGTTACACTAAACCTTTCTATTTTTACGTTATTTATGTGGTTGTTGTGTTTACCAACCTCTTTCCTTAAACTTACATTAACCCTATTATTGTGTATTATTTTATCCCTGAAGTTAATATTAATATTTGACTCTGATGATATCTGATGTTGGTGTGTAGCTTAACTCATCTTGACACAGATTCTGAATCAGCAATTTAAACGAGCTAACATGCAGTGTTTTTAGCTACCCTTATCCTTAACCCTTCACTCAAAATTAATAATTATTCTTTAGAAGGGTTATTATTATTATTATTATTATTATTAGCTATTATATTGCTAGCACGGTTGAGGGTATATCTAACTTTATCCTTAACCTTTCATTCTGAATGCACAATTCTAGCCAACATTACTGGGGGATGCAACATGGACCTTAACCCTAATCTTTTCTTTCTGAACTAGTATAAGCTAAACGTTTGGGGAAGTAGCTACCCTTAGCCCTTTAAGTTTGAATGAAGGGGTACATTTCCTAATGTGAGTAAATAACTAAAACTGTAATCCTATTATTTACCCAACATTAATGTGAGCTTCCTTATCAACAATAATTTAGCAAGCTAACTTAGGTAGTTTGCTAGCTAACTAATGAATGTCCTCTCTAGTTCTTTGTTTTGATGCTTAACAAAATAAGCTTTGTCTACTTAGATGAACCAAACTACGCATCTCCGTCAAGTCCTAAAACTCCTAAGTAATTGAAAACTAATTTAAAACGAAATCATAAAACCAACTTGATAACGAAAAAAACCAAACAAAACAAAACTTCAGCAAAACAAAATAAAATTTAATGATCGTAAATGCCAAGAGAAACAATCAAAACAAAGGAAAACACTTAAGCAAAGAAAAAATTAAGAAAAAAAAAGACAAAAAAAAGACCAAAAAAAAGACCAAAAAAAAAAAAAAAAAAAAAAAAAAAATCACAAGGCAGTCTTCAGAAGCATATGCATTAATACAAACAGCCAATTTCTAACCACCCTAAACAGCACAAAAAAGAAAAATAAAGTAAATAAATGTTTGCCTCTACACGAAAACGAAACTGAAAGGGGAAAAAAAAGCAAACCGTACATAATATATTGCAAATGCTGAAATGTGAAAAATTGGAACACCGATATAGCATTATATCATTATACTTTCCTTTCTGAGGGGGCGGCCCACAGTGACCCCATCTCATCTCATCTCTCTTTAGGGGAGTTAAACCTTCTCTTTGGTCCTTTTTAGTCATTTTCAGAGGGTCCCTTTCTGACGAATGACAGCGTATTAAACACATTCCCCTCACTTAACAGAGACTTTTTAACTGTTTGTTTTACAAACGCTTTACTATTTTTTTTTTTTGCCACAAAAGGAGTCTCAAACAAAAGAAAATTGCAGTCTGGTCGTAAAAACTCACAACAAAACAAGCAAAAAAAAAACCCCCAAAAAAAACCACACGCTCCAAAAATTAAACAATGTTTTAAAGGAGCAGAGGGTGAAAAATAAGGCAACTTAAATATTGAATACTGTGTAAATACTGTAATATGTTTCTATATGGACTGTTAAACTAGCGGCCTGCCTGTCTAATCATGCGCATGGCACACACAGATTACCATGACATATATTAGCGTTAGCATCAAAAGTAAAATTCTAGTGAATGTGTTGAAACGCTCCCGAGAATATCTAGAACATTTGCTGCAATTGAATTAATAAAAAAAATAATAAAAAACGTTTGTGGGGGCAAAAAAAAAAAAAAAAGAAAAGAAAAGTTATCTGTCCAATAGAACACTAGACTGTGGCTGCGCAGTAAAAAGTTTTGGGTAAAGTGGATTACACAAAAAAAAATAACAGTATTTTAATTCTTTAAACCTGCACCACCTTCTGTTACGGTACAAAACAAAGCTTTGGCCGTGACTGTGCAATCTACTTGTGTGTTTTGCTAGTTTTGAAGGAGACCTGCAAGATTTTGTCCCCAAGGCGATAGCCGTTCAGGCTGGCAATGGCCATGGCCGCCTCCTCGTAGTTTGTCATGGTGACGAAGCCGAAGCCTTTACACTTGTTGGTGTTGAAGTCGCGGATGACTTTGACATTAGTGACCGCACCAAAGGGCCCAAACATCTGCCACAGGATTCCCTCGTCCGTGTCCTGGCTCAAGTTGTAGATGAAGATACACCAACCAGATGTTGAGTTCCCTGGCACATTCACACCCGACACACTGCTCATGTGGTCCACGCCCATTGGAGAAAACCTGTAGGAGGCAACAGAGGTGGTTCAAAACCTCCCAACCAGAGACAACGTGACAAATGTTATTGGCAAAACAAAACAAACTGTTTATAATATGTAGAATAGTGATAATTATCAACATTACACAAACATTCCCAGTATAAATAGACCACGGTTGTGTTTTTTGGGAAACTTGGATTCAAGATTCAGTTAGTTTTGGTCATTTATAAACATGAAACCAGCTGAACTATAATATAAAGTTAATGAAATATCGGTTAAATCAATATCGGAAAATCAAAAATGCATTATTAAAAGTACTGAACAACAATGAATATGCCACTTAACATTTGTTAAACAACTGCAATAAAACACAGATGTGCTCCTGAACAGATGTGGTACATGTGGGCTGTACCTGAACCTCTGGGCCTGATGGTGGACCGGCCCACCAAAGCGGCGGGATTGGGCGTGGTAGATCTGTGAGATTATCTGGGTGTTCTTCACTTGGTTGGGATTTGCTGCGAATTTAACAGTGATGGGCTCCGCGGCCCCTGGGGGTTTTTGTCCATTTAGGTCTTTGATGGCATCCTCAGCCTCTGCACGTTTATCAAACCGGATAAACGCCACGCCTCGAGAAAGTCCTAAAACAATGAGGAACCTCACATAAAACCACCAAACCAATCAAAAACCAAAATCAAACTCATTCTAATTCCCCTACTCAAAGCGCTCATTGTCATCAGCCAGGATGCATTTGCCGCTTCTTCGCTTTAGCTCTAGAGCCACAAGGCTAACATAGCTTACAAAAATCAGATATATGGGCCCTGTCTGTAAATAAGTTGTAATTTGTCTGGCTGGATATACAGTAGGCTTTGTCAGTATACAATTGTCTATGTAAATGTACGATGTGAGTCATCAAAGAACAAGATTTCTAAACTCACAGTGTCTGTTTGTCTTTAGTTTACAGCTTACCCAACCATTTAAAAGACTCAAGATGTAAAGCTTGAAATGCAAGCTCCTCAGATTAGCCTTGAGAAACTGCTAATGGACAAAAAACTCAAGGTAAATAATGTAGCATAGCTAGCTAATGCTCTTAATAAAAAAAAAAACCCAATTACACTCATATCACTCCAACCACATATAACTCAGTATGATATTGGACAGGCAAGGGGGGTGGGTGGGGGGGGGGTATTTATTTTTATTGATCAACACAATTACGTAATAATCAGGCTTCTTGCATCTTCCTCTCTTTTTTTTTTATTCTGATCACCTGTGGCCTGATCGACGAGCACACGTGAGTTGATGATCCGGCCGTAACGTGAAAACATGTCCTCCACATCTTTTTGTGTCATGGTCTTAGGCAGTCCGCTAATATAGAGGTTAGCATCCTTAATGGAGTCAGAACTCGGTCTAGCGTAGGAAACCTGCAGAACATGAATTAGAAGGAAAAAAAATGACCTTACAAATAAGTAAGAGCTAGACATTTAAATACAATCTACATCTAATCACAAATTTAAAAAAGTGTACTTCTGTGCACAAAGCTCAAATTAATCTAATAACACTTATATACAGTCAACCCCAGAAATACTTGACACCCTCCATAAATATGAAATTAACAAACCAAAAGAACCGCGCATGCAGTAAATCATATTCAGGGCTTAAACAAATGGCTTAAACAAAATGGACAAGGTTTGGGTGCAAAGGTTTGTTTGAACAAAATGAATGTTCCCTTTAGTAACACAAACTTTCATAAAAGTGCAGATTCCAAAATATTGACACCCCAAATTTTAGTATTAGGTGGATTCTCCCCTGGTGAAAATGACAGCACTAACCCTGTTTCTGTTGTGTTTAACAAGGTTGGAGAACACTTGTGAAGTGATGTTGAACCACTCCAGAATATTTCCAACTCGGTGAGAATCTTGGGTTTTCTTTTGTGAACTGCCCCCCTCAGTTGAGGCCACAGATTTTCAATTGGGTCCAAGTCTGGAGACTGAACGGGACACTGCAAAACAGCCCACAAGCATCAAAGAGCCACCATCATATTTTACGAGGTACTGTTCTTTGTGACAGTACCTCCGTTCTTTTTTTTTTTTTGCCAAACAATGCTGCTGTGCATGGCCAAAATGTTTTTGCCTCATCTGACAACACACAAACCCAGTTGTAAATTTCAATGCTGCTTGGCAAGACTTTAGAATTAGTGTCTTGGTCTTATGAAAGGACTTATTATTACATGGAGCTTGTTCAACAGGCTCCTGGTCATAGAAGTGCAACTTGCTGTTCAAAATAATAAACCTCTAACATAACTAAACCTTGCAGTTGTAAACCTGTAATCTCAGCATCTTCCTCTCTTAGACTCACATTCCTAGAAAATTTTCCACAGCTCCATACTTTCTCTATGGCCTTTTCTTTTTCTACCCAGTTTCTATAGCCCTGATTTCGCCTTTTTTCTTAACTGCTGACCTATTTTTAAAGGTATTCCTCAATTTTTTTTAACTGAGCCTATAGCCCGGGTTACTCATGCTGCTGGATGACAAAGGGGGTTTACCTGTGTGTTACCTCATAACCCAGCAAAACAGGAAATGGTCACAGACAAAAAAAAAATGTTTCTAGATAGTAAACGTAATATCCAGAACCATCCCCGCCCCAATCAACAACACTTATTTCTATGGTTTTATCTATAGTATTTTCAAGGGTGCCAATAATTTTACCACATGCTGCTGACAGAATGAACTATTTCAAAGACAACACTTCCACAGAATCATCTTTATTGAACAAGTAGTTAGTAATTCATCCAAACATTTGTGGAAAAATAAAATCACAGGATTTAGTGCCAATTTGTGATTGTTTTCAAATCACTTTTTTTGAGGGATTTCAATATTTCTGAAGTTGACTGTACAAAATGAAACAAGATTTAAATTTGCCATTGACAAAGAACTGTTACTCAACTTAGAAAATACATTAAAGTTTTCACTTAAAAGTAAACCAAACTAATTGTAGATTAAAGTCAAAGAGTTCTAAAAAGGCCACATCCTGTAAACTAGATGTTCTTAGATGATACACAAGTGCAGAGAAAATGGCACTGTACACAGGAACACCTTTGATGACGTTACCTTGATAGTTTTAGACTGTAGCCTCAGGCCATTGAGTGTACTGATTGCTCTTTCTGCATCACTAGGGTTAAGATAGTTAACAAATCCGTACCCTAAACTGTGGCCTAGAGAAAAAAAAAAGGAAAACAATAAAAATAAAAACAAAAAAAAAAACTTGCAACGTTCCAAATACAAAGAAAAAAATGAAAACAAACACTTGAATAGTAGAAAGATCAAACAAACAAATTAAGTCAAGTCAAGAAGGAGATAGTTGTGGTATTTTTTTTTATCTTTAAATTTCAATAAACTTAAGAGTAGCAGTGGGCAGTACAGTGTTATTTTTTTTTAGTTTAATCAGAATCATTATAGATCAGTGGGAAACAGTCATTGCCCTCTATGCCCTATCAGAGGGCCTAAAATATTCTCAACACACACACACAGATATATATATATATATATATATATATATATATATATATATATATATATATATATATATATATATATATAAAATTTTATTTTATCTACTTGCAGTTTGACAATCAACATCTAAACAATTACAAAAATATAGGCAAATAAATTATTCAAACGTGTCTATTCAATCTGTGTTTGAGCATGAAGGGTTAAGTGGAAGCCTGTGAGCCTGTGTCTTCCCCTATAAGGACTGCGCTAGGCTACCACCGCTAGCTAGTTCTCTGAGTAACGATGGAAGCTGAAGCTAGCACAACCGCTATAGAGGTGGACACCTTTGCAAATTGGTTATCCAAGTCGTTTTCTAGATTAACTTTTAATGAGAAGTTGGAGTTAGTCGGCAAAGAACAACCTGCACCGGAGCTTAATTTGTTGCAAAAAACAAAGGCTTTTGAGAGGCATTTCAACTCCAGCAATTACACGCAATACCCTTGGATGACAGGCCCGATCAGGGAGCAGAAGCTGAACGCGACTGGACAGACCCGACTGTCAGATTTGGCATTGATTTCCACTGAGAAAGAACTGTTAATGTGTTAATGGGTTTAAAAGCAAAGGATCAGTTGCATGACCCTGCCATCAACCACTTCATCCAACAGGACAGAAGAATGGACTGCGTTTTCAAGTAATTCCTTGATGATGAGTGGGTAAGTTATTTAATGTTGTTCAGGGTGCCGTGCCAGCTGGTTTGATTGCGTCTGCGTTGTTGATGCTGTTTAAGAAAACAACATAATAAAACATCTCTACTTTTCTGATTGATGTGTATGTCGTTAGTAACTGCTGTGTGTGTTGTATTGATATATGTTTTGAAGGTGCACGTTCTTACATTTCACGCATGTAAGTGTTTCACTCGTGAGCAAACTGCGCTTTTGTGCACTCGATTTTTGACATTAACATGACACCATGCCCTCGGGCGCGTCGTCTACATACTCCTCTGAAGCGCAAAGGGAGCCGTGTGATGTTCGTTTATTTATAAGGAGGAACCTTATTTTGCTCATCTATGTTGTACAGACGTTATTGTTTGCAGTTTATTAGGAGAGGGAACAGTATTTTTTTTTATTAGGGGGAGAGGGCCGAGGCTTAAGGGTCACTGTTCACTACTGTTATAGATCATATCTGACTGACATCACACTTTTTGACATCTCAAATCAGATTTTCTGAGACACACTTGCAAGCAATCAGACTGGGTGCGCCTTGACATGACCAACCTATATGCATCAATAACTGATGTAACAATGTAAGAGTTAGTAATTCTATAGCTATCCGAGAGACAGAAACTTTAAACACAAATAGTTGGCGGTGCATCATCTGACAAAAAAGTCTTTGACATCTGATTCGAGTGGCCAGAATGTCCAGCTTGAAACACATTCATAAAAATCAGCTTGAAATCACATCGTAAACCTCCTCCAAATGTGGTTTGGGTCCAAAGTATAATAAGTTTTATTTTTAAAAAAACATCTGGATACAACCAGGATATGCCTACAACGTTTTGGGCTGGCAGTCTAAACAAGGGATTATCTTAGTAAGACAAGTTACTGATTGGTATAACCTCCATTCAAACTGAATATTCATCCTAATATTGACATAAAATGGAATGTCCAATAAAGCTGACGAATATTAAAATAAATTAAATAGAATTTATAAATATTATGAAAATAGTTAATAAAATAGCATGTCTCTGAATGGATGTAACAAGTACAGACTAGTCCCCCAAAAGGGGACTCAAAACTTTGTCATTATCTTAGCATTACCTACAGTTTTTCTAGGCTACAAAGGCAAATATTTATTTTTTTATAGGGGCACACAATTAAGAATACATCTTTTTTTTTTTGTTTTCAGGTGTCTGTTGCAACAATAGCCATAACCGTCTTTTACCCTTCAAACACAAGGGCGTTTCAAATACCTTTCCAACGAAAACGAAAAACCTTTGCCCTCTTCAACCCGAAGCAGAACACTTTGTTTTTGGAAGCAGAAAACAGAAACGCACGGCCACACATTTGGGATTAGCATGGACACCAAAGATTTTTTTCAAGCTTGAACGACTATTACATTCCAAATTTCAGCATTGTCCAATGGTCGAGGGGAGCGTGTATGGGATGAGCTTATCAAACAACCAGCAAAGCTGTAACTGTCTTTATTTTAATTCTTTTTTCCACCTTAAAAAAAGGTACTGATCAGTTTTGATCTTATAACTTTGCACAAAACTGTTTTGAAGAAATCTGAAAATAAATCTGAAGTATAAAAATATTTACATAATAATTAAAACATTTAAATCTAAAACACATTTACACTGTAATATACAGCAAAACCACCAGTAATTAATATGAATGTTTAACTGTACCGCCCACTACTACACCACATGTTCATCAAAATATATTAGGTGGATAAAAAAAGAAAACACAGCAGGTAAAATAACTGCATGTGTTTTTTTCATTGTTCTTTAGTTTTAAAAGGTCATTCCCAAAGCAGGGCAAAACTTTCACCGGAGTAATTTAATCCTACAACACTGAATGCATTCCATTTGAACCACAACACAGGTTAAAAAGGCAAATATTGCAAGTGAAATTATCTCAACGTCCATCAACGTCTAATATTTCACCTCATGGCATAAGAACGTAAGGCTACGTATACCTATTTGGACAAGAGTTTAATCAAGTGGAAATCACTTGCAGTCTCATAATGAGAACAATCAGCTATACCGACTGCATTTTAGAAGGTCTCACTCGCCACGTAGTCTGTCCATTTACACAGCCGAGACTTTGTGTGCATGTGTTTGTTAATGACAAATACTTACCTGCTACTTTGTCGCGGATAAGTTTAGCAGACTCCACCTCACCGATGCTGCTGAAAAGGCTGCGCAGCTCATCCTGGCTCATGTTCTGAGGTAAGTAATTTACAATAAGGTTGGTTTTAGAGTCTTTCGGCTCATCCACCATGTGATCTTCGTAACCGTTCGACATGTCATATACCTCCTGAAAGGTTGGGAAAGAAAATCACATTAGCATTTGCATTAACAGAGCTGACATGCGCTAAAACACAGAATGTAAACAGGATACAAGTGCATTGCTTAAAAAAAAAAAAAAAGTTTCATAATGAAACTGTAAAATCTGAATGTTTTTAATTTTGCTTGTTTTAGTAATTTATTCTGTAAGGGAATATGATTTGTGATCAGAGCTGGTTTGACTCCCTTGATTTGATGTTCAAAAGAACAAGAGTAAAACATTTTGTTGACAAAAATAGAAAGGAAGATCAATGTATTGGTATTCCAAATTATCAGACATAAGGGGATAAAATAGCACTGCATATTGGGTACTAAAGTATATCATACTGCCCAGCTCCGATGAGGGTTATTTTGGTTATTCTTTTAAACTAGGTTTAGGTATCAAAAACAGACCCACGGTTTGCAATAAAATTTGCCGTTTATAATGACACTCAGACATGCATCAGTCAAATTCATCCACCCAAGACATGATAAAACCAAACACATTAAAGTCCAGATTAACGGAACGTTTCTCCTACTGAATTCAGATAAAAACTAAACCAACCTCCAATCACAGCAAAGTTGCAGCCTATCAGGTGTCAAATAACCCTTAAAGAAATGATGCTCCAACTAGCAGTTTTCATTGGACTGCCATATGTGTTTGAGTCATCAAAGCCAAAGGACACTGACTACACTCGCCATCTAATTTGGTGTAATTTTAGCTCATTATCACTTGAACTTGTGTCAGTCTTCTACAGGTTCTGTATCGAGCAGGGCTGTTTTTAAGCTAGCTAACGTCAACCAGCTCCTTTTTCTGTTTAACATTTAGCTGTTGGTAGACAGACGGTTTGACATTCATTGGTTTCAAAATACGGCACTGCATTCATCTAATGGCCATGCAAGTGAAATAAACTGCTTATAATCCACTTTTAAATTATGTTGGGTGCGACAGCATGAAAGCGACATGAATAGGGGGTTTTGAAATCTAAGATTCCAACAACTGAATGCCCTGAACAAGTTTCAGTTGCACTTACCGGTTCCTACAAGGGCAATTTAATTCATATATGCTTTAGAGTACGTGACGATTAGTGCAAAAATGCGTCTGTGGGGAAGCACTTTACAAGAACTGTATTTCTTGTGTTCTTTTCCATTAGCAAAAAAACTGACTATGGAAAGCACTCAAAAGTGTGGATCCACCTTATGAAAGAAAAATTACCTTCATATATGTAAATATTCAAGCTCGTGTTGCATTTGGATGCTCATGGGAAGGCACACCAGATTAGGTTAACTAGTATATACAACTTTACTCCATTCAAGAGCTTGTTCATAGGTAAGCAGGAAAAAGCAAAAGGAGAATACTGCTTTGTCCTTGCTGTGTTAAAATAGCAAACAAATATAAAAGTCCATCAGGTATGTTTCACATTCACTGCAGGTTTAGCGTTTTTCACTTTTTATATCCTGTTATACATCACAACTTGTAAACTCATGTTTCACCTAGAATCCAATGTATATATGTTTAAAATATAAGTTCAGATATAACCAGAAAGGCTGTGAGTCTTTAGATAAACTAGAACCATCTAACGTTACAGCCTTTTTTTCTTTAGCTTAAGTCTCTCTCATCCTATCCACCTTAAAGTCATATACATTCCTACACAAAACAAGCAAAAAAAAGAATTTCTGCTCCAAAGGTAAAGCGTCCCAGAACCATATAGTTCCTGCATAACCAGCCTTTTAGAAAAGTGAAGCCAAGTTCAGATATTGGGGGATTAAACGCTCTAGGCTCTGAAAGTGTCCCGTTCAGACCAGAAGAGAGGGCTTATTGTTTTCTGCCAAAGCAGTGACTTTCAGCGCTGAAACAAACAGCAATTATTAGGACCTCTGACTGAGAGGTGGAGATCGAATCCAATTGTAAAACCCATTCTGAACTTATTTGGTCAAAAAATAACTCACACAAACTCACTGCAACATCTTTACAGACACCTCAACTGTTAAATATAATATCAGATGTTTCAGCGTTTTGTGTATTTACTCTATATCTTTATTACAGCTTTGACTCAAGTCTTTTTTACTTTTTAGTTTTTCTGCATTTGTAACACCACAGTGATACAATTCCACACAAAGCTAATGCAAGCCAATCTAGTCTAACTCAAACATTTATGCATACATGAAAAATACGATGCCACTAAAAAGATCTAAATCTGCAAAATATACATGGTAAACACATAAACTGAACCATATATACTGTATCACTGCTGAAAACATTCCCATGAATGATTTCGCTTATCAGCAGTTTGTTGAAGAGGAATTCCATTAACATAACAAAATAGTGGTTAAAATGTAAAGAAAGTTATTATATGGAATGCTAATGACGATAAAACAATGGAAAACCTGAAAATATAGGTTTTCTGTTTTTAAAATAGGGACTCAAAACGCCTTGCAAGTATGCCTCCACCATGAATTAATTTTAAGGCCAAAATCTTCTCAAAACTATCATAAAACAGCGTCCCAAACATCAGACAGTGTTGATAATCTTACGTAATAATATTTTTTTTTTTTTTTTTTTTTTTTTTTAAGAAGCGGACGTTTGGTTCCTTTCACAGCTGACTGATAATTTTTCACACCAAACCACTCTGAATGATTGTTTATACCTTAACCTCTTAAATAA
Source organism: Megaleporinus macrocephalus (assembly GCA_021613375.1). Lineage (NCBI taxonomy): Eukaryota > Metazoa > Chordata > Actinopteri > Characiformes > Anostomidae > Megaleporinus > Megaleporinus macrocephalus. The sequence goes on from CM038708.1 coordinate 37,856,036, forward strand.
TGGGTGAAATGGGTGGAATTGCCCTCTAAATGATCAAGCTTATCTATACTGAAAGAGTCAGGGATAACTATGTATGCCTCTTTGACAATTACACGCCAGTGTGTACAGGTCCAGTACTGATAACCCACACTGCGTCACTAGTAGATACAGGTTCTACTCACTTTTAAGTATCTAATGTGTCCCCTTCTGACTGCCATGAAGAGCCGTCACAGATCCCGACTCTGAAGATACCAAAAACAAAATAAGGTAATAAAAATACACGCTGATTTAAAAAAAATAAAAAGAAAGAAAATAGAACAGAGGGAGGCAGGGAAAGTAAACAGGCAGGTTTAGGGGTTCAAAGCAAAGTGAATTAAATAAATTGAATGAAAATAAATAAGAAAAGATGAGCCGCCTTCTGATATTACCTGTGGAAAGAACATAACAGCCATCAGTCATTAAGACTGGGACAGTTTCAGCGTGTATTTTTAACACCTCACTTTGACTGTACTAGCATACATACATGTCTCTGACAGCAGAAAGTGCTTTATGAACTAATTAACTCTGAACCTATATGTAAATAAGTAATACACTGCCATGATGGGGCTTTCCACCATATATGCAGGCATGAATCTGCCTGCAAATACAGTTACAAGTTGTATAATGTATTAAAAGCTGATGAAAAAATTGCCCAATTTCTTCTTAATTTACTTCCACCTGCAACCTAAACTCCATGCCACACTTTAGTAACCATGTTAAGACAAATGACAGAACAGTCTTAACATGTTTTTTATATTTCCTAATAAGACAAATGTCACATTTAACACATTCAACAGAGGACTACAACCATAACTATCATAACGTGTCATAATATGCTTTTTGAGCACATCATGGATATTGTGAATACTAAAAGAACATTGAACTACAAGTTTTATTGTAGAGAGCACAATATGTGCAGTTTATTAATATTTAGTGTTTAAAACTGTACAACTATAGCTCCACTGGTTCTTTTTGTTGCCTGTTCTGACTCAAAACTAGAACATGTAACACATTGAAGGTTGAACATCTGTGTGCTCATGGTTAAAACCAAAGTTACATTCGCGAGTTAGCTAGCAAGCTCTGCAAAAGCACAAACTGATAACATCACTATAACACTGAGGAAAAATGATTAGGCTAACAGTGAAGTTAACACACTGGATAACTCATTAGACTTGTTTGGATGATTTGGGTGCAAGTACACAAGCACTTGTCAATTCTAGAATGTGGGCACACGCATGAACAAGTTACAGTTCCAGCACACAAGTACACAAAACATCTGTCTACACAGCAGTGGACTTGCCCTATCAGTTGCTCTATGTACCTCTGTAGTAGACCTACAACACTTAGCTAGCATGTCCTCACGCCCTACAATTTAAGCACCAGGTAAGTGCCAGGGAACTCACATTCTAACCACAAAGCTTTGCTAATACACATTTATGCTGTGGAGCTAAAGGGATAACCATCTAATGAGAACTAACATTATCAACTCAGAATGCCTAACCAGTGTGTTCTCGTGTCCTGGAACTGCAAGGCCTGTAGAACATGTACTGGCAGTAGAACACTTAACTAGTAAGTACTTACATTCTCACAACAGAATGTTTAGCTAGTTCAAGCCTGCAAACTAACTACAAAGCTTAGCTAGCACGTACCTATGTCTGAAACTCTAATGCCTAGCTACTGCATACTCATGTTCTGGAGCCAGAAGGCTTAGCTAGTATGCTCTCACGTTCTAAGTGCAAACTTGAATCTATGTTTACTTGTGTTCTAGAACTAGAACTCATGAATACTGTGTACTTATGGAACTAAAATAGCCAGCTATGACATTCTAGCATGCATTCACATTCCAACTTCAACGCTTAGCCTGATTAAATTCAGGTGTGTTCTAGAATTTAAACGTTCTAGTATGTACTCCCGTTCAACCAGAAGAGTGCAGTCGCGGACTAACTTGGCTAGTTCGCTTTATTCTGGCCGCTCACTGGCTATAAACGAATGCCTGGCTAGTGCGCACTCGTGTTCCAACTCAATGGGCGGCTAGTAGTCTATGGACAGCTTATATGTTTTTATTAGATTTCAAGTGCGAATGTTGGAACGCAGCCACTCGTCGGACTCGGTGTTTAAAAAAAAACACACTGACGACATTTGTGGCATAGCTACGACTCAACAGCTCGGAACTGCAGAGCGGGGTCGTTCGTTTTCGCGCACACATTTACTCTAGCTGAGCTAACTTGTCGCTGCCGTGGCCGACCAGCGATCTGATCCGCAGACCGCGGTGCTTATTTTCACAGCCATGCGCCGTCCCGCGGCCCGTTTGCCGGCTGCATTCAAACTCAAGCGCGCTGCCCGCGGCCTGGTTAACGCTGCAGGCCTGCAGCGCATGGCACTCGGTCAGCGTTGTGAAAGCTTCGAGCAAACACGCGGTACAGGCGCGTTTATACGTAAACAGAAAGCGCGGGGAGGATGTTCAGACCAGCTTACCGACTTCGCCGCCGCTCTGCTGGTTTCGCAAAACGAACCGAAGAAGTTTTTATTCGTAATGAAGAACTCCACAAGCGCCGAATGCAGCACAAGAAAAGTCTAGGAAGACCGCCGGGCCCCGCCCACCTGCATACAGTCACCGCCCACATGCGGATGATTCGATTTCGTTTCTTGTCACCGCCCTTTCAATGTTAGTGGCTAACGAGGTTAACTAACCGCTATACGTAGTTATAGATCACACATTCAGATTTCTGCTTTAGTAAAACCATTTAAAGACATTTCTGTTTAGCAGTAAAGCTAAAACCCAAATCTGTGTTTACCCGAACCAAACAACTCTGAGATTCCAGCAACCACACAACATTGTCACATTATTTACTTTCTTACAAAGTTGCTACAATGTTGTCATTTTATGTTTTCTGAACAACGTCGTCACAAAGTAATATTGTCATGCGGCATTATTTCTTCCGGTTGGCAAAACATGGAGTTCCATGCAGATATAATGGAATGTATGAAAAATTTTAAGAGATTATGCCAATGCACTAACAATGTCGCCACTATGTTCTCACAACATTATCTGATAACATCATAACTTTCTGATAAATTACATTTCAATGTTGTGACAACGTTGTGGACACTAAAACCATAGATTGTCAGAATGTAACTTTGCAAGTTACTTCGCTTTTGTGAAAAAAATATACTGTAAAAACCTCAAAGATCTGTTTTTTGGTGAAATTCATTAATGCTATAGTATTGTTTGCTAGCAAATAGGAACCCACATTTACTCCATGGCTTGTTATGGTATTCAAGGTGGCTTCTATTCAATTCATGTTTTTCAATTTAAGTTTATTTCTTTAGCGCTTTTTACAACAATGTTGTCACAGAGCTGCTTTACATAAGTTTTGAAAACAGACAGTTACATAATATATCCCCAACAGTGGAAAGGAAGGGGAGACCCAGCTTCCTCTAGTATTAGTTGTTTAATACGCTAAATACCAAAGAAAAGCTAAGAGAGTCTCTGTTTGAAATCTGGATGGCAAAGCTTTAGAAACTGCCTTTGTAGAGGTAGTCTCTTAATGGGGCAGTCTATGACTGAGTCTTTATGTAAAGTGCGCGTGAGCTGAGGAGGAAGCCCTACTGGTCAGTCTTCCAACAGCGTTCAACAAAAACAGGAGAACAGTCATTATCTCAGGAAGCGTAAAGAGAGGAATTTAGTTCGGCTCAGGAGTATGTAGAAAATATGAAAAACAGATAAAAAATTTCAGAGTGTGGCTGGTGACTCGGGCAGATCTAAATATAACAGCCTAAACTAAAAAGAGAGAACCAGAAAGTAACTTAGACATGAGAGTACCCTGAGACACTGGGAAACCCCCCCCCTCCACTGTCAGCAAACCTGTGTGATCACATGAAGTGGTGGGACAACAGCACCAACATCTCAGTATACCATAAACCTCTGTGTCCATGAACGCTTCTGTGATGATACTAAGTGATTGCTGTAGTGTTTTAGGTGGTTGTTAGGGTGTTGCTAGATCACTTTTGTGTTTGCGGGAGCAACTTAACCAGTGGCTAAAAGTGACAGTTAGCAGGTGTAGAAATGTAGGAATATGGATATGCAGACAACTTCTCCAGTTATTTTAATGTTTTAAAAGCCGAACACAGCTAGTCACACACTTACAAGCTTACAATTGAGGGTGACAGCAGGGTGAGTTTTTTTCAGACGCATGCATACTGTTGAGTCGATGGGTCTAGGATCCTAAAGTCTATATGAAAGAAATACTCAGGGCATACATCTCTCGACCCAAATGACTTCTTCAACAGATTTGACCTGGCATCTGCCCCTCCCTCTGACCACTCCACACAACTATTATTTAATTGTTATTCCAAAAACTGTGATTGCTAGAATGTTGTTATTGTATTGAAGGTAGTTGCTATGCCATCTGTGGTAGTTGTTCAGCTAAGGTCAAAACGCCAAGCCAGGGCCAGGGGAGTAAAGCCCCCCAGTATTAGGCTGTGGAGCAGTGGAACTGTATTCTCTGGTGTGATGGAACTCCATCTAGTACTCATCATCCAACATCAGTACCTGACCTGACTAATACTCTTGTAAATGCAATCACATCCTCACAGCAATGTTTCAACAACTAGTGGAAAATCTTCCCAGAAAAATAGGCTAGAGGCTGTTACTTCAGCAAAGATTGGCACAATCTTTATTGATATTCTTTATTTTGGAAGAAACACTGGATCAGGATCAAATTTTCAAACACGTGAAAACATTTACAACAAAAATAGCTGAAATTCTTTTAAGCATGAGATCACAGGTCAAAAGCACTTTTTTCAGATATAGTGATATAATGATACAGTTTTTATTAGGCCACAGAACTCTTACCTACGTCATCCTTTAAGTGACGAGGATTTTTATTTTGCTCTTATAACTGTTTTGGTGGCCCTTGTTTTAATTATTTGAAAAATGCTTTAAATGTTAAGAGGCAAAATAGCCTCTCCTATTAGCATACGTTCATACAAAAAGCAATTTGTAGTAAACACATGTAGTAAACTGTAATTGAATAAGCTTACTAGCTTGGTTTATGGTTTAATTACATTTGAGCATGGAGATCTTAAATAAATAAAATAAAAATTGTACACAATAAATCTGACTATCATATGACAAAAAATAGTCACGATGACCTACAAAGCCTTACATTTATCCATATTTACACATAACAATAACAGTAAATGTAGTTTTATATTATCAATAAAAATAATACAACCAAATGTTTATAATTATGTGCTTTAATTTTATATAACATATATTTTTATTATTATATTATAATGGTTTATTCAGCGTGGACCTTTACTGTATTCAATAACGCCGCTGTTCACGTCACTTCCCGTCGTGTATAAAAAGGAAAAAGATTTATGTTTAATAGAAATATTACTTTTATATTTTAACAAAAACAACAATAATAATACGTAAAAGTTTATATTTGAACATGTCCTTACGATGGAAGTTTACTGTATGGAATGACGCCACCGCTCACGTCACTTCCCCCCGTGCTGCAGTCTGCAGAGATGGCGGAGCGTCAGGCCGCGGACTCGGAACTGGACGAGTTATTGGACAGTAAGGTTTGAGATTAAGGGGGATAAATAGACAGTAAACGTAGCCTATTAAGACTATTAGAAATGCATTGAAATAGCATTGTTGAATTCTTCTTGGATTCCTCTTAGTGGAATTTCTCTTTCCACCTTAAACAGTGCAGCAGTTAAGTTCTGGCGATCTTGCACCATTTAAGTTGAAACGGAGAAATTCGAATAAGAAGCCAAGTGTTGCCTCACCCTGTAACATCCAGAGGCATTCCACATTTAGTTGCTGCACTGTACTATTGTTTTACCTTACATTCCTCTTCAGGTCAATGGTCGAGGTCAATGTGTCACACCTGAATGTACGCCTATGGCCGGTATCAGGTACTCACAGAGTCTGTCTCTCCAGATGCTCTAGATGATTTTGAGAAGACGAGCGTGCCTCGTGTGGCTCCTGAAGCTGCAGCGGCGCCCAGCACTGAAGCGAAAAGTTCTGGGCCAAAGGTGAATTTTGCTGCTGTCATATATTACAAATTCAAAAGTCTGTAGCTACTAGAGTTTTTGCCTAAATAAGAGTATAAATAGTAAGTTCATACCTATTTCTGTAGTAACCGCCTGCTCTGCTGGGAAGAAACCACCTAAAGCACACTGGCAGCAACCTGGCAATCACCACCTTTTAACTCTTTAGCATTTAAAGCCAGACGATGGAAATAAGTAATTTAAATTACTCAAATTTTTCAGGGAAACTAAAATCTTCTTAGAGTGTAAAGTTCTCACCAGTCATTACAAAAAAATACATAATCATCGATAACTTTTTACATCTTTTATCATGCATTACTAGTTGGTTTTATCAAGCCAACTTAATGTTTGTGTGCAAACATTCTTTTTGTAATAATATTTGTGTTAATTTAGAGTGCACTGTTGACTCCTGTCTGTGTTTTTTCATTCATAGCCGCCTCTTCTGGAGGACAGTCAGTTCTTTGAGTCTCTGTTTAAGGGCGAGATGGCAAATCAGGCAAAAGAGGAGTGGGAGAAAGCAATGGCCGAACTTGCACAAGAGGAGCCGGAGTTGCTGCAGCATTTCCAAAAACTCTCTGAGGCTGCAGGGAAAGTCGGTATGTCACCACCAGAAAGAAGCAGAACTTTCAGAATGAAATAAAAAATATCATACATAATAAAGATGTTCACCATTCACAATATGTATCAGAATATTTAATTGAAACAGATAGTCAAACAGCAAAACAGCTGAACCCTTTGTACACTCGTTGATGCTTAAAAAAATTGAAAGTAAATTAATAAAATACAGCTTCGTTATTACTTTACAGCTTATACTGTTACTGTTTAATGGGTGGTGTTGTTTACAGGCTGTCTGTAATGGGTCTACATTTTTTTTTGTTTTGTTTTTTAGAAGTACATAAAGAAACATTTGTTATGTGTAATTATTAGCTTGGGCTTGGAACTGTGATTTCACACTGTATGAACATGAACAAGAGCAAAAGGGCTGCATACCCAAAGAGTCAGAACATGAGCCCTGCACGAGATGTCACCAGGGCAATACCATCTATGTATCTCACTGCAAATAACTATAGGGACCTAGATCTTTTCGCTCACTCTGAGTGACCAGGAAACCGGTTGGTGATTCATTGTTTAGATAACCACAGCATTATATATTTTTTTTGTATTTCCAGATTGCCAGGAGACGGTTCTAACTTAGTGAAGTTTATCAAACCCATGAAAAAAGACAGGACAGCCTGTTGCTGGTTCAATGATGCTGCCATGTTGAAATGATAGAATTCTAGATAAAGTGTAGGGCATAGACCGCATGGCTGCTACACACATTAACAATAGGAGGCTTTCCTTGTGGACTGTCCAATAGCATGTGCTTTTTCCTTGAACAGCAATGCTTCAAGAGTGGGCAGACTTGTTTAGCTTCCAAAAAGTACATAAACAGCAGGTCTTCTGCACTTTTGCTGTAGCAGAGATGGGAGAGAAGGTCCACATGCATTACTGTTTACAGGAGCTTCAACAGAATGTCCCGTAGTAGGAACAGAAGCGTATTGGCAGCTGTGGGACATCATGAGGACCCGATGTTCTTTTCTTTGAACTCTTTTCCAGGTGAGCTGGAATGAGGGACATATAGCAGTTTCCTCAACCAGACATTGGCCAGGGGGTCACAGCTGCCAGTAATTTGGGGTGCGCCTATGTCCATAGGTCATGGTGGTGAGCTAGGGGGATAAGCAGTTTATAACCTGTGTCTTGTGAAGGTGGTCTAACCTAAGGCATGATGTAAGGCAAGGCTGACAGCAATGCCAGACTTATTTAGGCTTATTCTAGCTCTCAGTTTCTTCTTTAATTTTCATTTATCGGCTGTTATAAACAATGACACCAGTTTATCTGCTCAAATTGGCTGATGATCTTAGCGTGCTGATTTATTAGCTCTAAATGTAACTGTTTTTTAATGTCGTGCTAAATTCAGGGACAGATCCAGCTTCACAGCAAGAGTTCACCTCCTGTCTTAAAGAAACTCTGAGCGGATTGGCCAAAAATGCAGACAACCTGCAGGTAATACACAACATGCTGGTGATATCACAATCAGAGACGTTTTATTGATATTTATCCAAAACAGTGGGATAGTGTGGTGACCAGTAGGTTTGCACATTTAATGCCAATTCCAGAGGAGTAGCAATTTTAGAGAATTTGGGAGAATGTGAGAGACTTAATTATGCATGCATTTCTCCTCCAACTGGGATAATGATAACTGTTAATGTGAATTTTTTGCCAAACTTCCAGATCTGTCTTCGAGTCCCTTGGTGCTGGGAGGAGATTAGACCCAAAGATTGATAGTTCTCCTATAAGACAGCCAATACTATTAAACCTTTACTTAGTTGATTTTAATCCACAAAGTAAACATTTTTCCTTTTACTCAAATGTCCACCATACTTAGACTGTTTCCTAGTTAATTAGTTTTAGCACTGGTTCAGCATTGCTTGTACAATGCTATAGTTTTATCAGATCACACCCTCCTTTTAATGGCACCGTCGGTTTTTCATTATGAACAAACCACACTTTAATAATTGCTTATTATTAGATAACGGATGTGTCAAATTTGAAGAAATTGATTTCTTTATTAGTGTAAATAAAACTCCAGTGACATCACTCTGTGCAGAGTTTGATCTCCATTGTACAAATTAAAGGATTTATTGCTCATTTATTTAAGACAAGGGTCACTCAATATGAGCGTGTAGATTGTTCAGGCAAATTGCTAGCATACCAATTGCGACGACTTGCAGCAGCTAGACAAATAAATTAAATTCAAACTCCAACTGTAATTACATCTGACCCTAATTTAATGAATGACCAGTATAGAAAATGTTATGTTTCATTATAAACATCCAAAACATACTATGATAATCTGGCCCTGTATAAATTGTATAATGCAATTAAGAGATCATGTTACTAAATTGGAGAAATGTATAACTACTAAGGAACTCATTAAGGCAGTACATTCGCTCCCTGGCTTTGAGGGTCAGACTCAAACTGATACAGCAGAACCATTGCAAGAATGATGACGGTGGTGTTGGACCAGAACATGTAGTAGGATGCCTTTCTGGCAGTTAACCAAACAGAGCAGATCAGACTGTGCATTGGTTAAAAAATGCTGTAAAAAAAGCTGTATTTAAAAGCAGGCAAAGGAAAAATAAAAACAAAATGTGATCTAACTGTAATGCATCTTCATTAGATTTTTGATTAAAAAAAGCTTTAAAAATGACCAATTTCATTTTACCCATTATTACAGTTTGACCTTTATTATCTGTAAAGCATTGACTTATAATTACTTATAATGATAAGTAAGGTGGCTGATTTGAATGATAACTAAACCAGTTGCTTTTCTCTCCACTGTGTCAGGCTACTGGACTGGCCGGAGAGGATCTGGCTAAAACACTGGAAGGGCTAGGATTGGATGATGGTGGGGAAGGAGCAGGGGATGATGGGAATATTCTGCCCATCATGCAGTCCATCATGCAAAACCTTCTTTCCAAGGATGTCCTCTACCCGTCCCTCAAAGAGATCACAGAGAAGGTCAGTGGGATGCCTGGTCATAGTGTTAATTTCAGTTCCACTCTGCATCTCCGACTCTTTGAGTTCTTTTATTGGATGTTTAAGTGATGGGGAAAAAAAGTCTATTTTGTTTTGTATTGTGCACTTCTTCACAGAGTAATTATAGTACTGCCCAGGGAAAAGTATTTGTGGCTAGGGATGGGTATTGAGAACTGGCATTAATTTCCTGCCTAGACAGACTAGTGCTGCTATGTATTTATAACGCTAGTTCATTGTTCATAGTAGGCAATTTCAGACTGTTGTTGCTAGATTGGATCTGCAGGAGGGATTGTCTGCTCACCGTGATGCATGTCTCTGCCCACTATAAACAGTGCAAATGCTAAATGACGCTGTATGGCAGAAAGGATAAAATTATCAGAGGTGTCGGCTCATTTTACCTAAATGTAAGAATAACATAGCAAAATGCAATATGTAGTAACGTAAGGGATCTCTTTCATAAACTTCAGAATCAGAGATCTATCTGTAATGCTAAGATGCAGCTTATACTCAGTGCTAACTCTCCAAAAACACAACCCTATTTTGACAGTTCATATTTATAGAAGTAAGTGATCTGCATTTGTCTGTAATGTGAACGAATCTGTCCCTGAAACGGCACATATGCATGCATTTATATGTTTCTACACATCACTTCCATCACTAACAAAAATGTCATATTTGTAAGAAGACTTTGTATGTGAAAATTATGCGTTACCCGCTCATGTGCACCACATTTGCTCAGTAGGACAGAAACAGCTGTGAACTGCACATGCTCAGATCAAGAAGATGAACAAAAGCCTTGCTTAAGTCACATACTGTATATCTCACATGTGGAATGTGCAAAAATCACGTAATTATATTTTTTTCATGTCATGACACATTTTTTACACATGAAATGTTCAGTTTTGTATAAAATTGAGGCTTTTCTGTGAGGTGATCCTGAAATAAGGTAATAATGATTGTTAGCTACATTAGCTTCATAGCTTTCTATCAGTGAAAGCTGGGGCACCACACATACATAGAAAACTTTGAGCATTCAGATTAATTGCAAATGTGAGTTGGCAGCACTGCATTTGAAAACCCTTGTACAAGACAAATTTTAATTTCTTCAGTGTGTGTTTGAATTTGAATGTCTCTGACTCTATTTGTGCAGTATCCTGAGTGGCTGAGCAGTAACAGACAGACGCTTCCACCGGAGGAACTTCACAGATATGAGCAGCAACACAAAATAATGGGAGAGATATGCAACCAGTTTGAGAAAGATGCAGATGGAGAGAGCAGCTTTGAGAACATTCTGGAACTTATGCAGAAGGTAAACAAATACTCATTGTATTTATAGCATGCAAATTAAGCCATGGTGACCTAAATTAATTCCCCTTAAAACAGGAACTGGGCAAAGAGCTTATAACACTGACAATCGAATTTTATTTGCTTGCAAATTTATTCATTTTCTGTGTCAAAAAACAAACATACCATTTGTGAACTATCTGGCTGGTGTATATTTTCTCTACATTTCTGTTTTCCCTGTCAGTTGCAGGACTTAGGCCAGCCACCAAAAGAGCTCGCTGGAGAGGCGGTGAGTATTGTCCCTCTGTGAAAAAGCATTGCCTCATAGCAACAGATTAGTGAAAAATGTTCACTTTTAAGCGATTCACAATGCTCAAAATCAGGCCTGTTCAGGTTTTTGTGGTTTTTACAGAATTTAATTTGTATTGCTCTGTGTTTCACCATCCCCTGTCTGCAGTAATGTCACTCTAAACTGTCTAAAAGATCTTATGGGTGGCATACACTGGTGTATCCTCTGCTTGAAGCCACACAGGCGGGTATTTTAAGTGGCTTCTCTTATATTACTTTAGTATTTGGACAGCCAGTAAGATGGCATCATAAAATTGGTTTCCAGGTCATAGAGGAGAGGAGAGGAGATGAATCGCTATCAAACGCTAGTGACCTGCTGCTGGTTTTTAATCTCCTCAGTAGGGATGTAAGAAAATATTGAAATATCAAATATCGGGATATTATGTTTTGCGATACTGTATTGATTCTTAAAAACACAGTATCAATACACAGATTCCAGGCAGACAGTGAATCGTTGTGTGTTGTGTTTAAACATCTGACCACTAGATGGCAGCGTTGTCATCCATTTTCAGCTCCACTCCAACATTAGCAAACAACACAATGGCACAGGATGGAGCAGGATTTGAAAAATCACAATATATCACTTTGCTTGCAACATTGCAATTTATCGCGATATATTGAATCGTGACCACTGTATCACGATGTGTATTGTATTGCCATTTTCTTGCTAATACATAGCCCTAATCCTCAGACAGATTTAGAATTTGCATAGTCTTTCATTTCATAAATTAAATTAAGACAGTTATTACAAACAATTCAAAGAAAGAAATTATGACTGGCCCTAATATAAAATTACATTGTTGTAAATGCTGTTGCTGACACTGTGCTAGATTAGTTACTGCTGTATAACAGGCTGTATTTTGATACTTGAACGCTCTTCTTAACCACCAGTGGGTTGTCTGAAAAACACTGAGGAAAACGTCACTGGGATGCCATCTTTGTTGTTATCAGGCTAACAGTGGCCACTATTCTCTTAACTGTCTGGGGTTAATGAGAAGTTTATGTGACGTTTGATGTTTGTGCATTTGTTAGTTTTTAACACTAAGACTAACTAGAACTAAAAACATGTACATGTTTATTTCCTCAGCCTGCTGGTTTAAACTTTGACCCTGAGTCTCTTCACCTACCTAGTGGTCCAGGCGTTCCTGGAGCAGAGCAGTGTTCGGTGATGTGAACGCTACACTGTGCTGCTCTGAGCTCCTGTGTTCAGGCTGAAGCTGATGGAGTTTGTTTGAATGAACCCACAAAAAACTCCTTAAAACACCTTCTCCTCCTCCTCCTCCTCCTCCTCACTCTTCATCTCCCTCAGCTGCACCAGAGTGGCTGCCTAAACCATTTTAATGCAGCTTTGGGTTTTTACAGCTGGAAATTTGTGCCTCTGCTGGTAGTGAAAACTGCAGGAGGTGAGTTCTAGCTACAGATGTCTCAAAAGAGGGGTGTTGGATAAATAAAAATAGCAATCGTCAATTTTATAATCTATCATAAAGTTGCTGTTTTTATGTATTGTAATTCATCATGCCCATTTGCTTGGAACATTCTGTAACCTAGTTTTCAGATGACCAAAAAAGGAATATTCTTAGTAGGCAAGGCTGAAGAAGATAACGCCCCCAACCCCCTTTTGTTGAAAGTGTGCGTTGGATGTTGTTTGTCTCCATTAAAAGTTGCTGAGATGGATGCAGCTGATCCAATCTGACTTCAAACATATTCTAAACCTGTTTACAAAATCATTTTGACACTAACTCATTAGAAATGTCTGTTTAAAGGAACACTTGGGCATTTTTCAAGCTAGCATCTGTAGCATGTGGTTCTTAAATCATCAATTAGCCTGATGTAGCTCCATTGGCTGAAATCACATATGTTGCTCACACAATTGTCCAAAGTTGAATTGAAAAACATATTTAATTATTACTAAGAAAGCATTGTTTTTTCTGGCTAAAGAGCTGCTATATAAAATGCTGAGTGGCTTCCATTAGCTGTTTCTGAGTGACCAATTAGCCAAGTCTCAGCTGAGATAGCAGCAGCAGTAAGCCACCTAGACTACATAGTGTTGTATTCACAATGTGATTGTCAGGTGTTTAATAAGCTTGTTTAACACTGAGAATCTCTCATTCTTCTATTACTGTTTTGTAAAATATATATATATAATATATTAAAACCACAAATCATTAATTAGGCGCTGTGAATGGTGCAATATATTTGATTTAAACAGTAAAAAACAGAATAAGTTTTTATAAGTTTTATAAGTTTCTTGACAAGACAAATGCACTATGTGCTGGGTTAAACACCATTGTTAGCGCTTACTTTGACTAGTTGACACATTAAATTCTCTTTGTAAATGGGTTTTGCCCACAGTAGAGTAAGCTGAGCAGGTAGTTAAATGCTTATAGGCTAATGCTTCATAACACACAGACTTAAGTGTTACTTACAACTGAGACATACAAAGTATATGAAGTTACTTACATGCCTGTTCCAAGCTAAAACTGTCTGTATTTAAACTAGTTATTTCAGTGACGCACAACAAAACCGTAAGTGCTAATACCTCCCCTTTGTGGAGAATACTGACTTATTTAATCAGGATTAATTCTGTACAGGCTTCATGGTTCGTTTTGTTTTGCATATAGTTCATTTAACGAGTAAGTTTTTATTTGGATATCTAACTGGGTTTTTATTTTAAGTGCAATTTGAGTCATCGTTTTTTTTTGTTCTTTGATAGAAAATGTGGAAACCCCGAAACCCATATGTAGCAAATGGAAATAAGACTGGAAAATGCCGGAGTGTTCCTTTAAAGTCTTCCCGATCCTGTTATAGATTTGTATTATGTTATGTGCTCCCAACATACCTCTAAAAAATATGGAATATAATTTACAAGTGATTCAAATTGTTCAAATTGAACGCTAATAACTTACCCCAACATAACATTTAAGACCCAAAATCAAAATTAAAATTATTTTTTATTTGGAGACAGTTTTAAGACTGATTCCATTATACAACGTATGTAATAACTGATATTTAAATGGTTAATATGGATTTTGGTGAGAAAAGACCACATGACATGACCACTCAGGGGTTCATTGAACACCCGTGCACTTAAACCAGTTACACAGAATTCAGCTGAAAACTGCAAACTTCCTCACGGTGAACACCTAGATCTCTTATCTGTTATAAACTGTATACAAATTACAGAATTACAGTGGAAGAAATAAAGAAAAAAAATCATTTGTATTCTGTGTGCCCTTTGTTTTTTTGCCCTTTCATTTACAGTACAAGAATAATAAACTTAAATGAGAGTTGTGTTGCTGATGTTCAAGATGAAACTGCAGGTTACCAAAAGTAGAAAACACCTGAATGCAAAAATTCTGGTGGGTGTGTGCATACTTTTGGCCATACACTGTAGTTTCAAAATAATTTAACAATTAGCAAAATGTTGTTGTGCCCCGTTCTCCTATAAACCCCCCCATGTTGTTTTTTTTTTTTTTAATTAAAGGATATGTGTTGTTTTCATATTTTTTTAATACTTTAATTAGTTTTATCAATATATTGAGTTATTAATATCTTTACAACATTATTACAATTTAATGAGTGCTATCTCAATAAAACAGTGTTCATTGTGTGGTAAACAATGTGAATCTGTGACTGAAGATTTTCATCTTCACACAGGAATATAATCTGTGTTCCTAAAACACTAGCGATTGCACCCAAGCTTGTGCAAAATGACTGAGATAATGTGAAGCAAAAATCGTAGTTTGAAAATAAACTTTATACAGAACAATTTACTTCAAAGTTAATTTACTGAACGAATTCACAGCCAATCATAACTCAGTAGCAGTGATGCTAATCAGGCAGTATGTATCTGACAATTCATTAAGTGCTTGTAATGTCCTAACATGATGGAAAGTGTGAATAAATAAAAATATCAATAATCGTGACTGTTGGGATGCTCCATATCTGTATGCCAATGTTTGTAACCTAATTGATCTGTAAACAGAAATCTAAACTTGCAGGAGATTAAAGTGTAGCATTGTAGCAAGTTCATAAAAATAAATATAGAATGGTTTCTAGTACAATGTCTCTTAATGTTCATCTTATTGGTGATAGGCAATTTTTCTTAGGAGATAAAACATGTCGGAAAACAGCTGGAGTGGATGTAAATGCAACTTAATATGCCCATTCGTTTATCGTTCATCTTAAACTTTTCTTTGCTTTCACTGCCTACTAGTGCCTACTAGTGCCTACTAATTCAGTGAGATAGTTGTCTGCGTTGCTATGTGAGCTGCATCTGTGTGCCAACCTTCAGGTTTAGGACTATTTATTGTTAAAATAATGTTTTACTGCAAAGCATTATTGTACTGAAAAGCAGGATTATTTTACTTGTTCTATACTTGCCTAAAAATCCAATGCTGCTGTGGAGCTGCAGGGCACCAGTAAGTGTCGCATGTTGCTGACCCCTGGCCTGTACCAAGACCAAAGTCATTTCATTTAAACTCCGGTATAGGGAGAGAACTATAAAGCTATGCTCATATTAGTTAGCTTTAAACAAATACCTTAATAGGAACCTAGAAATATACATTAAAATGCAAAAATTATATGTAAGTAGTAAAATACAAGTATTAAGTTCACTTAAAGAAAACATACAAGTATGCATGCTGTATAAAAACTGCTAGACTACTAGTTTACCTAGAGTTTACTTTTATAAGCTAATAATAAGCGTATAAGCTTTTATAATTGAGACAGAAGTATAGACCACAGAGGTGGTGTCTTCATTTTCTTAGGCCATATCCTTGCAAATACAATTATGTTGTGACAATGTTGAAATGTAACTCTTAAGAAAATTGTGACAATGTTGTCAATATGTTATCAAAACGTCTGTATGGAACTTCATGGACAAACAGGCTGAAAGTGGCCTAACATTGTATGCAGATGAACTACAGACTATAACTGCAGAACTACGAAGTGCATCTATATGGCAGGTGGAGCTGATAAAATGATTAACGAGGGTAGAAACAAGCAGGTGGCAGGTGATTTTAACGGTATGACTGATTAGAGTGTATTTAAACTTTATTTAACATTATAAAATTATTTTTAATACTTTTTCTGATTGTAGCATTGCTTACCATTAATCCACTCCACTGTCACAAACTGCACACTGTTACAAATACCTCAGAGACATTTAGGACAAAAATAATAATCAGATTTCTGAAATCAATACCAGGGACAATATAAAGGTTGGCAGTCAATATATCATTTGAATATTTTTACCTATTAAATTAAAAGAGGGGACATCCAGTTTCATATATTTTGAACCTGGTAATTGCTGTAAAAATAGGTATAAAATATGTAATTTTGTAACCGTGTCAGATAATTATAACGTAACATACTATGGTGAAGCTCTGTGGATCTATGGTACACTAAATAAAGAAAATAATGAAAGATAAAAATATTTTTTGCTCCACCGCCTATGAAGATTTGTTGCTCCCTCCGTCTGACGTGGAGCTTTCACTGCAGTAATTTTCAACCGTCGAGCTTTATTACTTCTGTTTCTGAGCCAGAGTTTCTGTAGACGTGTCAGCTACGGAAACGCTGCACATCCACTCCGCTTTATGTCCAGATTACTGAGAAGACCTACGCTTCAGCGACATTAATCTGTATAATCGACTAGTCACACAATTTGTGTGCACTTTCTGCATCTGACGAAGATGTTAACCAAATTCGAGACGAAGTCTGCTCGAGTGAAGGGTGAGTTGTGGTGTGGCTACGTTTAGCATGCAAGCTAACAGACGATACATTAAAATTAATCAGTCACGGATACAGGTTTATTTAAAGACTTAGTCATCCGTGTTTAACTGAATAATATATTTCGTATTCAGTATATATACGTCTGTGTTTATTGGAATCTTAACTGCGTACAGAAACACTGCGGCCTGTTCAGAGTTAGCCGGTTAGCATTAGCTTATCACGTCTTTGGATTTTTTTATTTGCAAACTTATCAGTTGAAGTGAACGAATTGTACTGATGTAATGTACAAAAATGTTGCAGCGACATGTATTGTATGCTGAAATGTTATTTAAACTGTCTGAATGTAATTTCGGCCGTTACGTACCGAACAAACTAAACTGTTTTAGTGATGAGTTCGGTTTTACACACTGTTTACTTAATAATTCCAAACATTCCCTTTTAACAGGAAGTTGAAGTTGGCTTCTGATTCTTTTTTGTACGATTTCATAGTCGTCATCATTATCATCATCATCATCATCATCACCAACATAAGTTCATATGTCAATGTCAGTTTGAATATCAGCTCATGGTTAAATGACTCTTGAACTTATTCGAAATATTCCGTTCCACTTTAACTGCTGTCGCGTTTATATGCAGAGGCGTTGACTTTCGAGCCAGAGTCAGTTAAAAGGAATCCTGCCTTCTAAGAAGTGTATGTCTTAAAACGGTGTGCATATCCAATACTATTCAAATATGGCATGTAACCCAGATGGTAATGTTTATTATAAACAAAATAAAATAGAGGTACATTTTCGCTACAAATAAGCCGCCGTTTTTGCACCGTGATGAGGTCATATGGTCGCAGTAGGTCCCAGTCCAGTGAGACAGAGTTAAATGAGACAGTTAGCTCGCTCTTCCTCACCTAGTAGACAAGAGATAGAACAATCTTTAGATGTGGCAATATAAACCTATTTGCTCGTGAAAAGACCCGCAGTGTGGTGGCAAAGATCTTAACAGTTTTGACAGAGTTCTCTTGTAAAGTTCCTGCTCTCTCTGCCATGAATGAATTAAAAAGTGCAAGTAAAGGTCAAAATCTTCTCAAAATTGTGTCTCAGACATTAGGCAGAGAATACTTAATCATTTATGTAATATCTTTCTATGAGGTGGACAGCAAGTTCCTATCGTCACCACTGTGAACAGTTGTGACTCTTGAGTTTCTCTCGAATGGAGCTTTTTACACCAGGCCGCTCTAAATGAGACTGTTTGAACCATTTAATCATGTAGAAAACCTGAAAAATTGGTGGAATTCCACTTTTTTAAGCTGTGTTATAGCTTCCTGGTTTTTAATTAAGTGCTGAAGCATGTTTCCTTCTATTTCAGGGCTTAGTTTCCACCCGAAGCGGCCCTGGATCCTCGCCAGTCTGCATAACGGAGTCATTCAGCTGTGGGACTACCGCATGTGCACCCTTATCGATAAATTTGATGAACATGATGGTATAAAAAAAAAAAAAAAAACACCAGATATTAACAAAGTGTATTGCATTGTGGCTTTCCTGTAAGCTCATTGCTTGTGCAGCTGGTGTGTTAACTCTGGGCTAACATTAGCTTAAAGCTACATTCTGGGCTAACATATTAGTTTTTGGCTAGCAAGTCTACTTTAGAATAACATATTATGACTAGTTTGTTAGTTAGATGATAATATATATTACTTTGGGGCTAATAGATTAGCATTTAGCTAAAGCTTTAACTTGCAGTTAATGTGTCATGTTGTGGATAGTGCATTACCTTTGACCAATAGTAAACCAATAGTAAAATCATGCAGTCACACTGCATTTGGTTCCTTAAGTCTGTTGGTTGCTGTTTTCCAGGCCCAGTGAGAGGAATTGACTTCCACAAACAGCAGCCTCTGTTTGTCTCAGGAGGAGATGACTACAAGATAAAGGTCTGATGTCAATATAATAGCTAAATATTATTTGGTCAATTTAAAGTAGATGGTTTTGCAGATGTACTGACATCAGTGGAAATTCCACCTATAAAGCACCTTGTATGTTAAATGAACTCTTCTGAGATTTGATTATATATGTTAGGTTTAAAGGTTAAATTGAGTTATAAAGTAATTTAATTAATGTGTTATTCAAGGCTCCTTATTATACTAATATTAATTCATTATTAAGTAATGTTAGTATATGTAGAATAATGTGAGGTGCGTGTTTGTATGCATAATAAATTGAACCATTTTTGCTCATATGAAATCACATTTATTTAAATTGTTGTTTTAAAAATGTTTATTTGAAGTATGTTATAATGGTATGTGATATAGCACTTCTTAAACCTGCTCAGTTTCTGTTGAGCTCATGCTATTTTTGATAATGATATTTGTATGTTTTTAACAGGTTTGGAATTATAAACTGCGCCGCTGTCTGTTCACCCTCCTGGGCCACCTGGACTACATCCGCACCACCTTTTTCCACCATGTGAGTTCTTCTGCTGTCATTGCTTCATGAGAAAGATTATTAACAATAAATATAAATCCAGACTAAACTTATAATTAAGGTCCAGCTTTTGTGAACTATATATGAAAGTTCCATGATGTATAATGGGACACTTTTTTTTTTTTTTTTTGTACTTATATTAGAAATATCGGTATATTAATTATTATACCTTTATTACTAAATTAAACATTTGTATTCAATTATATGTTTGTTTTTATTCCCTTCAAAAGTGCATTGTTACAAAACGATATATAGCCCTTTGGAATTAAATTGTATATAGTATATTGTCATTGTATTTGTCATTGTCAGTGACTTTATGAAAGAGGGTAAAAACATTCTTAACTTTCAGTACATGTCAATGTGAATTTCTACACAGTGTAAAGCTGTTGTGCTCAAATAATGTAGGAAAGTCAAAATTTAAAGTCAAAAATGGGGACAGCGGCAGTTTTGTGGCGTGCACCTATGTAGTGTATATATTAATCTTCTTCTTTTGATTTCATACAGTGTTGCTTTTTGTATTACTTTTCAGTTGTTCTAATCTAATAATTATTGTAGTTTAATTTGTGTAATTTAATTGTTAACTTTTTTATGTGGTTAGGTATTTTATTTGTTGGTTTGTTTAGTAATCTGTGTTGTCTGCCTTGTGACGTTTATATAGTGCAGAAGGCTCTGCATTAATAAAACAATATAAATGACTGATTTTTTTCACTTTTTTCAGGAATACCCATGGATCCTGAGTGCATCAGATGATCAGACCATCCGCATCTGGAACTGGCAGTCCAGGACGTGTGTGTGGTGCGTCTGTGTTACTGCATCTGGGTGTTGTAGTATATGGTTTAATTTTGTTATTGTTTTTTTTTTTTTTAATCCCTAAAATATGCCATTGAATCCTTTTGATTCTCTTAATTATGGTGAGATACTGTGGCCATCACAGAGGCAACAAAGTGTTGAAATAGACACAGGCAGAAATGTCAGTTGTTTTGCAGATTATATGTTGCACTTTATATGGTTCTGTAGCGTTTAATGTAGAATGATAAAGATTATTAGCTGGGCCGCAAAAATAATACATTGCAGTCTCTGTTGCAAATGCGGATTTGTATTTGAAGCGGGGCAAGCAGTGTTAAAGGTTCGCAGTATGGCCAGTTCCATATACTGAAATTCTTTTTCAAGTATTCTAATCTAGATGAACTTTTGTATTCTATGGCACCTATGTGGGTCTAAATACTAAAATTCATGTAATTATTACTAAATTCAAAATAGTATTAGTAAACCAATGGTTCATATAGTTGAGTATGATATGTAGGTGGTAGGTGGATTGTGCTGTGTAATACTTTTATTTTTTATGCACTACAGGAAGTGTTAAGGGGTCACAAGGCTTCTTTTGTTTCATTAGAAAATTTCTAAATGATATAAAATGTTTAATTGTGGGCATAGTTTTTGTAACATTTTATTGCACACATTATGGTTTTATTTAACATATGTTAACATATATTAATATCTTTTTCTCTCCCTCTCCCTCTCCCTCTCTCTCTCTCTCTCTCTCAGTGTTCTGACGGGTCATAATCACTACGTCATGTGCGCTCAGTTCCACCCGTCGGAGGACCTGGTGGTCTCTGCCAGTTTGGATCAAACAGTGCGAGTGTGGGATATTTCTGGTGAGGGGCGAGGGACGGGCAAGTGCATAGGGAGTTGTGGGTGGGTTTGGTGTGGGGGGGGAGGAGATAAACAAAAGGAATCTCTCTGTCTCCTTCTCTCCAGTGTGTACAGGCAAGAAACTCTGTGGTCTTTAAGCTTAAACACCTCTCACAGTCTGACTAATCCCAGCTTTATGCCCCCAAACAGAAACTAATTGACACACTACTGTTCAGGAGTTTACACTGTTAATTTTACAAAAAATTATTTGGATTATTTGGATGTTTTTAAATGAGACCAAGTATCAGTCAGCTAAACCAAACAGAGCTCATTTGCATATATGAGTCTTAAAGTGACAGTAACAAAAAATAATCTTACAGTTTGTCTGCAAGGGATAAAGATAAAGGTAGTTGTATAGATACTGTTTTTTTGTTAAATAAACCCACACAAATGTTATAAATGGACCCAAATGCATTTCACCTTAATATCACCTTATTGTTGTAAATATAACGGTTCCAGGTCGTACAGTAGTGTAAAATTAGTTTTTGCCTTTTTTGGGGGGCACGTTTAGTTGAGTTATGTTAGTGAGTGTGTTTGGGTGTATCTGCATGCTGTAACTGTGAATTATGCTGTTAACCTCTGCTTTGCTTCAGATCTGTGGCTGTATTTTTTTATCATCCTAACTTTCTACACTCACTCCATAAAAGCATGAAGAACACATTTAGATCCTCAGTGAGCAAGCAGTTATTGAACAGCTAGAATAGTGGTTAAAGACACTGCATGAAGAGAAGAGTGCTGCATTTTTTCAGAAGTGCACTCTTTACCTCGTATGCTGAAACGCATGTGTTACTGTTCACTTTGCGTTACTGATCAGTTGCTGTCTGTATATGTTAATATCTGATATAAATTACCTTTTTAAATATGCACATAATGACACAGATTACAGCAGTTTAGCTCCTCCCATTTAGCCCACAGATTACCCTGCTCCGTATAAAACAACAAAAACAGCAGTTGGTTTTACCTGTAATGACCTAAGAGCATATATTGACTACTGGCTATTTATGATTAAATGTATAGCTCTTTTTTGCAATTACTGTTGTAAAATAACTGCACTGGCTACCTATATCTTTTAGAGTATATATAGTTCTACTACTGGTTTATAAAGTTCCAAATAATCTAGAACCAGCTAACATCAAAGAATGTCTCTGATTATGCTCATGATCTTCGATCTGCAAATACTGGCCTTCTTTCAGTAATTCTGCTTCTAAACTCTGTAATTCAATTCCAACTATTATTAGACAGTCACTCACAGCACACTTTAAAGAAACATCTGAAAACTATTTACCTTTAGTTTGGTTTGTGTCTTTTGGCTTGTTAAAACTCATTATTACTGATGACAACTGTTTCTAAAGCACTTTAAGCAGCCACTGGTATGAAAATGTGTCCTGTAAATATTGTTAATAATGTTTACATGCTGTTTATGTACTAAATGCATGACTTACCCCATTCATATACCTACATTTATGACCATGTAAATACATGCATGCGCTTATCCTCACTCTGTAGCCTTGCCCAGTATCCCAGCAGAGCACATTTTGCCCCTCCACCACCCCATTGGTCCACCAAATCCACCCCCAACCCCCTTCACTTCAGCCGGGTCCCATCGGCCTGACGGAAACATCCACCCTGCACATCAGTTTAGCTTTCTACTCAGTCTGTTGTTGGGCTTTTATTCATACAGCAGATACTTTTAGCGCTGAAATCAACCATGACTCATCTTGTTCTCGCTCTCTCACTCTCTCATATTCTGTTCTTGGATTAAGCTCAAAGGAACACTGCCTTCATGTGACCTTTAGGTCTTATTTTTGTTTGAAGTCATAATTACTAGGTTAAATATGACTGCATAGTTAATTATAGTAAAATTGCAGATTTGTTTCAATTCTGAGCAGGACTTTACACCTCCATATTTTGTCTTTTGACTTTATGTCAAAATGCCAGCTGCCTGGCATCATCACACAGTCAAAGAGTTGAAAATAAACTCAAAAAACTCTCCATTACCTTAGAAGTCAAGCATGTTTTGTCCCTCTCCTAAAAAATCAGTTTTTGTTCAGAAAATATGTTTACATGGTTTGTAATTACAGGGCCCTTTTTCAGTAAGAATCTTTATGCAGTATGTAAACACTGGATTCAAAGTTTTAAAATGTATTTTTCCCTCCCCAGTCCTTACAGTCCAATTTCCCACTTCCCCTGGGAGGGGCATAAAGGAGGCTTGATAGACGTGCATTTAGAAGTGTCAGTACTGTAAAGATCTGACCTCAGCAGGCTTCCTTTGAACGTCCTGTAAGGTTTAAGAGAATGTTTTCTCTGTCACTGATTGTGTTCCTCTGTTTACTCAATCAGACCTTTGGAACCTCCTATAGTGAACTTTTGCTCTTACGCATGCAAAAATCTGGAAGCGGTGTTGGCAATAATCAGGACTGAGTGATTAAGAGCTAACATTGTTTATTACAGTCAGACTGTTTATAATGCTGTTGATGCATATTTGAGGTATTTTGATAAAACTATGATTTTCCTGCTCTCAATGTTCTCAGGTTGAGATTAGGAAAGGGGTTTGAGGGTTTTGGGTTGAGAATAGTGAGGATGATCTCAGGTTGAGAGGATGTTGGTGAGACAGTGGTGAGAATGTTCTTGGGTTGAGTTTAAGAGTGAACGACGATGTCCTGTGCTTGGCATTAGGAGTGGGCATTGATTACGTTCTCTCAGGTTAGGATTAGAAAAGCATGGTAATGTTCTTTAATAAAAATCAGGAGAGGATGGTGATGTTCTGGAGTTGAGGAGAGGGTGGTGAGGATGCTTTGTGGTTGGCAGTAGCGTTGTGTGATCAACAGCCCAACAAATACAATGTGCTTGTGCTTATGTGAATGTGGGTAGTTGTGATGTTCTGATTGTTCTATTGTCCTGATGTTGTGATATTTTAATGTTCTGCTGTTGTTGTATACAGATGTGTAACAGATGTAATGTTCCTCTCTGTTTCCCCCTTCTGTCGTGGGCTCTCTTGTGAATCATGTAAATGGGTTCCCCATGTGCACCGGACTGTAAATATTCATTCCAGGTTTGAGAAAGAAGAACCTGTCTCCTGGCGCAGTTGAAACTGACGTTCGCGGCATCACCGGAGTGGATCTGTTTGGGGCCTCAGATGCTGTGGTTAAACACGTGCTAGAGGTGAGGAACTCAAATGTCCACTGTTCTTCTGTCATGACCGAAAAGCATATTCTGTATACTGTTGAATTTGAGGTGAGAACAGCAATCAGAAAACAGAATGTTTTGATGTTATGATGTATTATTATTGTGTGCGACAGTTTGGATATCCCAGTTAAATTCCATTTGATGTTGATGTGAAAAAACATTCTCTACAGAGAATGTTGTTAAGTGTGCCTAAATATGGCACAATTTTTAACATGTTTATATATATTTTTAATGTATGTTTGTATTTATGATTACGTGATTGTGACGATGGTTATTATTAATATAACTATTGACATTATTTTCTGAATTTATCATATTGTAATAAAAAAGCATACATAAAATAGGCATGGATTACATCTCAATGAGCAATCAGAAATAAGGGGAATCAAATATATTTTTATATTCAAGCAGGACTATCTGCTATTCTTAAAACAATCCATGTGACAGCATGTGCTGGTGGTTAACTGATGAGGGAACTATGGTGGAGTGGTTGGTAAACTATAACCAGGTCTTAGACCAAACTTGGACCAAGCTTTTGAAACACACTGCAGCACAACATTGGCAGCCGTTCTGTAATAATCTGAGCAGATTTACTACAAGATAGATGCATATAAAGCAGGCAGTAATGCTATTTACAAGACAGAAACCACTTCAGACTTCCACGCAGCCAGCAGGAGACGATAGCTCAGAGAAGCTAATCTATTTAAATGTTAAATCATGTTTAATTTATGTATTCAATTTAAATGTATTTATTATTTTAAAAGAGAAAT
This sequence comes from Megaleporinus macrocephalus, assembly GCA_021613375.1. NCBI lineage: Eukaryota > Metazoa > Chordata > Actinopteri > Characiformes > Anostomidae > Megaleporinus > Megaleporinus macrocephalus. The sequence continues at coordinate 37,881,183 of CM038708.1, forward strand.
ACAGTGGCGCAGTAAGCCCATCCTGAGAAAGATGTGATATTTCAAATGGGACAATAGATTTATGAGCTTTTATGTTTAAAGATAAAGAAGTAGGTTAACTTGTTGATAAAGAGATATCACATGAAAAAAATGGATAGAATAGTCTTTTTTAAACAACCAAACCTGTTTCGCCCTACAGTCATTAAATGCCTGATTAAGTAATTTATTTTTCAGTTTTTCTTGAACAGAATATTCAGAAATATTCATTGGTTGTCTTCCATTCACAGCACAAAAAAGATCTAATCACACAATATTTCAATATTTTCAAGTTTGTGGACTGAGTGGGCCTTTCCAAAAGTTTTATACTTTGTTTCTCAAAAAAGGTTGATTTTGAAATGTTTTCAAACGTTATCATTGATGTCCAGCATCTTTTTTTCCTCCGTTTCTTTACCGACTTTCTTAAAATAAAAAATCCACCCCTTATTATTACTGATGGTAATTTAATCTTTTTATCAAATACTGATTTTGATTGTCACCAAAGGGTTTTATTTTAATATTTCATTAGCCTGCAGCACTTTTTTCCTTGGCAACAATGTGTGGTTTTTGCTCGATATTTTCAGGTGAAACAATATAAAAATTCTTAGTGTTGAAGTCATGGCGAGTAAAGAAAATGAGGACAGGAAGTTTGGCTGAATCTACTGTAGTGGATTGTTTCAATAAACTGAAATAATAAAGTAAGTTTGACTTTCACCATCAGGGTCATGATCGAGGAGTTAACTGGGCCGCATTCCACCCCAGCATGCCCCTCATAGTGTCAGGAGCTGATGACCGGCAAGTGAAGATCTGGAGAATGAACGGTAAGTCTGTGGTCAAGAGGATGATTCCTTTATAACTGATAGAACATGGAATTGCTCCCTGGACCCTCATGAGTGGCTGTAGCAGTTTACTTCTGCATTCCTGTCTTAGTGCTGTATAGCTGTATAAGTCTCATGTTTTGCTACAATTTCCTCATTGCTCTAATAATAGTTTAAAAATTAGATTTTTTTTCATGACTAAAACCCAGCATGCTTAAAGGTGAAAACCTGGTTCCTATGACCACCACTATGCACAATTCTTGCTTGGCAAGTTTCTGTAAAACAGAGCATTTCAGACCGGACAACTCTAAATTACTCAATTTAATTATGAGTTCTCCTAAATAACCCCTTTTATATGTTGCTTTAAATAAAGCATTATCACTTTAAAAGCATGATTTTGACTTGACAATGTTTACCCAATTTTTGTATTTTTTTTTCTGACTCCCCTATCCCTGTGTCCTGTGTATGTAGAGTCAAAGGCATGGGAGTTGGACACCTGTAGGGGGCACTACAACAACGTCTCATGTGCGGTGTTCCACCCTCGTCAGGAGCTGATCCTGTCAAACTCTGAGGATAAGAGCATCCGTGTGTGGGACATGTCCAAACGGACCGGAGTCCAGACCTTTCGCAGAGACCACGACCGCTTCTGGGTGCTTGGAGCTCACCCTAACCTAAACCTTTTTGCAGCAGGTTTAATTACAGTTCCTATTCTTTAACAATCTAAAAATATATTGTTAATGAGATACTAAAGATTAGAGACAGGACTCGCAGCTAAGTACCTTGAAACTGTGGTTCGAACTTTGAGGCTGCCTTAGTGACTTCAAACCCTACCCGACCTCTGAGACTTGAGGCTTGACTGAGACTGTCAATAGTTGACACCTCTGTTTTGATGTTCGCTGTGTTTATAGTGATTGTTGTGTTTTGCAGGTCATGACAGTGGCATGCTGGTGTTTAAGCTGGAACGTGAGCGCCCTGCATACGCTGTGTATGGGAACATGCTTTACTATGTGAAAGATCGCTTCCTGCGTCAGCTTGACTTCAACAGCAGCAAAGACACTGCCGTCATGCAGCTGCGCAGGTATGGGCGTGTTTGGTTAATGTTTCTCTTAATACATAACACAGCAGTGTTTCCCAACATCAGTCCTAGTGTGACCATGCTCTGCACGTTTTAGTGTTTTCCGAGCTCACAGCACACTTAGTCCAACTAACCAGCTTGATACTGAGCTGAAGTGGTTGTGGTAAAACAGGGAAATCAGTACAATGTGAAGGGCAGTGGGCCTCCAAGGCTGGTTTAAACAGCTCAGCTGTCTCTATGTTCTAGAGCTATTTCTTTGACTTTACTGTCTCTTCTGTTCTCTCCACAGTGGCTCTAAGTTCCCTGTGTTCAGCATGTCCTACAACCCTGCAGAGAACGCTGTCCTGCTCTGCACTGTGAGTGTTATATACACACACCCACAACTCCATATTAAAAGTTCTTGCACAAAATATATAATTTGTTGTTTTCGTACTGGAGAAGTGACAGCAGGTGGGTGGTAAACCTCCATTATTTGTTGACTTGCGTTAGCCACACAGCTCCAGTGGTGAAACAAAAGAAACAAATTTCAGAAATCAAAGTAATTAAGAGAAAACTCGGTAAATCACCCTCCACCCCTCTTCAAATTATCATGGAGTCTCGCTTGTGTGGGCCTGTGTGTATAAAAAGTGTTAACTCTTGTCTCCTCTGCAGAGAGCCACTAATCTGGAGAACAGCACATACGACTTGTACTCTATCCCCCGAGAAAGCGACTCACAGAACCCCGATGGTGAGAACGAATTCTTCATGTTTTTCAGTAAAACTGAGAGTCTTTCAAGAACCTTGCAATTCTCACAAAAACTCACAAAGTGCAACTTAAGTTTCTGCCTCTAGTAGAAACGTATGCATATAGTCTGCTTTACATATGTGTTTTCTATAGCTCTTTATTTTCATTCTGTTGTGACTAGTTTATGGCAGTGTATGGCAGTGTTTGTTTTTTTTTCTTCCAGTCTGGGCTGCGTACTTTATATGTTATCATAACCAGAAACAATCACACTGCATCTAAGAATCAATTGTTTTACCCACCCCTACACCTCAGGCATTGCTAATTATTATGGTGGGTTCATGGTTGGTGTATTGTAGTGGGTTACACCTTTACCCTCCAGACTGCAGACTGGAGTTCGATCTTCCGCCACGGCAAGCACTATACGACATACCAATACGACTCTGTGGATAAAACTCCTAACACTTATGGTGACACATTAGTGTCAAAACATGAGGTGAAGTTTATATACACTGCAAGTGCACTTTGCGCACTTAACTTTTCACTTGTGAGTGCAAATGTGGAACTTGCGAGCACAGAAAGAAGAACTGCACATGCAATTTTCATAAACACATGCTTTCCATCCTTTTTTCCTATGTTTTTTTTTTTCTCTCGTGATTTGGTAATTTTCCTTGAGCGCAAAGTGCAATACTGTTGGCTGCTCTATGCATGCGAGAAAAAATTTTCAGAGAGGATGGTTTTGACAATTTGGGGGTGGGACATGGGCCGATTGCTATCGACTGATGGCACCTGGTTTCACGACTGACTGCTCACTTTGAAAAACCTCTCAACCTCTCAACCACGGTGGACAAAGAGGAGCCGGCAGGTGAAGTAGAAAGATAAGGAACTATGACGAAATGTAGTGATTGTAATTTGTTTTCTGGTTCACCACAACTTACAAAATGTTACTTCAGAGAATTTTGGAGGCTTTGTTTGTGAGCTACAGCAGCGGTGAAAGGTGTATATCCGCCGAATATATCAACCGAACTGCAGTGGGAACGAGTGAATACGTGCTGATAAGAAGTGTTAAGACTTAAATCTTATTATATTATTGTTATTTTAAGTGAGATGAACGAAAATTTTAATCTTCCTCACCTGTCTGCTCTTCTTCATGCACCATGTTTGTTATAGTTTCAGAGTTTTTTCGAAGTGAGCAGTCAGTCACGAAACCAGGTGCCAGTCAAAACGCCTCGACTCATGCTTTAGAACAGGCTGCTGTGAGTGCGCATTGCGAGTGGACATGAGTGAACACAGTGTGCCAGGGGAAGAAATTCAGACATCGTCAGCCTCGCAGTCTACCGCCTTAGATTGAACTCTTAGGTGGGGATCATATCCACTCACATGGAGTTGATTCGGATTTGAAAAGACAGACTTTGCCGTTAAAGATAGCTCGACAACTAAAGGCTGATTCATATGCAGAAATGTCTGCATGCATTTCAAGCAATATAACCATCACTGCCAACATATTTCTCTGTGTCAGATCCGTTGACTTGGTTGTTAAGCAACAAATCCAGTAGAGGGCAGTATGGAGTAAATCTAACATGGCGACGATGGATGAGATTGTAGTTCTGTATTTACTTCAAAAACGATAAAAAACAACTGTTTGTCTCTGCGCCGTGGCGAAGTTACATCATGGTTAAAATTTCTAACTAACTCGCACAATCTTCAACAAGTCCCGCCATTGCTTCTTAACCGTGGTCGCGTTTTGCCCTGTCCCATGGTCTGCAGCTGTATTGCCCCGTCCTGTCCGTATCCATAAGCTTTCCAAAAAATTATTGCAGAGTATGGACAGAAAACGCCATGTGTATCCATATTTATCGTTAATTATAAATGAGCCTTAACCTGTTCCATCATCTCTGAACAAACCACTGCACAGAGTGTAAGGAGTATGAAGCGCTCTGGGAGCCCGCTGTCCAAGACCTAATCCTAAATCAGCTAAGGTGTCTGGCTAAACACACACTCAGCAAACTTTAGCGGAGTCATTCACTGAAAAAAATGTCTTCGCCCAATGCCACTGGTATTGGCTCTAGCACTGGCCAAATACTGTAAGCAAATGTTTGTTTTATTGTTTTCTTGTTTAGCTCCAGAGGGAAAGCGCTCCTCAGGACTGACCGCAGTGTGGGTGGCCAGAAACCGCTTTGCTGTTCTGGACCGCATGCACTCGGTAAGGCTGTTCTCCTTTGTGTGTGAACCCAAGTGTAAACCCACTTATGGGCATTTAGTTTAAAGGGCCCATACAACAGAAGATGTATTCTCCTGGAGTTTGATGTTTTATATAAACACTGTTAAAGTTTAAAAACATACCTTTCTTTCTCAAGTCCATGTGTGCAGACTGAGTTACAACAGCCATGTGATGTCGCAGAAACAGACATTTACATACATTTACCTGTTCGACCTACAGCTATTTAGCCAGTCGCCCTGAAATTATAAGGAGTGCATTAGCCTAGACTAAAAGCAGGCCAGCCAATCAGAACAGAGCTCATTTACTTATTACTTCATAGTGGTAAAAACCTTCTTGTAAAACAATGTAAAGTGATTTTATGGTGCCGTTCTATTTCATTTTCAATCAGTTAAATTTCTAAAACAGTTGTTTGCAGTCATTTGTAGTCATGGAAAGTATTTAAAAAGTAAAGTATTTGATATTTCAATAATATTATGTATTACTAACTTTCATAAAAAGTTGTCACATTTAAAACACAATAACAGAAATTTATGGGATATGGATATGATCACTGGGAAGGGATATGACCACTTTTTTATATACATATATTAAGTTTATATAGCTCTGAAATGCTATATTGCCGAGATATAGATTTGTCTAATGTCAGGATTTTTTCAGAGAAGCTGTGCTGTTGCAGACAGACAAGTTCCTTATATTCTACACTGCTACTCAGATTTATACTAATTATGACGGCAAAATACATCATTCCCTCACCTCTTGTGTAATGACTTGAAGACTGATGCAAGTTAGTCCAGTTTATTATCAGAAGAGCAACTCATGGGATTAGCTGTTAGCCATTTGCCTAGTATGGAGACTAGCAATGTGCTTTGCTCCGTGCTCACTGATTTGCTTCATGCAGAATCATTGTGTTGACCTGTAAGTCGTAAGGCTCCGCAGCTTCTCAGCTAAAACTAATAGTGTGAACTGCTTGTAATATTTACTAAGACGAGCAAAAAGTAGATACGTGTTTTTAGGGCGCAGGACTACATTCAGCACCATTTTCACAAGGCTGAGGTTGGCTTCTTTTTTGAAAGTGTCCCTGTTTTAACTTGAGACATCGGAATGTAACTACTACACCATTTAACGTGAAACAGGGAGTTTTAACCAGAAAGCTAGCAAATAAGAAGCTCTTGTCAACCTTATACGATTTTTGCCAAACTCAAGGAGAGTACTGTGGGCTGTCTATGCTCTTGCCTTTACCACATTAGAGATCAAAATCAATTTTGACATATGTTTACATTGCTCATTTCTGTAAAATTGAAGAGCCTGTATAATTGTAATAGTCATGTAACAATGAATTATGATGAGCCTCAACTGAATTTCATATGGCACAGTCGTAACTAAAACATAGGACTGAATCAAGCCTAGCAGCAAATTATTAGGTGTGTTTTTGTTGCCTTTTTGTTAGAGGGCTGAGTCTCCAAAATGATTCTTTTAGTATGATTCATAATTATTTAAAAAAAAGTTGTACTGAACGATATTACAGAGCTTTAATGTTTAACCACTTGCCCTTCTCAGTTGCTGATAAAGAACCTGAAGAATGAGATTGTGAAGAAGGTGCAGGTTCCAAGCTGCGAGGAGATCTTTTACGCCGGGACAGGTTCTCTGCTGCTGCGGGACGCTGATGGAGTCACTCTTTTCGATGTTCAGCAGAAACGTTCGCTTGCAACTGTTAAAATCGCCAAAGTCAAATACGTGGTGTGGAGTGCAGACACTAGCCACGTTGCCCTACTGGCCAAACATGGTACTGCAGTCACAGTGCTATACTACCTACTGCATGCGTATTATAGTACATGGTTTACTACATGCATATATTGAAAGTGCATTCCTGATGGGTCTGGAAAACAAAAGACCAGCACAATTTACACAAATACACAGTTCTGTCTAAGCAAGTTACATGCATTCACTCATGCACTCTGTTATGTCATATTTAAGATACATTTTCAGAATTTCTTGTTTTTATACATTTCAAAGAACATAATTTTGATGATAAGTATAATGGCAGTACAAAATATATTATTATATTAATAATATGTGTTTGTTTTTTATAGTAACTCTGTTTTTGCTCCACAGCAATTATGATCTGTAACCGGAAGTTGGAAAGTCTGTGTAATATCCATGAGAACATCCGTGTAAAGAGTGGTGCTTGGGACGAGAGCGGAGTGTTTATCTACACCACCTCCAACCACATCAAATACGCTCTCACCTCTGGGTAACGCAGCCAACAGTTATTTTCATACTACAATTAAGAGTAAAAGTATAAATTAATAGTAGTTTTCCTTTCCTACAGTGATCATGGTATAATCCGCACGCTGGACCTGCCCATCTATGTGACTCGCGTGAGGGGAAACAGTGTGTACTGTTTGGACCGCGAGTGCAGACCTCGTGTACTTAACATTGACCCCACAGAGTACCGCTTTAAACTTGCACTTGTTAACCGCAAGTATGAGGAGGTCAGTGACACCACAGTTTAAATTATGACACTGTGAAATACTGTAATATGTAGTATCATCTCAACTTCTGCTGCCATAAAATGAGTTACTGTATGTAAACCCAAACCTCTTTCTCTCACTCACCCAACTAGACCATTGGTGACCTTTTCGATTACTCATAATCCCACAGGTGCTGCACATGGTGCGTAATGCTAAGCTGGTGGGACAGTCTATCATTGCATATCTGCAGAAAAAGGGCTACCCAGAAGTTGCACTGCATTTTGTAAAAGATGAGAAAACTCGCTTCAGTTTGGCTCTGGAATGTGGTAACATTGAGGTAAGTCACAGAAAATGAATGGGGCTGATGTTGTGAGACTCTTTAGACTTCTGCCATTTGCCATACAGAATGTCTTTGTGCACCTCAGAGTTTATTATCCTATTAGTAAACATGTGTTTAGTGACATCACTAGTTTTTTTTTTTTTACATTTTAGATTAAATGAGTGCAGCTCAGATCTTAACATTTATAAAAATAAAAGTGCATTACTAGATGCCCTTAATAAAATAGATTTTTTATTATGAAATTGAATATTTATTGTTGTTGATTAAGATGATGATGATAATAATAATAATAATAACAATCATATTAGTAGTAATTATCATCATTCTTATAGCACATATAGCACCCTTTTGTACATGGGTGTACAAAACATGTACTTGAAACATGTACATGAAGTTTAAAGATCATATGAAATAATTGAGTTTTGAAAAACTGCGGTTGATTCTACGAGAATTGTTTTATTAAATAATTTTGTCCTTTTGGACTGCAGGTGGCGCTGGAGGCTGCAAAAGCCCTGGATGAGCGCAGCTGCTGGGAGCGTTTGGGTGAGGCTGCGCTGCTGCAGGGTCACCACCAGGTGGTAGAGATGTGCTACCAGAGAACCAAAAATTTTGACAAGCTCACGTTCCTGTACCTAATCACCGGAAACCTTGCCAAGCTAAGGAAGATGATGAAGATTGGTGAGTTAAGATGATGGCCTGGGTGTGGGGGGGGCAGTGAGGAAGAGGATCCAGTTCAGGTTATTCAGAATCATATGAACATTGCAGAGAATTATAGAGCACTATTTTAATAAAATAAGTTATGTCACATAGAGTTTATGTACTGTATTACAGTTTGTCAGAATAAATTAAGGCTCATATGAACATTTATAAAATATTATACAGCATTTTTAAATGACAAAGCAGTTTCAAATAATATAATATAATAAAGTGTAGAACTCAGCTTGTGCGCACATTCCAGTTATGTTTAGAATGCAATGCTGCAAAAATTGATTTTCTGTGTCTCATAGTATTAGTCTGTGTTTTTGGACTTTTCCTGCCTATTGCTGTATTGTTTGTGTAACAGTGTGTTTGCTGTGCATTTGTTTTATAGCTGAGATCAGGAAGGATATGAGCGGTCACTATCAGGGTGCTTTGTACCTGGGTGATGTCAGTGAGAGAGTACGCATCCTCAAAAACTGTGGACAGAGTGAGTACTACACACACTCTATATATACATACATTTTTAGTACTCTTAGACTAAACTATATATATATATATATATATATATATATATATATATATATATATATATATATATATATATATATATATATATACATACACACACACAAACACAAATTGTTGGTACTCATCCGTTAAAGAAAGTAAAACTGCAAAAGTCACTGAAATAACTATGTTATATAAATAGTAATAATAAATACACATTTACTAAAAATCAACTAATGAAAAACAGACACTGCTTTTGAATTGTGGTTCAACAGAGTAGTAGCATTTTGTTAAAACATTTGAAACACATTTTTAAGATGAGAATGCTTTAGGTTCAACACAAGTGAAACAGAAATATAATTTCAAACAATTCTACATCAATATTGTAGTGCTTAAAACAAATTACGTACTTCTCCTGAAAATAGATTTTGCTGATGGGGAGTTTGTAACCATTTGTGTGTTCAGAGTCTTTGGCATATCTGACCGCTGCCACCCATGGCATGGATGAAGAGGCTGAGGTGCTGAAAGAGACCTTTGACCTGGAGAAGGAAATGGTAATTTTTGTTTTTTATGTTTAACGTGTGCTGCTAAACGTGCTCAGAACACTGACTGCAGTGCACATTATGATGCAGATCCCAGAGGTAGACCCGAATGCCCAACTGCTGCAGCCTCCTCCACCTATTAACCCGCTGGACACTAACTGGCCTCTGCTGACTGTATCCAAGGGCTTTTTCGAAGGGGCTATTGCAGCCAAGGGTCAGTCTAGAGCTTTATTTCCGTCTCAGATCCACTGTGCCAAGATTTCATTTTAAATAATAATCTAAGCACATGCCAAGAAGTAAATTTATTTAATCTTATAGGGAGGGCCGGTCAGATGGCAGCTGATCTGGATATGGACGCTCCTGGAGGAGAAGGCTGGGGAGAGGATGCTGAACTTCACCTGGATGATGGTTAGTCTGTCGCAACATTCAGGATACAGATTTACACTAGATTAATATCATCCTATGGTGAATAATGTCAGACTACTAAAAGCTTCCCCATGCTACACACTTACTTATAAACATCAAGACTTAAGATCTTGTTTCATTATGTTGCTCTGTGATTAACCCTGTCTGTCTCCTGGTGCAGATGGTTTTATGGATGCACAGGAGGGTCTGGGTGATGAAGGAGGCGTTGGAAAGGAGGAGGGAGGAGGCTGGGAGGTGGAGGAGGATCTGGACCTGCCCCCAGAACTGGTACAACAACTCTATCACAGTTAAACTTGTAATTCAAAGGTTTTGGGTCGCTTACCAGAATGTTATCAATAAACATGTTTTTTTTGCTGGTTTGCAATAACTGTACATAAAGACCTGGAAGAGTGTGTTTACAGAATGATAGTATTAAAGAACATGTTATTTGATAAAATTGTTCTGTTTTGTGGACCAATAGGATGTGCCTGCTGGGGCAGGGGGAGGAGCTGAAGGAGAAGGGTTCTTTGTCCCACCCACTAAAGGTGTTAGCCCAACCCAGACATGGTGTAATAACTCCCAGCTTCCTGTTGACCACCTTCTTGCTGGATCATTTGAGACTGCCATGAGGGTAAAGAAGAAAAAACAGCCCTCTTGAGCCTGGGCTACTATCAACATGAAAACATGTTTTTTCATGAACTGGTTATGCTCTTCTATTACTGTTATTAGCAGTGATGTTGAATTTTAAATAGTTTCTACTGTAGCATAGTGCTTGTCTCGTACTCTCTCAGACGGTCTTGTGGAAGAAGCATAGCTGTGTTAGCTAGTGGGACAGTTAGCAGGGTTAGCTAGTGTTAACCATGTTCAGTTGGTGGAGTTAAGTGTTGAAAGATATGGAGAAATATATTGTAATACAATATTCATTGAAATCATCCAGCCCTTGTTTTCATAGATTTATTTATTTTTTCACACATTATGACTTCACACATTATTGAACTGTTTTTGTTAACCTCTCTCTCTCTCTCTCTCTCATGCAGTTACTCCATGATCAGGTCGGTGTGGTTCAGTTTGATCCATATAAGCAGCTGTTCCTGCAGACATTTTCTCGTGGCCGGACATGTTACCTGGGGCTGCCATCGCTGCCCTGCTTGCAGGGTCACCCCCAAAGGAACTGGAAAGACGGTGGGCTGAAGGGCGGTCTGCCTGCAGTGGGCCTGCGCCTCGCTGACCTCATTGCCCGTCTGCAGCAGTGCTACCAGTTAACCACAGCTGGACGCTTCGAGGAGGCTGTGGAACGCTTCAGGGCTATTCTATTGTCAGTGCCGCTGCTGGTGGTGGACAACAAACAAGAAATTGCAGAGGTCAGTGTATATACTGTGATCATTTTATAACAGAGACTGATGAAAACAATGCAAATGTAGATTTCTTTTGTTACGTGTAAATTACTTCATAATAAAAGCACAATGTATATTAGATCTCCGTCATTCTGACAGATTGTAATAACTGTTGGAAGTGTGAGGGAAAATCTTTTTGTTTATTTGGTGTTTGTTGCTGTTTTTTTAGGCTCAGCAGTTGATTACTATTTGTAAAGAGTACATAGTGGGTCTCACCATGGAAACGGAGCGGAAAAAACTACCCAAAGACACTCTGGAGCAGCAGAAGAGGCTTTGTGAGGTACTGCACACTGCACACTGCACACTGACTGCTGCAGTGCCAGATCAGAAATGAATGTTTACAGTGTCTGTACCTGTTCAGTACATTGCTGACATCTGACATGTAAAGATCTGTGGTAGGTAATGTTGTTTTTTCCTGTATGTGTCCTGTAGATGGCAGCATATTTTACTCACTGTAACCTGCAGCCAGTACACATGGTGCTGGTGTTGCGTACTGCGCTCAATCTTTTCTTCAAGCTCAGAAACTTCAAAACTGCTGCAGGATTCGCTCGCCGCCTCCTCGAGCTCGGACCTAAACCTGAGGTGGCACAGCAGGTGAGGAGTAGAATTAGTTTTCTGTGACAGCTAGTCAAACTTCATTACTGACATTTCAGACTGGTTTCAAAAATAGATCAGAATATTTTTATTTTTAAGCATCCAGTCCACACAGTCGATGTCAGACTGATTTTACAAAAGGGTTAAAAAGTGTTAATTTTTTCTGTCCAATAATTACAATTTAAATTTATTTGCATACCATTTTAGTAGCAGTAAGGAAGCTTTAACTTTGTTTACTGTGTGCTAACTTATCTTTTTTGATGTGTAGGTTGGTTAATTTCCTTTATTATTGATTTATTTATTGCTAGTTCATCAACATATTAACAGCAGCATGTTTATTGAATAGATGCAATTGATGCATGGATTCATTAACTTTTACTGTTAAAAAGGGTGATTATCTTTCATGCTAATTTCATTGGCACATTTTTTTTCTCTGACATGCTCCTTACCATTTATAGACGCGCAAGATTCTGGCAGCTTGTGAGAAGACACTGACTGATGCCCACCAACTTAACTACGACCCCCATAACCCCTTTGACCTCTGTGCTGCCTCTTTCACCCCACTGTACCGCGGACGGCCCGTGGAGAAGTGCCCGCTGTCTGGTGCTTGCTATTGCCCCACATACAAAGGGCAGGTTTGCAGGGTCACACAGGTCAGTTACTCGCCAGAAAGGTGTTGCTCATCTGTAGTCTCGCATATTTTTCCAACATATACAAAAATAGTACATATGCCGATCAGTTTCATGTTCACTTTTTTAGTTTTTGCAGTGTGCTTACAAGTCTACTCAAACAAGCAAACAAGTTATGGTAACTTGCTTTAGCATTAAGCATGGCACTAACTCATGCCTAAATTATTTGAAACAGAGCACAGTAAGAGGTACGGTTTGTATACTTGGATGGCAACAGGGTGTTCTCAATAGCTTAATCTAGTGCTATGAGTAAGTGTAGATAAGCCAGCTACATTAGCTACAGTGCTAAAACACCAAATAATCTCTTGGCTAACGGACTTGTATGTGGATTATGAGGGAAAACTGAAAATACCCTCTTTAATGTCACTTGTTAAAGTATTTTAAAATGTACTCATTTATCTGTCTTCTAGGTAACTGAGATTGGTAAGGACGTCATTGGTTTGCGCATAAGCCCCCTGCAGTTCCGCTGAGAGAGCAGAGGTTCCCCAACTTCATCACTCTCCCAGAAAACTACAGTTCATAAAGTGTAGGAAGTGAATAGAACTACATGCTTTATTCTGTTTATAGCTGTCATATGAGCAAGTTCTTCAGTTATTGTTATTGTGCTGAACCACCTTATGTGCTACGCTCCTTTCAGTATAATGTGCTCTTAATGCTTTATATTTCGTATTCTGTCCTGTTAACTCCTAAAGCAAAGCAATGAAATAAATGTCACAGAATGATGTATACTTGTTTGTTTTTATCTTTTCTTAAGCATGTACTTATTGTGCAGAAGTCTTAGACACCGAAGCTCATTGTTTAATGAGTGTGTTTTTACCAGTAAGAACACCCAATATCATTAGAACAAATGTAAATAGGCAGAAGTAGACAATATCTTGTGCGTCAGTTTGATGAACAGTGTTTAGTTCCAGATTTCTCCTGGACGCTCCAGACATTGCATACATTTATTCGATTTCTTTACCAGACATATTTATTTAGCTTAATAAAGTACTGAGTAGTTAAATAACTGCAAATAATACTGGTTTACCAGAAGGAAAGATTGGAAAGGGTTAAAAAACACGCTTACATATGCAAAAGCATGACTTACTGTATTAATACTATTTAAATATTTTTAAAATAGTGTTTCACTAAAAAAATAAAAGTTGCTCGTCCGAAAAAAATGCTTTTTAAAATATGTAACTAAGTAATGAGTAACTTATGCATATTACTTTAGTAGTCCTTTTGTAGTATGTCTATAGTACCGATTTAATTAATTTATTACTGATTTATTTTATTTAATTCAAACTTTTAATCCAAAATTTCAGTACCTCAGCAGTTTTCCTTTCCTTAACTTATTTTCCCTGTTAATAAGACTAATATGCAAAACATTATTTTGTGAAATAGTCTGTTTAATCCTTTAAGACTCTGAACCTCAAAAGTGATCAAAAAGCAATATTTTCAACCCTTGTGTTCAGACAAATTTGCAATTACAAGTGTACTAAAAATGCTACTGTGTGTGGTGGCCATACATAAAAAGTGAGCCGTCAGAGGATATTGAATAAATGGTAATCTATTTATATTATGAAGTCTACAAATAAACACCCATGTGATTCAGTTTTTTGAACTTTGCAAAATAAAATTGTACACATGGAGACATTTTGGCAAATTCCATCTTATTTTTACTTATACTGAATGGCAAAAATAGCCCTCATGGGTACATAGGCCCTCAATAACCACATATATTATATCAGAGTTAAACTTTGAGAGCTAAAAAACCTGGTGAGACAATACGTATTGTGATATGTATCGTACGAGTGGTCATGATTCAATATATAATGACATATTGCGATATTGCAAGCCAAGTAATGTATTGCGATTTTTCAAATCTTACTATTAAAACACACCACTATATGAACAGGTTTGCCAATGCTTGCAATATCATTGCGCTCTTGTGCTGCTTGTTAATGTTGGTGTGGAGCTGAATTAAGGATTACAACCCTAATCTAGTGGTCAGAGGTTTAAACACACAATCACTGTCTGCCAGGAATCTGTGTATCGATACTGTGTTTTTGAAAATCGATACAGTATCACAGGACATAATATCCCAATATTCTGTATTTTGATCATTTCTTACACACCTATTACTCTGATATTTTTTGGCTTTTTTGTTAGCAATCTTGTACATAGTAAAGATGTCAACAGGTCAGTAAATATACACTTTATTGTATGTTTAAAAACTGCTGCTTACCATTTATGGCAGGGGAAAGTCTTGTGAATTCCTTTAAACTCTGAATTCCTTTCTCTTTTATTATCTCTCTTATAATTACATATGAACTGCATTAGGTCATGTTAGGCTTCACTGGCCCAAACTAAAGAAGGCCTAATTGTCCTGATTCATGCTTAGGCCCTCAAATGGCTGCCTGTGGCTATATTTTGAGAACAGAGAGTTTAACATAATGAGTGAAAAAATATGCAAAATTTACAATGTGGCCTGTGCAAGTTTTGTTGTACTAGCGCAACACTGTATTGAATTCCTAAATTCATGTTGTCGCTTTTACTGTAGTTCTACTTTCAGCTTGTATACAAAAACAGATTATATTTAATTAGAGAATTTAAAGTTGTACATAAACATTGTTATACAAAAAATAAATAAATAAATAAATAAATAAAGCATAATATGACACAAGAAACAACAATCTTCTGTAATCTTTAGTATGGTCACATGGTGGCACTGTACATACAGTGAATAAGAGTGTTCAGTTTTCTGGGCTTGTACACACAGACCCAGAGATCACATGATGGCAGTTTGTCAATTTATCTTGATCATATACAAACTGCTTTCAATTTAGTTAATGAAGTGTTAATGGGATAAGATAACAAACCACACTAAGTCAGCGTTGTTTACATTTATAGCACTGTAATAAAAATAGTAATATTACAGCAAATATCTCAAGAGTACTTTTTTTGTCAGTAAAAAGAAAAGTATATCAAGCATTAAAGTTATCAGAATGTGTTTTAGTGATGTAATAAATCTGAAGGATGCTCTAGCCATTGCATCTATTTATTTAGCTCCATCAGCAGTGTCAAGTTTAATTTAATGAAAGATTAATTAGGCATTAATCCACTTATAGGGAATTTTCCCCTTATAGATCTAACAAATGAAATCACATCACTGAAGTGTTTATTCCAATATAGGTTAAATATTAATTCCATTCAATGAATCATGGAATTCGATGCAGGAGAGATGTAGAAATGGGTAAGACAACATGCACACACTGTGAACAATTAATTTGTTTAGATTTATTGTGATATATATATATATATATATATATATATATATATATATATATATATATTGTGACAGTCCAGATAAAAAGCTTCATCATTTTGTTGTGTTGTATGAACAATCTTAGTATTAAATTGCTGGCAACCTTGCGATTGACACTTGTGGTTAAAATCCATTGTTGTGTAAATAAGTGACCTTATCCTCTACAGAAAACCTTAAATCTGGCATTTCTCTGCAGATTTTAGTGTAAAATGTTTTTTATGAGCTTAACAAATTTTTGCATTGGCAATGTTTTTGATGTTTTTTTCTTCAATGTGTTAAATTCAGTACATAAACTGTACTTGTGTATTTAAATGTGTATAAGTGTGTCCTCTGTAGAAAACTAACTAACTTTGACTTTCACCAGAGAATTTGCGCAGGGGTACCCAAACTTTAGCAACTGTAGCAAGAAGTTTTTGCCCGTGTGTATGACACTGTACAAACTGTAAGACATGTAGTTTTCAGAATGTTAATGGTGGACTACAGTAGGCTAGCAGTTGTTAAAATAAGCGTTTTCTCTGTAAAACCTTTTGAACTATTTTATTCTTGCAGAGTGCATAAAATCAAGAGCAGGATACACACTGTACTTTTCCATCATGCAGCACTGCTGGGACCCAAAAAGAGGCTTCAGCAGCTGTAGCAGCTCCTGGGTGAAATTTTAAGCCTGAAGCATTTTGAGGGGTTTTAAGGTGCATTTTGAATCTCAGAGGTGTTTGTCACAGCCCTCCTGTCTGCTGGCCACCATCCGACTCACGTCGATGTTGTTTTTGGCAAAAATCTCTTTGCCATGGTTGATGGTGGATGCGGGCAGAGAGCGGCTGCGGCCCAGGATCCAGGCGAAATCCACATGAAAGAGCCTCAGAATATCAGTGCAGGAGTAGACTAGTGCGGAGTTAACATAGTCGGTGGAGATGATCCAGTATGGAGAATATGGCAGAACTGAAACAGCACAAAAACTGTTAACACATATATAACACCATAACTGTGTATAAGCTATATATATATATATATATATATACACACACACACACACACACACACACACACACACACACACACACACACACACATAATCATGCAGAACATTTTGTAAGGTGGGTTGTTCTTAGGACCCCTGGCATAAACAGATTCTGATGTCTGATGTTTGAAAGAGAAAAAGGTAATAGGTACTCAGCCAAAACTTGGTGAAGAATGTTTCTCATATCCTCATCATTAATAATATTAATTTTAAGATGATCTTGAAAAATAAAAATCAAGCTAGACCTTCTTTTTGATGCTACTAAATCTAATGAACTAAATTAGTAGATCAATGTTGCTTGTTTTAAAAAATAATGTTTCATGTCAATTATTGTCAAATTATTATTTGGGATGATCTCATTGCCCAAAACAACTTAATACAAGTACAAAATATCAAGCAATTACTTAAATAATCCTACAATAAGCTTTAACTCACAACATGAGATGTGTTATCTAGATTTTAACTAATTTCACTTCCCACGATACCTTTTATGCAGTGTGTGCCACAAGTGTGCCATGCTGTATAACTAACTAATACAGTCACTATACAGCTTATTACATTTTTTTCCAGTGAATTCTTCTCCTTTTATAACATCTCTGTTTACAGACACTTCTGAGTGCTCAGGGTAAGTGGGTGAGGGTGCACTGTAACTTCTACTGAAACCGATCCAGACTACAACAAAATGAGATCGTGTTAAGTTAGATTATCTCACGTTAAGTCAATATATCTTTTGTTTATTATTTTGACATTGTCATAAGTTGTATGTAATTAATTTCTAGACATTTGTACTTGTTACAAGTGTTTTTAGATATCAGTGTTTTTGGCTTGTAATTTTGCTTGTTTCAACCACATTTCTTACAAAAAGCAAAATCACCAGTCAACACAGTTAATTAGACTTTATAAAATCACAGAGTGAAACATCTAGAAATCAGTCAAATAATTTTAGAATAATCTTACAGCACTCTCAAAATTAAGAATATTAGCTATATCAGCTACGTTGCTGAGTGCTGCTGTCATAATAACGTCATTACTCTGCTCGGGGGATTAGATGCATGTGACAACCTGGTTCAGCATGGCACTGACTCTGTGACCGGTTTCTGTTCCTGCTTGAAGTTTTGGAAGTACCCGTTTCTCACCGTATGAAAAGCTGATGCCAAGTTTAGCTGGATTCCTTTTGTCCTCCACCACAGCAGTCCCCTCAATAGTCTTTAATTCACCTTTACTGCATCATCAAAAAAGTAAAACAGCAGCTTTATTCATATTACATATAAAAGCATGACTACATTTTAGGCTTCACAGGTTTAAGCACTGAAGCTACAAGGCAAATGTAGCTAATCATTGATGTAAGCTTATACCGACAGATCACTTAATTTAAACCACCTCCTCCTTGACCATTTTATCGGCTTTGCATACCATATAGATGCACTTTGTATTTCTTTATTTACAGACACCTTGTTAGCCACCTTTCACCCTGTTAGTGTGAGTTCAACTGAATGAATCAGACTGAAGTGCTGCTAAAGTTAATAAATACCTCAGTGTCACTGCTGTGTCCAACTAACTGTGGGCAGTGTGTGTCCTGTGACCACTGATAAAGGACTAGAGGATGACCAACACAAATTGTGCAGGAACTGATGATCTGTCTGCTCTGACTTTACATCCTCAAGATTGATCAACAGAATTGAAGTATCTACCAGAGTGGAGAGTGGGTGAAGACAGTGTTTAAAAAGTGTAACTAGTTGTTACTAGTGCAACACACACTTACACACCAATTGGGTTAAGGTGAAGGAAATTTGGAAAGAATTCTTTTCTTACAGAGTATTCTTTTTCGTTGTCATTCTCTCGGGTCCTTTACCCAGTTCTTTTTCTTTACACAGTTTTGTGACACAGTTTGTGACAGCCAATTGTTTTGGAGTTCACATTGTCACAACGTTGAAATTTAAGTTCACAGAAAGTTGTCACAATGTTATGACAACACCTCCTAAAATCCTCTGTAAGTTCCATTACGTTGTACATGGAGCTCCATGGAATTTGTCATAATACAGGAACGTTACACAAAAATGAGATTGTTTAGATGGTGTAAACCTTTTAACAAGGCTGCAATGTTGTAAGAAAGCAGACAATGTCATGACAATGTGTGTTTGCTGGGTTACTATTTTTAACACTTACAGAATTTCAGAGCTCAAGACATGAGCAGTTCCATCGAACTGTAAGGTGAAGTTTGTCTCAATGCAGCGTCCTTTCTCAAACTGAGCAGGCAGTTTAGTGATTTCAAACCAGCGTCCCATGAACTATAAGAACGCAACAACACAACATAAATTCAGAAAGATTTTTATATAAAATTAAGTGGAGTGCATACTCCAGTTTGTCATAACTACAGAACTTCCACATTAATTTCATGGCAGATATGGAATAATGTATAATGGTTACTGAATAGTTAACAATAGACACTGAATAATTCACAGTAGTTGGTGAATAATTCATAGAAATAATAATTAAATAAATGCTGAATAACGTCCAGTTACTTAAAGATCCATAGATCAAAGATCAGTAATTACTAATCCATAATAATGGATGTTTAATTATTCGTGGTGGATCACATGCTGAATAATTATAGTGGTCACTGAAAAACTAGTAGTAAACTAGTAATTAATAATGTAATAATTCATGATGTGAATTATTAGTAGTTATCTCAAAAGTAAACAATAAGCCACAAGAGGTAATGTATTACATATTAGTTTGTTAACAGTAGCTTACAGTTGCCAGGCAACACAATTCCCAATTTTTAGTATATATTTAGAACCTCAGTTTGATGCACTGTAGTACTGTAGATAAATTGTACCTGTTTAAAGTCGAATGCCGGTTGTGTGACCGGTTCAGGACATGGCCCCCAGTGGGGTATCTGAGCATTAATCGAAGGCAACAGGAGGGGCAAAATAACCACCAAGCACATCTGCATCTTCTCCATGCCTGAATTACCCAGAAATTAATGGTTAAATTAATGCAAGAATTACTGTTTGTGTGTGTTGGTATAAATAAGGCGAATAAGTACAATTAAAAATGAAAATGATTTTTTTTCCATCTCAGTGCTTCCCAAGTTAAATGCTGGTTTATATTGCTAAATGCAAATAGCTAAATAAATACTAAGTAAATAAATACTCAATTTAAAAGTCCTGTTGATAATTCTATAAGACCTGATGCGCTCCAGATATAAGGTAGTAATGTCTTTGACTGGTAAAGTTTAAACAGTACAGCTGATATAAAAATGGGTATTGATATAATAGCTGATATAATAAATGTCTGTTTACCTGCAGTTCTGCTGTAGCTGATGGTTGTGGAAGGAGGATTTCAGACTGTGTGAGTCGTTCTCTTCTTCCAGTCTCTAATAGAGCCGGAGGTCCTGAATGAGATGCTTTGTCTGAACTGAGTTTATTACTCACATGAGGTAAGAAATTAGACTAATTACAGTCATGGGGGATGAAGATTCCAGACCTAATGCTGCAAAAGTCAAACTGCTCTTATACAGAGATGCTCTCTGGTTCTCCTTCTTTCTAAACTGACAAACAGCACTGTTACTTATTCTTATTCACTGTTCTTGGCACCGTCTCACCTTGCCATAGCAACAGGAATATTTGGGGTTCAACTGTAATGCTGATCCCTGATTTTAAGAATATTATTATCATCATCCCAATTAAGTCTGTTGAAAAAGCCAGGTCAAATCACTTCAGTCTGGCCTGAATCTCCTTTTGGGCCAGGCTAACCTGCTATATACTGAATGAGCAAGACTAAACTGGTATAGGCTGAAACAGGTGAGGCTAATCTGATATGGGCTGAATGGGTGGGTCTAAAGTGGTGTGTGTGGCTAAACTGGTGTAAGCTGAATAGGCAGATTTAAACTGGTATAGACTGAAACAGGTGAAGCTAATCTGATATAGGCTGAATGGACAGGTCTGAACTGGTGGGTGGGGCTAAACTGGTGTAAGATAAATATGCGGGTCTAAACTACTATAGACTAAAAACTGGTGGGGCTAAACTGGTGGATGAGGCCAGGTTAAATTACTGTAGGATGAATTGATGGGGTTCAAGTGTGGTATGCTAAATAGGCTGGTGTAAACTACTGTAAACTGATTGGACAGGCTAAACTATTGTAGGCGAAAGAGTGGGGCTAAACCATTGTAGGCTAAACTAATGGGCAGGGTTAAACTGGCTTATGCTGAATGTGCTGTGCCTCACTGCTGTAGACTGAATGGCTGGAACTTACCCTACTGTAAGCTGCAATGGTGAGACTAAATTGTTGTAGGCTGAATATGTCTAGAATAAACTGCTTTAGGTGGAATGGGCAGAGTTTAATGGTTTAGGATGAATGGGTGGGACTACACTAATGTAGACTGGTTAAGGCCAGAGCCGTGTAGAGAGAGAGTCGCGTCATCGCCAACTATTTTTTTATTTCCATGGTTAAATATTTAAAATGTGTATTATAAGCACATCTGAATCAAATTGCCACATGCATTAAAGTATGTTAGTCGATTCTCCCCCACTAAATTTGGTAGCTTTACACATAAAAAAATTAGCATACTGCTAGCCCTCCACAGCGTTCACCACGTTAACTGTAAATTCCCTACTTCTAATGCCATGTCATCCAATGCTGTGGAGAGGAAAATATTTCTAAATGTTTTTTGCAGGATGGCACATGCAAGCCAAAGACAGGTTTATTTGGCTGTGTCTCCTATCCTATCTCTCTGTCATAAAGTTTACATTAGTGATTAAGTTTACACAGGCTCTCAGTTACCATGGGATTATTGAAACCACACCAAAGATATTTTAGAAAGTTAGAATCCTAAGCAGTCTACATCAATCACGTGACCACCAAGCATTTACCAGGTTAAACACAGCACTGTGTTCAGCTTCAGTTTACAAGAATTTAGCCATAACCAGAGTCGGGTGTCGGCCCACAGGAACACTAAAGCCAACCAGACTGCATTCAATATCAGAAATGCTAACCAATCAGTTCCCTATGTTAAACTATGGCTTTCTGAATAAGGCCATCTGTAACTAACATTACATACAGTAAGCTAACATTCCCTGCATTAAACTAGTAATAATAGAATTAAACTAACGTTCCCTGTGTTCTCTGCATACATTGACCTGTCATATCAGCATTATTACTTTACCTGCATTAAACTAATACCTGTTTTACTTCTTTACTTAAATTACTCCTTTTAACATTAATTTACGTATTATTACTATGTTTACCATTGCCATTAAAATTAATTAACAGTGACAAACAGAAGAATATAAAATTAAATGTAAATCAAAAGCATTTGCAGCGGCACCAAAAATGATTAAATTAAATTAAGGCTGAAAATGCCTCTAGACCCTGTTTATGTTGGTCAGCATTAAATTGGGCTGTTGGTGTGGGGGGGTTTGTTTGAGACAGATCAATTTAAGGTTAAACCCGCAGTTATCCTCTTGCCTCGGAGCGCCTGACTCACAAAAAACATGCCGCACTCAAATCCCTCTCTAAGAGCTTACACCAGGAAGATTGCTAAATTAACGCTTTACATCTCCTAATGATCTGTCCGCTTTAAATCCTGAGCACTTTATTAGCCTTTTCCTCTTTTTTACAGTTTTGGAGGAAGAGTGATTGGGTTTTTGGCTCTGTGTCTAGTGCTGGACTGCTGACCACTCAGCCACACTGCAGCTTTAATCTTAGACTTAACATTGCCCGGTGTCAGCTTTGTTCTTTCAGTTAAAAACACAACAAGGTGAGCAAAATAATCTTTCAGTAGTATGTTAACATCCTTTGGTCATTGAGAAAGGAATCGAAACGAGAAAATGTTTATTTATTTCCATTAAAAAAGAAAAAATACTAATTACCACCTGAGTGTGCCAGCCTTCACCTGCCTGGATCTTAAACTTCCTCACTGGCTGGGAGCAGCAGATGAAGCTGGGATCACCTCAGGAACCAGGACTATCAGCACAGGAGCTCCAGAAGGCTGTGTTCTCTCCCCGCTGCTTTTCTCACTCTACACAAATGAGTGTACCTCCACGGACCCCTCAGTCAAAATCCTGAAGTTTGCAGATGATTTGACAGTCATTGGGCTCATCCAGGACAGTGATGAGTCTGCCTACAGACGGGTTGTGGAACAGGTGGTCCTCTGGAGCAACCACAACAATCTGGAGCTGAACATACCCAAAACAGTGGAGATGAGAGTGGACTTCAGTAGAAGCCCTCCAACATTTATAGCACTCACCATCCTCAACAATACTGTAACGGCTGTGGACTTCTACAAGTTCCTGGGCACAATAATCTCTAAGGACTTGAAATGGGACTGCACCAAGAGAGCTCAGCAGAGGCTGTACCTTCTGCGTTAGCTAAGAAAGTTCAACCTGCCTGTCAGGGTGTGACCAAAAACAAAGCCAGGAGGTAGTAAGGAGTCAATTAAAAAATTTATTACAAAAAAAGTTCTGGCCAGGCAAAACACAACCACCCCCAAACCACGGCAACATGGCCCCTTTTTAAGTACATGGGTGACCCCATAAACTGTTCATAGGGGACATCCCCCCCCCCCCCCCCCCCCAACTGTGGCAAACAGTTACATCCAGTTTGACAACGCTGTCTTATATCTCACAGCACATTCTCAACACACAGGATTTTTCAAAGAAAATTTCAAAGTCAGATATAAAAACAGTAATGTCCCACACTATTTAAATAGCTCCCTGAATACATCTGGTTTACCCCCTATAAAGGTTCCAGATAGTTTAGGCTACATTTCCCAGAATTCCAAGCATGTCTATAAAAACATGCTCCATAAGCCCGCACTCCCTCTTAAGCACCACCCACTGACCCACGCTGCAGACATGGCTCCTAGAGAACAACGAAGGCAGTAAAACACATTCAGTGAGCTTAATAAAATGGTAAAACTGTCTCAATCTATGGTCTGACTCTTCTTGCTAGTGTGCACTCCTAGCATAGAAAAGTGTACCTTTTAAAAGATGTTGAATTACTGACCATTAGCATAAGATGAGCAATGTTAGAATACCAAAGAGCTATGTATAGTGTAAATAACAGTACATTTTTATCCTTATGTTGAGCACAATAAAAACTACATCAAACTATGACATCCCCAGCACACTTCAATACCCATGTTGTTGTTGTTCCATGTGGGGACCTTAGTGGGCCATCACACTGCCCAAGGAGCTGATGGTGCAGTTCTACACTGCCACCATAGAATCTATCCTCACCGCATCCACCACAGCGTGGGGCAGTTTAGCCACCAAACACGACACCCAGAGACTGCGCATCATTAGGTCTGCAGAGAGAACAATCGGTGTGAAGTTACCCTCCCTACCAGACCTGCACATGGCCAGAACCAGGAAGCGTGCAGAGAACATCGTCCGTGATCCATCACACACTGGACATTACCTGTTCCAGTATCTTCTCTCAGGTCGGAATTTCAGCCAGTTGAGGATCAAGACCTCCAGACTACAGAGAAGCTTCTTCCCACACGCCATCGCACTCATGAACAGCTGAATATTACAACACTACATTCTGGACACAGTCTACTACATACATACGTACATACATATTACTACATACATACATCCTTATCCAGATGTTCCCTCACTCTTTTTCTCTGTACTGCACTTATATTTATCTGATTGTGTCTCAGAACACTCTGCACCACCGTCTCAACCAGTGACTCTTCTGTTCTCCATATTTATATCTAATTCAGTCTGCACTGTCCTTTACTGCTGCACTTAGCATTTTACTTTAAATAGACAACTCTGCACATGTTAAGTTTACAGGTGCATCTCTATGTGTATGTGTGTGTGTGTGTGTGTGTGTGTGTGTGTGTGTGTGTGTGTGTGTGTGTGTGTGTGTTGGGGGGGGGGGGGGTAGGATGACTAGGTTGGGTGTGTTTGTTACTTCTGTAATGTCAGATATCGTGCACTGTGAGCTACTGTAACCAAACACAGATTCCTTGTATATGTGTAAGCATAATTGGCTAATAAAGTCAGATTCTGATTCTGATTAGCAGTAATACTAGTGACAGTGCTCAGGCAGCAGAACAGACGGGCAACCGTCTTGCGTTGTACTTGTTTTGGTCAACAGAGGCTGTTGCTGCTATCTACCAAACACTTCTACCACATTCTTGCTTAATTTTGGAAAATACTGTTGTTTTAAACCCGACCAGTGTCAAAAGACATGTAACCCAATGATTAAAAACAGGCATGGGGTTACGGGACCTCCCTCTTAGAAAAAACAGCACTGACCAGGATTGCTGATCACCAGCAAAACCAGCATGTGTGGTGTTTTGGATGCAGGTAGGTTGTTCAGCACCAATGGAAGTTGACAAAGTGATTACCTCAGATTCTGAAATTCTGGGGTGACTAGCTAAACCAGCATAGGTCAGCATCGATACGTTTACACCAGCACAAAATAACTACTGGTCTGTTGGTCTGTTTTCTTCAGCAGGGTCAAATCTTATTGCCTGGTTGTAGGTAGGCTGATTGTATAGGCATACATCTGTTTGAACGTAGGCTACCATGTGATCTACAAATAGTGCATCATTTTTAAAACTGCATCACTTTTCAGCCACCCATGTATAACATAAGGCATATGTAGATAGTAGCAGTCTCTACAGGACCAGAGCTGTCCTAGGGGTGTGTTTAGGGTCTGGTTATTGGGCTATAGCAAAGGGTCTGTTTTAATTGGCAGAATATTTAATATGAATATGAATTACAAGCTTATACAACCATTCAATGCCTCAATAAGTGGCTTCTATGACCCTTTTTACTTAGCGACTTAATTTTGAAATAAGGCAACAGGCAACCAATATTGTGAGAGGAAAGCACAAAAAATATAAATCTTTTAGTATTTTCTGCATTAAGTGTTCCATAGTTCACCATAGCTTCCCTGACATTGTTACAAAGTCATCCTTCACCTTTGTTTATTACAGTACAGTTAACATGGTTTAAATACATTAAACTAGAACCGTCTTCTCTTTCGTAACTCATAGATCAAAACACTGAATACATTATTTATACATAAAAAACTACCTTGAACAAGAAGCTTGTGTTTGCAGTTAGCATGGTGCTTACACTATGCCTTGCCTCTACTTTCCTCACAGTGTAGTGTAGTGTGGAATTCTTCAATGATCTTTAATAGTCTTGATTATATAGTTGCTGTCCAAACAAAATGAAGTATCTCTAATACAAATAATTGCTTGCTTTGAATGTAAGCCAATGCATCAATTTTGGACCATTTCTATTAATCCAGTCATTATAAAATTTTAACACATTGTAAACAACAGCTGTGATGTTCAAATAACTTTTACAAAATTACAAAAAAAGAGATACATGTTTTTCTCATAGCGATATGCATATGACACGCTGTTATCTAACGTAGGCCTATACTACTGTGCAAAAGTTTGGGATCACAGTGAAATTTTCTTGTTTTCAATGGAGTAGCCTTCCTTCCTTAACACAACAATGGACTGATGGGTCTCTAAAGAAAGTTGTTTCTTTCTGGCCATTTTGAGTCGGTCAGCAAGCCAACAACTGCTGATGCTTCAGATACTAAACTAACCTAGAATGTTGTGCTAACTTGTATGCTCACTTATTAGTATAATGTTTTTCAGCTGTGCATCACAGCTGGTGTCCTAACAACCAGTTAGCCCAATAACATTCTTAACTTGGATTGGCGGCCATACCAGGAGATTTAAGCAGAGGACTGAGAATTGCTGATAATAGGACTATATGCAAAAGCCTCTATACAAAACTAGGCTTTAATACAAACAATTTTATTCTTTAAAAATCATCTGATGCAATTAAATTAATTGTGAAATTGACAGTATTGTTTGTGAATTGCATGAAAATTGCATGAAAATTGCATGAAATGAAATTCTAAAGTGATCCTAAACTTTTGAGCGGTAGTGTATGTTAGCATAGGTAAACCTTTAGCAGCATTTTCCCTTATTTGTAAGGAAAAATGGGTACATATATTTTTTTAGTCCAACTCATTCATTTGTGTAACAGTGCTGCAGTTTAGCCGGATGCAGTTATAATCAGTAAAATAGTGTAACAACCTTCAACCTGCTTATCCCTGCAGGAGATGGATGTTCACAGCTAGCCCGGTGTCTGATTTTGAGGGAAAAAACACTCAGAACCTCACATCCCACCTGCCCGTGTCCACACTTACCCCTTAGACTAATTCCCCCTTATCCCCTCAGTATTAAAAATATAAGTCTAGGTGGTGCAGATTGGGTTGTAAGCGGGTGGTGAGCGCTAACTGTCAGATTAACCCGTCTGAGGAGATCATCCTACAGCAAACGTACGTTTTAAAAGAGGAATGTGTTCGCAACAACGGATTCTTTTTGCAGAATAACTCTTTACATTACTCAAAATGTACTTAATCTGAAATAAATGGGTAAATTTCTGGCTTGGAAAAAAGCCAGCAGGATATTAAAAGGTTAAAATTGGCCCTTGGAGAAGGAAGTCCGAGCATTTAGGTGTCTTACCCGCGGCCTTAGGGTGCTAACAGGGGATTAGTGAGGTAGATGTTGAAAGAGGTTTATCCTACATGCTTAGGCAGTATTCTTAATTACATTTCAAAGCAGCGTCCCGCGCGCAGTTGGACTCAGTATCGCTGATCGTGATGTCAGTGCAGGGAGGGCTTAGGCAGCGAGATAAGGCCAGCTAATGGAGATAAAAGCAATCTGTATTTAAAGGTCTTTTTTAGTTAAGGCAGGTAATTGGCACTGAGAGCTCCTCACAGACAAACCAAAGAAGGCCCAAAGTCCAAACCGACCGACTTGAAGTGGGGTTGTACTGGTGTTCAATCGAGCGTGGGCGAGCTTTTTTGGTTTTGTTTGTTTGCTGTTTATGCAGAGACTCCACCCGTCTGGCTGAGAGGGTCCAAAAAGACTCTTGCTGACCTGCCATTGAACCAGAGGTGAGTGTATGGTGATCCTTCTGCTTTATCCTTCACTTAGACGCTTAAAAACACTGCACTGTTCTTTTTGCTGATAGGCTACATGTATAACATGATGCTAACAATCTGCAGGTTTCAAACAGTTTGTAGCAAGCTGTAATATTCTCGACAATGAGCAAAGCTGTAGGTGATTTTGTTTTATCTGAGTAAGATGAATAGCATTGACAATTAATTTGCAGTTAATAATTTGAATGCGACAAAAAATTGTGCCATTACAGCTACTCTCAAATAGCTACTATTTTAATTGTTTCTTGAAAACTTTATATTGTAAATAAATCAGTTTTCATTCCCCTTTCTAATTTATTGTGGAATAGTAGTTATTCATATCTTATAACATGAGATATTATATATATATTTATATGTGTGAATGTGTGTATGTATAGGTTTTTTAATATAGTATTCTGCTCATTTGATTGCACAGTTACTGTTTTTACTTACTGTAATTTACTGTATTTAACATATTGGGGGGAAATGAAGCATAAAATGCAGCCTGTGCAAAAGTTTTGGCACATTTGTTTTCATTCCAGAATGCTGTATATATACTGTATATAGATTCTGCAACTCCTATAAGCCCTATATAAAATTCTGTTCTGTGCTAGAATATTCATTTTAATCTCTAAATCTAAAAATATTATGCTCCAAAAAATGCATATATATTCAGTTCTGCTTTTTTATTTGTATTTCTATTCCTATCTTTAATCTTATGTTGTATTTATAGCTTCTTGGACCCACTGCATAAAGTTGACTATGGATGAAGAATACATATTTTTATGACTGTGCTTGAAAGTGTTTTCTTTGTTATATAAGAAACATAATCATATTTGGTACAAATCACATGCAGCTAAATGCAATTTTAGGAGTTTTATATACTGATACTACTACTAATACTACTGCTGGTGTACTTCTACTAAATATGGTGTCAGTAATGATAATAATATTGATATATGTATGGCACCTTTTATACATGGAAAGTACAGCTAAAATGTTTCACAGCATATTTAAAGTGTCTGTATCTTTTTCTTGCATAGATTTTTTTTTCCTCATGAGAGCCATTTTTGATGTCTGTGTGGTTTTATGTGTTAAAGTCATGTCATTTTTTACATGACTCTGTTTTTGTTATAGCACATTTAAGATTAATGCAATATAAATGAGCTCTGTTCTGATTAGCTGTGCCTCATTCAGAAAACGGTCCAGGATAAAACTCTCCTTTTAAATTTAGCATGAAAGGGCGGGACTTAACTGCTGTAGTCTAAACAGGCGCTAAGTAGATGTGTTTGTTGTTGTTACATAGACACAGTAAATTCAAATTAGGTCGATTTTGTAGCTTATTTTTTATATGTGGATTGTATTGGCTGGGCACATTTTAAGACATAAACCATGTTTACTTACCATGACAGTTATGAACTTACACAATATATGATACATGTGCATTAGGAGCCCTCTGGTAGTTTTGTTGTTAAATGAGTGGTTGGGCAACTTTAGTGTGTTAGGCAGAGTTTGTTATGTGTATCCATCACTTGAATAAAGAGACTGTTCTTATAGGCTTATAGCACTGAGAGACTATACTTGACCAGACGATGATTATTATCTTCTCTAATTATGACCTACTCTATTGTACGGCCCAATGTAAGTCGTCAGCAATTTTCCCTTTAATTCATTCCTTTAATGAGATTAGCAGCAGGCTAATCCTCAGACTTGGAGATGGCTTCAGTCCTCTCACTGTCACACGCTGCACCAGACACTTTTTGCATGTGCCAAGCAGCAAAGAGGAAATCCTCCTATTACTCCACATTTCTTTGTAATTTAGTGTAAATAAAGCAATGTGGAGTTGTTTGGTGTGAAATGTTGATTGTAGAGACTCAGATTACATTACACAGAAAAGTGATAGGAACCAGGGGTTGCCAAGTTACCAAACATAGCCATTTTATTTACCGTCAGTGTTCTTACATGTTGCTTCATGTTTTTACATGGAAACTTGATGAGGGTAAAATAGCATGAGGCAACATGATTTCGTATATTAGTGTTCTGTGAGGGAGTTTTAGAAGTGGACGTCTGATTCTGTCACCACCACTGTGAACACATTCTGACTTACATATGAAGTAAAGTAGTAACATAGAATCAGTGAAGTACTTTTAGGCCATGTGGTGGATTTTTTTTTTTTTGTTATCCCATAAAGTGCGTGTGGCCCCCAAGGTGTTTTGGGGACATCTCTGAGGCTAATGGAGGCTAATGAGCTTAGCGTTCAGGCTGTATTGTGTGCTGTGCTTACAGGCAAGGTTTGCTGAGGGTAAAACGCTAAACTGAGGGATTACCACCAACACATCCCGTTAAAGTGCTGTATAGTCAGGACTTAGCTAATAGGATCCTGAGGGGGCCGGGGGGGGCTGGATGTTAGGCTGGGGGAGTTAGCGGACAGCAGGCTGGACGGACACAGGCAGGTCAGCAGATGCTGAGGGCAGACAGCTACTGGACTAACAGGAGGATTAAAGCAGCCCAGATTAGACGGGACGAGCCAGAAGAACCTGAGGGGGAACATACACTACCGCTCAAAAGTTTGGGATCACAGTGAAATGTTCTTGTTTTTAATGGAGTAGCCTTCCTTCCTTAACACAACAATGGACTGATGGGTCTCTAAAGAAAGTTGTTTCTTTCTGGCCATTTTGAGCCTGTCAGCAAGCCAACAACTGCTGATGCTTCAGATACTAAACTAACCTAGAATGTTGTGCTAACTTGTATGCTCACTTATTAGTATAATGTTTTTCAGCTGTGCATCACAGCTGGTGTCCTAACAATCAGTTAGCCCAATAACATTCTTAACTTGGATTGGCAGCCATACCAGGAGATTTAGGCAGAGGACTGAGAATTGCTGATACTAGGACTATATGCAAAATGAGCCTCTATACAAAAATAGGCTTTAATACAAATATTTTTATTCTTTAAAAATCATCTGATGCAATTAAATTAATTGTGAAATGGACAATAGTGTTTGTGAATTGCATGAAAATTGCATGAATTGCATGAAAATTGCATGTAATTCTAAAGTGTACATGGGGGAGTGTTTCTGTGACACTTAAAACACACTGCTGATGGGGTTTCTGCAGACTGTGCACAAAAACTGAACTGCAAACAGCATGATAATATACAAGCACTGACAATATTTACAATTGAAAAACATATGATTATTTATCATGATAAACATGTCAAACACAGTCGCTGGTGAGCCCTACTTAAATGTGACATTTTTCTGCTAATTTTGGTGCACAATTTCTTTTTCCCCAATATGTTACATTCCGCAAAATAACAGTAAGTGAACGCAGAAGCATGTCCTATGTCTTATTTTTTCAACACAGAGATACAGGGGCGCCCAAACTTGCACACAACTGTATATCATTATTGGAGAATAAACATGCATCTGTAAAGTAACAAAATGAGCACCACTAAACAGTACTCGCTTTTATTTTTTTTCAAGTGGAATGCAACATTGTTATAAGACATAAACACTCCAGTACATAATGTCCACTAAAATGCAAAAACACCCTTTTTTGAAAAGGTTTTCTGATGGCACAACTTTCAGCTTAAAGTTAAAGTTTAGCCCTGTTCACTCACACTGAAGTTATAGGGAGTGTTTCAGCCTGGACTGCATTTTGGAATGAAAAACATCAGGACACAGCAATGTATGTTCATTTTAAAAAGCAATTACTATGTAATAAACTATTTTATTTATCTTTCTTTTTTCACTTGTCAAAATTTTTACTTTAATATTTAAAAATGTAAAAAATATATAAAAAGCAAATAAAAAAATATTATTTCATGCTCAAATAAGCAGCAAAACAGATGTTTCATGTTAATAATAATAACAGGCAGTATTTTTAAGTTGCATTGAGTTTTAGTAAAATAAATCCATATCAATATTGTACAACATACTGCACTAATGTCAGTGTTGTGCAGTGGGCTGACTGTGTTCCTCTGGTGTATGTGTGTGCTTGTCAGAGGTCAGTGTGTGATGACTCCGCGGGAGCAGCTGAGGAAGATGACTGCTCTGGGAGAGCAAAGCGCTTTGGATGAGAAACACTGGTACAGACTGGTTAACGGCATGTCTGCTGGAGGTACCACATGATTTGATTCAGTGTCAACTGCAACACATACTGTGCAAAAATCCCCTATCATTATTTAATTTACAATCTACACTCACATCATCTGTGTGATATCCTACAGTTAAACTCAACTAATAAATAGTAATTGTGTACTGATTTACTGTGATACCATAAGGTACAGCATGGTAAAATACGTACACATATAATATATATAATTATATATTTAATATAATATAATATAACATATAAAACAACAGACAAATAAACAGAACAGCATTATTCCACCTCTCTAAACAAGTTACATTGTATAAGCAATTATCCATAACATTGTTTAAAACACCCTGTTTAAAACACCCTGCCCACATACCTACTCCAAGCATGGGATTTGTTAGGTGCAGGGCAAGTGCTAAAATGTACAGTGCAGTGAACCAAAAATACCACATCTGTGTAAGTGAGCCATGTATGTGTGTTATGTGTGCAGAGCTAAGGCAGAGGCAGGAGCTGATGATGAGGAACCAGATGGCGATGACCCCTCAGATACTGTCTCAGGGGCAGCAGAGGCTACAGACTGTTCCTTCTCAGTTTGAGCCACGGTTTATGGACAGGTTCTGTATTTACTGTATTTAAAGAAAGAAATTATAAACCATATAATGCCTTATGACTGTTATAATATGGGTTTGCTCATGAGTACATATAAACTAAGTTTTCTGTTGTTTTTTATAAATTCTGGTTTAGAACATCAGGCCTCGGGGACTACAGTAGAAAATTAATAAAACAATTTAGAGTAATTTAACAAAATTGTTAAAGATTTTTAAAAAATAAATCTCACCACCACAAATTAAAATCTAAACATTTCTCCACTGACTCTTTAAGTGGGGTTAACAGCAACAAAATGAGAGGAAAATTTATGGTAAATTCACACAAACACAATCAATTCCATACATTTGTAATGTTTGAATAAATAAATGTGACCGCTGAAACGCCAAACACTGGTAAAAAGTTATAACATAAAGAACATAAAGTATATTTAGACCAGCATATATCCACCCAGTACACCTACTATGTTACTAACATTATCTCTTGTATGTTTTTGATGATGAATTTGTGTATAAAATGTGTTGCATGAATATCAGGAGATGTTTTACTTTGGGGGTCTAACAGAGGGTTAAACTAACCCCCAACCCATATGGCTATACTTTAACTTGGCTTGCTCTCACTGTCAAATAAAATAATAAAGGAGGGAATTCTGTCAAGTCACTAATAAAAAAAAGGTCTACACATTATTGTAAACATAATGTGTTTACTGTTCTGATTTACCACACAACTTGATTCAATTATGGTTAAGGTAGGTAACACCATACTAATTACTATTTTAAGCTCATTACATTACTAATATAAGATTAGTACATTAGCCTCATAGCTCCAGTAATTAATATTAGTAAGTGAGAGAAATACTGGGTAAATTTGAGATTTTTTTGCTGTCTTATTTCTTTAACATTTGTGTATAGGGAGCTGGTGCCTCCTGCTGAGATGGTTTCTTCTGAAGCTCGACAGATGCACATAGGGGCCCATCTGGGGCCACCACTGCCCTCACACTCCAATGTCATCCCAGGCAGAGGATTTCCTGGAGCAAGTAGGTGGTGCTCCATCATGCTGGAAAAAAGAGGATGTTTTAATACCATTCCTTATGCATGGCAGTATTCTTAGGTGAAATTTTGAGCGAACCCACTCCCCTGGATGAGAAGCAACCCCAGACATGAATGGTCTCAAGATGCTTCACTGTTGGCATGACACAGGACACATGGTAGCGCTCACCTTTTCTTCTCCGGGCAATCATTTTTCCAGATATCCCAAACAGTCTGAAGGAGGCTTCATCAGAGAAAAGAACTTTACCACAGTCCTCTGCAGTCCAATCCCTATAATTCATGCACAATGTCTGTCTGTGTTTTTCTTGTAGAGAAGTGGCTTATTTGCTGCCCTTCTTGACACCAAGCCATCCTTTAAAAGCCTTTACCTGTGCATTCAGATATACTCTCACTCTGCCATTTCTAAGCAAGTTCTGCACTGGTGACTCGGTCTTGACGCTTGTTTGACTTTCTTGGGGCCCTGAAACCTTCTTCACTGCAATTGAACCACTCTCCTTGAAGTTCTTGATGATTTGATAAATGGTTGAAATGGATGTGTCTGTGAAACCATTTTGATGCAATGCAATGATGACTGCACGTTTCCTTTGAGGGAACCATGGTTAACAGAAGAAAACTTTAAAACACCATTAACCTTTTAAAGCAACCAATCTGCTCTTCTAATCAGCATATCAGCTGTCTTATCCTTGTTAACCTTTTCTCCTGAGCTAACGAGATCATCACTGAAATGATGTTTGCAGGCTATTGTGTATGGCTGAAATGCTGTGGAGGAATGCAGTAATTTTGTGATAAGGTAATTTTTCATGTCAGGGAATGACTTTGCAATTAATTGCAATTCATCTGATCACTCTTCACAATCTAGAGTTAATACAAATTGCCACCATAAGAACTGAAGCAGCAAACTTTGTGCCGTTCTCAAAACTTTTGGCCATGACTGTACAAAACAAGAATGGTTCCGACTCTTGGTAACCATATCGATGGTGTTTATCTAAGATATCCTGTCTCTTGTTTGGGCCCTCAGATTTCTTAAGAGATTCAGTTCATGATATCTTGTTGATGGTCCCCTTCCTCTTTTACCTTTAACTATTCTGAGAATAAAGGTCTTTTTTGGTGATTTCTCAGAATGCGGTAAAAAAATTGAGCTTCAGTTTTGTTGTCTGGATTTTGAGTGAGAATTTTTGGCATCTGAAGTTCTCTTAAAAGGCTTCAGGAATGCTAAAATCCAAAGGCACCACAATATTTTATACTGAACTCTTAAATGGGATTTTATCACTGATCTGTAAATCTTTTCCAGTCATGGATATGTCCTTTTTGGGGGTAGAGAGCTGTAGTTCAGTATAGTTCGGTGATTTTTTGTGTTGAACTTACTAAACCTGGCAACTCACTGCATAGGCACGTTTGCATGTTTGGTATAAGCAGCTGCACTTTTCAACTCCCATACCAAGGAAAAAACGAGGAGGTGAATGCACTTAAAACATCAGACAGAAATTAAAATGTACTTAAAATGTTATTTGGTTGAGATGTAAATATTGTAGCATTGACATAAAAGAAGATGCAGAAAGCACATATAGGCGAATAATAATGAATATTATTTTAAATGGGCATTCTAACAGCAAGAAACACGCAGCCCAGTGCTATGCCCACATGAAATATGGAAAGGGGGTAATGTGGGACGACACAATGTATCAAGAGGGTTGATACTTCTAACAAGTAGTTGCACTCATGACAAAGCAGCCAGTTGGGGATACCACACAGACCCCACCTTAAGTGTCAAGTAAATATGTAAATCACCAAAGTGCAACAATATGATGAACAGATTATTGTTTTTCTAACTGTACATACTATGTATTTTTGTATTTTTTTTCAGCTGGCGGTTACGGATTTCTTCCCACGGAATCCATGGAAACTGTTGCTAGACGTCAAGAGCTTATCCACAAACAGAACATCGCCAGGTAAACTTACTGAACGCTTTGGCCCCCACTCACAGACATGCCATCAAAAATCAATAGCCAATGCTCATAGTTTGGAATTTTGTCTAATTTACATGTTAATATAAATGTTAATGTAAACATTACATTACACACACTGATCCCTTCATTAGAAACACCTGTTTTGTACTGTCATTCACTGGTCACATTATTAAACACGTACCTTGTGCTTCCACTTACTGGCCGTTTCATTAGAAACAGCTACCTTGTACCTTTATTTAGCTGTTACTATATCAGAAACACCTACGTAGTACTTCCACATACTGGCCACTTTATTAGAACACCTACCTAGTACTTTCA
The DNA here is from genome assembly GCA_021613375.1 of Megaleporinus macrocephalus. Classification (NCBI taxonomy): domain Eukaryota; kingdom Metazoa; phylum Chordata; class Actinopteri; order Characiformes; family Anostomidae; genus Megaleporinus; species Megaleporinus macrocephalus. The sequence continues at coordinate 37,917,014 of CM038708.1, forward strand.
TACACTGGCCACTTTATTAGAAACACCTACCTAGTACTTCCACTTACTGGGAACACAAACTCCATGGTTCAAACTGATAGTATGTTTGTACTGTGGTCAGAATGGAGATGAACGCGATCCTCCACCAGAAGGAGCTAGAGAATGCCCACCAGAAAGGTCTCATCGGAATGGAGAACCCCATGATGTACCAGGGCCTGCCACCCAACCACATGGCTTTTAGGGGGCGCCAGCGGCTCCCAGACGGCCATGACGTGTTTGTGCACCGCCCCATGCTCGATGACCTGCAGGCTAACAGCCTGCTCATGTCCAGCAGCCCGTATCCTCCGATCAGCACGCTGCAGAGGGAGAGGGGGCGGAGAACTGGTCGGAGAACCACCAATCACAAGGGAGCAGAGGTCAACACAGCCTGTTCCAAAAACCAGTCAGAGGAGAAGAGTGTGGAGCAGAGTCCAGGAGGAGCCTCAGGAGAAGAGAAAGAGCCAGAGATCAAATGTGAACTTAGCGGTGAAGCCACCGCCAGCCAGAGGTGAGCAGAGTAGCCAAAACTTGATTAAACATCTTCTCAAAACTATTGTAAAACCATGTCTGAGACATCAGGCAACTTACTCATAATTTACTTTTTGCAAGGCATCTTTTAGAAGTGAACAATTCTAACTCTGTAAGTTTCTCTGGAATGGAGCATGTAGAAGCCACTCCAAATGACTGTTTACATTGTGGTTAGTCAGTTGTAAAAAAAAAGAATCTTGTTTAATTCAGATATGGACATTTATGGGTTTAGTACTAAGTAAAACTGCAGTGGAATTTCTTGGTATTTAGTATCCCGCAGCATAGAAAACTCTTTTTGGATCCCTTTAATCTAAAATAAAACACTATAGCCCCAACGTGAGGTTTGTGATTGTCAGTAAAGCAAAATGGGAGTTAAAGCAACAAAACAGGAGAAAAATAAACCTACAAAGAGAATTGGGAACTAATGACTAAAATGAAGCTGGATTAAAGTAGACTATTTTACTCATTGATATACTTGAGGGAACATAAAAATACTCACATCAGACTGGGACTTGAATATAAATAAAAGTAAAAGTAACTTTCTGCCTCCAGTAAACCCCACCAGACTAAGTTGGACACCGATCTGTCTGCCAGCTCGGCCAGGAAGAGCTACAAGGATGGAGACCAGGGTCTCAGAAAACCATGCATCAGTGGACAGGATGTCTGCGCAGAAGGCCCAAACTGTAACTCTAGCAGCAGTGAGAAGGATATCGCCAACCCCTGCTCCGCTTTCCAGGAGAAGTTTCTGTACCCATCTGCTGCCGGACCACTCTCAGGCTTCCCATACATGTTCCCATTGCCAGGCAATGGACTTCTGCCTCCTGGTGTGCATTCTATTGTTGGTTTTGCTTGTTTATTAATTAGTTTATTGCACTGTTTTCATTTTAGCATTGAAGCTACATAGCTGTGGAGGTTGTGAAGGCCTGAATGGCAATTGTGGAATTAATATCAGACTGTAAAATTTGTTGTAGAGCTTCTTTTGTGCTATAAACATGCTGAAGCATCTGAATGGCAAAAAACAGAGTGAAATCACTCTAGACTCCCCCTGAGGCAGATATGTTGTTGTTGTTGATAAGGTTGGATAATATATTTTAGAATGTATAAACATGATGTGACAAAATCCACAGTTTAAAGAGCATAAAATGAATAACCCCACCAGTCTGTATAGTTTACCAATATAATATATTTAAAAATGAATCTTTATTGGGGGGGAAACCATTTGTTATAAAACAAGGCCTGTGCATATTTTTTATGAAATAGTCCAATATTATACATGTCCAATATAAATATAATGTAAATCCTCTCCAGGTTACAGTTGTAGAGTTGACATTTTGTTTTATCTGATATAAGGGCTGATATTTTTCCACATTGAAGGTGGCAACCCTATCCAAGGCCAGTGTTAATATACCTAAATCATGAGTTGGTCAGTAATCTGTGTAAGAACTTGTTAATATGTATGTATGACACACTTTTATTTGTAAACTTGGACTGAATTCAGGCTTCAAGGAGGCTGTCAGTGTTTTAAGCTGCACTACATATATTTTTTGTCCTTGTTAGCTACATCCGTCGAGCAGCTCCAGTGTCTTTTTAGTTTAACAGGTTTCTCCTAAATGGTTCATGCAGGACCTCCAAATGTGTTCCTGAACAGTGAGGATATTTCATCATTGGAAGATCTCCGCAAGTGGACAGTTGATGATGTCTATAATTTCATCAACAACATACCAAGCTGCTCTGAATATGCTCAGGTTAGCATCATGACAAAGATTCCTCATTATATATTTTTAGTGAAATATTTCATGTGCGAGGGACTTTTCACATACTACATAAAATTGTATTTTAAACTCTAAAAACTAACATTTTACACTTTTCATCCCTTTCCCTGGTTTTGTCTATATAGACATTTAAGGACCACATGATTGATGGGGAGACATTACCGCTGCTGACAGAAGATCACCTGCTGGACACTCTTGGACTGAAACTCGGACCAGCACTTAAGATACGATCACAGGTACATGCTTACTGCCAGCGTTTATTAACTGTTACTGCAGTCATTACACTGTAACATAAAAGAAACAAATACAGGCCAAAGTACATATACCATTGATTTTAAAATACATCAATGCAAAAAAACCAAACATAACAGCAGAAAAATAACATTTTCTGCAGGTGTAAATATGCACTTACTGTGAATTTGATTATCTTAATTATGTAATTATGGTATGTTGAAGACACCAGTTAGATATCAGTTGCAACGTCTCAGAACTTAGTGACCTCATTAGGCCTTAACTGATTTGTTGATTAGCCAGGTGAAGAATTATCATTAGGAACTGTCAGCTGATGAGATTTCCAGAGACAAATAAATTCTCTGACTCTTTGAACTGTGTGCTGACACTTAACAACCATGAGCTCCTCTAAACAGCTGGCTTAGGATCTAAAGCTAATTGATGGCTACAAAAAGAAGGCTATAAAAGGAAAATCACCTCCATCTTCCAATTTCCACTGCCTGAAAATATGTGGAATAGAAGTGTATGCTGGACAGAAAGGCAAACTAAAAACCCATAGGATCTGCAGGATGATACAGGAGTGGTCATACTGGTGGTGCACTGTTCTACTGTTCTATGCAGTGTTACTTACACAAACATGATCTACAACAGTGTTTCACAACCTTGGTCCTGGAGGACGCCCTGCTCTGAACATGTTAGTGTTTACTTGGCTCCCTACACACCTGATTCAACTAATCCACTAATTAGCAAGTCCGTCCGGAGTTGTGTGTTTTGTCAGAAAAACACAAATATGTGTCAGGGCTAAGGGTCCTTCAAGACTAGGGTTGGAACTACAAATCTACTGGAAGAGTGATCATAAGGAAACTTCAATTAGACTAAATTAGATCATTTAGACCATTTATCTTATAAACTCAAAATCTGAATAGTGCAAAACAGCTTCTAGTGTGTCAGTTCTGATAAGACCCACTGTAACACAGCCATGCATTATTTAGGGGCAGCGTTATTCAGACTACTCTTTTATAAATGTGACTATAATAATAAACAAAGTCTCATTGATGAGGTTGTATGTTATGTAATAACACAACTGCACTACTGCAGTTTTTTTTAATAATTTAAAATTAATGACGTTTTCCACAAAAATCTATTTTCAATCATTAAAACCCTCAAAGCTCAAAAGGTTAGTAACTGATGGCTATAATGTAATATAATATGTACATCTGCTTCTGACTCAGATATAGCATTATTATTTATTATTATTATTATTATTATTTAAAACAACTTCACATTATACATTTACAAGCTACCCATTATAATAATGGTAATTAGAATTAACTTTGCCTTTTATTTAATTTTATGTGTCTGCTTTAATTTGTTTTTGTATTGTGTTTCCCCTTAATTTTATTAAACATGTTATTTTATTTATTTTTTGTTTAAGTGGCAGTGTAACTAATGTATCCTGCACTGATGTTATTTTTTATGTTGTTGTCAGCGCAGGTTTCTCGGAGGTTAGGTAATATGCTGTGTATGCTGAACCTGCCACTGGCGCCCACCCTGCAGCCCCCACCTGAGAAGGCTGCGGATCGATCCTCAGATATCAGCTCACCGCTCAACTGCCACAGTGTGGAGCTGCTGGGGAGCCCTCGAGACCCTGAAGGCCTCAAACCCATCGAGCCTGGGGCTGACGCTGAGGGCCAGTCACCTACAGCGATGAGCGAGTCTGCCTGAGGGGAGCACTGTTCTCATCTTGTTTTCATCACAATGATTAATATACGCAAATTGTGGTAACATTTTTTCCTGCTAGTCATCTTCACCTTCACAAAGTCTTATGCTGACTTCAACTCACGTTTAAAGGATCCACTTTTTTCCTTAAAATTTGAATTGGTGTATACAAATGTTTTTTTCTGATTGGCTGCGCTATATTGTGCCCCATTCAAAAAATGATCTAAGCAGCTCATCCATGACCACCACATCTTCGCATTTCACAGGATTTACAAAAAAAATCCCCGGTTCACTAACTTCAACGGACCTACGCTCTGTAAAAACCTCACTTTTTGAAAACTCACTTCAAAAAAGAGCTTATTGTAGTATGTACACATTGGTAAAGTTTCTAAATGTACTGTTCACTTTGCAACCCAGACAAAACATATATGGAAAAGGTTCAAAATCAACCCGTTTTGTACTGATTTCACAAAACCAAAACATTTACATGTATCTGCCCATTCACATAAGGTTATATGGAGTGACAGCTTTTTGAATGAGGCAACACAGAGTCATAGTACAGATAATTTACGTATATTAGTCTTAAAGGCACAGTAACAAAAGCCTGTTTAATTCCAATGGATAAAGAGAGTTGAAAGTATAAAACACAAAAATGGCATTAGGGGACTTCAGGTGAAAAATAAAATCCTAGAAAAGTATAGGCTGGTATAATATAGGCTAAGTCTAACCCTAACCTTAATGGTAACTCTTGCCTAAGCCTGTCTCTAACAATGAGTTACACCAGACTGGACCTGTAGATGAACTGTAGTGGACCATCAGAATAAACTGTATCCAGAATTTTTATATTGCTCTATTGGACATAGTTTGATGCATAAAGTTATATTCCAACTAAGTGTTTGGAGCTATATGCATTTACAAGATTTTAAGAAAATACATCAGTTATGATTCTTACCTGCAGTTATGATTCTTATTCTTAGTGCAGATTTTATACAGAATGTGAGACATTACAGCTTTACTCTCTACAGCTCTATAGTTAATATGATATAGAAGCATTAAATCAGCACATTAACGGCTTTAGTAGAGTTGATACACTAAAAGTTACTGACCGTTTTTGTATTTGCTACCTAAAGAGCAAGGAACAGAATTATGGTAGAAGTGCACTAAAATTCTAATTTAGTCAATATTGTTATTATATTTACCATGTATTTTTATACTTGTTGTAAATAATTAATAAATTAGCTTTTATTTTTATTTTCAAGCCTTTGTATTATAAAGATGTATTCTGTTTTTATGATAACTGTTTGTGCATAACTTGCATCACCATTTTTTGTTTATGTTTCACAGACAAAATGAATAAATAGATTTGATCAGTATTGTTGTAACTGTTATTTGCTCTCATTTCATTTTTTAGATTTCAAAACATCAAGTTTTTTTATATATTGTATAAAAGACACAGTCAAACACAGTAGTGTTGTTTCATGTCTGTTTATATGTAAAATAACGGTTAAATATGAATAGTTCATGATAAAAAATATAAATTTAATTATAATTTGTATGGTTTTTAATTTATTCTAAAACATAATTTTTGAACAGTTTTTCCTTTTGACTGTAGAACTTCGCAAGAAAACTGCTAGCAAAAGTCACTAGACAAAGTTAATCAATGTGTACTGTTTTGGTTGCATTCGGTATTTTCATTTTGATCATCCAATCTCGTGTCAGAGCCTGTCGATCACAAGGTCGCATCGTCCAATCACGGAGCGCGTCGTGACGTTGGCGTTCTTCGCGGGATTTGGAGCGTCCTCTCGCGGTCACGTGACCGCGGAGTTGCGTCATGGCGGAGCGCAGAAGACACAAGAAGCGGATCCAGGTGCGTTAGGAACCAAATAAATGCCGCGTTTCGCTAAAACACGGCATATTTTTTTGGCATTCGCTCCACCTGGATGTGCTGGTCTGGTGCTTAGATGTCGACAGGGTACATCGCATGTGGCTGATTTTCTCTGAAATCCCTGCGTTTTTAGGCAGCGTCTCTCCGTTAGCCGAGAAGCTAGCTAGCGCTCGCGGTTTTCGCACTCGCTTTGGCTCGCGAGTTGGCCACGTAACAAGCGTTGTAAAGCGCAAGCCGAAGCCCCGGTGCTGTCCGAGCGATAGAATTTTCGGTCGTTTCTTGGCGGAGGTCTTAAACGAGAGCACCGTGTCAAAATGCGAAGGTTAGCCCTATGTCTGTTGACATATAACGTTGCCTCAGCAAACGACAGGACATTTTCGCCAGGACAATTATTCTTCATGTACATATTCAGCCTTTAATTTTCGTCTCTGCTGTGCACATATGCTTCGGACTCATTAGATATCCTCCGTCTGCTTTTCTCTGCTTTCGTCTTCCTCTAGTGTTGGTGGTTAACGTTTACGGTCAGCATATTACAGCATTCTTAAATTATATGGTTTTACACCAAAATATATGTCCTTCACAGATTATGCCTGTTCTTGGATCCGTTTAAACATATACGGTAGTAATACAATTCGTTCGAAGTGCACAGCTGTTGGCTAACCGTTATGCAAACACAGCCCCAACCCGGTCTGTTTTTAAACAGTCATTATTGTGTGTTTGTTAGCTTTATACCTTTCAGATTGCGGTCCTAGTGACTATTAAGTGTACTTTGTGTTTATCTTTTGCTTGAATTTCTTATTGAAGTTATCATTACAATACTGACCATTTTACAGTTTGACCATAATCTACACTTTATTGATGCTGTTTTAGTAGCACACCAGTCCTGTTTTATGTTAATATAAGTGTAAATTGTAAACTTGAATTTACACTGTTTTATTCGCCTGTCATTGGTGTCCAGCTTCACTTCAGATTGTAAAAGCCTCTCAATTGGTATTTCCTCTCAAATGGTATTTCCTGGAATTAACAGTTGATACTGTAATACAAGTTATTTAAAACAAATATCTCAAAGCATCGCTGTTCAGTTTAGAGTAAAATGCCTATAATAATTTGTCTCATGACCTTAACATAAAGGTGTCTGTTACTCTACTGCACTGTTAGGGATAGATGATATGGTGCCAAATGTCATACTGTGATATTTTACCATTGATACCTTTTCATGATATGGCCCTATGGCTCCATGTTTGCTGTGATGAGGGTGGTCAGAGTTCACCCTCCTGGAAATTGCACATAAAACATGCCAATTAATGACGCAACAGGCTGATATTCAGGGTCACCAGCGTTGAGCAAATACTCTGGCACCATTGCATTTTCCCTCATCATGTAATCACTGGGATCTCTAGTGGTGTTAAGTTATGATAATAAGGTCATAGTGCTTTTGAATGCTGACCACAACAAAAGCAAACACATGCTGTAGTGAACGCGTAGAAGAAACTTCAGCACTTGGCACACCAGCAGGGTAAGCAGTGCCAATGTTTGGACATAAAGGTTGATATTACATATTGTATTACAGTTGTAGTTTTTTGCAGCATTGTAATTGTGAATTGGATTAAAGCACTGTCAGTTTAAGCATTTGGTAAGACACATTCAATTTTTGTAGCATTTGTGTTGATGTTTTATTGTGCAAAACCTTTTACTGTGTTGGCCATTGTCAATATGGATATACTAAGTGGGATAAATCTTTATTGTCAAAGTAATCTTTACAGAACTGCAATGCCATGTCACTGGGGTGTAACAGTGCATTGTGAAATCATGATATTGCAATACTAAAGAGTAACAGTGTGATTACAGTGTGATTAATGTAATTACACTAGTTAAACCCCAGCATGTGTAAACAGTCAGCAGTAGAGATGGACCGATTAGCGTTTTTAACGCCTTTTAACGCGATCGGCCGATACCGATCGAGGGCGGGGCTATGTGCCACGGCAGGGCTACACGTGGTTATTAGCGCAAGCAAGTCATGAAACAGTCTAAACTGGTTTATTACCATTTTAAACGAGATCATTTGAAACAGCATAATATCTGTAACAAAAAATTATCAGTAAATAAACAAAGTAAATCAAACACACATCACCAATACTGCAATCATTACATTTAGACCCTTAATTTAAAACGAAAAAGCTAATTAAATAAATGCAGTAAAAACTGCAGTCATTAAACGCAGACTCTGTTATTTTAAACGACAGTCTGTAATCATTTAATTTAGATCTTGAATTGTTGCTGCTGTTCTGTTCGTACCGGTCAGATCTGGTCTGCACGGTTCTCTGGGTTGCGATTCTGTAGCTGCGCGTGCCAGCTCTGCTGTTTACTGATACTCACTGTATTCAGCTGCGTGCAGTGTCGTATCAGATTAGTACAGTTAAATGTCTTTGTCTTGGTTCCTCAACGAGACACGCTCATTTTACTCATTTAAAAACGTCCTGGATGAGTCTGTCACGTACGGTAAACACTGCCAGACGGACATGCTTACTTTCAGCGCATTCTTTTTTTGCGCCGTCGCTCCTCTGTCGAAAATTAAAGGGTATGTATTTCCACCTAGTGGTTCAGAGAGGAATTGCAGGGAGGGGGTTATTCTCTTCCCGAATGAAACGCTAGCTGGAAATACAGAAATTAGGCTCATTTGTTTAACGTCATTGATTAGCTCTCGAGATCGGCTCTAAATTGGAGAAATATCGGCCGATCCTTCCATCTCTAGTCAGCACTCCTCCTGCCTCCCAGCTCCAGTGTCAATGGAAAGTTGTGCAGTCACATAACCATAGTCATAATTTTCCATAATTTCAATTTTGTTTAGAATTCTAAGAATTGAGTATTTTGGACCTAGTATTGTGAATTGTGGCCTGAGTGTACAATTTAAGCACCAGAATTGACACAGTGCCATTCAGCATACACAAGTCTGTTAATAGCATGCATGCTGATATTTAGATTTTTTTTGTCAACACAGATTTTTCTTTTCTGCATTCCATAGTCACAGTCTATGTCAGCATTGCAATATTACATTCTGTATCAGAATTGTAAGATTTCTCATGAAAATTGAACAGTGCATGGATTTCTCTGTGATTTGTATGCTGATACTGTGTCATGGACACATGGATATGCCAGATGTTCATCTCTGCACTTCATATTGCTGTAGAGATCATCTGCAGTATTCCATTGCTATATTTTTCTCCTAGTGCTTTTGCAGTGTTTATTAATATTACTTTTCCTCATTCTGTCCAGTCAATTATGTACCTCTCACTGTGTTTAATCTTGACCTGCTTCATGAATTAAATTTCTAAAAAACACAAAGCCTGATCAACATAAACATCGTTTAGGGCTAAGGGGGTGGTTGGACAATTCTTTGTTTGCACTTTCAGTATTGCTTTTGCAAAAGGCTGCAATAGGTTATTTGCAAATGATGTCATGTTACTATGTTACTGCATTGTTATGGTGTGAACTGCAGATGGAGGGCAGGCAGTGGTTTTCTACATAGGAAGCTCTGTCACACACTCTATAAATGCCTGTGGTTTACATTGTTTACATTTGATCAAAATAAGTTTAACTGAGAAATGATCAGGACAAGGCTGAAGACAGCTTCCTCTTTTCCATGGTTTTTTTTTTTTTTTTTTTTTGAGTTTTAAATCCTCAAGTCAACTTTTTTTCTTGCCAGTTTTCACCATTCCATCTTAAATAAAGCAGCGCATGTTGGCTGAAATGGGAAAATGGGGGAATAAAAGCTCACTTTACCCTTGTGCGATTGGTAGAAGCAAGTATTGTATGTTGTGCGGTTCAAAGAAACCATGATAGAAACTATGGCCCAGTGGCACTATTTTGGGCATCATCTTGTGACTGGGAAAAAAACCTATATTTAGACAAACCATTTCACAAAATCACAATTTATTTAGTTTGGATTATGGTATGATGTTTGTATTTGGTGTGTATATGGTGTGTTGTATATGGTGTGCCGTCAGGTTGCTAATGCGCTAATAAACTGGATACAGGGACATTAGTGTTAACATAAGGCACATTTTCAGTTGCACGCTGCATCAGACAGAATCAAACTCCAGTTCCTGTTTAAGCATTTAGGTGTTTAAGATAACAAAAAAAAATATACATTCAGTCATGTACTGTTACCCTAACGCAGTTTCTGATGGATGCATATACAACACTTCTCTTTTTTCAGCAGGGTCAGTTCTAATTTCTGAGCAGAAATTACGGTTCCTGTTGTTACTTTTTGCCATATTCTTGTCTGTGCTAGAGTGGCATGACAGTGAAGTTTATAAGAAAGACATAAATTGCATCAGGGGATCATAGAATTTGGAAAAGCTAGTCGTGAAAGACTAAACAGATATATTTTGTATTCTTTAGGAGGTCAGCGAACCTACCAAGGAGGAGAAGGCGGTGGCCAAGTACTTGCGATTTAACTGCCCCACCAAGTCCACCAATATGATGGGGCATCGAGTTGACTACTTTGTGGGTGAGTGGTCTGGTTCTGTCTTTGTTTTTTTGTCCTAAATCATTTATACCAAGCATGCAACAGTCCAAAGTTCTCTTCCAGTAACAATTTTATTCATTCTGACCATGAATGAACAAATTTAAGTTGTGGACTGGTTTGAACCATCTTTTTAATAAGGGCAAAATTATTAGGTGCAAATTACCACCAACATTTTGTTTTAAATTTTAAGTCAACACTTTGGGAACAAGAAGTTACTAAACTGAGTAATTTTTCCTCCACCTCAAGATTTCAACACTTTGCAAATAACAAGGATATTAAAGTTGCACAGTAATACCATCATGTTATTAGTTTTATGATTTTCTGGTTTCATGTTTGAAAACATAGATTCTAAGTGTTTGAACAGAAGTGTATTGAATTTGTGCTTGATGAGCTTTAATGCTGTAAAGGTTTTATTCTTTTGAAAACCATTAATGTCATTTTTTATGACTTTTTTCTTTCAAGCTGTTAAACGATCAGGATCCGGATATCTTTCATATCTCAGCACCAGTATAAGCTCTGTTTTTTTTTTTTTCTTTTTTGACTGAAAAGTTTGTTTTTCTCTGTGGATCAGCCTCCAAAGCAGTGGACTGTCTTCTTGACTCTAAGTGGGCCAAAGCGAAGAAGGGTGAGGAGGCTTTGTTCACCACCAGAGAATCGGTAGTGGATTACTGCAACAGGTGCTTCCTGCAGCTCTGTTTACACACAGTTACACTATTTTGACACATGAAAACTTGTCACATTTAGTTGAAATTGCCATTTTGAATGATGTGTATATACCATGCAAATTATTCTATGTCAGAATTAGGCCTGCTTGATTATGGCAAAAATCATAACCACTATCATTGTTGGTCAGTATTGAGATTGTTTAACACAATTACTCAAAAAAAAAATGCATGTATTGACCTTTAACAAATGTGTTTTTTGGTGCTCCTTGTCAGATGGCTTTTTTTTTTTTTTAATATATATAAACTGTTTCATCCTTGACTAAAGCTGAACTAAACATGCCACAGCCTGACTGATTGAGTTTGGGCTTTTAGCACAAGAGAAAGAGTATATAGCTGCAAAGAAAAGGGGTCCATTTTATTTATAACAAGACAAAATGACAGCATTGTCGTAAAACGGAATGTGGAACGTTTTATCTTGTTTCCGTTGGAAATCAAAATTGTACAATTCGAATAATCACTCTAGTCATTGCATCTTTTTCTAAGATGAATAGATGTAGAACACGTTGACATCTGTAGATTGGTATAACAGCTTGTAGAGATAAATTACAGTGTACAAATGAAATGGCACTAGTAGAACAGAAACGTCCTGATCCTTTTTCTACTTTCTGTATAGATGTTATTGATCTATTGACCCTGGTGTGCTATACAGCAGATTTGAGGCAGACGTGAATAAGCATAAATACAATATCTTAGTTTGAAAGAAGTAGATAATATCTTGTGCTTCAGTTTGCAGAGCAAAGTATAGTTCCAGACTTCTCCTGGACGCTCCAGACATTGCATGAATTTGTTTATTTCTTTACCAGCAATCTTGATTAACTGAGTAGCTAGGTTAAAGTACAAAGCAGCTATTGGATGATAACTGCAAATAATACTGCAAGGTAAAGTTTGAAGAGGGTTAAATAAACACTAACGTGTAAAACCACTTTTTTTTTACTTTTTTAGTACTGTTTGAATATTAATATAAGTGATTTGCGGAGCAAATTAAAGCTTCCTGTATGGAAAAATAGCTTTAAAATATAACATCCCCATGCACCTAAAACATCTGCACAGTACCGTACAAATGAAAACTTTGCAGTACTTTGCCAATTTTTTATTTTTATTTATTTATTTATTTATTTATTTTTACATTTTTGCCCACAAGACTTTGATAACTACATGTGTATCTTCAGTATGTCACTATACAATGGAATTTAAGTGTTACGAAACGTGTGTCTTTTCACTAGGCTATTGAAAAAGCAGTTCTTCCACCGAGCTCTGAAAGTGATGAAGAAGAAGCCAGAGAAGGACCTGAAGAAGGAAAAGGAGAAAGAAAAGGAGAAGGCTAAAAGTGACAGTGGCAAAGAGGAGGAGAAGAAGGGCAAGAAAGAAAAGGAGAAGAAGAAGGAATCTGAGGCCACAGACACTAAGAAGGAAAAAAGCGTAAGCCTTGTTTTTTCTTCCAGCTTATGTTGGTGTGTATTAAGAGACGTGCGTTTCTATATCTGATTTATTTGGTAGGATGACAGCCCCGGTTCACCAAAGAAGAAGAAGGATGTGAAAAAAAAGTTCAAGCTAGAACCTCATGAGGACCAGCTGTTTCTGGATGGAAACGAGGTAAAGAGGGAAAATCGCCAGGGTTGCATATGTTTTGATTGTGTTACAGACTTTCAAGTAAACATCAAATTGTCATTTTTATTTTCATTTTTATGGATGCGTTGTAGCACAGAATATGATTATGATATGTAGAATTGCTGTGTAAAGGCTCTTGTTTTGTTGTGGGCTGGCTGAAAGCAATGTAGACCAGAAAATCAAATCCATTCTTTTTTCTTTTTCTTCTTCTTCTTCTATTCCCCATAGGTGTATGTTTGGATTTATGACCCGGTACATTTCAAGACTTTCGCCATGGGACTAATACTGGGTAGGTGAAAACACCCAACAGGAAAATGATGAGTTGCACAGCATGTTTAAGACATCTTAGTTTGCTGCCTGTGCTGAATCAATATAGGCAGGTTTATGATCATCTTTATCCACAGAGTTTGGTGTGTATGAGCTTTTTTCATTTAGCTTTTGCTAAAACATTATTATTATTAAATGAAAGTGCCCTGCACTATTGCTGTAGGTACATTTCATAGTTTGTCTTTGTAGCATACTTTCTATAGGAATCAGTGTTGAGTTTTTGTTGGCCTCCATGTCTTAATTGGGGTAATTGTTATAATTGTACGCATTTAAAAACTTCTTAAACATTTCTTGTTGGGAATCTGCCAAGAAATAAATTTGGAAAAAACCACTTGTTTTTCTCCTTCTGCATCACTCTGTAAGTTGAAGCATATTTCTTAAAATCAATTTTTTAAATTAAGGATGAGTGCTAAACTCATGATGTCAAGAAAGATAAAACATTAAAAAACATTTTTAAAAAAACTGTTTTTTAACAGTTGTTGTCTATTATTGCTACTGTTGCAATCCCTGCAAATTCTTTATGATGTATATATCCCTCCCTGTGTATATAAGAAAGGTATGCTGTGTGTTTGTGACCGTATGCCATATGTGTGATCATATTTGTTTCAGTGATTGCAGTAATTGCTGCGACACTGTTCCCCCTGTGGCCAGCAGAGATGAGGGTGGGTGTTTATTACCTGAGCGTCGCAGCCGGCTGCTTTGTTGCCAGTATCCTGCTTCTTGCTGTTGGTGAGAATAAGGCTTAATGTGGCATAAAAATATTACATACTAAAGCTTTAAAAAAATCTAAAGATTAAGATATTAAAATCCAATAAAAAAAAAGATAAAGATACTAAACTTCTTTATCAGAAATTATGCATAACGGTTGAAAATTAAGTGGAACTAAATCTGCATTTTGTATTTAATTTTACCAAATTACTTGTTAAATTAATAGTTTGTTTTTGATGCTTCCCATCCCCTCTAGCTCGTTGCATCCTGTTTCTGATCATCTGGCTGGTAACGGGCGGACGTCATCACTTCTGGTTCCTGCCGAACCTGACTGCAGATGTGGGCTTCATCGACTCATTCCGACCTCTTTATACGCATGAGTACAAGGGCCCTTGCAGCAGCAACAAAAAGAGCGCTGGGGAGAAGGCTGATAGTAAATCCTCAGAAAGCAGCAAAGCGCAAAAGTCCGACAGTGAAGATAAATCAGACAGCGAGAAAAAGGAAGGTGAGGAAGAGGAGGAGGACGAAGAGGAGGCAAAGGAAACAGAAAGGCGGAATTCGGACACGGAGGACAGCGAGCGGCGGGAGGACGAGGGATCGCAGCACAGCAATGGAAACGACTTTGAGATGATCACCCGCGAGGAGCTGGAGCAGCACACGCAGGATGAGGATGAGGAGAAGGAGGAGGATGTGAAGGTGAAGCCTTTGACTGTCGAGACGTAAGGTGGCTCCATGCAGACTTTGTCATGTTTCAGGAGAGGGGCTCCCCATCATTTTTGCATTCAGACTGCGATCGTCTACTACAAAATGTACAAACAGGGTTAAAGGATAAAGAAACGAGAGAGCAGAAACATGCCTTTGGTGACAATGCAAATATTTCCATGTCTTCATTTTTGTTTGTTTATTTTTGTTTTGTTCTCTCTGCCCTATTTTATTTTTAAATCCCTGTTAAAAGGAAATATTCTGTTTGCCTTCCCGGCTTCCTGTCTCATCTAGTATACTTATTTTCTATACCTGTTTTTCGTTGTTGTCTGTCTGTTTTCTGGGTCTGCAGCTCTGCAGCTAAACATTTGGATATATTTTGAAGCCTCGCTGTGGGCGTTCTCTCGTCTGCTTTCGAGGAAGGTGGCAAACCTGGCAAGTGCTTAAGCTGACGCATCAAAAAGTTATTTGCTAAAACACAAAAGCCCAATGATTATCTTAGGCTGTTGCCATTATTTGATTTAAATTGGTGCTAGTATTTACTCAAGTTGGACCAATGTTTCTTATATTCTAACTACCTGATGAGAGATGTTCCAGTCAGTTGGTTTTGTAGACATGTGGGGTTGATGAATGAATAGGTAAAGCTCTGGAGTGTGCAGGTGTTGTTTTATGTACATTTTAAGTACATTATGTGTCTCTCATATTTTCAGATTGTGATATCAGCAGAGACGCCTCTGTCACAAACATGTAGTATTCAACACTTGTTCAGAGCTTGTCGTGCATCCATTAAGACAAAATTAAATCTTGAAGTTTTTGGAAGCTCATCTTGAGACAGTGGCTATGAATGACGGTTGACTGGATTACGAATAAGGAAACCTTCATTAGTGCCAAAATGCACCACAGTACACAGTCAGGCTATTTTTTTTCTTTCTAACTGGTTTGAGACCCAGGCAGTAAAATTCACTTGGAGATGTTTACAGACTGAATATCACTCAGTTTTCTTAAGTCCAACATTTTGAAATGCTGGGATGTAAGGATTGAGACACACTGTTTAGATTTTTATTGTGAAGGTCTTGCAAATACAGCTTTAAAAAGAAACAATTTTTATGTGGTCAGTAGAACATTAGGACGTCTTTATTGCTAAATTATCCCATTAGCTCTGCAACTGCGTTTCCTTCCCTTCACATTTCTACGATTCTACAGAATGTGTTTTAAAGTCTGACCTGCAAACAATAGCAATTACAGCTAAAAATGTACTTTACACTGTCTGTATTGGAAGCATCACCGTTTAGTCTGATATTTAAACTATGTAGTACGATGTGGGGTATTCTGTTGCTCCTTAAACAAATGATTCCAGCCCCTTTGGATCTGCCTCCCATCATAAGGTCCAATAATAATAATAATAATACCCTTAAGTTCAGAAGACATCTGTTGGTGGTTCTTTTACTCATACTGAGGATATTTAAAGAGACAGAAATATATATATGGATTCTATAAATGTATATTCAGCCTGGGAGTTCAGCAGGTAAAATGTGCAACCCCCCACCCCTTTTTAAGAAAACAATGTTATATTGTATAATGTAAGCTTCTCATTTCTCTGGCATAACTGTTTTACTTATTTAAACCATCAGCTATTGCAAAGAAGTCTCAACGATTTCACAAATTAAAGGATGTAGGATATGACATGAGGCTTAGTCTTTTTTTTGTTGTTGTTGGTCCACAGATCCTGGTCTGTAGTTTCAGTGTTTCTAATTTAATTTAATTCTCTTTTTGTTTTCTGCATCTTCATATGAAGCAAACATACTGTCAGTTTAACTAACCCACAAAAAGAGTTCTGTCTTGCTGCCGGTCATCAGGATATTATTAATGAATGTTAAATCCACTCTCAACTGGATGCTCTTGTGGGTCAAACCTTGTAGGCTAAGAAGTCTGTAGTATTTCCCTCTAAAGTGTATTACAGCGTTTATTTTCAGACTGTCTCGCTCTACCGTAACGTTTCTGTGTATGAGTAGCTTAAGTTGCAATTTCAGTAGCATAATTTTTCCATTTTCTTTTTCGGTTGAGCTACTGTCATTGTTTTCTATTTCTTGTTTTATTCTCTTGCTATTGGGAGATCATCAGAAAAAAAACCCTCAAAGTTCTTGATTCTTTGTCAGCCTGTTGCGTGATATCGTATTAATATATGTGGCGTTACCTCATATTTCTACGTGTGAGGGAAAAAAAATTCCAGTCAGATTTTTTTTTAACACGCTCAAGTTGTCTTCAGCTACTTAGTCATGTATATTTGGATCATTATTATCCAAGTATCACTGTCCTTTGCAATATTTGGAGTATAATTTAAATGTCTGAAAGTATCCCTGTATCCTTTCATTGCAATAAAACATAGAATGCTAATTTACTGTAGACTGTTTATTGTTTGGTTTTGTCAAGGTACACAGAAAATATACATTTTAAAATACTTACAATATTAAATAAACAAAGTTTTTGCATTCTTGTAAACCAGTAGTCTTCTAAACGTATTTACAGACCATAAGCAGGTACTGTTGGTGACAATAATACAAAGAAGAGTGGAACTATATAAATGATGGGTGTAAATTAGGATTATAGTTTACAGGTTTTTTATTGCTATACATTGTGTAATTTTATACAGGCAGACTATACACTTAACAAAGCAAACTGTTTATCTGTTCAAAATGTGGACTGCTCTTAAAAGGGAATGTTGCATTTCTAAATAAGATGTAACTAAAGTCAGAATGGGCTGATGTGATATGGTTTTTTTTAGTGTTTTTTTTCCTTTTTCTTTGCCTTGCTACAAACCTATGTGCCCCTTTTTTGGTTTTAAAATGTCTCAGGCATCAGGCAGCGTATTCACAATCATTTCTTGCAATTACATTGAGAATGTCTGATTCCCATCACAACTACTGTGAAGTTTCTCCAGAAAAGACCATTTCACACCAAAATACTCTGAACAACTGTGTTTACTTCTTAACCACTTAATTATGCAGACATTAAAAAATCAGTAGACATTGTCCCAGTTCTGAGGAAATTCAGATTAGCTTTTTAAATACTAAAACACTTCTCACTTCACAGTATCTCTGTTGCAGTTTGATGACGAGCCATACCGCAATGGAGTTGCTCCACCACAGCGAGATGCTGTTGTACACGTATCCTTCCGTTTAGCAGCTTTACATATAAACCTGTTTACTGGTCTGTTCATAGCACTGCAGTGGAACTCTAGCCAGCATAAAAAACACTGAGAGGAGACTGGAAGATAAAATGGGCTGGAATGTACGTAATTATTAGAGAAAGAAGTTAACAGAGTTAACAGGTATGACTATTGCTTGCTAATATATTATCCTGTACATAGTTCTATCTAGGAAGAACTTCCCTCAGTGTTGTTTAACATTTATAAGTTTATGCTTTAATAACATTTTGTATTATCATTTTTTTGCAGCATTTAAAACTAAAACCAATAGAAAGCTACTTGGAATAAAACCTTATTACATTAATATACATTAAAAGCAGGGCTGGGTTTTACATTTCAGTGCTTTTATAATACATTAGTACTAACGATTGTCAGTTTCAGTAGATATTTAGGCTTATCAGCATCAGCGAGCCAATAAACATGCTTGTTTGGCTAACTAAATTACATTGCTACTGTTTTATTTTATTGTAGGTCAGTATATAAGGGCTTTTAAAATGATTATTTTAGACATTCTAAATAAAAATAAATGTTTGAAAACGTATAATTTGCATTTCAGTATCTGCAAGAATCAATTCAAGTTATTTGTTTCACAGCTTTTAGAATGGTGCCCCAAAATTATACCAACTTCTAGCATTGCACAATTATTTCTGGTTTAAGCAAAACTCATTCAGTTAAATAAAAAAAGCCAAAAAAAAAGCACAACACAGTACCAAAAAAGATATTCAGTCCTTAAAGGCTAAGACAGACTTTCTCTTTCTATACTTAACATTCTGGATTTTTTTATGAAAGTAACTAAAAACAATGTGTAGTTCCATATTGTTGCTGTTAAGTGAACACATCCTTTACAGAGAACACACTTCTGCACACTGTAATGCACAATTACTGTTTATTTGCTAAAAAGAGAAAAGTTGAATCATTTTCATTTTATATGTTATTTTTGTTTGTTTGTTGATGTATATGTCAGAGTATTCTCTGTAGAGGATGTGTTAAATTCACAAAAACAGTATTTGACTAGGGGGTGCATATTGCTGCATATTTGTGTTTGTATTGTTGAGGTCAGTTTTCGGTGTCGGAGGAGTCAGAGGCATCGGTGAGTCGAGTTTGTTTCTTGCGAACATTCCAGTGCAGACACTGTGCCAGGCTGTCAAACCAGTCGTACACCAAATCGTGACAGCAGAGAGATGGCACTGGATAGCAGGAGGTTGTGATTTTAATACTGCACACAAGCAGAGAGAGATGATTATTATTAAGCAAAATGACAGGTACATGTCTAATCTACACAATTCATCAACAACAGCTCACTTATTAATCTGTTCATTATTTCATCAGATCAAATTCTCAAACACTGATGCCAGCACTCTCGTCTCTCCTCTTTCTGTGTTTACACTCACGTTTTTCCTTCTTCATTTACACAGAATTAGTCTATACATTAGTCAGTCATTTTAGCATATTTCTGTTAGTGTAGTGATCATCAAATTTAAACACAAGGAGAACTGAAGTTTTTTTTATTAAATTAAATAAAAAAGACTAGAGATAAAAGATTTTTACAAAAAAGGAATTTAATAAATCCATGTGAAATCCATGAGAAATCAAAAACAAAATGTTATTCTTTGAACTAGCTCACAAGATATCAGCTGCTTTATTTATGTTTATTTGTCTTTTATTCTAATGATAAATGGTGATTTGACTAGAAAAACAGTTTTACACATTAAGGCGCGCACACACACACTGCTAACTGAAAATAGTCAATGTCGGCTTACTCTACTCACAGAAATTAGCTAAGTCAGCTAACTAATAGTTGCTAATTATAACTAACTGCTCATAAAAATGGTTAACACCAGCAAAAACCTAACGTTAGAAAACACCTATCTCTGCTAAATGAAAACAGCTAATATTAGCTAACTCTGCTAACTGATTGCTATTGTGAGTAAACAGCTAGATGACTTCTACAGGGCCGTAGCTAGCCGTAGTTGTTGCAATGCATTGAATTTCTAGGATTGCTATGTATGTCTTGGAAATGTATCACACATGTAAGTTAATCATTTTTGCTCAAGTTAGTTTTCAGACTACATTACATTGGTTACATTATTATTATTCTGTTATTGTTAGCTAGGTGTGACTAGCAGGCTAATGCTGCAGGTGGTCTGTTTTTAAAAAGGAGTGAGAGAAGCTATAGCTGCTGTGCTGTTGGTTGGCCTGTGTGTTATTAAAGCTAAGGTGCTAAGAGTAGTGCTGCCTGTATGTGTATTGCCTAATTAATGTTACAGAATGATAAGATATGAAGAAATGAAACTATAACGTAACTGTGTGTGTGTGGTCAGCAAGTCAGCTACAGATATTTGATTCTTATATTCCAGTAAGGCCAACATGATCTTGATCATATGCTCAGAATCAGTTCATAATTGTTATAATATTGATAACTGATTATTAGAATTATTGTGTCTAATCTAAATTATTTTGTCATGACACACTCACCCCACGTCTCATGCCCTGAATTTCTCTCATTCTCATCTGGTCATCCTAGCCCACAGAAGCTCAATACTCAATGAGAAAAATGTGATATATTGATTTGAATCTATTTATTTTTTATAAGATATATATATCCTTTAAATGACCTTTATCCTTTAAATGACCTTTATCCTTTAAATGACCTTAAAATGTATTTTTTTAAACTGTTCTTATATGAGTGCTTAGCACCCCTAAACCTCTAAATATACAATCGCCCCAGGACTTCTACGTCCCAGTCCCACAGTGCCACCTAGAGCACCCAATTAGCACCTGTTCAAGCCTTTACGGCTAAAGTTGGACACAACATCATGGCCGTTAATAATTTGATAATTATCTCTATTGTTTTATCACCTGTCTCCATGCTGGATTTCCTGTCTCTTCCTGCCATCGAAGGAGACCCAGGCTGTGTTTCGGGCGTCTGGGGACAGCGTTATCTGGACAGATAAAAAAAAATTGTGAAACCCAATAATGTAATAACGGCCAGAAATAATATTTTGCCCCAAATAAAAAAGGACCCAATGTAACCAATGTAAGGTAGTTGAAAACTAACTTGAGCAAAAATGATTAACTTACATGTGTGATACATTTCCAAGACATACATAGCGACCCTAAAAATTCAATACATTACAAATAATGTGATAATAAGGTGTTAAGTTTTAAAAAACACAGTATCCAAAAACATCTAGTGTAACTTTCTACAACTCATTAGGTTCACTGGCAACTGACTGAGTATAAAAAGAGTTAAAATGAAGAGGAGTCCACCACTCTGAGAAAGACTGCACAGGCAAATAGTGCCACAATTCAACAGCAACGTTTCTTATTATTATTTCTTATTATTTTCCCTCTGTAATACATTGAGGGTAACCCTCTAAAAATACATTAAAATTAGAATCAATATTTAATCAAGAAAGCTAAAATAAAGAACTTCATGAGTAAAACATAAGAATTAAATGATAAAAATATTAGAAAAACAGGCAAACAATATAAGAATTTAATTAATAAATAAATAAAAATAAAATAAAAGTTTAAGTGGACAAGCTAAAAATATAAAACAATGAAATAAAAAGATGTAAAATGTAATGTAAAATGTAAAAGAATTTCATCATCTACTCTAATAATATAATTGAAAGACTAAGACAACACAGAGAGATCTCTGTACACAAGCATGGCTCAACTGGCTTGTCTGCAGTCCAGACATGTCACCCACTGAAAATATTTGCCGAATGATGAAACAAAAATATGACAATGGAAATTGTTAAAATCCTTTATCTAGCAAAAAACATTGCACTTTCAAAACTACAGCAAGTGGTCCCTTCAGTTCCCAAATGATTACAGAGTGTCGTTAAAAGAAAACATCAATCACCTTCTTTGATTTCTGCAGTGCTTTTAACACCATACAGGGCTCCTGAAGGACAAGAGGAGTGGACAGTCACCTGTCTAACTGGATTCTGGACTACCTCACCAACCGACCACAGTATGTGAGGGCAAGGGACTATGTGTCTGATAAGGTGGTCAGCAGCACAGGGGTGCCTCAGAGAACGGTATTGGCACCGTTCCTCTTCACCCTGTACACTGCTGACTTCATGTACAGCTCACTGAACTGTCACCTCCAGAAGTTCTCTGATGACTCAGCGATCGTCGGCCTCATAACTAATGAGGAGGACGGCGAGTGCAGAGAATGATTCAGGACTTTGTGGACTGGTGTTTTGTTCACCTAAACAACAAGCTGGACTGGTCAGTTAACACTACTGCACTTTACAGAAAAGGCCAGAGCAGACTCTACCTACTGAGGAGACTGAGGTCATTTGGAGTGCAGGGACACAGTGGTGGCATCTGCCATCTTTTATGAAGTGGTCTGTTGGGGCGGCAGCACCTCGACGGCAGACAAGAAGAGACTGGACAAACTTATAAAGAGGGCCGGCTCTGTCCTGGGAAGCCCCTTAGACCCAGTGCAGGTGGTAAGAGACAGGATGATGTTAGCCAAGCTGGCATCCAAGCTGGAGAATGACTCCCACCCCATGCATAAGACTCTAGCAGCCTAGGCTTCAGTGACAGGCTGCTTCACCCCAAGTGTATGAAGGAGCGGTATCGCAGGTCCTTCCTTCTTGCTGCTGTTTGACTCTACAACTACCACTGCTCCCAGCAGACCACATATACACAGCAGATTATATACACAGCAGACTTTATAAACACACATTTAAACACTACACACTTACAGAAAATATATTTTATCATCCCCCTGTGCAATTAAGAAGCAACGTGCAATTGTTTGTAAATACAATGTCAAGAGTTCTTGACTTTTTATTATTTATATTGTATATACTGTACTGTTTATGTATCTATTTTTTGAGTGCCTTGCCATCCCTTTGCTGCTGTAACACTGTGAATTTCCCCACTGTGGGACTAATGAAGGATTATCTTAATCTTTTTTTTTATCTTATAAACCTGTCCCAAACGTTTTTTGTGCTGCTGGCATGAAATTCAAAAAAATCAGGCAATTTCAGATTAGACGGCAGGAGGTAATAAAGCGTCTGTTTTCAGTTTTATTGACTGAAATGAAGGTGCAGCATATAGGGGGTCATCAAAACATAATATTGATCTTCAGAGAAAAAAGGTTAGTCTCATTTTCAAGTTCATGAAAATGTAATTGTTTAGCTGTTTTACCCACAATCAACTTCTGTCTTTAGCAACCTTAACTAACTGGAGATGCAACACTGATCTGCCTCAGAGTGGTGCTGTAGCAAGCTGGTTGAACCAGTTGGTCCTTTATAGCTATAACTATGTCCAGGATAAAAAAAAACAAAAAAAACTTTCCATCGTACACTTTATACGTTTGTAAACCTGAAAACAGGCCCAACTTTCCAGGAGATAGTGGAAAGCGTCCATTCTTACTATTTTCTCAAACCAAAGACAAAAGTGTAAGATCTCAGTCAATGCATGGCAGAGAAAGATCTTTTCACATAATTGTTCAACCAAACATTTTTCTGCCAATGAAGCTAGCATCAGCACTGCTACAGAAAGAGAGTTAGCAGCAAGCCAGTGTAGTAAAAAGCCAACTTGAAAGACTGACTCAATCATCCCTGACTCTGAAACTCAGGTAAACAGGCTTACAGTAGCATAACCTGCACTACTTTTATGTTGTGATATCTGCGATTATTTGTGGTGCCCCAGTATACCAGTTCGGACCAACTTACGCCTAGAGACCTTGATGAGGTTTTAAACTGAGAGTAAATAGTTTTTTTCTTATTTTTATGTAGACGTCTCTCACCATTAGCTCCACTCCTGCTGGTACCACAATGGGTCTGAAGGACAGTGAGTGGGGACAGATCGGGGTCACCATGATGGCTGGGACATTGGGGTGGATCATGGAGGCTCCAGCTGCCGCTGCGTATGCAGTGCTACCAGTCGGAGTTGATACAATCACACCTGACAGAGGAACAGAAAGAAACAACACATACATCAATAAACTGCTTGATAAATAAATGTATTATTTTAATCTATATTTTGTACACGTGGTTATTATGATATCATTTTATGTTGCTGTCCCTTACTGAGTCACTGACTGATGACCATTGTTAAGTGGCCTATATCATGAAAAAACTGAACCAGCTCAGTCTGGAGTTACCATCATAATCATCCCAAAATAAACATAATTTCTTGACCCATTACTGCTTTATATATAATTTCAGCTGCTCAACAGTTCAGGGTCTCCTTTGTCATATTTTTCATTTCGCAATGCACAAAATGAATTCAGTGGGTGACAGGTCTCTTTTACTACAAAGCAAGGCTGTTGTGATAAGTGCAGAATGTGGTCTGCCATAGTCTTGCTTAACTAAACAAAGTCTTTCATATATAGTTTAGCACAGATGTGCAAGTCACCCATGTACACTCTCCCATACCCTCAAGAATGCTGGCTTTTAAACTGTATGCTGATAACAAGCTAGATACTTACTTATTTTTCCTCTTGTCTTTGTACATTTTTTTTAAATACAGAGTTTAAAATATTTGCACATCAAATTTTTATTTGTGGCAAATATATGTTAAATTCAGCAAATAACCAGTAATAGTAGGCACAGTGGTTCCCAACGCTGGTTCTGCATATTTTAGTGTTCCCAACACACCTGATCCAGCTAATCCAATAATTATTAGGTCCTTCCAGGGTTAAGGGTTGGTGGGTAGTATTTGGCTGGACAGCACAAAATGTGCTGGACAGACAGCCGTCTAGAACCACAGTTGGAAACCGCTGCTGTAGAGGATGGGTTAACCTGCACTTAGAATTGTGACATACAAATTTCGGCCATAACATTAAAATCTCCTCCTTGTATCTACACACATTGTCCATTTTATCAGCTCCATTTACAATACAGGTGCACTGTGCAGTTATATACTTAGACTGTAGTCCATCTGTTTCTCTGCATACTTTTTTAGCCCCTTTTTACTCTGTTCTTTAATGACCAGGACTCCCAAAGGACCACCATAGAGCAGATATTATTTGGGTGGCCAGTCACTACAGTGACACTGACGTAATGGTGGTGTGTTAGTGTGTGTTGTGATGATATGAGTGGATCAGACACAGCAGTGCTGCTGGAGTGTTTAACCACTGTGTCTACTCACTGGCCACTCTATTATCTAACAGAATCCTAAATTGTTTATCCAGCTTGTACATGAAAAGTCAGAGATGATAGCTAATCTGTTGCTGCAAAGTTTGTGTTGGTTATTCTCTAGTCCTTCATTAGTGATCACAGAATGCTGCCAACAGGACACTTCAGCAGCACTGCTGTGTCTAATCTATTCATACCAGCGCAACACACACTAACACACCACCACTATGTCAGTGTCACTGCAGAGCTGAGAATGATCCCTGCCTGTCTAATAGTACAGGCTCTGTGATGGTCCTGACCATTAAAAACAGTGTAAAAGGGGACAAACAATATATGCAGTAGATCAGATGGACTACAGTCTGCAATTGTTGAACAGCAAAGTGCTCCTATATGGTAAGTGGAGCTGATAAAATGGACAATGTGTATAGATACCAGGAGGTGGTTCCAATGTTATAACTGACAGGTGTATACACACGACTATAGTGACTTTGGACCTGTAGACCTCTTTATACTCTCTCCACACTTACCATCGCCCTGGACAGAGGTGATGAGGCGGCCATCCAGGTACAGGTCAACATTTGAAAGGTAAGACGAAGGGCCTCTGTCCACCACTACCTCATTTAGCACCTGCACACACACATTGGTTGCCTTTAGGTTTATGTTTATATATAAACAAGAAAATTAATTAAATCCAAACAACTGAACTCACTGAATACAAACTGTTATTCAGTTCTATTTTCATGTTTGCAGCATTTTCAAGACCCCCTGCATAAGCTGATAAAGTGTTCAGTGATTACACTATGTTTTATACACTATTATAATTATAATTTCTATTTAATTGCTTCTAGCTCTGTAGTTTTTTTAAATAAATGTGTGTATTTGTATCCTATTTTGCTGTGCACTTTTATTTAAACATTAAGCTGAATTCATATGAATGAAATGTGTATATAAATGCAGCTATTCTTTAGATTAATAGTTATATTATTATTATTACTAATGCTGCTACTGCTACTACTAAATTCTTTCTTTTTCAAGGAACCTGATGTCCACATGATAAATGCATACATACATTATAATGAATTTCAAACAATGTTTTAAAACAATGGTTTTCATTTTAGGTTTGTGTTTAAATGATTACCAAAATTTACATGCTATGATTAATATTACGTTTCATGTCTTTTACTGACTGACTGACTGGTCAAATGAGTGAATGGCTGACTGACTGAGAAAACCTAAAAGAGTGAATAAATAAGTGAGTGACTGATTAAGTGATTGAGAGAAAGAGTGAATAACTGAGTCAGTGAATGAGTGGTGACTGACTGATTGACCGACTGATTTACCGCCTAAACTGACCACTGACTGACTAACCAACTGAGTGACTGCCCGTGAGTGACTAACCTGAATGAGTTATTTGTCTGACCGAGTGACTGAATGAATTATAAACTGATTAAGTGACAATGACTAATTGAGTAAATGAGTCAGTAAATGGCAGCCAATCATACCCAGGCTCACCTAGTCTTGTTATTACAGAGAAAATGTACATCTATATACAGCTGTCTGTATGCTGAGCTGTAGAAAATGTGATTGCAATTTTTCTTAGTTCTGGTCCTGGATCTGGTTTGTTCCAGCACAAATTAAGCCCGGCTGAATGGTTGAAAACTTGATCACGAGGCATCTGAGTCTAAGGCCTTCACTTGCTACTTGATTTTTTTTATTAGATGTCGACTCCCGAGTGCCCTAAAATCTGCAGACAGGGGCCAACAAGCACTGACTCGGTCCAACTGAGAAGCTGAATCAGGGTGAAAGTTGTGTGGTGTAGCCCAGTTTTACCTGCAGCTGTAGTGTGATTTTGCCAGACTCTGTGTTAACATGATTCTGAGAGTCGATGCCATTTTCGTCAGGTTTGGAGAGCTGTTCTCTTCGCTGGAACAAACCTTTTACTACCTTCACCTTCAAACGGCTGCGCAGGACGATGGCTGCATTGCCTAGAAAATGTACAGTCACATGAATGCAGATACAACATAATACCTTCCAGACACTCTGTATGCCTTTGTTCAAGTTGCACACACAGGCATTTTAATGCATGCAATATATGCTCTTCATGCCTCCAGGACCCAGCCAACGTTCCAAATTACCAAATATCTGATTATTATTTTAGAAAAATATGGAACAATACAGATTACATCCTAAATAATATATAGTAGATACTGAATAATTCACAGTAGATACTGAATAATTCACAGTAGATACAAAAAATGTATTGCAGATACAAATTTATTAATTATACTGTAAAGGTTAATATTGACATGTCACGGGGGTCTCAGCAGGAACGGACACAAATGCAGAGCTTTATACAAATAAAGATTACTTTTAATAACCACGGACGTAAACGGAGGGAAAACAAAACAGGGTACATACACGGAAGAATCACTACGAGATAACAGGACATGTATACAGACAATGACACGACAATGACCAACCAAGACGTAGGGCAAACACTGGGTATATATACACGGGCTAACAAGAGGGAACAGGTGACGAGACTGAACATCGATGGGGTACAGGTGTGCGAGGCGGGGCAAAGGCGGAGACAGGGAGCACGCGACAAAACAGAAACACATGGGTGGGACGTAAACAAGGGCACATGGACGGGAGGCGTGACATGACACTTATATTGACAATCCCAGCCACAGTGCTCATGGTAGTGGGTAATGCTCAGTGTACCTTCAAACACTTTGTCCACCTCTGTCTTATAGGACTCAAATTTGAAGGGTGTGAGGAAGCCAAGGGAACCCAGGTGAAAGGCCATAACTGGGGGAACACTGCCCTGTGGACACAAATGCACTCCGTAAGTACTGCAGTATTGCAGCACACTCCAACTCACACTTTACCCACACTTTTTTTAGGTGAAAAAGCTAATCATCAAAGCTAATGTCTCAGCAGAAGGGTCTGTGTCTTAAAATCAGATCCACTGTAAATAAAACAAGCAGTGGCCAGCAACGGCAGACTAGGTGAGATGCTTGAATGTTCTGAGTTTTTGTTTGTTAATGTCGTCTTTTGTACAAACTAGGGTGGTATAAAGACAAAAAAAACGAATACTGGTATGACATTCTCTCATGATTTGGATTTTGCTGTAACGTGGATACCAAGATGAGTAAAAGCACAAAAAATTACCATTAGCACCACCCCAACACAAACATCAGAACAAACAGCTTAAATAAGTCTTATAATATAAAAATGGCACAGCTGAGTGCTGCTTGCAGCTTTTCCTGTGTTTACACTTGAGGCACTGTAAATGATGCAATCACAACTTCTCTATACCTCATGTGCTGGTCGAGCACCTTTCAGTGTATGTTTAACTTTGCACTCATTGCATGTGCGGTACTTAAAAATAAATTCAATTGAAAGGAAATTTATTTAGCAAGTTCACCACTAGAGGCTTGTATATGACAGCTTTATCATATTTCACAGAGAATACTTCCTCGACAGAAGATTTGTGTATTGTCTGTGGAAACATTCAAACTTACTGTGATAAACTTGGAATAGTCTATAGCTAGTCTTTATAGTTGCTTCTATAATAATAATAATCATAATAATAGTAATAATAACAACAACAGTAGCAATAATGATGGTACTAATGGTTATCTGTGCCACAAAAGACAATCATTTTTGAGACTGAAACCCCGCTGGTAAAATGGGTTATCTTTCCATGTGTCATTCAGATGACAGTTTTGTTCATCTCATTCCAACATACAGGCAGAAACTCAAAACCAACAACCCTGTCACCACAACAGTGAATGGTAATGAGTTTGTGTGCTTGTCTAGTCTGTTTAGTATATCACATATCATACATGTGTGCAGACACCAAGGCAAACTTTTTATATGTGTAACATACTTGGTGAAATAAAGTGACCCTGATTGTAATTCTAACTGTTATGTATACTAGTGTTATGTACAGCTGACTTAATCAGTAATTCTGACTGACCTGGAAAAGTGATGAAGCATAGAGTAATGTGCCATCCCCACCCAGACAGATGATCAGATCTATACAGTCTGAGATATCATCGAAACCTGCACGACAAAACACATTCAAAGCAATAAAACAATTCAATAATTTGTAAAATATTGATTTCTAGCAAAATATGAAATTACATTTGTACAATATACATTTAGACATTTTCTTAGCAGCACTGTCTATATTACAGATAATGGAAACAGAACCTTCTCTGAAGGGGCACAGCTGCTTTCGGATGCTGGAGAACGTCTTATCTGCTGTGAGTGCAACATCATCCACCACTTTCTTCTCCACATATACCATCAAGCGCTTCTCCTGCGTTCAGCAAGAAACACAGAGAGATGATTTACTTTGAGGCTATACTGAGCATAGTACTGTTCAGAAACCAGGAACATGGTCCAAAATACAAACAAGGAAATGACAAAACATAAGTGTTATATGTCAACCCCTATTCTTCCCCACCCTGGCTCTCTCACTTCTACTGGAAAAAGCCCTGCAGCTTTAAAAACAGTACAATAACACCATAATGCTATCATTAGTACTATCACTACTACTACAGAGTGAAGGAGCTTATAATCCACAGCCGATGCTAAAAGTTGAAAGATTAAAGGTTTTAGGACCCAAGTTTACGCAATTTCTTAAGACAGAACAAGCAATACCAGCAGGGGGAAACTGCTGCACCTGCTGGAATACTAAAACCTGAAAAGAGTTCTGGAGGGAAAAACCACAGGAGGAGAGGAGACTTAATTTGCCTCTGCTTATGCTTACATCCAAATTGTGTGTAATGAGCTGGACGGTGGCCCAAAACAAAAGCACCCCAGACTGGATTTCACTGCACACCATCACAGCAGGTCACACTGAAAAACTGGTTTTATAAGGTAATTGTTTTATGCAACTAATTGTTGTAACTTACAACATGCAACATCTGTTTACAGTTAAACAAAGTAATTCAAAACTAACGTCACACGCAACACACTCCAAATTTCTAGTAGCTTATATGCATCTCCTCATTCTGCAGAATGGAATTTATATCCACTCACAGCACAAATTTAAAAATCCAACAAGAAGAAAATAGCACAGAGCTAAAAATCTACTAATAAGAAAACGGCATAGAGTGTTGTGAAAAAGTTTTGCCTTATATTTGACTTCTTCTATTTTTGCTAGTCTGTTACACTTAAATATTTCAGATCATCCAACTAATCTATATATACAAATCTAAGATAGAGATGACATGGGTAAATTCAAGACAGCAGCATATAAATGATTTAATTTACAGAAGATAAAGATTCATTTAAAACCCGTATTATCAACATGAAATTTCCCTCCTCAACCTAAAAACTGCAATCAACTATTTGCAATAACTTGTGATGAGTCTTGTACATCGCTACGGAGGACTTTTGGCCCATTCTCCAATGCAGAATTGTTTATTTTAGACATTTTGGGAAGTTTACAGGTAAAAGTTGCCCGTTTAAAGTCTTGCCACACCATCCCAATGACATTCAAGTCAGGACTTTGTGCTTCAGCTATAGGTAACAAACTGCCAGGCAGACATTCTCCTTCAGGCAGAGCAGAATTAATTGAATTCAAGGTCCCATTAGTTATGACAAGTTATACAGATTCTGCAGAAGCAAAACAGCCCCAGACCACCACACTACCTCCACCAAGCTTGACTGCTGGTATGATGCTTTTATGGTGGACTGTGGTTTTGGCGTTATGTCAGACATAACGAAACCCATGTCTTCCAAAAAGTTCCACCTTTAACTCATCAATCTAAAATTCCTGGTGGCCATCTAGATGCTTTTAGGCAAATGCAAGATGAGACTTTGTGTTCTTTTTGGTCAGCTGTGGTTTGCGCACTGCAACTCTCCCATTGATCATATCTTTCTTTATATGCAGTTGTGTACATTAGGGCTGCACGATATATCGTTTCAGCATCGTCATGTGCGCATGCGCAAATGTCACATCGCAGGATGTGCAATGTCATTTAAGGCAACTGAATCAAACACATCATGCTGCAATGTTTTGCTGCTTGACACAGGACGTAGATTCACATTGTTCTTATTGTCCATGCCCGATTTCATTTATATTGCTCCAATACTGGATTCAGTGAGGTTTTGCTATTTGTTGTGAGTGACATGAAGTTTCTGCATACACAGTGAAGCACCAGTCTTAACGGTCAACAGCTGAAGCGGCCCCTCCCCCATTACTCGTTCACCAACAAAAGAAAATCAACGAAAATACTTTAGCTACAGAAAGGATGTTGTTGACCAAAAGCATGTATTCTGTCAACAGTGTCTTGCAGTTGTTGCCACTACACGAGGTAACATGACTAATTTGTTTGACCATTTAAACTGCCATCACAAAGCTCTGTATGATGAGTGCAAAGCCAGATCTGGTTCCTATCCAAAGCAGGTTGATGTTTTAGATGGCTTTGCCAGTGTCTCACCATATAAGAGAACTTTCAAACAACAGTGAGATATTACTGACGCAATAACCTTTCACCTTGCGAAAGACATGGTTCCAGTTAACACACTTAACAAAGAGGGCTTTAAAAACATGATCTGGTCACTTGATAAGCAGTATGTTATGCCGTCACGCACTTTTAAACAATGGCCATCCCAGTGCTGTACGAGAAGTGATCCAGCCGGACAACAGACCCATACATAAGTCCTACCGTCCATTACATTAATGATGGACATTTAAGATTTCCAACTGAAAAGCCACTGTTTCCATTGTTTTTTCCCAGAGGATCATTTAGGACAATGATGGATCATTTACTTCTCGTAACTTTTGGTAAAATATGGTGAAATGTCATCCATTGTTTAATACTGCAATATATATCGCAGAAAAACAATGTCAAATGTTAAATATTTTCAATATCGTGCAGCCCCAGTGTACTTTAATGTCAAGTGAGACCCGCAGTTCTTTAGATGTTCTTTTGAGTTTTTTTGTGACCTCCTGGATGAGTTGTCGATGTGCTCTTGGTGAGATATTTGTAGGCCAGAGATATTTGTAGACCGGTCACTAGCCTGCTTCAGACAGACAATCAGACTCTATTTAAGAGATTCAATACGCCTGGCAATAATTGTGCCTCAGCATGGCTAGTGAAATTAAACCCAAAAATCAACTGAATTTGGTTAACTGGTTAGGTAGGCCCCCTCATTAAATGAAATCATCATTTTTTTGTTTACAACTCCAAATCAGGAATAGTTGGAAAAGTACAGAAATGCTAATTTATAAAATGTTTTTATACGTTTACTTTACATTTATTTTAGCGCCCACGATATGAACCCAATATATTTCATGGTTTGTCTGGTCAACTTAATTTTATTTGTTATATACATATTTTCCTGTGTTTCAGGTCTGCAACATATTCCAAAGAAATTGGGAGCAATTTTGGGCTGGTAATAAGGTGGACAACAACTAACTAATGATGTAATTTAATGATGTAACAGGTGTTGGTCATCATAACTTGATACAAAAGCAGTCTCCTCAAAAGGCTGAGACTCTGAGGATCAAAGATGGGCAGAGAATCTCCAATTTGTCAGCAAATGCGTGAAACAATTATCAAAATGTTTAAAAAAATGTTTTTAAAAACCATTATTCAGCTTTGTCAAGCACTACAATACATAGTGCTTGACAAATACATCTTATGCCAAACAGAAGCTTTATGTTACTCATGTCCAAGTGGCCCTCATGGTATGTGGCTGTGTCAGTGCCCTTGGCAGAGGTCTTTTACACATGATGATACATACTGTGATGGCAGCATTGATGCAGAAAAGTATACTGAGATCTTAGAACAACACATCCTGTTTCAAGAAGACATCTTTCCAGTGACGCCCCCTTTTTTTAAACAAGACAATGCAAAACTACATGCTGCACACATTACAAAAGCATGACTATTTGGTATCCTTGGTGCCAAATAGTATTTTAAGTGTTGTGAAAAGGAATAGCAACATTACAAAGTGGTTATTGAAATATCTTAGGTTCATAAAGTCAAAGTAAAGGTAAGAAACACTGCACTTTTGCACTTTCTATATTATACCAACGTTTTTCTGCTTTAAGGTTATACATAGGGTATCTCTAATAATAAAAGAAGAGTGATGGCCTGAAACATTAAATAATGCTGGAAAGGGGGCAAATACCTTTATACAGAACTTAAAATACGCCAACAGGAGAATGACAATGCTCAAAATCCACCAAAAGGTCTAAATCTAATATTCACCACAGAAGGAAACATTTATTCCTTTTAAAAGCTCCCTGAAAAAACAGGAAGATGGACAGAATGCAGACGTTGGTTTTGCCAACAGAATGCAGGCGTTGGTTTTGCTGCTTTGCATAGGCGTTGCCCTTCCACTAATACCCTGCTGTAAAAGTGCAGAAAATGAAATCCTATAACAAAAGCACCTAGGTGTGCTCATGTTTGCTAAGTCAGAGTTAATAATTTATTGATACCTGTCCAAAGTACACCAGCATGGATAAACAGTAGCAGCAGGAATCCTCAAGGCTAAACTTGGTCTGCATTATCGTCTATTAATTTTTCATGCTCATTGTCCAATACCTATTTATTTAATTACCAGTCAAAGTAACATATTAATTTTTCAGCATTAGGAAAAACATTTAATAGTAAACGAAACAACTAAATACTATACCATATGTTTCTGTATTTAGTTTGTCCGTTCTTGACCTTTATTACTGTTTTTTTTACTTTCACAGGAGAATAGCATTTAGTATTTTAAAGACATCTATTATCACAGCTTCTTAGTGTGACATGTCTGTATTTCCTGTTCTCGGAGAGAACTACACCGCCTTTCAGACTCATAACTTGAAGTTGTCTTCTAGGTGTGCTCATGTCTAAGTTAATAATTCACTGATACCTGTCCAAAGTACACCAGCATGGATAAACAGTAGCAGCAGCTACTTCAAGGCTAAACTTGGTCTGCGTTTTTGTCTATTTTAAAAAAGACATCTTCTGTCACACTATCAAAGTTCAAACACTATCACAGCTTCTTATTGTGATGATCCCTGTTCTCAGTAAGAGCTGAGGATGAAAGGATGGACAGAAACCCCTATGGATGTTTTCAGATCTGAAGCAAGAGTAGAGATGAAAGAATAGAATTACATGCTTAAAGTATGTGTAATCATTTTAACTACCATTTATAATTTATGTGACTAATTTATTATGAATGGGCAGAGAAAAATGTATGTTGGTCTTTTCTGTGGACAGAGTTTTGTCTTGTTGCCTGAACCACACCAATTCTGCTGATTGCCATGTTTAGCTAACTTGTTGGCACAACACAGCTTCTGATGCCAGGTTGTTTACGTTTCCATGGTCATTTTACTATCTAAAAGGCACTCACAGTTCTGTGTGGCAGCAGCTCATTTAACTATAATTAGACTGCATAATTATACAAATATATATTAAATGTAACAAAAAAAATTGTAACTATTCAGATTGTTTACATGCACAAAAAGCTACAACTAAAGTACAGGCCATTGCTAGGCCATTGCTACAATATTCCAGGTGGTTGCTAAGCCATTACAAACAGTGTTTGAATGAATGTTGTACAAAAACCAAAGCACAAGCAGTGGCTCTATAATCCTTTAAAATTTAGTAGCTGTAGCTTGAAAACTACAATCAGTGAAAACAAAGAGCATTTAGTTAATATAATAAAAGAAAACCTTTAAACTTTTATCTGCAACTGTATTTAACACAATTAATTAGAAGTATGTGCTATATTGTGTTTTTGCATCTTTGTTCTTTATCTCCTACCTCCACAAGAAATTTACACAGCTCCTTAAAGGGCTCCAGCAGACCTTCGTCCCTGACCTTCCGGATCACCAGCACGTTCAGAGGGGGTTTGCTCCAGGTTAGCCGCTGGCTGGCCGGGTCCTGGATGTGCCTAGAGTTAAAATAATACAACCTAGTCTCACTCAACAGCTGCGTTCCACACACAAAGCACTCTGGATACTATACAAAATCAAACAGAACATGAACTTTATAACTGGTTCAAGTCACACTGACTGCAACATTCAATAATGCTGCATCATTTCAATAATGATCTCGTTAGGTCAGGAGAAAAGGTTAGTGAGGACAAGACAGCGGACATCATGCTGATTAGAAGAACAGATTGGTTGCTTTAAAATTTTCTTCTGTTAACCAAGGAAACACGTGCAGTCATAATTGCATTGCATCAAAAGGCCTTCACAGGCAAGAACACTGCTGGTAAGATAGCACCCCAATCAACGATTTATCGAAACATCAAGAACTTCAGGGAGACTGGTTGGTCTCCCTGAAGCACGGTGGTGTAGTGGTTAGCACTATCGCCTCACAGCAAGACGATCCGAGTTAGATCCCTGGCCTGGGCTGTTCTGTGTGGAGTGTGCATGTTCTTCCCGTGCATCAGTGGGTTTCCTCCTGATACTCCGGTTTCCTCACACATCTCCAAAGACATGCAGTCAGGTTAATCGGTCATTCTAAGGTGTGAGTGCGTTTGTGAATGGCATGCGATGGACTGGTGAACTGTCCATGGTGTACCCCGCCTTCACCCCATGATGCTGGGATTGGGATTGACTAGCAAGGATAAAGCGGCAGATAATGGATAGATGGATCTAACTGGGCTAACTGGCTAACCTGTCTGGACTACTCTGCAAACGCACAAAATCAGATGTAGAATCTAACAAAGCTTTAATTTTTCTTCTTTTTTAGGGTTATATGAGCAAAAAAACACTAATTCTGTGGCTACTATAATGAATGCTAATCATGTTTCTTACAGCTTGGGGCCTCATGTTGATTTCTGCAAATTTCTGTAATTTCTAAATTCAAAATTATCAATATGAATGTATCACTATTAACTACAGTAATGTGATTAATCACATTTAATTATTCAAATCATTTCAGTCCTGATTGTTAACTATGCATGTACAATCAAATTAAAGAGACCATACAAAAGAAAACTCAAAAGTCCTCGCTTATATGACTGATGTAGCATGTAAACAGTCTCTGAAGTGTACTATTCACTGCCTGTACCATTTAGTCCATATATAGAAAATAACCGGCAAAACATTTTGAATTAACAGTTGAATTTTTTTGATGTCATAAAAGCCAATACATTTACATATATCCACATATTCAGTCTGCAGCAGTTTAGGCCCATGTGATGTTAGAAAGCTTTCCAGCTGAGTCAATATATTCTGTTAAACTGTTAAAAGCAATTAAAAAACATCTTGCTTAATTATAAAGAGTCAGGAAAGGTTAAAAAATGGTTGGGAAAAAAGCATACAAATATCAAAAATCCCTACTGTTACTCACATGACTGAGGTTGGGTTGGGGAGGATGCAGGCTTTGGGTCCGAAGTGAGTGGTGGGATACGGTCCATGAAGAAAATGAGCTCGTCTGGATTAAAAAAAAAAAAGATATTGAACAGTTACCTTTATTAACTGACAGCTGAACCTGTCCTTTCATGCTCAGCCACAATTAAAAAAAATTATAAAATTCATTTTAAGATTGGTTTGCACCGGAATTGGGAATGCTTGTTACATGCATGGAAATATGTGTGTTGCTGTTAATAACACAGCAGCTGCCATTCTGTCACAGATCGGGTCAGCCTCAAACCTTTCTATTTCTTTTATGCAGTTTTGCAAAGTATCATTGTAGCAATTGTAGCATTGTAGTGGCTTAATTTTTTTTTATTTCAACCATTGTTTTCATGTGGTGCAGAAGCATCTCGTACTTTGCAATAATACAGTGTTAAAATAAATATATATTGTTAGGAAGATAATGACATCATCCTACAGTCTTAAAAACACGTTCAGTTGTCATTATTCTTAACACTCACAGCTTGACCTGAAACTCCACCTATAAGTACGACACATAAACGATTTGAAACATGTATATGAATTAGCATGAACTTCATGTAAATGATATGCAAACAGGATGCTGTTAGGCTGGCCTTTGATTTCACATACTGAAGCTGATGGTGCTCAATCTCTGCTCGTTTCCACAAGATATAAACATTTCCTGAATCAAAAGCATAGCAGTCTGAAGGTGGTCAAACCTGTTTTTTTTAATTAACAAGGGCTCTTGTGTGATTAATAATAACTCTTGTTTTATTATAATTATAAATATTCCTGAATAGCTCAAAAATATTTGAACCAAAGTGAATTTTACACTAAAAAACTAAATGAGATAATTACCATGTGCTATTTTTCTTTACCTGCATCTGTCCAATCTTCTGGGCGAGCTCTCATTCGTCTCCGCAAACGTCACAGGTGACTTTGAGGCTGGGTGCTCTTCGACTCGGTCATTTTCTGCCTGCTCTTGACCACTTGGACCGTTTGATCTTCGGAAAGATTGTTTCCCTTCTCTCCGTCTTCTCGGAGATTTACAACGTCTGGTCGGCCGGTTGGCACTGCTGCAGTTTCCTTCAAACTCCAGCTTTCGAGAGGAGACTCTCTCCTCCAAACCCTCCATTCTAAACACACGGAGTGAAGAAGCCAACATCAGCAATGACCAGCAATTTTACTGCACTCAGATTCCACTTTTTGTCCTTTTTTACATTTCTTCCTTTAAGAAACTCTATTTATAGTGACAAACTTGTTTCACTTTCAATTTTAGTAATTCAGTTCCCATTAAGTGTTGGTTTAGCAGCTTTTGCAAGCTTAGCTACTTATACAGCTTCGACATTCGTAATATTCACATTCCGCTTTAATATTAGCTGATAAAATACAGCAACGAGGTCAACTTACTTGTTAATAACACTGTTGTTAATAATAATAATAATAATAATAATAATAATAATAATAATAAGAGTCCTACAATAGCAACAATAACAGTTAACGCTAACCGGGCTATTCAGGTCTAATGCGTATTAGCTATGCTAAGCTACAGTAGCTGGGTTGACTTCTCAGGTTAAACAGAATCGACAACCAGATAGCTAGTTCAGATAAAACATGCTGCCGAAAATACATACTGCAATGTACACAAATATGTGGACTACATTACAAGACATCAAGTCATCGATTATTACCGCTATAAATTCTTTTGCCAGCTTACCGTTAGCAGGACTGACACGCCGAAACGGGGGTATTAGTTTCTTTCCCACCCGTCTTCCGGAAAGCCCGCCTTCCAGTGGCTACCATTGGCCAATCCTACACGGCGATTGGCTAGTAGATCAAAATCACAGGCAGTCCACCAATAGGTGCACAAGCGGTGGAAGCAATAATGTGTTTAGATAGATAGATGGATGGATGGACACTTTATTGATGAAAATATGGAAATAAAGGTCAAAGTCTCTGTTTTTTTACCCAAATGTTTTTAATGTTGTTTATTATGCACAGCCCAGGCTCAGTTACAGTGGAATCGAACAAATCTTTCAAACATTTGAAATCAGTCTACAAAGCTACAATCTGTCTTTACCAGTAAAACAGCAGACAATTATTTTCATTATTAGAAATGTTATTATAACTGAACTATATAGAATTTTGTACCATTGCTGTGTGAGGAGAATAGATACAGGGTAAAATATGGTGATCATCTGCTCCAGAGATTGTACAGCATGTCTTTACACATGCACAGGTGCAAAAAGACAGTTAGACTCAAAGTTTAGTTCTCAAATTATCTCAGAATCAACCTTATGATGACAACAGTTAATAATTTATTCACATGCTTGGAGGACATGGCCGTCACTAAGTTTTGACCGAGTTCTCTTTGAATTTTGAACCCCTGTTCCAAAACGTTCTGTGTGCAGTCACACCTTTCCACCAGATACTAGATCTCCTAATACTATGTAAATGTAGCTTAAGGGCATTTGTGTGGTTTTCTGTCCATACACAAATACAGTGAGTTGATTTTTTTGTGGAACTATCCACCTGAACGTCTGAATGTTTGACTTGTATTGTTATGTAAAGGTCTTTGTGCTTAAAGAGTCACAGATGTCACTGGAAATAACACAGTGCCTTCTGAAGGCTATCTGCTTTTTGTGCTACTTTTTCACAACATCTTTGCAATAATTAATATTAGTTGGTTATCACTGGGTAGGTGTCTTTTAAATGCCACTGTTTAACAATCAGAAATACACAACATACTCATTATCGGTACTTTCTTCCTTCATCACATCTATCAGTTTCAATGTGGTGTGTAATATAAATGGTTTAGAACTGGTGAGTTTTTTTATTTGAAAAGCTTTGACTCCACTGCACATATTCACTGATCTTCACCACGTTTTCTCCAGTAGTTGTCACTGTGCTTGCTTTACAGATCTGCTATCTTGGTTTCAGGTGAACTATATGAGAGGTTTTAAATGAAAATGACAACAAAAAACAACAAATAGCTGGACAGCAATGCCATGCTACAGTGCAAATGTTTAGGAATATTTTAATAGAAATGCTGACAGATACTCGAGCATTGGATCCAAACCTTTATCACAAGTTTAGTTTCAACCCAAACCAATTTTCAGCATACTGGTTAAAACATCCACTGGGTAAAGAGTCAAAAGAATCAGAATGTTATATCGATGTCATTCACAACCTAAATCTCGCATTTATTTATGTTGAAAAGTAGCTGTGTTTAGATCATGTGACATTGTGATCAGAATCCAACCAAAAAAAAGATTGTGACTAATTACTTCCTAAATTTAATGAATTACATAAAAGAACGGGAACTCTTATAGGCTTAGTGAACGTCGTGGACACTCAAATCTTTCTTATGGAGGACTTTTCCATCTCTGGTTTGCGCTTCACCAAATACCACATATGCCTTCTAGTCCAGGTTGTTGGATTTGTCTATGGTGTCCTGCACTGGCCTGCTTTCTTCCTTATAGGGGTTGACAGCTACTGCACAAAGTCCACCACAGAGGACTCTTGGCATCGGAAACTCACGCACATCTGTGGAATGGTCTTGCTTTGGGTTCCCGCCATGTTCTACATCTTGTGGAGACCTGATAGATCATGTGACATTGTGATCAGAAACCAACCAAAAAAAGATTGCGATTAATTACTTCCTAAATTTAATAAATTACATGAAAGAACGGGAACTCTTATAGGCTTAGTGAATGTGTGAGTGAGTTCGTGAAAGATGGCTATTGAGTAAGTGAAAGATGGTCAGTGAGTGACTGAGTCAAAAATATATTGATTGAGTGAATAAAAGAATTAATGAAATACTGAGTGAGTGAGAGAAAGAAAAAGAAATGGTCTGTGACAGGAATAAGTGAGTGAAAAAAATAGTGAGTGATTGAGCAAAAGAGATAATTAGTAAGTGAGTATGTACAAGTGAATAAGATATGAGTGAGGTAAATGAGTGAAATAATTGACACAAAATATTTATAAAAATGTTGTTTTCTATGTTTTCTAGACTCTTATAAAGACTACACAAACAAATGTAGGCCTAAACTGTCCATGCAGTTTAGAACAAGAAGCGTTGCAGAGCCATGAATTAAAAATGCAGCATTAGCACTGGTACACCACACACTGGTTATACACCAAATGCTGTGGGTACACTACTCCTAGTTGCAAGACATCTGAGAACTTTGATTTCCTGTGGGGTCCAAAGGAAAAGGTGTGTCTGAAAACACCAGCCAATGCTGGAGCCAACATCTATAATAGCATGTAATGGCAAGATAACACTCTTCAGAGTGAGCATTATGTGGAAGCTGTGGAGGAGCCATAGCCAAGGCACATTCATGTACAACTATAGACTGAGAAAGAAAAGAGCACCATGCAAAGGTTTGTAAACCTTAAGTTTTTTAAGCTTTCAGATAACTTTTACTAAGGGCGTACACTCTCATTAGCTTGTTAGGCCTTTGGCTAGTTCATCATTTTAGGAAAGTCCAGTTCAGGGAGATGCACAGACATTTTGAGAAGCTGTTGCTTTTTTTATTTATAAAAAAGGGCAACCAGAATTTCAGGTGTCACCCATCGCATATCTAAGTGGTGTAATATATGGTCACCTAAAGAACTGCAAATCAAGTTAAGGTATGTGCAAGCTCAAGTTTGGATCATGCAGGTATCTCTGAAACATTAAGTATAATTCTGCATAAGTTTTTTTAATAATATTATTGTTCCCATCTATCTTTCTCTTTATTACACTGTTACTGGCATAGCTTGTTTATAACTCTTTACATTCCATTACCACGCACATGTATCTGTCTAATGTGTGATGCTTAGCATGTCGCCATCACTCTCTGGTCTGAAGCCTTGTGGTTGCAATTTATTTTAATAGATTATTAGAATCAGAAATAAGAATGTCAATGCAACCGAAATTGACTCAAATCTTGTCCCAACAATCAGCAGCCATGGGCTCCTCTAAAATATTTGATACTCACAAAGCAGAAGAAGGCTATGAAAGAAGTGTTCAGATAGCTGTTTTGTTGAATGAAGAGAGACAACCAAAACGTCCTCAAAAATATGTAGATAAACCACAAAAGTGCAGTGCATGCAAGACGGCCCAATAATCACACAGACTTTTGCAGGAATTAATGGGCGAAAATTCCCCAATTAAAATGTTATAACTTTTAGCTGGCTACAAAAAAGACATTTATAAGGGGAGGCACAAAGGTTTGCCCTATTTTGTTTATTTATTTTTTTGTGTGACTGAAGGCACTGTTCGGTTGGCTCCAATGGCTTCACATGGTCAGGACAGTATGATTGGCAAACTAACACATTAAAATACCCTCTTTTATTGTATTAAAAAAATTCAGAGAAATTAAGTTTTTCCACAGCACAGACCCTTCAAAAGACGACACAAATAAACATAAGCGTAAAACAAACTGTTCATGCAGTTTAGAAAAAAGAACTTAACACTGGGACACTACATGCTGTTAACACACCACATGCTGCTGGTACACCACTCTGAGAGCTGGATTTTCCTGAGGTTTCAAAGAAAAAGGTGTGTCTGAAACCACCAGCCAGCCTTTATGCTCATGAATTAGAGCTTCTATTCAGAAGAATTTACATTTAACCAAGCTAGGCCTGTTTATACACATTCACCAGTCAGGTCTGACCTCTTTTGTAAGGGGCGTGTCCATGCGCTAGCTGTGCACCTTTTATTGCAGAGCAGCTTTAGAGCTCTTCAGAGCAGGTTGTTGACTTTCCAATGGAGGTTTCGATCCCAACCCTCCTGCCACTGCTGTGGCTAAAGGCGTTACTTAACTGGCTAGTGGTTCTCATCCAATGGCCCCACATGGTGAGGACGTTCTCTGGGTTCTTCTGCATCTCTTTAACTTTGATGGACACCTTCTTGGACGTCATGGTCACTCAAATCTTTCTTATGGAGGACTTTTCCATCTCTGGTTTGCGCTTCACCAAATACCACATATGCCTTCTAGTCCAGGTTGTTGGATTTGTCTATGGTGTCCTGCACTGGCCTGCTTTCTTCCTTATAGGAGTTGACAGCTACTGCACAAAGTCCACCACAGAGGTCTCTTGGCATCGGAAACTCACGTACATCTGTGGAACGGTCTTGCTTTGGGTTCCCGCCATGTTCTACATCTTGTGGAGACCTGATTCAAGCCCAATACTAGAAGACAACCTCTTGGGTCAATGCAAACTGACCAGCAGATCTCAAAGCATGCAGGTGGCTACCGTAGTGCTTCTAGCACTGGCCTCCATTGTTCTGTACACATCTGTTTCTGAAGAAAAGGGGAGATGGTTTCAGAGTCAAAGCCACCTAAGACGTTCTGCGTTTGCTTTCCTTAGCACCTGGAGCTCCTTTCTAGTCCTGCTGGCATTCCTCCTGGCTTTCCAGGTGGAGATACCATCCTATCTGGACATGAATGTGCCTTGGCTATGCCTCCTCCACAGCTTTCACATAATGCTCACTCTGAAGAGCTGCTCATGTCTGCTGTGTTCACAGAATAAGGGCGAAAAGGCACAGAAGTTTTTTGGACACATTGCTTCATGTGATTTACAGGGGTGGACAAATCAAAGAAACCAGCTCATGAAGAAAAGGACTTTAAGTATGTACATTTTGTGAAAGCTACATCAGGTAGGAAGATAAGCAAAAACAGTGTTATTTATTTCACAAGTGATTTTGTGATGGATTTTTCCAGTAAAGATATTGTAACTGCAGTAAGAGTAAATATAAAAAAACATACACAACTTAAAAGAAAGCTTAAAAAGATTGCTCAGGCACTGAGTAGCACGCAGACCTGAACGTAGTGCGTCAGCATCTCCCAGCATAAAAACTGTAACAGCCATTTTAATGAGAAGCTGGAGAATGAAAAGCCATGTGTGAGCTTGAAAAAAAAACTAAACTAAAGGAAAAAAGCACATGAAAGAAGGACTACACAAGGCCATATCAAACATGCATTTCTTCCCTCCATATCTAACATTTGCATTGTTTTATGTACCAAAACGGTCACCTGAAACACATTTACATTAAAAGGTAGGAAAAGTCAGCTCTTTATGACATGGGTCCTTGTATTTACACTAAAACA
Source organism: Megaleporinus macrocephalus (assembly GCA_021613375.1). Lineage (NCBI taxonomy): Eukaryota > Metazoa > Chordata > Actinopteri > Characiformes > Anostomidae > Megaleporinus > Megaleporinus macrocephalus. Next base: position 37,960,526 of record CM038708.1, read on the forward strand.
TGTATTTGCAGGTTGTTGTCAAGTAGAACAACGAGGAAAACCGGTTTTGGTTCCAAATATGTACTGCGCCTTTACAGCCTGTTCAACCCTGTTTAACAGCACAAACACTTGATTTATTTGATTCAATTTGGCATCAAGATTAAGTGGTTAAATTGTACATAATATTAATCAGAGTAGTTTGGTGCAAAATGTTTCTTTCTAGAAACATTGTTCTCAGTAATGGTGATAGGAACAAGATGTCCACCTCTAAAATCTCCCCTCTTGTAGGTTATTACAAGAAATTGTTATGAATGCACTGCCTGATGTCTGAGACATTTTATAATAGTTTTGAAAATAGCGTGGACTTTAAATTCTCTTAATGGTGGAGGAATGCATGCAGGGCGTTGTGAGACAAAAAAGTCCTCAAAGAAATCTCTACAATAAAGCATTTCACACCAAACTACTCAGAATAAGAATAAACTACTACAATTTTACAGTTCATTGAATGTTCAGATTGTTAGTGGTCACCCGCACATCAGGATAAAATTGTTTATCGTCCCAACACTTGCTCCACCTTAACAGTCTGTTTGTGTTGGAAGGTTTTTGTTTGGACACTGTTCATCATGTACAGAAGGATCTGCAGAGTCATTCAGAGTGATTTGATGTGAAATGGTTTATTGTAGAGACGTGTGATGGGAACCAGGGGTCACCATGTCTACAACACAAATATACCTACTTTTAACCAGTAAACCTCTGAGGAGGATCCCTGAATGGATCCCTCCCCACCATAACATCAGGCCGTGTATTTATAACTATTTCATGTAATTTGCTTCTGCGAGGGGGCTTTTAGAGGTGGTTGTCTGGTTACTAACACCACCTCTGTGAGCAGTTCAGACTCTGTAAGTTTCTTTAGGATGGAGTGTTTTACCACAATGTAATACTTTTTAACTGTTTAATTATGCAGGAAATTTGAGAAAGTAAAATTCCCCTTTAAACGTACTAAATTTAGGAATCAATGAAACTACTTCTTTGAAGCTGGAATATATCACAACTGTTTTAATTCCAAAAGGAAGCTGCACATTTGTAGTGTAGTTATTTGGGTCAGTACTGGAAAACATGATGTGGTCAGAGCATCAGGCCATGTAGAATATTACCTTTGCTGTTCTGAAAAAAAAGGAAAGTGATAAAAAAGTAATTAAAGCTAGACCTTGTAAGTTCCGTATGCGGCACCCCGGTCACATTTCATGTTGCTGTTGATTCTATTGGAGAAACATTCAACAAACAAATTGAACAAATAGCGCCCCCCAGTCAAATTCAACAAATAAACGGTAATTGTGTATTAAAAAAATATGTGTTGTCTGTAGAGGAAATGTACAGAACAGTAAACAAATTAATAAATGTTGATTTGTTGTTGAATATTATTTGTTCTCTGGTTTTCTCATTACTTACTCCTGCAGCCAGGTCACTGCTGAGTAAATTTTTTACGAGACACTAGAATTTAACTGGTGGCACTGAGTAACATAGTTTAAACATAGCTTTAAGTTGGAAATAGTAACCCCTGGACTACTTCTGTTTTTGCATGACGACTCGGCCTGCTTTGAGAGAAAAGAGTCATAATGTGTGTATACAGAATCGCAAATGTTTGTTTGAGCTCAATTTTCCGGGCTTGTTTTGATTGATTTTATACAGTTTTACTGGAGGGTGTCAGAAAGTCAGAAACTTAAAGATTACAACACATGGATGAAGTTCTGAAACGTTTAATTCACTATCAGTGTACTTTTAGAAACCTCTAAAACGAGGCCAGGGTGAAATGTTTTGCCCTGCACTTCAATCTGCATTTATGTTTGTAGCAGTAATAAAGGTCCAGACAAGCACAAGCTCTCTAACAGCTCCAACAGTTTTATGTAGGAAACATGACTAACATAACATACATACATTTAAAAAACTTTGATAGGAGTCAAGGACTCTTATTGGTAAAGTGTGTGGTGGGGCATCAAACCCCAGTCTACAGCATAGTGGGCAGCGGTGTAATCCACTACACTATACTATCACCAACACTGTGAAATATTACAACTTAATGAGTTTCCATAGAATAAAGCACTTCCAATCAACCCACTCTGAATGACTTTGTTCACATCTTGACCACTTGACCAGATTTTAAAACCTGTTAAGGACATGCAGACACTTGGATTGTGTGCAGACGTGTAAATAATCCCCAAAGAGAGAAATAAAGAGTCAATCGCAATGAGCTGTGACACTACAGAACTTTACTTGAATTAAATCCAAGCTTAATGTCTATACAAGGCGTATGTACAAAGTCCAAAACAGGGGAAAAAAATCAACAAAGGAACAAAACTACGTACAACTGAGGTATCAGCTAAAAGCATGTCCATATGTGTTTACACCTGTAAATATATCGCTCGGGAAAAACAGGAGATCTGCTTTACAAAACAGTTCTTATATCACAACATGAGGTAGGAGAACTGTGTCTCATTTTCATGCATTCCCATCACACTTGCACGCTCTCGGGTGTTTACCAACAGCCGTAAACAGTAAACAACTCGAGGGTGCTTCAAAAAACATGGTGTGGAGAAGTCTCCGTGACATAGCAATAAAAAAAAACAATGTCATTACTTAGCCAATAAACTGTTGTGTTTTACACTCATCATAGAAAATGTATTATTTCTTTTTTAATACAGCCATCTTTTAAAACGCTAAAAGTGATGTAGTGAGAACTGAAATATCTTTTATCATTTCATGTGTTTTTCTTTCTCTTTACAAAGCAATTAGCTTACAGAAAAGGTATTTAATATTAGATTTAATATTCTTTCTAAAAGGGCAATAATAACTGCTAATAATCAGAATCATTATCATATCAAGCCTATACAATTCTTATCTCACTTATTTAACATTAGTGTACACCTTTCAATACATAAGCAGAGGGGGGAAAATGTGTCCTCTGCTTTAATAGAAGCCAGGAACGCTAATCTTGAACATGTGGCGCCCCCTTGTGTACAAAAAAAAAAACAATTTACAAGAACTCATATGTTCAGTTTAAATCAAACTCTAGAAAGCTTTAGAAATGCATTTAAATACCTCAAAAAGTGGAAAAAAACACCATTAGAGTGACGGCTGGAGAGGTACCAGTGGCCTGCAGAAGCCAAACACTGATTTCAGAGCTTTAGCACACACTCAGCTCTCAACTCTGGCTTCAACAATCACATGTTTATTGATGAGGGAGCAACTCTAGATTTTTTTCTTTTCCAGAAAAAAAGCCTCCAAAACAGCCACACCATCAGGCATTTCCATAATCATACACCTCAAAATCTCCTCAGAATGCCCACATATTACATATCAGGGCTCCACCCACTTCTGTTATTATCCCACAGTCCTGAGGTTGGTTGAGCTTTACAGGACGCTATTTGACCTCACAACAAACTGTAGGTGGATATTTGGTTCCATTTGCAATATACAGTTTAAAAAGAGGATTCTCTGAGCAATCAGTGAGAAGACCACTCCTAGTTCCCTAAAGAACCATGACCAAAATTAAGATGAACAATCGAAATGCTTCCTTTTATGGAATGTAAAAAGAGGTTATTTAAACCGTAAACCTGTTTTCAACACACATGGTTCTGTTATGGCATGAAGAACTCAGGAAACTACCAATCTATCCAAATTTTACCCCAAACCCTTTACAAACATAACTTAGCATTTCAAAGTAATGAATTAATATTTTTATAAATTTTAAACCAGACTAAATTTACCATTTTTGAATTTCACTTGTACTGCTGATCCTATTACTACGAATTGCCAAGCGGAACAGCAAGTTCAACGCTCTGATAATATACAGAAGATTAACATTCAGAATAACTTCCTGCTGTCATTTAAAATAAACAACTTGCTGTAAATGCAGATATTGATATAAACATAGTCAGGTTCTACAGTTTCTACGGTTGAAAGTGATATTTCTGTAAAGCTCGCCCAACCTCAGCATAATAGCTATAAAAGAACACATTGATGGGCGGAGCCGGCATAGAGCCATTAGATGTTTTGGGAAAAAAAAAACAAAAAAAAAAACACCCAGTCTTTCTTCTCTTTCTTTTCAATTCTCATTACGTGAACAGTATAAAAATCTTTTTAAAGAGCAAAGCAGCATCACTAACAACATCCATGCATTCGTCGTCCTTTCATACAAAAAGTACAATGTAAATTAACAATTTTTAACAATCAGTCGTTGTGGTAACATGGTGAACTAACATCAAACATGAAAAGCCCCATTGTTCTCAAGGGCAAGCACTAAATAATAATAATGATAATTGTAGTAATATAATAATAATAATAATAATAATAATAATAATAAACAGCTGTAATGATTATTTTTTTCACCCTTCCCTTCTCACACCATCATGCATCTCACACCTCATAGAAAAAAGACCCAGTGAGCTTTACTCATCAGGGGATCAATATAATCTTTTTAAAGAGTCTTTATAATGTCATATTATCAATATATTAAAGACTACTGTATGTACAAAGTGTATATAAATCTATTAGTTAATACATTAAATAAATTTCCAAGGTTTCTTTCTTTATTTTGGGGGGGGGGGTGGGTAAACAAAGCACGCATTTACAGTATGGTTGATTAAAAACTTACTTTTCCTTACCTTTTTTTGTATTTTACAATTTTTGTTTGTCAGCTTGTAAATGTCCCCTCAGACTCTACAAGTGATATAATTTGTTCTGATGAACACCATCCTGCCTGTGTTCCTGCCTGTAGCTACCAGAACTGGTGTAGAGCTTACTCAGGCTTTCTTAGTTTGAGCTGACGGTAAATGAAATGGACGAAAAGAAGCTCCAGACGCTGCTGGAACTCGTCTGGAACCTCACTTACAGCAATGTGCTAAAAGCTCCCTCTGCTCCTGTCTGCCTCCCTACACTCCCCAGATATAAAAGCTCTTTTGAACCACTGACCAGAGCCGGACACCAGGGGGCTCCTCATTCACGAAAGATTTACTACAGGGAGGAAAAACATAGAATAAAACTGCTTGAGTATTTTTCAAAAAACACTATTGTCTCTTACAGTCTTATGATTACAGCAGTGGATGTATGCAGGTTTTAGCTTTGTAAGTTTAGTTCATTGCTAAAACAAGTACAAGTACAAAATGAACTTTGTTAACCAAGAAACAAAGTAAATAAGAGGAAAACCAAATCTGTCTTAAAAAAATGGCAAGAATAAGTAAAAAACAAGCAATTTAGGAAACTTTAGTAAATCCAGCTACGGAGCCCCTGGCACAGACCTCCCTTCCTGACACTTTTTTTTGGGCCATTCAAGCTCACATCTTCAGCATGTACTGCACACTCTCTCTCATAATAAAAATTGTATACTTCAAGATAAAACATCATGTGAAAATTCTCCATATTCTCTAATACTGCTGTGTGTCTTTTTTTGTCCAACAGAGGGCGAGCATGCGAATGTGTGCAACTCCTCAGTGAAAGAAAACATCCAGGAAACATCTAATCACCAGTAGACAGCAGGCGCCAAGGAATGAGAGCAAGAGAGAGAGAGTGCAACAGAGAGCAAGAGCAAGGGGGGCTGTGGAGAAGGAGGGAGAAAAAAAGGAAAGGTGGGAGGAGAAGGATTATCGTCTCAAGCCAGCGGGCCTCTTCATGGGGCCCCTCTAGCCTTTCACCTTCATGAAGAAGCACAATGGCTGCAATGTTCTGGACAACAAGTTCTCGTACATTTTTCGGACCTGTTTTTGAAATTGAAGTTCCTATCCTAATTTTCTGCTGTAGCTGGTGAACGCAAAAGCATTGGCTCTAAGCTTCTTTCTGAGGGTAATTTTAGCTCCTTGGGGTTTCCAAACTGCCCCACAGTTTCTTCTGGCCAGTCCAAGAGCAAGAAAAAATGAAACAAAACAAAGCTCCTCTTTTGTGTCCATAATAAGCAGCCTAATAGCAAAACTATAAATTAAAACATGTACAAAGGTTTTAAATACTGTCTAAGAATGGGGGACAACATACTACAACATAAAATATCTGTTTAAAGTGATGTTAAATTATAAAAGAGATATTAAAGTCTATTAAACGTAAAAAAAACTGACATGTAAGCCCCGTCCTTCTTGGCTGGCAGGGTTGATTCTACTTGTGTCTGGGAGTTGGTGCTGGAGGGGTGATGGGGGGATGTGTGTGTGGTGGTGGTTGGGGGGATGCGTGTTCTGGGCTGCAGGCACGCGAGTGTGTTGTTTGATGTGTATGTGTTTAGCTGGCCATGGTCTCCTGGGCCACAGAGGAAGAGAGCGCAGAGCTGGTTTTGCTGGTGGTCTGGATGATCTGCTGCTGCAGCTGAGTGATCATGAGCTCCAGTTTTTCTCGTGCCTCACGCTCCCGTCGCAGTTCGTCTTGCAGTTCCTGACGCTCTGCCTCAGCACGCTCCAGACGACACCGCAGCTCACACAGCTGACAGTTACACAAAAAGACAGAGAGGTTTTCACTAAGCCCATACTGTGGTTACATCAGCAGTCATCAATCAGCTGGAGGAACAGATATTCAACCCCCCGCCCCCCCTTCCTTAAATGTAGTTGATCAGTTAAGACATTTGGTGTATGAAGTTTTTTAGTCTTCTGGAGCTTCACTGGAGCTTAAATAATAATTATAATAATGATGATAATAATAATAGTAATAATAAGACATATTGTTTATGTATTGCCCATTGTACAACAACTGAACATGTTTACAAACATCCATAGTATAAATTAAAAATATCTATGCAAATGGGAATTACATAAATTAGGGTATGTAAAGCTTTTAGGTTCCACAGAATTACTGGTGCTGAAAAAAGTCCCTCAAAAAGATGATTAATGTATGCTTAAAGTTCAGGAATGCTGTTTTAAACAACCCTCAAACAATACTGTGGAAGAGAAACTTTCTAAGCCGGTGAGGGTAGACTAAACATTGACAGATAAAACTGAACTGGTCAGATCAAATCTGAACTAATCTGCAGAAGACGCCAGCTTAGGTTCTGTATCTCTTATGGCTAGTCCCCTCAAACTTAAACACTCCAGCTTGCCAAAGAAGATCCAGTCCCAACTAAGTCCCAACTGATGATAGCATCAGTTCACTGTAGCATCTTGTCTCCTGTGATCATCTGCATAAAATGATTTTGTGTTTGATGCTTGTTTTTATATTAGCATGTTTTCAACTTGACATATTTTGTATCACTTTCTATGTATATTCATTGCAATATTAAATATTTGCTCATTGGGAATACAGTAATTAAATGATGCACATTTAAAAACCACTCAAATAGCAAAAACACCTAAAATGCGTATTGATAGTAAAAAACATTTATTATGCTCTCTTTTGTTTCTTTCCTTGTGCACTGATTCTCAGCTCTTTCCCACCTCCGACATGCTAAATTGACCAAAACAGAGCTGATGGGACCGACTATGGTTAACGGTCTGTCTGCGTTGATGTACCTGTGCAGTGTACTGTTGCTCCTGCTCTTTAGGTTTACAGGTGCAGCCTTGCTGTCTGAGTTGCTCCAACCTGCGCTCCAGCTCCCTCTGCTCCTGACGCACCTCCCCCAGCTTCTGAGCATGCTCAGTGTGAACAGCCTCCAGTTCACTCTGCAGCTCACTGTGCTCCACAGAGAGCTGCCTCAGCTGGGCAGCTTCTCCGCCACGCACCACCTCCAACTCCTACAGACAGGAAGAGAGGGTGAGAGAGAGGGCGTATTCAAAATTTTCTCAGTGATGTTTTGTTAACATAAAATATGATATCAGAATCATATAAACATTAGACAGCTGTTTAGATTTGTAAAGCTAATGACTGATTCCTGCTTTCTTTAATATACAACAAAAATATCAGCTTTTCAGAGGTCCCATATTCCCACAGACAATGTTGTGAAGACAAGAGAGGTATAGTGTGGCAGGTGAGGTGAGGTAGGATTTGTAGGTTTGTTGCAGTAAGTGCCACTGATGCAGTAGATTCAATAGATGTGATGGTATAGAGGTAGAGGTAGATCAGGCGGAGTATAGTTTGAAGTTAAGTAGGTTTGATGGGTGAGTTAGATGAGGTGTAGGGTGTGATAAGAAGGATGAGGTGTGGAAGGTGAGATGAGGTGTGGTAGGTAAGATGAAGTGTGGTAGGGGAGATGAAGTGTGGTAGGTGAGGTATAAAGTATTTAACAGAGGTTATGGTGTGGTAGGTGCAGTAACTCCTGTAGGTTGGTTCAGGAGGTTTACTGTAGTGTGGTAGATAAGGTATAAGGTGTAGTAGATGACGTGAGGTGTAAGCTGTGGCTGTTGAGGTATACAGTGTGGTAAATGTAGTATGGGTGTCAGACAGTGTGTTGTTGAACTGGGTGAGACAGCAATTTTGCAGTAATATTAAAGTAGGTGATGTGAGGTTCAATAGATGAGGAAGTTGTAGATGTTCTGACCGTCTCAAGCTGCAGCTGCCGGTGCAGTGTGGCATTGAGTTTCTCCTGCTGTCTGCTGTACATCTGGACGATCTCCAGCACGATTCGCTCCTTATCATCTTCCTTACCACACACTGTCTCCACAGCAACGGTTGGCGCTTCGCTCTGACGACAGGATTTAACCTCCCCAGCAACGGAGGAAGGAGACACATGGAGATCTGTGGGAGGGAAGAGGAGGATGAGGAAGGTACAAGCACAATCACAGACTGAGTGACTAATTCTCTGTGGGTGTGGGTCTCTGTAGGTGTGGAAGTCAGAAGAAAAAAGAAAATGTGTGGTCAGATAATTTAGATAAACCAGAGAGGCAAGTATCTTCCCTTGTGCTAATGTAAGGGTTAAAAATCAAACTTTTTAATTCCATTTAATACCCCAACAAGTAGAATTTCCTCCACATAATGGACACTAGCTGAATTATGGAGTGCCTTTACAAGTTAAACTGTGGTTTGACTGGTTCTAAAGAAAGTTATTACAAGAGATGATTATGAGTATACTGCTCAATGTCTAAGACATTGTTTTATGATAGTTTGGAGAAGATTTTGGCCTTAAAATATATTCATGGCTGAGGGATACATGCAGGAGGTAAAATAGTTTTAAAGAAAACCAGATATTTCAGATTGACCACTATTTTCATGTCATCAATATTCCATATGGTTTTGGTTAGTACAAAAATGGCTATATATGTTGTAACTCCTGGATTCTATCACATGTAAAAAACTGTATGTTTCTCCACTGGACAAAAACACAGACAGTAATAAAACCTCATAAAAACCCTTAACTTTCCTGTAGCAGCTATTTACAGTGTATAATGGAACAGAATTAAAGAAAATGCTCTTTAGACACATTAACACATGTAAATAACCTTTTTTTGTTTGTAATTTGCCTCTGAGGAAAACAGACAGGAACACACTCAGACAAGACCCTCTAGTACACATGCAAATAAACTACAACACAGTACCAAAGACATAGAGCGCAAGACAGCATAAGGGGGAGAGAGAGAGAGAGAGAGAGAGAGAGAGAGAGAGAGAGAGAAAAGAGAGGATGAAAGAGTGAGAGAGTGCAAGAGACAGACAGAGAGGCATCGAGAGATGGGGTAGCTAAACTTATGTGTGTTCCCTTAGGCAGTGAGAAAGCTCTGAATTTTAATGTAGGACAGGCAGCCTGCAGAACTGAGAATATATACAGAGTCACTTCACGCAGAGTCTGGCACCCTCTAAGGGAGGGAGACAGACACAGAGGAAATACAGAGAAGTGAAGCAGAAAGAGAAAGAGAGACAGGCAGAGGAAAAACAGAGGAGAAGGAGAGAGAGACAGAGAGAACAGAAGCGATGTTTGATGTCATGTCACATGCTAATGTTTGATAAATGCACTCTATATAGCTGTCATGACAGACAGTCATGACAATTAAATCAGTTCAATCAGCAAATACATGCAAATAAAAAAACTTCTCAAAAACACATTAACTGAGATATATCGGGGTAGCGTGAAAAACAAGAAAAGCAATATTGTGATGTATTAACACTTTTTTTGCCTTTATTGCTTGGTGAGGGAGAACAACATCCAGCAGTATACATGTAACCACAGTTCATGCTCACTCTGCTGTCTTTGGTCTCTCCTACTGGACCAAGTTTGCAAATGAGCTGAGCACTGACCAGTAAGGCCAGTAAGTAGAGGGGAGGCAGCAACCACACGTCGTGGTCATAGTCAAGCTATATGCGTACATCTACTGTGAGATTATTACAGTGGTTGAAAAGATGGATGACAGTAGGAGATAACCAGGGTTTAAAGTCTTTAAAACAATGCTAGGCCATGTCGGAGCTTAGAACTAGCCATCTTCACTTTTAAGCAGTTGCAGTTCAAAAATACTGATATCCAGGGGTGCTGTACCTCCCACATCCCTGGTGGTGACCCTGTTTCTGTCATTAGGAGCTACTAAGTGTACTGACCTGGCTGGGTGTCCTGGTTGTGGATTCTCCTACTGTAGTGCTGTTTGAGCAGTGCTCCTAGAACTTCTGCTCCCACCTCGCCATCCTTCTGCAGAGACACGTTGGGTGCCACCATCTTATCATATGGGTACAGGTAATAACTGCAACACATACGGATGAATTAGTGACATCCAGGAACAACACTCGTTAACAGTGGCTTGATTAAAAGTCAATATTTTTTTGTAAATAAAAAAAGAAAATGTAATTTGCTTCATAATTCCCTACTGTCAAATCACAAATTAGTTGAAGATTCACTCCAAGCACTAGTGTCTAATGCTAACTTCTAGTAAAGGAACTACTTAAACTCAAATGAAACTACCAGCTTCATAAGCAGTGTGGAGTCTGCAGCATTCCTGGTTGTGCTGTTTCAGGAGTGCTGCACTCATTAAATTGTTCACAGTATACTACCAAAAGAAGAATGACTCTGGAGCGAATAAGAGAGTATCACTAAAAACATCATGACTTTATGAATGACACTTTACACTCACATGACAAAAGTCATAAGGTAGCAGTATGTAAATTGATTAGGAAGTGGCGTTTATCAGTATTCGAATGAGGCCTGATTGTGAGTGCCAGACGGATGGGATTCCATTTCTGATGTTGTGTGGGAATTTAACATTCCTTGATCCAAATTGTCATGTGTATACTAGGAATATGTCATAGAAGCCATTATCACCCACAGTGGACAGTACAGCGGCTGCCCACCTACGCTCAATGATCAGAATTAAGAATTTTCCATTAAAAACAGGCAGGCGACTCTGCAGGAATCACATCCACATTTAACGCAGGACGTTCTTTAGCTTCCATGGGATATGGGATACAAGACCCACCTGATTGCCTTCTAGAACTAATTCAGCACAGATTATGGAGATTAGGTGAGAGTACTGGGATATCAGGCATACCTGGGATGGACGATGGGGGCATGGGCAGCTTCCTCTTTGATATCAGGAAACAGACGACTGAATGTGAGCGCAGGCTGATCTTTACCCTGTAAACATATACAAGCAAAGGGCCATTAATATAAATGAGGCTCGTTAGTGAAGCTTGTTGATAAAACGGAGTGTTTAAGTCTCATTAAAGCAGCGTGTACACATAGCTGTGCATGAATAATATAACATATAGCTTCAAATCTCATTACACGCAGGACCGATAAATGCAATGCACAGCGATCACACAGTTCCTGGAGCAAACAAATATTAACTGAAGTGAAAACAAACAATGTAGTAAAGCAAAAAACGCTCTGCCATCCAAAGAAATAAATACCTACATTTTGTGTGTGTGTTTGTATGTGTATTTTATCTTTACTCCCCTTAAGACGGCCATTATCATGGCAATTTTAATAAATGTACTTGGAAGAGCTATGTATTCTAATGTAAGCATACATGTGCATATCTGCTATGCTTAGTGTGCTTTACATGTTCGTTCTTGCTTTTTCAATGTAAGCAACGCTGCAACTCACATTAATAAAGCTGAGATGACCTTAGAGGGAGGTGGTGTGTGTTTTGTGAATGGGGCTGTGGGCTGTGTTTGTGTGTGTGTGTGTGTGTGTGTGTGTGTGTGTGTGTGTGTGTGTGTGTGTGTGTGTGTGTGTGTGTGCATGAGGGGGTCAAACTGAGTGACGGGTGAAGGATAAGAATGCTGTGTGTGAGTGTGTGTGTTTGTGTGAATATTTGCCTACGTGAGGAATGTGAGAGAGCAGCACGGAGGGAGTGGTGTATAAGTGAATGGAGCACTGTGGTGGGGAGGGGAAAGAGAGGATAAGAGAGAGGGAGGGTGAGGGTGAGAGAGAGAGAGAGAGCGAGAGCGAGAGAGAGAGAGAAGGCGATGAGAGAGAGGATGACAGTGGGGGAGGATGTACTGTAGGCTGGTGATGATTGGGTGGTGTGAGGAAATACTCTCAACATTTTAAAATCTGAATTGTGTTACAACGGCTCATTACTATTAAAATTATTTATTATTATAATTCACATTTTTGTTTCTGGCCACTATAGTCACACTGCCAATCTCTTAATGATTTCTTGTACCTGGCTGTTCTCTGTACCTCCAACTTTTACCTTCAACTGCCTCTTTTACCTTCAACATAATTGTCTTACTCAATCAATTCACCTTACATGTCCAAAATAAGAGTTTGGTCTTCTAAACTTCAGTTTAATTTAATACTAAAAGCAATAAATCCATTTATCTTATCTGACATACTGTGCTATGCTAAATCCAATTAAACAGGACTAATTATGCTCACATTGTAATTAAACATGCAGTTTGGAAGTAAAGATGATATCCACAATATGCAAGGAAAAGCATATTGTACCACATTATCCTAATTTATCACAATGGCGATAAACACAATCTTTTTACTCTCTTCTGTAATTTTCCTTACAGGGGTCTTCAAGACTGATTTTCTGATATGAGTGGCATCTTCTGCATTGAAGTAATTCATGTTGCTTACAACCAAATGTGAAACCTTGATTAAGTTCTGCACTTTTTATATCTACAACATACAGGTTAAATAAGTATGGTGATAATCGTAAGGCTTGTGAAATCAGTCTGTTTGTTCATATTCTGTCATGAATGTAATTTTTATAATATGTGATTGTATTCAGGAAATTTCAGAAAATTTCTTGAAATTATCATCTGTGCTAGTCTAACGTATGGTACAAAAACAAGACACAGAAAGAAAATCTTGCTCTTTAAAAAAGAAAGTTGAAGCGTGCTGTTTGTGTGGTCTATACCTTTTTCTCTTGCTCCTTATCACCCAGCTTATCAGTGGAAGGGCAAAGGTCAGGGCTGGACTTCCTCAAATGGCTGTCATCACCAAGAGCCTTATGGAACACAAGTACATAATTTACATTTACATTTACATTTACGGCATTTAGCAGACGCTCTTATCCAGAGCGACTTACAAAAGTGCTTAGTGTTGGTTAGAGTATGAATCTCTATCTAGTACAACAGGATTAAGTCCAAACCACTCTATACTCAAACACTGCCATAAACACAGGGCCAGTGCTGATACCTAGAAAAAAGACAATCCAATACCTAGCCAGACTGGAACACCTACAGAGAAGAGAACAAATACAAGACTACATACAGTACAAGTGCATTACTTAGCCAGTGCTCCTAGAAGATAAAGTGCAATTACAGTTTATACCATACTTTAGTATATATACATATACATAATCAATTACAGAATCAAAGATTATAATATTTAACCATATGTAATTTATTTTACACACTTATTCAATTAATTAAGAAACATGACATTTACAGGTCTCTTGGAACGTTTTCAGACCTCAACTTGACCTCCAACGTTCTTGTTAACTGCTATTTCTTGATTACTTTACGAACAGTTACCTGTTCTAATAGACTTCTACTACTTTATGAGCATCAATTACAAGCCACTTAGTGGAGCCCATGGCTGCTGACTATTCGGACAAGGTCTGAGGATTATTTATGTAAAGACTAGAAATTTGCATCACCTGGCCTTTTCTAATGATGATTGCAAACAAGCCATAGCCCTAATACATTAATGAAGATCTGAAAACTTGCCAAAAATCTAAGAGCTCAAATCTGTTGGGGTGCTCAAACCTTTGCATGGTGCTCCTTTCTTTATGTCATAAACAATCACTTGTTTCAACATACAAATTAAGCAATTAATTTAATATTAAACTGTGATTTTGTGATTGCGCTATACTGCTTTTTTCCCCCATAAATCAGAGGCTGCTCACTGGCACCCACAGAGAAACTGCAGGGTGAGACACAGGCACAAAAAGGAACATGCCTGAAATTCAGTCTAAAGTAATTAATTAGAGAATCTAAGGAAAACATCCAAACAAGTTAAAGTACATACAGAGTGTGAGTATAAGGTGAGCGAGAAATAGAGAAAGTGTGTGCATAGATAGATCAACAGACTGATAGATAGATATAGACAATATATAGAGACAGAGAGAGTAAAGAAAAAGGAAAACAGAAAGAGAAAAAACAGAAAAAGACATGTAGATATTGTTCTCTGGACGCATGGTTTCTCCTTTCTGCTTGGACACACCACTAGTGTGTGTGTGTGTGTGTGTGTGTGTGTGTGTGCCCATGTGGAGGAGGGGTCTGATGTTCTGGAGGAAAAAGAGCACTGCAGCACAGTGGTGGGGGGACAGTGTGAGTAAGGGGAGCGGTTACAGAAACAACAGCACACTGCAGAGTCTAACCTTCACTAACCAGACTACACCTGAAACACTGGGGCTGCACAGTACACCGTTTGCTAATCAATACCTCAATACTGATCTCTGCAATACTGGTATAACAGAGGGCTGCAGCATGCAAATAAGCCTATTAACCGATGCGGCTGTGAGTATCCCCACTGTTTTGCGAGAGTTCAGATGAAACAATGCATTCACGTGATCCTGCAAACGTAAATAACTTTGGCCAGTAGAGTAGGTGAGTCTCTAACCATGTTGCATCAAATGTATTACACTGTATTAAGGGCATGTATCACAGAAACAAAATGTTTCTAATTTTTTAATGTGATATGTAAACTCTGTTCTGTTTTAAAACAGGTAATTCCCTAACCAGTGTTTCAGCACAGACTGCTTTTTGAATAAGGCATAATACAGGGCAGTCAATCAAAGTAAGGTCTATGTACATATATTAGTCTTAAATGCACAGTAATGAAAGCTGTCTGCTTAATTCTATTGGGACGATAATATTTATCTGTCTACATTAATATTAAAGGTAAACATTAAAAATATAAGCATATATACAGCCCCCAACCCCTCCCCCAAACACCCTTTCATATACTCCTACTGCTCCTCTCTCCCTCTGGGATGCAACACCCATGTCCTTACTAATCTCTTTTTAATGACAAGCCAACCTCCTGTTTTCACAACCTTCTGTCTTACATTCACAGTGTTATCTACTACTGACTGTTTCACAGACTGTTTGAACATCAGAGTATACACCCAAGAACACACCCTGACCGAAGGGTTCAACATTTACTTAAAACTTGTGCTTGTAAAACTTTGTGCTGCTCCTAATAGATCAACAGCTGGTTTACAGTAAAAAGGGAAATTCACCCATTTCTCAAAAATTACTGAATAATTCAAATGTTAAGATATAATCCAAGTCATTCAAAGTGGTTTTGTGAGAAATGTTCTTGTTCCAGAGAAACTTGCTTCATCAGAAACCAGACATTCACCACTTAAAGCTCTCTTACCAATGGTCATAAATAAGCTGCCTGATGTCTCATGCATTGTTTTACTATAGTTTAAGCAGATTATAGCCTTAATATCAATTCATGGCAAAGGGATACACAAAGATGTGAGGCCTAATAAAGACAAAAAATTCTCTATTATTTTACCATCATTAACATTCTATATAAAACCTCAGAAGATATGTGTAGATTTACTGGTGGTTTGGTATAGTAAATAAAACAGCTATGTTTATTTTGTAGACATGGTGACCACTAGTTTCTGTCATCACCACTGTAAAGAAGAGTGGATTCAAATCTCTTCCACAGAATTATGCAAGCATTTAAAAAAATCAGGCATCTGCAAAGCGAAATTGAATGTTTGTCTTGTTATGTTTATGCCATGTTATGTTTATGCATTACTACAGGCAAATATGTACATGAAAAATAACAGATTATCAGTCCATATCATATTCATATCAACGCATCAAACCAGTTTAACCCCCCCGCCCCACACACACAATGATGTCTTCATTAAAAAACTTTACTTTAAAAAACCAACATGATATATAAACACCTGAGTGAAAAACTACAAAATAAACCCCTCACCACAACCACAAATACAGCTGAGCTACATTACATTATTACCGCATGTTGGGGAACTGCGGTTTTACAAGTATCATAATCAATTTAATTTAGAGCTGTTGTAACACACACAACGTACAATGACCTTAAAGCGCATATGTGTGACGTATAACCAGTATTTACTCTGTGAATGTATGGAGGGGGTAGATGCTGTGTAAGCACATGTATGATATCATTGGTCTCAGCACCAGCAGCCCTCACTTTTGTTAGGATGTCTAACTGCGGGAAAATTTGCTGTTATGCAGCTTATAGGTGAATATAAGTTGATTTATGTCAGACATAAATTGCACCATTTGGATACATGATTTTCATGACCTACATAGTGCACTACATAGGAAGTAGGGAGTCAGGTTGTAATTGAGCCATAGCGTGCAATGTTAATGTAAAATGATATTTACTTTGTATGCAGGCCAAATGTGCAAAAAACGTGCAAATAAAGACCAACTACTGTTGTGTATTTCTGCCACCTTTACTAAGCGTCTGTGTGTTTGTAGGCTGAGACTGCGTCTGTCTGCTGCTGCTGCTCTACTGCATCACTACTGCAGCCCCCCCCACACACGCATTCACGCACAGCAGTACGTTCCCCAATCCCTGACTGCCATCCACCACACACCCACCTCCATCATGCTCATACACTTACACAGACAAAGAAAGAAAGAGAGAGAGAGAGAGAGAGAGAGAGAGAGAGAGAAAGAGAGAGAGAGAGGACTACAGACTGCAAATGTGACAAAGAGCAGAAGAGAAATTACTACTATACATACATATATATATATATATATATATATATATATATATATATATATATATATATATTTATATATATATATAGAGAGAGAGAGAGAGAGAGAGAGAGAGAGAAACAAAGACAGAGAGAAAAAAAAGAGCGAGACAGACAGACAAGACAGAAATCTTAACCCTAAGCCCAGCCCCCGCAGTCAGCTGGTTCTAAGACTAACTAACCCACTGACCCCTAACACACAGCCGCCCCAGTCCAGCACTGCTGATCAAAAACTAATCAGAGTAAACAAAACCAGACAGAGTAAAAACACCTACCTAGAACATTGTGACAACAAAAACAAAGCTCAGTCTAAACCACAGTGCTACTGGGATCTAAACAGAGAGTATAAACTGGCAGAGTATCTCTTCACAATCAGAGATCCATAGCAGACAGATCCTGACATAGTCAGGTCATATAAATGAGCAGATTATATATAATTAATATTAACTGGCTGCCCAGAGAGTAAACTGTGAGGTCAACGTGAATATTTTAAAATAATTGTATTTCTCATTATTATTGTTGTTGTTGTTTCACAATGATTATTAAAATTGTCAATTCTATAATTGTTATTGGTTCTTTAAAGTTTATGCACTTTAGAAACACTATACTTACAACAGTCATTCCAATAAAGCTTCTTTGAGACAGAGAGAGACAGAGAGAAAGAGAGACAGAGAGAAACACCTGTAATAACACAGACAGGCTGAGGCAGGTTTACTCCAGAACTGATTTGGCCAGACGGTCTGGCAGACATACACACACACATCTGTCTGCAACAGAACACTGTCTAGACACACAGTTTGATAAAGGTCACTCTCTCTCTTTCTCTCTTACACACATACACACATACACACACACACACACACACACACACACACACACACACACACACACACACACACACACACACACACACACACACACACACACACACACACACACTCTCTGTAAAGCTGCTTTGAGACAACATCGTTGTAAAAAGCGCTATATAAATAAACTTGACTTGACTTGACACACACACACACACCCTGAGTCTGATAAGGCTCCCAAGCAGTTAAACAAACTAATTTAGTGTGCCCTTTGCACTTACATTTTTTTTAATAATGAGGAAATCTATTAATAATGAAGAAACATTTAATGTTAGTATTTTCTTAAACACATAGTTTATCAGTCTGTTTGTTTACTAATAATTTTCACTAGCAGTGAAAAATACATATTGTTTGACCACTGACCCACTGTGTCACCAAACCGTGCACCAAAATTTGAATGAGCTGAAACTGAGCATTAGGCAGAGGAGAGAGTGCAGAGTGCAGTACAGTGCTCAGTCTGTTCCCACCCTGCACACATGCACACGGTCCAGTGTAAATAAGGTCCTGAATGCCTAATCTGTGTGTGAGAGAGAGAGAGAGAGAGAGAGAGAGAGAGAGAGAAAGAGAGAGAGACACACACACTCGCATTAAGTACAAGTATGCCAACAAACCCCAAAGAGACACGCATGGGGCCTCCCACAACCAGCATTCCCGCTGTACATGCGCAGGCCACATTCCTGCACACAGTCAGCACAGTTAGCTTTCAGGAAGGGTAAAAGATACTGAAGTTCTGTATCTGCTCTGATTGTCAGCATTAAATGAAGAGGGTCAACAATACACATCCTGAAAAGATTCAGGAGTGACTAAAGAAAGAGTTGTCTGGTTGTATTTCAACCAAATTTGAATACAAAACCTACTTAGTACAACAAAATGTCTGAAGCAACAAAAGCAAAAAAATTATAATATTCAAATTCTTGACCTCACAACTGAAAACTCAAAATAAGATCATTATTATGCCCCTGTTACAAACGTACAGAAAACATATAGACATTAACATGTTAACATTAAGACAGAACACATACTTGGGCACCCCGGTATAAATCACTCTTTTTATAACAGAACCAAGTTGGTTTAACAAGCCATAAGTGCACCTTTCTACTGTTTGTTTCTCTGTTGTTTAAAATTATGCTTCCTTAAAGACATTAACAGTGCATCATAAATCAGATTCTCTCATTCTATGTCTGTTTTGCTCTCTGTGAGAGAGTCATAGTTAATCTATATTTATCAGTTAATTAACATCAAAACAGCTTATTTCACTAACAACACACACACTTGATTACTATTCAGAAGTGTGTGTGTATGTGTACATATGTGTATAGACTTGCGCATGTGTAATCTGTCTTCATTAGCTCAGCTCATACACTCGCACTGTGACCATTTAGCTCTCGCTTAGCGAAAACCAGCAGTCGCTTCAACCTGCCACGATAATCACAAAGGCTAAAGCTACTGCTAACACCAGGAGAGGCCCATGCACAGGCATTCTCAGGGAAGGGAAAAATATGAAGATTAATTGGTACATGGAATTTCATTTTTTTACTTCAGTGTATGAGACATTCATTTTATTTTTTAAATATTCCCATGCCGCATGGAAGACCAGTGGTAAAAGATTTTCTATTTAAATGCAACAGTTATCCTCAATTGGACGTTGGATTGGACGTTAATAAACCGACTGCAAATGTTAATCAATGATCTGCTCAACCTTGTTAACCTTCTGATTAAGAGTGGGTGATAACATGTACATTAAGTCATTATGCACTGTGACATTTTGACACAGACACAGTGCAGTAGTAGAACCTCTTATCATAAAATAAATAAATAGATAAATCTGAGAACAACTGCCTCACACTAAATCCAACTGAATAAGGCTATTTGCTTAGATATGCTCAAAAACCATATTGTGCCTCACAATTGACAACATATATCACGATAATGTTTAAAGATTGTCATATTGACCTCCTCTACATTTGATTAATTCTATAAACATTGACCTAACAAGACTACATTTCAATCTGGTTTTCACAGGGAACTAAAAAAATCTATGAATTAGACCTTTATAGTTTACATGCTTCAAAAGCAAATTATACACACAACAGCACTAAAATATTACATTACTAATGCAGAAGAGTAAACAAACCACCAGTCTCTGTGAGGGGATTTGTAGGTAGAGTCCAGAGAGACAGGAGTGTGTGAAAGAGATATACAGAGAGAACAGAAATATTTTTACGCAACTTTCTTTCCCCATCTGAAACACAATAAATTCCCCATCTCTCATTCCTCTCTCACTTCTCTTCTCTCACATCCGTTCTCTCTCTCTTGCTTTCCCCACTCTGTGTCTCGCTCTCTCTTGCATTGCTGATGTCACCCTCGTTTCTACAATGAGGCCACAGAGAGATCAGTCTGTAGTTTCTCTCTCTCAAACACTTGCTAGGTCATGTGGTGGTTTATGTCGCTGTGTGGTTTAGCTGCAGTCTGGGTTATTTTTGGATCAGGACATGGAACAGCTGCCCAGAGCTTTAG
Source organism: Megaleporinus macrocephalus (assembly GCA_021613375.1). NCBI lineage: Eukaryota > Metazoa > Chordata > Actinopteri > Characiformes > Anostomidae > Megaleporinus > Megaleporinus macrocephalus. The sequence goes on from CM038708.1 coordinate 37,980,945, forward strand.
CACTCCAGACACATAGACAGATGGACCATTCTGTCCACTTGTATGAATCTTGACACAGGACAACCCTAACCACCAAAACAACACTGTACCTTAATCAACTGCTGGGCAGCGTATCATCCATACAGACTGGCATACTGATGTTCGTATCAGTGGTACTGATAACTTTAGCATGGCAATCTTTTAAGTGCTTCAGAAAGTTCCCAGCGGACATGTTCAGAGTCCATAAAATATTTTTTATTTAAAGTAATTAAACAGTAACTTACCCTTTTAAATGTGTTTTCTGTCTGGTTACTTTTTACACAGTATAAATATTACACAGTAGTACACTTGTAATACTGCAGAAGCACTCAGGAAACTTTTCTAATATTAATTCTAAATTTTAATTCTAATTTATTAAATATTAACGCTATTCCTTTAACTTCATAAGGACTGTCAAAATAAACAAAAAAAATGAAATCACCATGGCATCAAAGAGGGAAAAAACACACACCCAAACATACATACTGAAAAAAGTCTTCAATTATAAATCCACATTCATCCCTTCAGAAAATAAACCTCATGCTGAGGTAACCAGAAAGAAAGTAGAAAGCAGAATGGAATAAATACAGAGATAGAGAAATGGAAACTGCAAGGAAAGAGTGCAACAAAAATGGAGACAGAGAGAAGAGAGGAAAGAACAGTTGCTAGAGAGCTGAGGAAAATTTCTGTGGTAGAGAGAAAGGAAGGAAAAAAGAAAATGGAAGAAAAAAACACACTGAGAGAGAGAGAGAGTGTGCGAGAACCGAGAGAGGAAGAAACCTCATGACCTGTGGTAAATTAAGTCAGAAAGAGAGAGAGAGACAGAGAGAGAGAGACAGAGAGAGAGAGAGAGACGTGTCTGAGACTCTGTGGGAGGCAGATGGAGTGTGTGTTCTTTCTGTCAGCCAAAAACAACCAACACGCCACAGCTGTCTGTCTAACACACACAAGGCATTTAGTCATGTGTCATTAGTTTCTAGTTTGTGTGTGTGTGTGTATATATATATATATATATATATATATATATATATATATATATATATATATATATATATATATATATATATATATATATATATTGCACATTCAGTAATATATTCAACTACTAAAGAGTACTGGACTACCTCTATACATTCCTTCTCCGTCTCTCATTTTTGTACCAGATTCATTATGGCAGCGACAGTATGTAAGTAGCAAAATGTCTCAGGATGCATTAAATATTTTTGCCCTAAACAAAAATAAACTCAAGCACAAACAACACTTATATCTGAATTAAGGCCATTTTGTATGACCCAGACATTTAAATCCTGACTGAGCTACCACACTCTGTTTATCAGACACAAACCAACCACCCGCAGCACCGGCCTCAAGTGCTCAGGCGACATGATCTGATCTGGGTTTCTGTGAAAACAGTTATTGTGGGTTTTTTTTACTGTACAGCCAAAACACCACAGACACATAGTTTTCGCCATACACACACAAAGCAAATGCGGGAGTTCCGTCAAAAATAAAACATCACAAGAGCAGAATGCTTTAGGTTGAAAGTACAGAACAACATTAATTTATTCAGCATTTCAAAAAGTGCAGTATTTAAGAAGGAACGGGAGTAAAAAAAATTATTAGCCCTGTCCGCCTGCTCCGCCAACAAATGCATTCTTTTGTAGGTACTGTTCAGGTTGTATGAGCTTTACTAAGCGATGGAAAAAACATTTTTACATTTTTAAATGTAACACTGATAATAGTAAAATAGTGATAAATAGTTTTAAACTTTAAATGTTTTGTAATTTAAACTTACCATGGTTTATTAGGGCATTATTCTGTTATACATGTACCCCTCCAATATGGATCGTAGCCATGATAAACGGTGAGGTACTACTGCATTTTTTTTATATCAGAACGGCATGAGACAGAATTTATCATAATCCTTTAATGTTTTGTTGTCTCCCCTGGTCCTAATCGACAGACACAGTCAGGCACACACACACACACACACAGACAGAGACAGACACTGCTTGCACCACACAAACACAGAAATAGGACACAGCGCTTAGAGTGTATGAGTGTTTCCCAGAGTCCGGTGGTTTGTGGAAACAGTGAGTCACTCAGCAGGAGCTTTAGGGTAAACAGGCCTCACCGACAACTCACTGTCTGTCTGCATGACTTCCCTTACACTCACTCTGAACGGGGACTTCTGATATGGACACCACCACCACAGAGTGTGAGTGTGTATGTCCTTTACTGGCATGCAAATGCCTGTAAACCCGCAAACCCGTAAACAGAGTAAATCAGGAGTAGACACACATAAAAAAACTGCACTGGCCACTTGGGCCACCAAGCCAATGGCGCCTTATAATATTTGAAACTTGCTTACTGTATATATGCAGTCAGGTGGTGCCTTAAAAAGTACACACTTATTACAAACTTCAGGTTTATTAGAAAATATGTAGGTTTAGCAGTCTGCAGCAGGTTGCATTTATGTACATTATTTAAAGAGAAGAAACAGCCACAAGCCTAGATCAAAAGGTGCACATTTTTACAGGCACAACTATGAAATACAGGGGCACCAGTCAATGGGCACCACTGACAACTTCAGGCGTGTACACACACACACACACACACATTCACACAGTCATTTCTTAACGCCTTAATAGTCAGTGCCTGATGTGTGTGCGTGTGTATGTGTGTGTGTCTGTGAAAGCAAGTCGTTGCACAAACTTTCGTTTCACAACAATATGGTTGAGCTTTTGCCACGTCCTCCACTGAGACAGAATAAACGAGTAAGGGTTGAGAAAGACAGAGAAGAAAACAGACAGAAAAAAATCCCCCTGAGGGGAGGGAAGGAGAGAGAGAGAGAGAAGGAGAGAGGGAGAGAGAAAGAGTGAGAAAGAAAACAAATATACTAAGGACAGAAAGCAAGAGACCGAGAAGAAAGACAGTGAGAAATCAAAAAAGACTAGGAGAAAGAAAGAGAGACTGGTTGTTACTGACTCACTCTGTTTTTCACCTTTAGCCCAGTGGAACTGAGACAAACCCTGAGGGGACTGGGAGTGTGAATGTGAGTGAGAGTGTGTGTCTGTCTGTCTCAGACACTCATCGTGTGCCTGTGTGTATGTGTGTGTGGTTTGGGCGCGAGACGAGAGAGCAGACGGTATTTCCGGCCCACTTGTAAAAGCATGCAGGAGAAAACGGAGCTTCTCTTTCTCACATTCACGACGCGCTCGCACCTGCACCGACTATAAATAATATGCTCTGCTTATCCACAGTCTGTCTTTTAACCCTTTAACTGCCGCTCACATAGGAAAGACAGGAAATAAGCCTCGTTCTGAGCTACACCACATTCTGAAAGGGGATTCTCCCTAAGAATGTTCTTGGGCTAGGATTAAACACAATACCAGAACCACATTAAACCTAAGCCTAGACTAAAAATAATTATGAATGATGATTCACCATTGGCACTGCAATTTAGTCTAAGGCTACACATGATCTAAGTATGGAAAAATGGTCCTTTATGTTTTCACAGAAGTTTATACAGAAATTTTACTAGAAAAAAAATCACACATCAACTATAACTACCATATTTTCTTTTCATAAAAACTATGCCTGTTTAAAGTTTGCTTAAGACCTTAATGGGGGAAAGATATAAACTGCAGACAGGCCAGTCTATCACACTCATGCTCTGATTACACAGTCATGCTGCTGTAACCAATGCAAAATGTTTCTTGGTGTTGAAATAAGCATTAATGCCTAGTATAAGTATATGCTGCCCCAAAATATGTTCAGAGTTAATACATACACATACACATGACAAATTACAATGCTACAATTATTAACAATATTGTGCACTTTTTTACATGGTCAAATTTGAGCATGCATGCATTACACAAACTAATGTTATAAACTAAACTTATGTACTAACTGTGTATATTTACATACTATTCTCAAACTACTTCAATACTCTACAATCCCACGCTTACTGTTATCATGTGGTTACCGATGACTCACTTCTTGGCAAAAATTGTGCTATTTCAGACTACATATGCGAAAACAGATCAGATAATGTTTCTTTTTTCAGATATTTAATCCACCACTTTCTGCTTTCAGTGGTCCTATACCAATGTATCCTATCGGTACCATCACTAATTCCAGCACAATAAAATCTAAAGCATGACTCTAACTCTGAATTTTTAACACTTTAAAATTGGCAGTTGTATCTGTCAAAGAGTAAAGCCCTTTTAGACATTTCATGCTAAATTATGTCTGAAATTAAAAACTTTAAGAAAACGTATTTAAAAAACTGTGTGTGTCTGTTTTTTGTGTTGTTTTATGTGTGTCCTTTCGCTGGTCATGAGTCAGGAGAACAAAAGTGGCCTAGCTTGGTCAAAAGGTCATGAGATTCAGAGCCAGTCAGTGGCTCTGAAACAATCCAGCCCGTTTTAGGCTGACTTTTCTATTGCCCCCTGTTCCTATAGCTCCCTTTGACTTTGTTGTTTTTTTAACCTCCTGTGGAATAATCCACAGCATTCTGACCTGAAATCAGAGCACCGACAGACACAGCAGTGATGTAATCCGGGCATTTCCCCCTGGGCCATTCTGACTGTACACATTTCTATTTTTCTTTTTTTCCTCTCTTTTTTTTCCAGCACTCATGGGTGGCTAATGCTCATCCACTGCTGCAGCAGAGATGACAAACGTTCAGCTGATCGACTGCAGCAATTCTAGTGCATGTGAAAGCACAAAGCACCATCAACACACTTAACAGCTAACGGCAGTGTGACTCAGTGACCTGTGTGAAACAGTCAGCATGTTAACGTTTAGAGTTAAAATACACCAAGGGAGGTTTTAGCCTCCTTTATTATTACATGAACAATTTACTAGTTAACAGTTATTATTATCTTAGTATTTCTGTAGTTAACCCTTTCCACTGCAGGCTGATCATTCTGTTACTGATCATCAAATGTATTATTTAGAAACTACTGTGAAGGTAATATGGTTACTGTACCAAATCTGTTATCTGTATTCTTAACTTAACTGTAATGAGATTACTTTGGACCATTTTTATTTGTCTGTTGGTCAGGAAATGTTTACAAAACCCAAAAATGGATTTGGATTGGGATAGCAACAATAAGCATGTTATGTAGAAAAGACAGTAAGGAGTTTACAAATGTTAACTCTCACAGGGCTAGTTCCCTAGATCTAGAACATGGCGTTTCAATAGTGTTTTACCAAAAACATTTCAATTTAGGCTTATTCCATATCCACGAAATGTCATCACCCTCAAGTTCTGGCATATATAAATAGTCAAATATCATTGAAGCGTTGTGTCCCTATTGCAGGTGTATAATGGCACATATGCGTTTATTTTTGTGGTTTAAATAATTAAGATATTTTTAATAATACTTTTTGAATAATTAAATGTTTTAAAATATCACTGAATTGTAGTAAGTATCTTGTCAATTTCTTGTCAATATCTTGTCAATATCTTGTCAATTTAAAGCTCTTCATAATTTGTCATTGGTATCATTTGAAAGCCACAGCAACATTTGTACAATTCAATTGCTGATGCAATTTCCTTCCTGGGTTAATGAGGTTTATATCCATCCATCCATACACCCATCTCTCCCATCTCAATGCAGGTCAATTCATTACAAAGTGTAAAGGCCCAAGAGTCGTTTACACGTCTGTCTGCAGTAGTTTAGCTGTTGAAGGTTTCTATACAGCTGACCCTGCCGTGACCCCGGACACCAATCGTGTACTTACCCTCCAGACCAGCTGCCCCAAAACCCCCAACACCGTCATTCACCCACACACATGCTGTAAAACTGGGTCAACTCTGGTTTACCAAAACAACTCCCAAAAACAAATGCACTCTCAGCAGGCCTTACAGCCAACCCCAAACCATCACAAAATACACACCATCACCCCTAGAGCACTACAAATATTTTAACTAATTATTTTTATTCTAATCTATTCAAACATTTTATTCTAATTATTAGCTCAGTATTAGTTCATTAGTTTGTAGAAACCAGTAAAGAAATTATTAGCAAAGTGGATATCCTAAATGTTTTCTCCAAGTTGCATTTATAGAAGATGAGATATTTTGTTATGATAAGAATGTGATGGACAGTTATTATTAGAAAAACACGCACTGCTGCCACATTTGAAAAAACAGACAAAAAAATCATCTTGTAACTATGTTATTACACCTAAATAATTATGCAATTTTAAGCAAGCATGCAGTAAAAACTCTACAGTTACAAAGGTTAAGCACCTGGTAAATGACCCCAGCCACTCACCCTCTTAGCTAAGATAGACAGACAGCTCCTGTCCAGCAGGAGAGGAAAAGAAATACGCACCTTGTCCAGTGTCCTTATCAGCGGCGCCGCGTGGAACTTGTTCTTCATCTCGTCGAGCAGCAGTTTGAGTTTGGGCTCCTCAGCCACGCCCTGGTATCTGCGGCTGAGCTGAAGATAGCAGGGCCACTTGGCCGAGTCAAAGCCCCAGTGGCAGGTCCTCTTGTCAGGTGAGCGGTGGGAGTGCATGACAAAGTTTTGCGGCGAGAAGAGCAATTGGCACTCCAGGCACCGCACACAGGGCATGTCCGGCTGCAGGTAAAACTGCGGTACAAATAGGCCCTGACACTTCCCCAGGCACTGGTGCTCCACCTGGAAGCCAGACTCGCTGTCCTTTGCTTTCAGCAAAGCTGGTTCGGCCTGGACGGCTGCACCAGGACGTAGCAGGGCATTGCACAGTCGTTGGGCGTCCGTCAGCGTGATGAGGCCACAGGACGGTGCATTAAAGGGCAGGATGCCCAGAACTTTGAGGATGTGCAGCTGGTCTGCATCACAGCGAGAGCAATAGACATAAAGCTCGTCACAAACTGCATTAATCTGCTGCAGTGAGAAATCTCGCAAAACTGAGTTGAGGACCTGTGGCAAGCAAAGCCGTTTTTCTCCACCCACTACGAAGCAGGAAATGGACTCTCCTTCCAGGATAGAGTGCGTGAGCTCAGTGGAACTATCGCAGGGAACCAGCAAAGGTCCAACGCCCAGGAAGGACGGTGAAGGAAGTGGTGCCATACCACCTGGAAGACTCACTTCTTGGGCCGTTTTAGCTGAGAAAGCAGCTGGGCCGCCCAGAGAGCTTTGGCTGCTCAGTGTAAACTGGGCTAATGTGTGTTTAAGCCCCGGACTCAGATCCAGAGCCTTCCCAGCATGCATCTCCTGCCCCTCTGCGTCCCCTTCGCAGCGCAACTCATCTTCCACATGCTCCCGCTTCACTTTAGCGTTCCTAGCCAGTAGGTCCAAACCCCCGCGCCGCTTTAGCTTCATCTCTGCCATTACTCGCTTTTTAATGGGTGCATCCTCCAGCTTCTCTCTGTACAACCTCTTCATGCCGTTCTTGAACGAAATCGGGTCTTTAAAAGGAGTTTTCATGCTTGTCTGAGTGCTAGCCATTTTTGCCTTGAAGAATATAGCTGAAATTTAGGAAATTATGAAACAACCTATAACTCCTTTTGTCCTTGTTTTTAACTTTATTCTATGAAAAATTATGAAGCCTCATTCGTCCCACTGCATGCATGATGGTGATGGAAAACTATGTGATATGGTCAGCTTTCTGTAGAAGAGAAGAAAGAGAAAAAGAGAATGTTTAAAATCATCACTGACTAGCAAAAATGTCACTGTAAATGTGACAGAGGCTAAAATCTGTATTAATGATAATGATACTGCCATATTCAGTCAGATGTGATAAATGCTAAAATTAACATACTTCACACGAATAACTTGTGCTACACAACTGCTCACAATGTGACAGTTTTATCAAGGCTCGTGGCAAAGTCATACATTTCTATTGTTGATGTTTATGAGGTGAAAAGCATTTGCACCTAATAAAGACAATCCAATTAGCATGTAACTGAGCCTGAGCTGTGGTGGTCTGTTGACATCTTGCTGACCCCTCCAGCAGCAGTTAAACACCAACAGAATACAAACACTCATTCAGACTACTTAATATTGTCACAAAGCAAAGGACAACAGCAGGACATATATAAACTACATTAAGCTGGGCTACATTAAAGCCTACTGAATCCCACCACCAAGCGAGATGTCACTTTGAAACTAATGTGGATCAATATTGTGCTATGACCAATCATTAAGGAAACTCCCAATTTTGTGACAGCAAAAAAAACACTGTTCCGCACATGTGCTGTAGTTTGTTTATTGCGTGATTGCAAGCTCATTTGCATTTATCTCATTATTTACCAATTTATCACATACTTTTAAAGCGCTGTGTGTAACACTCAAGCAAAAGCACAGTGTCACTCTCACTGAAGCATGCAAGGGCACACTACATTACTCTTTTTCTCTCTCCTTCATCCTCCTCCCCTTTCTCTCTCTCGCATCATGCTCCCCTCCTCTCTCTCATACTCTTGCTATTTTCCCATCCTGCCTTTCTCCTTGTTCTTTCCCCTTCACTCTTTCTCCCTCCCCTAGTCTTTTTCTCTCTCCAGCACCCTACTCCCCTTTCTCTCTTCCTCCTAGTCCTTCTTGGGCAGTCTCTTTTTTTTCCTCCTTCTCTCTCTTTATCCCCTAGTCCTTTTTTTCTCTCTTTCTCTCTTGTACCCTATTCCTCTCTCTTCCTTTTTATTCCTCGCCTTAATACCTTTATTATCTCCTCAACCCCTAGTTCTTTTCTCTCTCCAGCATAACTCTGTTCTCTTTCTCCTTTCCTTCCTCTGTCTCTGCTGTCTCCTTTTCTCTCTCTTTCCTAATCTTTCTTCTCTCTCTCACTTCATTCCTCCCTCTCCCCATCCCCAGTGTGCCGTTTCTTTCTTTTCAGGATTTTACTCCTTTTTCTCCCATTTCTTCCATGTTCTTGTCCCTTCTTTTCTCTCTCCCTCATCCCCTAGTCTGCCTTTTTACTTTCTCTACCCCAATCGCCTCTCTCCTTTCCTCTCACTGTCCTCTCTCACCTTCCCTTCTTCCCTCCTAGTCCCTCTCTGTTTTCCCATCTACCTTCTTTTATCCCTGTCCTAGTCTCTCTTTTATTCTTTTCTGGCAACCTACTCCTCTCTCCCCCATTTATACCTCTGTCCTCTCTCTTTATTCTTTAGCCATTCTTCTTGGTCCTTCTTTTCTCTTTCTCTCTCTCTCTTTCCGATCTCTCACATTTTATCTGGCTCTTTCTCTCCCCAGTCCCGTTTTCCTCTCCAGAACCCTGCTTCTCTCACTCTCTCTTTCTCTATCCTTTACTTCTACTGTCCTCTCTCTTGCTCTCTCTTCATCGCTTTCCTTTCCTCCCTCGCTCTGCAGTCCTTCTTTCCCTCTGTCTATTTCTCTCTTCGACACCCTGCTTCTCCATCTCCCTACTTCTCTCTGTAGTCTCTCTGTCTTTCTGTCATTTTTATAGCCCACACTGAGTGTAACGTCTTTGTTTAAGAGGTTCTGCAATTTTTAATTACATACCACAATTAATAACATGCCACAGTGTTGTCTTAAAAAGTTACAAGCCAGCAAATTTAAACTAATAAAGCAAAGCTTGTGAACAGGCAGCTGGTCAGCTTGATGAAGCCACAGAGGCCACCTGATTATAACACCATACCTATTTCTCTCACTTTAACTGCTTTTGGGCTAAATTTAAAGCTATAAATGAGCAGTTAATATTCTGCCACAAAAAGGAAGGGGTTATTTTCCACTTTCTACTTTTAAAATTTACACAGCTCTAAAGGGCAAAATTATCTAAGCATTAAGATGTATCCACTCCAGCTTGATATGTAATAAACAATCGCCTTTAAATCTCAATCGCTGCAACGGTCCGAGAAACTGCAACCGACGTTAGAATATTTTCCCCAAACCGTTCAGCACTAAATATAATCGGTAGCTAATTACTCTGCCGTTCGGCTTCTGTTCAACAGTGAAATAGGGCAACCCATCCATTCGCAAGGCTTCAATTCATTACAAGCATGTCAATTCTAGAAAATAAATAAATAAGCAAACAAATAAATTAATAAATAACAGACGAACGTCAAAGACAATCATTACCAGCCGTGTCCACAGCTGGGCTGGGTATTACTGACAATGTTTAATATGGACATATTTACTGATTCATCTTATAACTGATATTAACCCAATTTTTCTCTGCCCCCTCGGTTCCGTTCCCGACAGCCGTTTCCCAGTGCTGCCCGCGTTACCTTCACGCAGCTCCACTACAAGACCCGCACCCTCACCACCCAGTACATCGGACACATTTAGTCAGAAATGTCAGAAAAACGAGTTTAATCCCTCGTTTAAGACCTTAGTCCTAAACTCTGTATCCGTAAGTGCGTATTAGCTGGTTAGCTCCCCAGTTAGCAGCGGTTCTGCGGCGCGTGCGACTCCGCTCGCTAACCGGCTAACGAAAAGCCTCAGAGAAAAAATTACGAGCACACAAGACAAAATATTCGACAGAAACGTCGACATATTCCAGGTAATATTTAATTAAATATACTCACTGGCTCGGTCCCGCTCCTGTCCGTCGGTCTCTCTGTGTTTTTCCCCCGCAGGAAGCTCGTTCTGAATGTTTAATCGCCCGGACTGCGCGCTCTCTCTCTGCGGGGACTCAACGATTCTCACTCCGCCACAGCAGCGCGCTCTCTCCGCTCCGATCCGCCCTGACGTCACAGCGCAGCGGAGCTTGGTCGTTGGGGGGGCACACGTCACTGCTCGGGGGGAGGGGCATATTATAAATAAACCGTAATAAAAAAACATACACGTTTCTGTATCAAATAAAAATACAACTATACTTTATTATAAACAAATGAAATCACAATCATACCATAGTTTGGTGTGATTTAAGCCCTGCCAGTATATATTAAACAGTAACTAAATGTATCGAAGTCTTAATAAACCGTCTAAAGTCTAAAATGATTCAGAGTCTGCTGTTGTTTAGTCTGGTTTTACTCAATGCTTCAATAAAGCGTGAAGACATTTCGGTCCTTAATGTCTGCAGGTGTCGTTTTGTTTATTCGTAGTAAACCGAGTTAAATGGACTTCGGCTTCGTCTGTGAAGCAGGAAGGAAGGAAATGAAGACATGTGACCCGCGTTGTTTTGACTGAAGCGTGTTCTGCTTGAACACTGGCCTTGTAACACTAACAAGAAGTGCAGTTGATCTCTGTTGGAGCAGTAAGATTGCTGGCTAATACAGCACCAGTGTGAACCTCTTAATAAATAAATGGTTTCATTAAAGCTAGGACATTTCCTACCCAGCACAGATGGTAATCTGCAGTGTTTTTGCCTTAGCCACACATGCTGGACAATGCCTTTGGGGGAGCCATTTGTTGGGTGTTATTGAAATGGTAAATGGGAAAGGTTGAGCAGTGGAGGTTTGGATTCAGTGCTGGTCATTCACCTCCACCAAACTCCATTAACACTTTTAAAGCCCTCAACCACACCACCCCCACACTGCCACAACAAGGCAGGTCAAAACTCAGGCAAGACAGGTTTGAGGGAACGTGAATACTTTTGATGTGGCTGGAGGTGTCGTGTTTTTGTTCCAGTTGAATGCCAGCCCGGGCTTTCCACCCGCTGTGGGCTTCTTCAGACAGAGTCCAGACGCTATGGAGGAGCTGCAAAGTAGAACACAGTGAAACAGGACTAAAAGCACAAACAAGCTTATTAAAGGCAGCACATGTTGTTTTAAACACATTCAGATTTCCACTTCCAAGCACACATGGACAGTTTTATTGAGGTATAAATTATCATTTTAATGGCTAAGGTCAGTTTGTTTTAGGGAAATCCACATGCAGTGCTGAGATTAAGTAAGGGCTTGGACTAAACAAGCATACAGTTTTCATTGGATATGCCCACTGCCAACACTTCGGAAACAGGCCATTAAAAGCTCTATGATTAAAACCTGATGGTTGTACTTTCTGTTGGGAATCGGCTTAATGGTAACCATCAGAGAGCACAAGTTTCCTGTAGAACACATATAGATCCCATTAGGAAATCATAGCACCCTCAATCATTCCCAACTCCTGGCTAAACCACAAGAACACATACCATTAATGACTATTTGACATGACCAGGAACCAATAAAACTTAATGTTGAGTTTAAACCTATTAGATGAATGTGTAAAGTGTGCCCACTGAGTTCAGTCAGAAATGCTAATGTTGCTAACAGAGCATGAAAGTGAATACCCAGTGGTAAAACAATTAGCATTACACAAAGGACACCATGCTAATTGGTGGCTAGTTTTTTCATGATCAAACTTCACATTCTACCTAAACAGAACCCTTAAAACAAACTGACTGATATATGGTTCACAAATACAGACATTTGAAGTAAGGAAAGGCTAACTAGGTACTTCTGCAACGCTATTGCTAGCTAGCACTAGCCTTATTGGACTTTCTGGCAAAATCTATTGCAAATTAGCAGTAAGCAGAATCATTAATGATTAAGCAACAGAAAAGCAGTCCAGAAACTCAACCAACACAATGAGGTTATGAATTCAATAGTAATAACTAATTGTATTGTTAAAGTCAATTTAAAGAAACAAAATGATTTTGAAAGATCTAAACTTTAGTAAATGAAACTACACTTGCCCACATCTGGTGTTGAAAACAGCAGGTGTTGGCATTATAAATGGCCACAGAGTGACCTCTGCCTTGATATATGTGGTTACTCTCTGTTTAGTGTGTTTTGAATGGAAGTGAATGAGGATAAAGTGCGGCTGGGGAAATGGATCCGGCCTTCATTGAGCCACACACTCGGCCAGGCAGGCGTCTCAATTACAGTCTGATGGGCTAAACTCTAAACGTTCCCCTGAGAGAACAGCAGCCTCTGAAAAATCTATAAAGAAATACATCACAATGTGACTAGACAAACAGGCACTTAGTGGCTAGCAGGCGTGAGAATGGACAAAACGTAAACGCACACTGCCCAGCTCTGTTTCCCTTGCACACCATTATGTACACAAGGCTGCATGTGTCTGTTTTAGAGAACAGCTTAATTTTGCCCTGGTCCAGAGGGGGAGAAGACACTGAGGCAAAGTGACCGCACCAGCAGGCCTCAGAGGTTTTACCACGATGGGGAAGTGGTGTGTTGATTTTAACAAGTTTACCAGGTTTACCAGGCAGATACTGTGCAGAGTAATAGAGCAAAACCATACAAACAATGTTGCTATCTTTATTTAGCAAAAAACCCAAAACTCCTTCAGTGAAACTTGTATAATTTTATCTTGCTTGGCCTGGTAGTGCACAATTTCTTTACAAATGAGCCAATGTTTAGAGGCACAGCAACAGTATTTCAATATTGAAAAAGAAGTCAAATTTCAAAAGATATGATGTGATCAACTAAGATCAAATAACAAGATCAACAATCAATTTTCATTTAGGTTTGACTTTAAAGGGAAACTCCAGACAGCTGAGAAAATTAACCATCACTACATGTTTTTACTATTTAAAGACATGGAAATAGTATATAGTGTATTATAAAGATGGTAAAAACTACTTAAGTGTGGATTAGTTTTTTTTATTTTAGAGAAGTGGAAAGAAAGTGCACACAGCATACTGCTACAATGCTAAATTGTTATTACAGCCATATAACACTAGTAACCTTTGCTCCTGTTTAAGTCCAGGCCAGTGGCTAGACAAGTGGTCAGGACTATGAGCATTTACAGTGCATTTAGCAAGCATTTGCACAAATACACACGGAAAGAACACAAGATCATGAATTCTGTCAAACAAATAAAGATTAGGATGCTGTACAACAACAATTAAACCTTTTTTTAAATATCATCGCTATCCAAAGAAAAGTGTCTCCAAAATTGTAACTTTATTTATAAAGGCAACAATATTTCCAAATGTTAATGTACATCAATGTAAAAATATAAAAACATAACAATTGGCCTAAATGGAGAGACAATTTTCTCTGAGCAGTTTCAATATGCCAACTTAAAACTGTTATGGTAAATTCAGTTAGAATCCATTATTTTTCTGATATTTAAAATTAATAATAATGGTCAATTGTACAAAAGTGTAATTTTCTACACATTTAATTACAAGAGACTGCATGTGTCTATTTCAGAGGGGAGGTTCCTTTCTGCCTCTAGAGGAAATACTCTGGTCCAGTAGGGGAGAGGACACAGAGGCAAAGTGACCGCATCAACAGGCCCCAGGGGTTTATCTGGGATGGGGAAAATGGGTGAACATATTTCACCCATTTTACACCCATTTCACCCATTTTATAAACATATATATATATATATATAAACATATTTTACTCAACCAGTGAGAGAGGATTTATTTTGTTGGTGATATTCAGTTATGCTACTAGAAAATACCTCAGTATGTATGTTTAGTTTAATGTCTTTTGTTTTTTAACTATATTTCAATTGTTTTTGCTGTTGTATTTTTATATGTCTTTAATCTCACTCACCTAAGAACACATCAGCAGCTTTTCCATATTAACCATATGACTTCTTTATTTGGCAGGGTTCTACCCTAAAGGTCCACCTGATTTGTCTAAACTGCTCCATAATTCCGTGCTTGGGATGTGCAATGCACTGCATGTACTGAAAGCAGTGCTGGAGGACACAAACAGGCTTCTTATATACAGTCCGTGTTTTGTTTGTCCAGTGGACTCGTAGCTTTACAGAGAGGAACCCTCACTCAGAGTGCTGATGCAGGCTGACCTCCTGACCCCAGCGGCTCCTGCTGTGACCTCTTCACCCCTGCCGCTCTGAGCAGCCACATGACCAGAGTCCTTTCACAGGGCTGTAAAGGTCAAGTTACAGAGGAAGGGCCATTTGTTTAGTCTGCAGTGTGTGTGCTGCCTCCAGACACAGACAAAGTTAGGAGACGTTTTCGTTGTTTTTTTTTGCTCTAGGCTACTAGGCTATCTTCCTTTTGTTCAGATAATTAACATCAACAGAGCTGATTTTCTTAATTAAGTAATAATATATACTGGAATTATGTTTGACAAACTGCATGTTTCATTAAACAAACAAAATATGAGATTATCACTACTTAAAAACATTTAACGGCCTATCAGAGTTTAACCCACTGAGACTAAGGTGTCATTTACATTGATGCTGTAAAACATACAACAAAATACAAGTCACACAGAAATGTATGTAGTGTTTAAAATGCATTATAAACCACTTTCAAGTTTTTTCCCATTAATATAGAGTACTGTGCAAACGCTTTAGACACACAAGGACATAATATTTAAAAAGCTATTTTTTCAAACAGGAAGCTTTTTTTGCTCAGAAAAAAACTATTTTTTAAACATTCAAACAGTATTAATGTAAGTAGTGGTCTTACATGTCAGAATATTTATTTAACCCTTTTTGAGCTTTTTCCTTGTGGCAATCCAGTATTATTAGCAGTTATCACCTAATACCTGGAGAATTCTTGACCTAGATATTATGTACTTTCAAGATATTCATGTTTTATGCTTATTTACACTTGTTCTAACAATATATGGGGTAATAGTGTGAGAATTCTGTCATTTTAAAGATAACGGTTTTAAACAATCAGTTCAGGTGCTTAAGACTTTTGCACAGTAGTGTTCACTGTATACAGAATTTCACATACAAGAAATATCAATGCTGTATTATGATGAACACTATCATTAATAGAGAATACACTAACTACATATCTAAAATCTCTTCACATAATACACAGTGTTAGAAAATGCTCTTCCGTCTCCTAAAAGGTACCAATTTGGTCACACAAGCTTTTTGACTGAAACAATTTAAGTATTTATATATGACTTTACAGTATTTTAAGTTGTCTAGAGTGGCTGCATTTCGCTTTTCTAAATTCTGTGGATGAGTATAGTGGAATTTTGACCACCCAGTCATTATTTCTAATTTATGTATGTACGTATGTATCATTAGGCCTGACATGCAGGATGGAACCTACTTAAAAAAGCTTTATAAACAAACAACAATAAAAAGCATGAACTGTCAACATAACATAAGTGACAAAGCCCCCCCCCAAAAAAACAACAAAACAAAAAAAATAAACCAGCAACACAACGAGGTCTTTCATTATTTTCAATCTTTTTTATTTTAAACAGCATTTTTGTTTCATTAACAGATGCTTCATCAAGTAACAGAAGAGGTTTTTCTCTTATATTGTGTGGCCATATAGTCAAATTCTCTCTTTTAATCTGAGAGGGAGCTTCTGTTATATAGTTTAATTACAGAAAAACGGGGAAAAAAGAGAAAATAAAGAAGTATACCAGTTAATGTATTTAGAGAGCCAGGTGAAGGTGATGCTGAGGAATGCGTAATGAACTGTAAATGGCTCAATCATTTGTTGCGCCAGGGTGCTAATGGGCTGCTCACCATCAACATCTGTTAGAAAACAGCAGACTTCACATCTGCTGGGCTGGAATGAGGAAGTGTAGTGCACTGTGTGGGAGTGTTTTTCTGTATGTCAATGTTCTGTTTGAGTGTTTTATTTGGCCATTAGTGTCCGAGGTTCATTTAACGCTACACCAAAACCAGTATGTCACATGATTTAGGCATACACATCACTGCAAAAGTCTCATGCAGCCAAGAAAATGGTTTAACGATTAATTTAATTAACCATTTAAAATCTATATTTGAATGAGAGTCACAGGGATACATTTGCACCTAGGAACTTTTTTTTCTTTTCAGATAGGTCAAGGAAAATTGTTGCCAATATTATGTGACGTTAGAAAAAAATTCAAATATGACAACACTAATTCAGTAGTCAGTAATCAGAATGTGTTGCGTTCAGTAAAGTAGTTTGGAATCTTTTGAAATGTTCAAGGTTACTTATTTATTGTAACATTTTCTTTAACAAAGACACGTTTTCCGGCAACATAAAAATCTTGACATATTTTCTGTGATGCACTAAGACTTTTGCAGGTTATTTATAAAATCCTAGCTCTTTAATGAGCTACAGAGGCAAAAGGAAAAAAATAAAAATAAATAAAGATTTACACTAGACAGAAAAAACAATGCATATATGTTCAGTGACTCTTCTTTTGTTCCATAACCTTACAAAAACATTAAAAAAAAACAAAAGACTAACAAAGAGGCAGAAAGGCAAATTTCAACAGAAAAAATATACCTAGAGTTAAGAAAGGTGAGAAATTAAAAATATCCCCTGCAACTACACTGACCTTACACGATGCGGCAAGACTCTTGATTTTATTATCTCTGCTGATAGGCTTGTAGTGAATGTACACTTGTAGATTTTCTTTAGTTTTTAGAGCTCTTTTTGGTCCAGTATCACTTTCTGACCTAAAGTGTCTTTCAGCTCATAAACACAGCCGTTCACAGTCAGAATAAGTTTCTAGCATTAGTGTTTTTGTTTCTCTGTTTCATATATTGGTCATATTTGACTTATATTTATTTTTCATTGTAGCAAATATCTATCCTCGTGACATTGTACATATTTCATATATTTAACAATGTAGTTAAATAAAAAAAAGTAAAGAAAATCTTAAAATAAAGGCTATGTGCATTCTAGATGACAACTCTGAGGTGTTCTATGAAAAACATGTTCTAACATCCTTAGAAGTCTGACAACTTTTAAAAAGGGCTTCACTACAGATACCTATTGTTTTCCTTAGATATGTACAAATAAAAGTTTGCTCAAGACGTAGCCAGAAGAGGTAAGCCCATGCTAATCGTTCTGCTTTAGTGTCCAGTAAGCCAAACCCCAGCATCTGAACCACACTGACCAGAGAAGGCAACGTTCGATATATCCTCCAATCAGTGCAGCTCTGCATGTTACAATGACAAAAAGAGAATTCTAAAAAGGAGAAAAAGGTAGAAGAGGTGTTAAGGACGAGTGGTTTTATATGGCAGAGAGTGAGAGACGTTTGGCAAAAGACGAGGAGGTCCAAACACCCCCGCGTCCAACAGCCTATCTGTGCTGTCTCACACGCACTCCTCCGCAGACATGAGCAGGGGGTTGATGTACTCAAAGCCTTCAAACTCTGACTGATCAATCTTCTTCACCACATCACTGAGTAACAGAGAGAGAAGACATGTGGTCGGCTTGGCTTAACAAAAACATCATTCCATAAACCAAATAAGAGTCAGAGCAGGGGTCTAAAACCTGCTGGCCAAAACAGCTTAATGCACTTCACTTAGTTATAATTTATTCTTTAACTGCCCAACATTTTACTCACAGTACCTTTACTCACACTCAAATGTAATGGTAATACTTTTCCAATACCAGTCCCATATAATTCTAGTGTTTACCACAAGTTGACACTAAATTTTTTATTAAAGACTATATAATTACATTACGATGACTACTACCACTAATTATTATCACTATGACTTATACATACTATTCTATTAGCAGCAGCAATATGACTAGTAGTACTGGTTGTTGCTTGTGGTAGCAGATTCATTGCTAATAAACATGCCATATTTCAGTCTACAGTGTTAAAGGAGAGTCATTGTGTTTTTCTGTTTTTCATCCTTTACTTTAGTGTGTCATGCAGATTTTGTGCATATAAACAGTTATAAATCCAATAGTACATGCCAGAGAAAGCAACTCTCACATAGAGACCACTTTTCTTAGCCTGAATTTCCTCTTTTCTCTGTAGTAAAGTGATGTCATCTTGCAATATTTCAGTGATTATTCATTCAATTAATTTATACCACTGTTCCCTCCACTGATCCAAACAGAGATAGAGAAGAACCAACACCATTGTAAGAGCAGTGGTGTTTACAGCCTTACAGTAAAGGCACATATTCCTGCAGACTGCGAGGCGGGCATAACGTAGTGGTGGGACTGCTCTGGTGGTTGATCAGAACAGTGTGGGTAAGCTGACTGGTCAAAGCACATTGGGCTATGTGAATACAGATGTGGAGTATAAGAAAAATTATGTTTTGTGAAAACTGAAAGTAAAACAATAAACATTAAAATTAAGCAAAATAGACCCCCTTAGTGAAAAGTAAAATGACAGCTAAAACATTAAATCAATAGATTAAAATCTTTAAAAATCACACTCAAACAAATGTCTTTTTTGCCCTGCATCTTTTAACAGGCCCCTTTGCAGAAGACTGCCTGGATAACGGCCAATAGGTTACTGGAGTTTGAGACCTTCAGGTCACTGTTATAGACCCTCTGTGTCATCATTCTGCAGTTGACATATTTATGTCTATTTTTGAAAATCAGGGTCAAAGCTGGTTTTCTCTAACAGGAAAAATCAAGTTCACAAAAATTGCCACTTTCACATCCTGTGGTGAGCACATATACTCTGAAGCAGATCCATTTTGTCCCCTTAGATTTTTCTTCTCAGTGTAACTGGATTCTATGAATTACGAGGTCTTAAGGAAGCCTAATGTTATTACTGCCTCATGCAAGTTACAAACCCTGCACACTGAAACAATGTATAACGAAATTACAAAGCTTAATGACAATAGGTGTAATACTGTAATTTAACACTGTTATATACAGACATCAGCTACTAACCTGCCTAACCTGCCAAAACCTCCAAACTACAACACTGGACAAAGCTTTCAGGTATGGGTGAGGCCAATCAAATGATTTCAGTTTCATAGTAATGTTAGCCTGCATATAGCAGTAGTCAAATTTTGGTTCCGAAATGACCTTGTAATTCAGAGGATGTAGCAATGTTGGGAGACAAAATGTGCATTTAAAAGAAAGGGGAGAAAAAAAAAACCAAAAAACAAAACCACCACCCTCAACAACTATTTTCCCCTTGGGAAAAAACACGTTAGGTGATCTCTGGCAAAGTGTTGCTTTAAATATTACTCTGGAGCATCTAGAGGAGAAGCAGCAGAATCATGAGTGCAGACACTGATATCATGATGCTGGTGTGTTACCAGCTGATGAGTCACAAAAAGATTCACAAAAAAAGGACAAAGTACCACAAACACCTGCATGAGTGTATAGAGCTGCCGGGCTGAGGGTCATTAGAGACAGTGGCTGACATGCATATACTCACGAACACACACACACACACACACACACACACACACACACACACACACACAGAGAGAGAGAGAGATACTGACTCATCATCCGGTGTAAGCTGGATAGGCTCATTGGTGAACTGGGCATCAAAGTTGTCCAGGCCAAACTCTCCAGAAATGTTTGGTTTGAAGGGTGGAACAACCTGCTTCTGCTCCATCTGAAAAAAAACACCCATTCAGAGAAAGATAGTCACACATCATGCAGCTCTACACAACCCTAGGATTTAACTTACTAAGTTAAGCTCCAAGTTAATCCTGCCCAACAGAAGAGACAAGATGAGAAACGATTATTTACATATAAGTATGTAAAACAAAACAAACAAAACAAACAAAAACAAAGAAAAGCACTTTGCTCAACTTAAGCAACTACTGGTAGTGGAGACACACTTTAACTATATAATCACAAACAAAATTGTCAAAAATTGTTTTTCTCAAATATTCAAATAGTACGAATACAGTAAATAGTGGTTTACATTTGTTTTTATTTAACCGATTCCAAGATTTTCCTTGTGACAACCCAGTATTATTTGCAGTTATCATCTAATACCTGCTTTGAATACTCAGTACTTTATAAAGCTAAATGAAGATAAATAAATTGATATAATGTCTGGGGCGTCCAGGAGAAACCTGTTAATAACCTTTGTTTTTCAAATTGGTGTACAACATATTATCTACTTCTTTCAAAATAAGATATTTATGTTACTTTGTACTGTATTTATGTTTATTTACATCTGTTCTAATGATATGTATTTAAACACCAGAAAATATCTGCACATTTTCTGCATATTACTTAACAAACAATTCCAACATTCTACTGAATTACCATAATATCATGCATTTACACTCTTAGTAATTTTTACTTACAAACCCTGTAAAAAAAAACAAAACAAAAAAAACTCTGCTCGGATTTGTATCTCTGTTGTGTTTCCTTCAGTTTAACACAGAGGAGCTGCAGAGTTTTAGTCTGAATACTGTTCCCCCTGCAGGCGGACAGAGGAACTGCTGTCTGTCTGAGTGGAAATGGCAACGTGATCTGTCCAGACGCCTGATTTTTTTTCCTCTCTCTCTAAACAGGGTTAGCAGGTCACAGAGGCAAACACTGCACCTTTAAAAGGTGGGACATTCCGAGCAGCTTAAAACTGCAACAGCTCTGATTCCTAATATAGATCCCAGCCAACAACGGAGCACTCAGCTCATGCTAGAGTCGACACACTCTTCTATCACCTTCTAACTCCTCAAATCTCATCACTTTATCTGTGGTTTCACGGCTGTACCCTCACTCAAAAAACAAAACACAGCCTTGGGCTATGCACAGTGCGTTTGAACGTCCTTGTGTCCACTACATAAAATTATATAAATAATATTAAACAAATATTTGTATTAAGTATTGAAGCAATACTATTATTTCACTGTTTAAAGTAGTAGTCGGAAACAACTATAGTACTCTCCAATTGTTTAAGACCTCCTGACCTGTTGGTCTTTACATGTTAGATCAACTACCCACAGAATTTAACTACTTGATTGGTTTATAATTTAGTTAGAAAAACTCACTTTTGAGAGGTTCTACATATGTCATTGACCAAATACAAGTCGGAGTCTAAATACAGGATTTAAGAATTATTCTAAGAATGAGGGAATGAGAAACAGTGTCAACCGCTCTACTATAGGACTCTTTACTGAAAAAGTCACTGTACAAAAAAAAGTCTTGTATAAACTTCAAATGTCTTATTTTATTTTGGAACAGCCAAAACGTGTTAATGTGCACCAGCATTACACATACAACTAAACTTTCTGTGGCTAAACAAACTGAAGGCAAACCTAAACTGAAGGCAAACTAAAACTGTGTATATGTCTGTTTGATTACTATATATGCAAAATATTTTTTAATATATAAATATCTATTTAATATCATAATAGGTATATATGATATTTCTGTTTAATGAAAAAAACTTTTTAGCACATTTACAGGTACTATTAGCAGTATTATCATGTCCTGATGGAGTGATGATAAGATGAGAATGTAGTTTCAGTGGGCAGCGAGCCTCCTATTAAACGCAGTGACTCAGATCGTCTGCACAGGCTGCTATCTAAACATTTACTGACAGACAGACAGACAGACAGACAGAGAGAGAGAACACAGTGTCCTCTGACTCACCAGGTCCCAGTCTACATTTCTGAAGAAAGGATGGGCCATGATGTCAGCAAAACCCGTCTGAGGGTGACAGCCCAGACGCTCCTTTGGCTCCTGAGACAAGACAGATAGATAGATAGATATAGAAAGGGACAGAGAGAAAGAGAGAAAGGGGGGAAAGAGAGAAAAAAAGAGAGATAGAGAGAGAGGGGAAGAGGGTGAGAGAAAGAGAGAAAGAAAGAGGGGAAGGGAAAGCCAGAGAGTGACAGAGAGAACCAAAGACAGGAAAGAAAGACAAAGACAGTGAGTGAGAGAGAAACAAAGACAAGAAAGAGAGACAGAGAGAAGGGTTACATGGGGCGGGGGGGACCAAAGATATAAATAGAGAGTTAGTTATTTTACTCTGTTTAATGTGTTTGTACATATGCAAACATTCTTTATTTGTATATATATAATTTTCATGGATATACCTATATGGGTAACTGGTATTTTCAAATAATGCAAAAACTAAATAAATAAATGTTTATTTCTTATTTGTTAAGGTTTCTGCACAACAGTATTGATATATAGCCCCTGTTAAGCGTACATCGAAGTTTACCTGCAGGAGACTCCGTATAATACACAAGAAATTATCTGGAGAACATGTAGAATGTGCTAACCCTGTCCTAACCCTCCCAGCTTGGAGGTATTTTCTAATAGAATGGCACTGCAATATTTTTAGGTAAACGTTGCTTACAGCACTGATATGATTGTCAGTTCTCATGTATCATGCTCCTTAAAGTGACACTATGTAAGATTTCAGAATTTGGAGATCTCTCTGTTGGAAATGTAAAACTATACACAGAATATTTTGTAGAGTGAGCTGTACTTCAGACACCTTCACCAAGCAAACAAATCTGATGATTGAAAAATATTTCAAAGAAACTTAAAATTTGGTAAATGTCTGAAGACATGAGTGAATTATGTACTATAGTTATTTTTTTAGTATAATGTTAATTTTGAAATCATTTGAGGCATAAACAGAGACTGTGAGGTTAATACATAAAGGCAGATAATGTGGTGTGAAAAAACTCCACGATGCCTCTGACTTTTAAATTATTATTTTCAAGCTTTATAGGGAGACTTTCAGCAGCACACCCTGAACATGTTTTAATTCTCTTCACACAGTAATGACACTTTCAGTTTGAACCGCAGAACCTTACATAGTGCAGCTTTACACTGTGTTAGAAAGTTCACAGGCTTCATAAGTTAATGACGCAAAACATAAGCATTTTCAGTATCTCGATTACATCCTGGGTTTTCAGCGTGAAGGAAACTTTAGTGAGTGGGTGTGTGGGTGGTGGGCGCAAGTGGTCCTTCACCTTGTTGAGGAAACCTTTCAGGACGCTGGCTGCTTTCACGGACAATGATCTTGGGATCCTGATCTGTTTTTCCAATATTACTGAAATATCAGTGAACACCAGGGAGACAGTAAGGGTCAGTGTCTGTTGGGAGCGTAAATCTCAAGCTCACAACAACTCAAATCAATTCATCAAGAAATATTTAGAAAACAACACAATAATTCATAACGATAGATTTAGAATCAACTTACACTTACTTAATCTAATCAATCATAAAGTTTAGAACAATTAAACAAATCACATTAGTTGCATTCTGATCAACTACATGAATCATATAAACAGATTTGGAGCAAGTAAATTATTCAATTTACATTCTGAACAAACCAACCAACCATCAAAATTAAGACAAAAATTAATGAATGCATGCATTTTTAATTTCATTACAATTATTTTTAACATTTCAAAGTTAATGCAGTTGAACTGGAATTTTGAAAAAAATGAAACTTGATTTTTAGGAAAGGAACAATACCAGTCATAAAATCTGCATATTTGAAAAACATGAATAAATATAAAAGGTAAGTGGTAGTGTATATTTTTTTAAATTGCATATTAAAATGTGTATATTGTATTATATTTGATAAAACTGCTATTTTAATCCACACGAGGCATTACGACAGTAACTTAACTGTGGGTAAGGTGTTTTTGCTCTGCTTCTACCCACATCTTACAATCCTTACTTGTGATAAATTTACTGTGCACAACTTCTCATGGTATACTGCTTTAAACCAATATATGTTCAGATGCAAAGTGTGAGCTGTACTGTTTTTTGTTAATTTTTTTTTTTTTTTACCTTGGAAGAGGTAATCCTCAGTGTTCTGGTCTGGGTTATCTGAACTGCCCACAATGTCAAATGGAGAACGACCAGCCATCATCTCAAACATCAGCACTCCTAATGCCCACCAATCCACACTGAAACCTGGGAAAACACACATACAGACCATATATGATATTTGAGATAACTTCTATCTATCTGTGATATCACTACCAGAACGCAAAACTAATCATGTGAAGCCTTTAAAGTTCGATTTCATTAAGGTTTAGCATTAATAAGGCCCTATTTGTAATCTGGGCAAAATCTAACTGGCCAGTTTGTACCGGATAAAGGTTCTGTGCAATTTCCCTGAAATAGTTTGAAATAAAACATCACTAATCAAATTTACCTCATCATGATACAACATCTATGGAACATGAGGATTAACTCATTAGGTAAAATCAAGCTGCTAGCCTTGTCTTCAGGTAGCTAAAAAAGTTTTGTTATTGCTTTTATTACTGTTATGTTAAAACTAAACTACTATTACTGAGCGAGCTCTCAGGTTTAGTTTCTCAGTCTCTCAGAATAAACACAAAACTATGGACCTAGCTGATTTGAAATGGATTAAAATCATGGATCTCATCAGTAATCACTCAAATTACTGCACCTCCCCAGGTAACACTATAAATAGAGCTTTAATAGGGCTTAAGTGTACTTCAAAAACCTTGTATTAAAGTATTCCATTCAATGTTTTAAAATGCTTCTAATTAAAAAGTGGGTTTGAAGTGAAATGCACCTTTCTAGAGAAACTTAACGAGTTAGAAGTGTTCTTAGTGGTGACAGGAACCAGGGGCCCACCTCTAAAAGCTCCCTTACAGTGACATGGTGCTCCGATTGAGAAGAATTTGGTCTAAAAGTATTTTAAAATACATTCACAGTGTAGGGATACATGCAGGGCTTTGTAAGGCATAATACTCAGCAAAGAAAACCTAGCTTTTTCAGACTTTACATGTCATAAACATTACACACACAAAACCCAGAAGACCCATGTATGTTGACAATATGGGATGGTAAATAAAATGTTTTTATTTGTGTTGCAGACATGGTGATACCTGGTTCCTATTACCACCACTGTAAAGTAATTCAAGTGTCTACAATCAACCATTTCACACCAAACCATTAAATTTACATCTCACACAATGAATTATGGAGAATTTTTGTCAGTGGAATTCATATTCAATTGCTGTGTTAGCAAGGTCTCATGACACATACATAGAAAAGGTTACACATATACATCATACCATAGTCCTCTCCCCTGAGGATTTCTGGTGCAATGTAGTTGGGGGTGCCGCAGAAGGTGCTCGTAGTGTCTCCTGGCCTTAACCCCTCCTACAACACAGAAAGACAGACTAAACACATACATGCTCATACTTGTGCACACACACACACACACACACACACCTCACCCAGCATCACTAAATACAACTCAGCCAGACGAACTAGTGATAAAAAATGGAAAATCATTTTCCATATCAGTTTTGCAAGTTTGATAAACTGACTGGATGGCGCTGTGTTTTTAACAACACAGCAATTAGCATATCCACTAACAGACTTGGCAGGCATTAGTGAGCATTAGCTATATTCAGTTAGCAAAATTTAGTCATCAGCATTAAGACAATGTAAACATTAGCCGTTCTCAGTTAGCACTGTTTACTAGCCCTATCTATTTTCTTAGTTAAAATTCTGGAGAGTAATAAGGCTGTGAGTTGTGGATAACTATTCAGAATAAGTGTCGAATGCAGAAGAAAGCCTGTTTCTGAATGTTAAAAGTATATTTGCATATTACTCCAAAGCAGATTTTATTATTTTATAACAACAGCTAGAAGGAAAAAACAAACATAATAATCAATACTTAATAATTATTAGAAATACTGTGATTTGACTTTTAGTGAAACTGCCCTACTCTAATTCAAATGTTCTCTTCCTCAGTATTACATACACTGACCTTGCACATGCCGTAATCAGTGAGTTTGATGTGTCCCTCAGACTCCAGCAGGACATTGTCCAGTTTAAGGTCTCTGTAGATGATGCCTCGTTCATGCAGGTAGTTCAAAGCCAGACTGATTTCAGCCGAATAAAATCTGAGAACAAAAAAGTTCCATCAGTATTAGACAGACACCCTCCTGCAGACCAACTTCAGCTGAAATCTACCACAACTGATCCAGATAATCAGGCTTTTCTGCAGGCTCTGTATAGCGGAACCAGTCGTGTTAAGGCAGGTCTTATTTGTGTGACCTATATAAATATAACTAACGTTTTAATGTTTGAGTGCACTAGCTGAGCTCTGAGACTCTGTCATGAATTAGTGAGTGGTCAGACCTAGCATGTTCTTCTGGAAGCTTCCTCTGCCGCTGCATGTGGAACATCAGGTCTCCTCCGTTCACATACTCGATTACGAAGAAAAGCCTGTCACAGAAAACACATACACAAAGCCATATGAGTATGAGAAACACACACAGGTGAACTAAACAACAAAATGTGAGTTGAAGGTTTTAATTATTTTTCACTATATTAAACTCCATTTCCATTTCCATTAAAATGTCATATTTAAGTTTGTTCTCTGTGGAGAATGTGCACATTTATTTTGGTTTACAAAATCAACAGTCTGTCTA
Organism: Megaleporinus macrocephalus; assembly: GCA_021613375.1. NCBI lineage: Eukaryota > Metazoa > Chordata > Actinopteri > Characiformes > Anostomidae > Megaleporinus > Megaleporinus macrocephalus. The sequence goes on from CM038708.1 coordinate 38,007,890, forward strand.
ATTCTCCTCCATGTTAAACCAAATAGTCTTCATTAGCTCTTACAGAACTCTAAATGTATCTTTACTGTCATCTTCCTGGAGCAAAAGATTTTAACTTGCAGTAGTCAGCATGTTTCGGTGAATGTAACAGATGCAGATGACTGACCTGCTCTCAGTCTGGAAGCAGGAGTGAAGGCCCACAAGGAACGGGTGATTGGAGGCTTGTTCAAATACATGCTTCTCTGTTTGGACCCAGTCAATATCCTGCAGAACAGAGAGAGCGAAAGACAGTAATTGTATGTATGTATGTATGTATGTATGTATGTATGTATGTATGTATGTATGTATGTGTGTGTGTGTGTGTGTAAGAGTGAGAGTTAACGAGAGGGAATAGGGAGAACAGAAAGAGGTAAAAACACAAAGAGAGAGAAAGAGAAGAAAAAGAAAAAGCAAGAGAGAGAGAGACCTCAATTGATGGATTTCAATTATCCATCCAGGAGAATCTTTTTCCAGAGCTATTTGCTGGGACAGATGAGCATGTTGATTCTTCACTGAACTGACACTGCCCTCCAACATAACACCTCCAGCTCTTAGCACATTAGTACAATATTTAAATGACTCTTTCACCTCTATGTGCTGTCCACGCATCTGTTCTCATCTACACTGAAACCTACATGAGAGAGTCCTGTACGGTTATCTTTACAGCTAAACAGATAGAATGTTTTATTCATATAATGAGTGTTGCTCTAGGATCAGTTTCTGGGGACCCTGATCCTAGCACTAGCTTAACAACTTGTAGATTTTTGTACTAGGAGGATAAATATGGTGCTTGTTTTGTACTATAAGGATAATGTCTGCACACATTCATACTTATTGAACAGAACTTAGTAGAAGATAAATTTATGAGGTTAACATTAGATTTTTTTGGCACTGTACAGTAACTTTTGCACACTTTGTGTACTACAAGAACAATTCTGTATACGCTCTGTACTGTAGGGGTAAACTTTTATACTCAACTTTTACATCTACAACAGTCTTAATGCATTTAACTGCATGGTACACTCGTGTATTTAAAAAAGGTAACTTGAAATAAGTAAACATGGGAAAAGACCCATAGTACACACAATAGTAGATTCAGTCAGTGAAAGCTGTTAGATAATGTACAAAGTGTCCTTTGTGGGTTTTTTTTAACTCTCCTTTGGATGGCATAAAAAAAAATGGCAAAGCAATCCAAAAACAGTCTATCAGAGACGATGACGCAGCTTGACAGCCACAAAGGGTTGCATAACAACAGTATTACAACACGCATCATTTTTTAAGCATCTCTTTACTAAGGAACAGCATTCAACTGACATAAACCAATAAACGTATTTATAAGGGCTTATTCTTATTCTTGTAAAAGTTAATTTGATCAATTATGTCATTTAACCATAACAAGTGATATGACCTTTGATGCTTGATTGTTAAGGCTGTAGATTAGCCACATGAAATCAGCCTTTATTTATCTTTTTTGTTATATGAATATGTGGTCTCAGAATGGTTTATACTGATCAATTAAACCTCAATACCAACTAAATGACATCAAAAACTAAGAAAACAACAAAGAAAGTGAATTTACAAACAAACAAAAACACAGACACAAATAGAAGGAAATAAACACATTGGCCCCTGAATGAAAGAATGATCAAGAATTAATGCATAAATTAATTAAATTAGTCAAAATATGTGTGTGTTTTTGTACCGTTTATGTAAAAACTGCTAGCAGCTATTAAAATTTCATTTCTTATTATTTTGCATAATAGTGAATGGTGCTTTTTTTCATTTTGTAGGTTTAGCTATAGTCTTAAAGGAGAGTTTAGTTAGATTTTCATTTATACAGCAATGCTTAAGCACCAGTAGACTAATTGGCCTGGTTTACCTCATCATCATTCACCAGTTCCTTCTTCACCACCTTCATGGCGTAAATTCTTTCCGTTTTCTTCAGCCGCACCAGCAGCACTTTAGCATAGCTTCCGCGTCCAATCACCCTCAACAGGTCAAAATCGGCCAGACCCAGACTGGAGGGCGCTTTACCAGGGTCTCTGCTTCCCCCCGCCTGCAACACATGGAAGTGTCAACCAACACACAAACATCAAATTCAAAATTTTCCCCTTCATGCAGGTAAATACAAAAGAGTGTATTCTAATACAGTGATATGATCCACAAGACACAGGAACTGGTCAGCCTCTCTGTCCGTGTGCGTGTAGGTGCACCCAGCATTGCCCGGGCCATTAATTACCCACTCATCTTAACGTCTGTGACAGAGTGAGACTTTATTAGTTCCTCCAAAGGAAATCAATAAATCCCCCTACAGCTGTAAAAGCTACCAAGTGGGGACAACAAGATGAAATTTTGTACAGTGGCCCCTATCTGAGCAATCAGTTCACACAAGACTCACCTCATGTTCCTCTCCTTCATGGTTGATGCTCTCTGTAGAGTTTTTGTGCTGAACTAGAAAAAAGAAAATATATGTATAGTTATTTCTGCTCACACTTCCACATTAAACAGTTAAATTACAGGGTTTGTTGATTTGCTAAGTTGACAAATACACAGCAGTAAACACAAATGCACAAAAATCTTAGCATGCACCAGACCACAATTTATAAACCCCTACATGTTGAAATTCAGCTAATAAACTTGTAAAATAAAAAAATAAAATAAAATTTTTACAATAAAATGTGGCGAAGTGTGTAGATACAAGTAGGTGTACAATGAAGTGTTGTGTTAAAATGTCACTATTATCAGACAGACAGTATCATATGTGCATGTATACATAGAGTGTATTAAAACACTGTATGGTATATTGTGTGAGGTATTGCGATGTTATGTTTGAAACATTGATCCTGTCTCTATGGGCATATTAGACAGAAACACTTCACATGTAAAGAACACATGTAATTTGTTCATATCCCTCCCTCTAACCTCTGAGGTCAATGCTGTGTGAGAGACCAGCCCACTGTCCCCGGTCATTATGACTTGAGCTGTTATCTGATGTTTCGTTTCAGTCACTCTGACTTGCTCAGGATCAATGCAGGTCAATGCAAATCTATTGACGGCTGAGGAGTCCGCTCAATGGCCTAATGAACTCAATCAGGCTGATTAATGATGGTTAACGGCTCAACACATACGGAGGAGCAAATGACAGAACTTATCTAGAGAAACCCGGTATAGCAGGTTTTATTCGAATGACTTATGGTCAACAAATTTGACTATTTGCATATGCTGTAAATCCAACTGAAGACTATGACCTTTTCTTTATATCTGATTAAAATCATTATTATTTTTTTAAACTTTTTACTTTTTAATTCCAGATAAGTAAAATGTTCTAGCTTTATAGAGGTCTGATTTCTACTATAAGTGAACTAATCTTAAAAAAAAAAGATAATTAATAATTAAAGTAACAGTAACAAAAATAATCATGGCTATTCTGTATTAGTTTTAACTTTAACTGTAACTAACTACAATTTTTATACACACAAATGCATTATTACACTAGAATTTAACATAACATGTTCATCTCTTTTCATTTCTCTGGCTCCTCAAAACTCTAATAAATATCACTAATGGTGACTTACCTGCATTAATGGATACTCACATCCAAAAAAATTCTAATTCTAACATAAATTTCCAGCTGATAAACTAGCACAAAAGAGCTCAGTGTACCTATCTCTGTGTGATCCGGTGGGTGTGGCACCTGGTCCCCTCGGCCTGGCATCGGCTCCTGGACAATACAATAACAAAAACAAACAATAACAATCAAAACAAACAAAAACAAATCTCTGCATAGCAAAGCTAACCCACATCTACAGAAAAAAAACACTTCTTTGGTCATAAAATTAGAGCACACATTACTGCATACTGTCATAAAGGACTGTAGTAGCTCATAACATTCCAACACTGATGCTGCTGATTTGCCAAATTCACACAAAGGCGATTTATTTAAACAATTTTAATAATAAAGACACTTGTGGGTGTGTTTTGATCACCTGTATCATCTGTCTGCCACATTCCACTGTGACCAGTTTGTGGCATTTTTTATGCACCAGCAGTTTGCAGTTGATGCATTTATAGCCTTGTCGGCCCAAACCCCAGATCCGGTCAGTACAAATAGCACAGTGAGCCCGCTGCAAGAGAAAAATCATCATTAAATCAATTAACTTCTTCCTTTTATTAGAAACCATGTGCTACACCTACCACACACTTTATTAGAAACCACTATGTAGTGCTTCCACTAACTGGCCACTTTATAAGAAAAACATACTTTATGGTGTAGAAGTTACAGTGTTGTTAGGTTATGTGTGGGACATCCACTCAAAAACATCCTGCCGTGAGCAGCTCTGTGGTTAGAAAATGACTACTGATGGCGGACAACACAAACTGTGCAGGTGTGCCAGAGTCTCTAATTGAACACCAGCATGGTGGATGGGTTTCTGATAAAGTTGCCACAGTGTATGTCCTGAAATGCTACACATATATGGCTGAAAGGAATTAGACACTGCTGGAGGTTACCCTGTTGAAGCGCTTGGCCTGGAAGGCATGTCCGTTAGCGTAGTAGAGTTTCCTCCAGCGTCGTGCTCCACGGCGATATATGGATTCTGTGGATTAAGAAGGACAAAATATGAACGTCTATTAACATGCCAGTGAATAAATAAATACTTTTATTATGGCATCATGGCAATGCTGGAACAAATTTTAAATTTTTGACATAATGAGGGAAAAAAACAGCTGCCCATTACATTATACAATTTTATGGCAAATGGACCAACAGAAATGGTCCTAAGTGGCTTGGATTTTTTGGTCTGACAGCTAAAGACAGCTGACAGCTAAAGAAAAACCAGTAAATACAGAAATCATTTCTACCCCATTATTACGCTGACTCTACTTTTTCTTATAATTCTTTATAAATACAATTTAGAGAATCTGTATAATGAAAAACACTTTTTCTTTGTGAATGTGTGTACACACAGAATACAGAAACTTAATTAGTTTACTATGTAAACAAAAATAAATTAATTACATGTTTATGCACATCAGGCTAATAAAGCCAGACTGTTTATCTTTAGGTGACTCCTCCAAACAATAATAGAAATATCTCAGTCCTGAAAGCAGCTAATGTGACTCAATAAGGACTCACTGTCTTCTCCTGGACATGGCATTCCTGGCTTCTCTGGAACACAGGGAAATACTGCAGAAACACAGATTAAATGCAGATTCAATGATCTTCTCATAACTTATTTAATAATAATGATGATAAACAGCTTTGTTTCCCTTTTACTTTAGAGAAAGGGGCCAAAAAATGTAAGGGTTAAGAGAATCATGCAAAAATGAATTTTGCTTTTGGTATGTCACAACCACACAAACACTGGGTGACCCTTGGGGACAAAAATAAAATACTAGAAAAATACAGGATATAGGCCCTTTTAATAATCGAATAATAATAATCTTACAACATTCTTAAAACAAAAAAAATAGTAGATACAGATGTAGACATAGGACTGTTTTACTTTCAGTTTTAACATATCACAGTAGTACAAGTCTGTGAAGATGACCGCACCACTCAGAAGACCAGAGCTAATTTAGAAATGTACATCAAGGGGGCGCCCTTGCATTCCTATAACATACAATAGTGAAGATAATAAACCTATGGTAAAGAATATGAACTAATGATGAATGATTAAACTATGATGAGAGTAGGGATGAGCAAAAAAATATTTTATTGTTAGAGATAAAAAAACAATCTGGTTTTCTGAGCAATTTGCAGAGACCATCCGTACCTAAAAACACTGTCCTACTATGTTTTTATTACAATTTTTGCTTAATTAGGTGTGTTTAATTAAGCAATTAAGCAGTGCAGTGAACAAATACCATTGCAGTGAAAGTTATAAAAAAAATAATAATAATAATTATTATTATTATTAATGTTATTGATAATAATAATAATAAAAATAATAATAATAACTACAATAATAACATATTTTATTGCTATTATTATTATAGGTTTTATTTGGTCTATTTCAACTTATTAAATCTAAGAAAAACTTGTTATTCTGTTGCATATCATGTATAGTAAAAAAAAAGTGTCTATAACTATTGTGATGTCTTTGCTATATTTCACCACAATTGTATTTGACTGGAGCAATTCAGAATTATATTACAAACACACTCAATATTCTGAAAATATACTGCAAGAATAAATGTGACAGGAGGAAGTATTACATGGTAGTGGTAATAATGGAATATAAATAATAAAAACTATTATGGTGGATAACTTTACACTGAAAACATCCTACCAATTTTGTGAAGAAATGAGTGCACAGTTTATTATTACTATAATTAATAAAAGTGCATCTCACACAGTAAGGTGTCATTGACGACCCCACGAAATAAGCATCTTACCGTGGATGATGAGTTCAGAGTCTTTGTTGAGTTCATAAAGCCGCAGAGCTTCCTCCAGCTCCAACTGAGAGGACACAGTACAGGGGTCCCCTGTGCACAAACAGAAACTTGATGTTAAAGGGGAATTGCACCCTTATTTAGAAATTCCTGCATAATTAAACGGTTAAGGCATAAACAAAGAGGGTTTAAAGCGGTTTGATATGAAATATAGTTCTAGAGAAACTTGGCAAGCCAGAATAATTCTCAGTGGTGGTGACAGCAACCATACATTCACCTCTTATATTAACTTTCTGAAAACTTTAAGATATAGCTTTAGGAACTCCTGGTTCCAATCACAAGTACTGCAAGGAAAAGCAGTATATTTTTGTTTAGCCAGTTGTAATGTTTCCACCTACTTTAATAATGTAATACAGAGTAATATTTCTAAAAAAGAAAATAGTTCTGATATCTGATATGTATTAGCAGTCAGAAAGCCTTTGCTAAGATTCTCTTTACTCAGTCAGCATAGTCTAATAATTTATTGCCCATAGTCATATGGAATGCAATGTATTTTTTATGCAGCTTTACTGCCAATTTAACAGAAAAGGGTCTCTTGTTTAGATGATTTTTTTGTTGTTTACAGGTAATGTAAAATGAACTAGTCAATTTTCTCAGCCAAATATTGGTCTGCATTCCCATTTTCTGGACACAGACATTGAAGAGAAGAGAATAAAAAGTGGAGCAGTAGAAACAGTGCAGTGTCTGTCCAGACTGAGAGACACTGTTATCTGCTTTGAGTGAGGCGTTGCTGAGCGCTGTTCTCTGGCGTCTCCTCCATGATCTCTAATTAAAATCTCCAGCTATAATTACTCAAGTGTCTTTTAGTCTTGGTTGCACCAGGAGTCACAAATCAACTTATGCCTAAAGCTCGGAGTTGTACTGTACTTTTATGACTGATTTCACTTGTGTATCCATGTCATCTACATTTTTCTTGTGTTTTATTATCTTCCCTTTGTGGTCTACTGATAATGGTGGAAAGGTTTTAGCAAAAAAAATCCAGAATAAATTTTTCCAACCTTTCTTAATTGGAATTAACCACACATTTTGATAGGCAAGCTGTAAGTGACCATGCTCAGAGATCCTGTCTCATCACCATGACTGCAGCTACAACCCAGAAGGTGGATAAAGACCAAACTAAACTGATTAGAATGGACGCAGAAAGACGAAAATATATTCGGGCGCTTTAAATGTACTCTCAAAAAGACACTACAAGGAAAGGTGTTGCGTGATCTGTTGATTAGAACCATATAAATATGCATAGCTCTCAAGTCACTGCTGAACAACTGAATGTGTCTCACTTGTTAATCTCCAGTTCCACCCAAACCACACACGTCTATATTCCACCTACTACACTAATGAGTGCACTTCTAAAAGAATATGCACTTTTTGCTACACACCATTGAGTGCGCTAGTATATTGTTTTGGGATGTAGAAGATGTAACAGCACATACTCTTTTGGATGCATTCAGTACATACAGAGACCAAACATCAGAGAATGATTTGAAGATTTCTTTTTTTTATAAAAAATCAAGGACAAACCTTCTTCATCGATCCACTTCATGGTGAAGAGCTGGTCATTATCCAGAGAACACATGTCCCTCACCTCACTGTACAGGCCCTCATAGGAGATAGACGGCTCAAAGTGAGTAATCATGATGTCCCTGAATTAATACGCACAAAAAACAAACAAACAAAAAAAACCATTAATGCTTACGGTTAGCAGTGATTGTGCTGGCTTTATGGTGAAAAACTTCACAGTTCAGCTCTAGTCAAAAACAGTCAGCAGAAATGTCCTAAGGTAAACTCCCGCGTGTCCCTCTCAGTATGGATTGTTTTGGTTAATTTTTAATTATCAACACCAAGTGGGAGTCGTGGTGGAGTCTAATCTGACAACTCCACACAGTCACTCAGCTGTCCTTTACTTACACACTGAAGGCTGTTTAGATTCTTAAGATCTTTTTCCCTTAGTTGACTGCACAAGGCAATGGCTAATATGCACCAAATTATACATGTGGGTGTTCTTTGATTGGTCAGAAATGTAATGATGATACAACCCCCTGCCTTCATTATTAAAGCCTCAAACTAATCAGTTTTTATTGAAATGTTCACAGTCACTGCGTAAAACAAAATTATTAATAATTCATATGTAACCATTCTTGTTATGCTGCATGACAACAGAGACCCTTAATATATGGATCAGCACTGTGTTAAATCATGTCACAATATGCTATTTTAAGTTTATTACATTATGCAAATACAGTATTTTAGTCATGTTTAATTGGGTTTTTAATTGGGAGTGCAGCACAGTGGACAAAATGCAAATCTGTTTGACATAGGTATTTTTTAAAATGTGGCTCTACTTTGTTTGTTCCAACCTGGCAAATGTCATATACAGAAATACTAAAACATTGGCTATGAAGACATTACATTTCTGCCAGAAATATCTAGAAATATCAAAATTAGAGAATTATAGACAGGTCTCAATCTTCATATCTACTATTGACTGGTTAAGTTCCACATTTGAATTTCAGGCCACCAGTGCCTGACCCAAATGTTTTCCGCAGTGCATGTGACAAAATCAAATGCTTCACTGTTGCTTGTGTGCCATTGTTATCAGGTCGCACTGCAGGAACGATAATAATGCATAGTAAGGAAAACTGTCAACTGTAAAAATAGCAATTAACACATTAGCATAGGGTCCTGGTTTACATTTTGGACCTCTTATTGCTCAGTGACTTCATCCAGAAGACTTTGCTTAATTGCTACTGCAATCATTAACTCTCACTTCCAAAAATACCAATATCTGATATCAGCTGAAACCATGTGTAATGCAAGTCATATACTGCTGTACTAGTTAACAAACAACTCAAGCCGGCAGCGAATGAGGGTCTGCTCTCACAAAGAAATGACTGATTCTGTGGAAATCAGACACAAAGTGGTAGGTCACCCCAAGTTTCCCAATAGGGATACATTGTGTGATTTTATCTTGTTTTAAAACACACTCAAACACAATCACTTTCCCAATACAGGCGGAAACATGTGGACTAGTAAATCACGATGCAAAAAAGATACATATTTGCTACAAAGGTGTGTAAGACTGTTTGACTAAAACAGAACAGCAAAGCATGAACACTGCAACCTATGTAGAAATGTAGGGCCAGGACCATTCAATGCCTTACACACTGAAATCACACCTGTAATCTTTGACCATACCTGTAAAAAAAAAATCAAAATGTTTATTATTACACCCCTAAGAGTTACCCTCCAAACAGACATTCCATCCACTAGTTTTATCCTACATTTTAAAGTCAAATCAGATTTTTCCTAACATATATCTCATCTAAATTACTGCAAACCACATTTTTTACTTTTGATCTTCTGAACTGTGTGTTCAGTGTTGGACATAATGAAGTTTTAAAAGAACAACAGCAACAACAAACACACACACACTTCAACAAAAGCATAGTGTAAGTTGAAAAAAAATAATTTGACATACATATAGGGCTGGGCGATATGGGAAAAAATCTTATCACGATAATTTTTTTCATATCAGTCGATATCGATATATATCACGATATAAATCAAATCACTATTTCCTTTTTACTTTAAGTGAGATATGAAGATTTTTCATTTTACATTTTTTCTTAAATTGTTTTTTATTTTCAGACAAATAGACAAATGTACTATAGAATATTACACAACTGTATTAACCACACACACACACACACACACACACACACACACACACACACACACACACACATATATATATATAGGGTATATGGGGCAGTATTAGTATGAACAGTATTCACACACAGACAGAGTCGACTCTCTATCGGCTCAAATGGGGAGTTGGTTTAGCGATTCTGTTTCGATAGAAAATAAAGTTTCCCTGCTTGGGTTTTTGGATTAGAAAATCAACTTTGCCTCAGCGTTCTCACTCGAACTCATACAGTATACATGTTTATGTTTATCAATTACGAAATTACGTCGATTAGCATAACGTGCGTCGATGCGTTGCAAAGGTGGCCGCGCTTACTGAAAGCATGGACTTATCCGGAGCGCGAGCTGCAGCTACAAACAATCACTTGCGTGTATCTAAAGTTGTGGGAGTGTTTTACACAGAAACACAACACAACTGTACAGCTGCTACACACCAGCACTTAAAGCTCAAACACCCCGTAGCGCTTTATCAACACAGCAGCAGGACAGCACCTGTTTACCTGTTTATCTTAGCAGATTATTTTAAGATTATTAACATGTAACATGTTTCTTTCAGTAGTAATTAACGTTTTCTGTCATTATATAGCTACCTTATTACTAGCACGTTGGTTAAGCTGCCGCTACGTCTACACTCTGTGCTGTGTGCTTCAACCAAACACGAAGTGGCTGGAACTCCAGTTCAGTCACCTGATTGGTTGGGGGCGGCGCTATTCTCATTCTCATTGGCTGTTCGTGTTGTCTCTCAAAACACGGACGGAACTTAATTCTATCTTTCTATCGACTACATCTTATAGTTCTATCGAGAAAAATGTTATTTCGCGATAATTATCGTTTTATCGCCCAGCCCTACATACATACATACATACATACATACATACATACATACATACATACATACATACATACATACATACATACATACATACATACATACATACATACATACATACATACATACATAGTCGAATTATTTATTTTCAGCTTACACTATGCTTTTGTTGTATTTGTTATATTGTTTTTACCTTAGCTGAACCTGAATGTTTCATCTGGAACCTAAAAGTAAACAGCTGTAACATTCAACTTAATGCAGATAGATGACTGCTACTTTGATCCTTACTATTATTTTTGTTATTGACACTGAGTAAGACTTCTTTTAGCTGTTAATCAGCAGCTCTTGGCTTTCGTAAGCATTCCTGAATGAACTCTCTCTCTCAATGTGAAACGTGACGTGAACTGAGAAGGTGAGTCACACAGCTGAGATCACACACATACGCTACTGAGCTACACTCACACTTTAAGCAAACACACAACAGTTTCAGCACACACACTCACAGAAACCAAAATCTCCCTGTCACTGAAACCACAGGTTACCATGGTAACATCTCTGGATCTTATGATATGATGTGAATTTTATTACATAGTTCATACAAACTGGAGTTATGATGGTGATTATCAGCTGCAGTGGATGATTATAACCTCACTGACAGAAATAAAAAGAGTCGACTTTACCAACACATGCCCAGCTGAATGTATAAGAAAACAGTTCACAACATGAGAGTTCAATGTTTATGTATAATATTCATGGTAGTTTATTGGTTATTTGTCCATGTCACAGTTTACAGTTAAATCATGAGAATCTAGCTGATTTTAAATGATGTGCAACAGCTAGCTGTGCTAAATTAATTAACTTGAAGTAGCGCGGCAGTCGACAATTTATAGTTTTAATAATCACCACTATGACAATAAAATCTCTACAGCATATCTTACAAAGAAAAAAAAGTCACTGCATTAAGATGTATACCTATATTATATTCAGTCAAACAGTCAAAAAATTTGCCATATACAGCAAATACTGACTTTGTGGCCTGCGTTTTGCTAGCCAGTACTGGGGAAAGGCTGTGACTGTGTCTGTGTTTGTTTAACAGCAAGCATAAAAAAAGTCACATGGTGGAACTTGGTCAAGTTGGAATGTCTACAGTGGCCAGAGACTTTGTGTCTGACCACCATGTGCTAGTAACACCCTGGTTTACGTCCAGATTAAGTCATTTGTTCATTAGTGTGCCAGTGTATGTTACAGGGTATCAGCAGGTACTAAATGTTAGTATAAATAACCGTGTCTCAATTACATGTCATGATGAATGGACGATTAGATAAAAACAACACTGAATGCTAACTGTTAGTAATAGAATTATTCAAGAAAAATTTAGGAAATTTGGAGATTTAATTCCATATACTTAACGCTGTTTGTATTAATGTTATTATTATGAGTATTGCAAATATTCTGTACAATAATCATTGCTAACAGACCGTAAAAGACATATATGTAGAAGCTTACTGACAATAATAATAAAATACTAAAATTAAATAAAACAAAAATAAAAGCAAAACCTATTTCCTCTTACATGGAGTTTGCTATATAGGTTCTTTACACTCATTTCTCTTTTTCCCTACTGCTCTTTTAAAAAACCTTTTAGAAGTTTTTTTTTTGTTGAAAATACAACTAAAATTTTTAATTTTTTTGTATTATTATTGATAGCAAATCTTGATAGTAGGTTATCTATCCAACAACTGCTAAATCTTAAACTTAGAGGCTGTTAAATCTTTGATGATGAATTGCAGCAAAACTGTCAGTAACAAGGCCACACCCATCTAAACTATACCGCCAAACTGTACTATCTTAACGTCCAATATGCAAAACAAAATAGTTAGGTAACGTAACTGTTTTACTCTGTAAAAAAATAAAATGTACAAATGTGACAACCCCCTGGAAAAAAAAAATAAATAAAAATAATTTGCAACTGTGTGCAGGACAGCTTCTTCTTTTGGAACCTACAGGAAGTCTTTCCAAAACTATATGAGCTTTTTCACTTACAGCTTAGATCTCCGCAACTCCGTGAGTTGGAGATGATTATATCATCGTGTGTGATTTTTCTGTTCACACCAACACTGCACATGGAAGCATTTTACACAACAGGAAAATTCAAAACCAGTCTGCCACACTTGTCATTTCCCACTGTACCCGATGCGAACAGGTGAAGTCAAAAGTGGCTGCTGCTTGCACTGCATTTTCTTGTTTTACAAATGTATTACAAATGTCTGACATAAAACTTCATGAAGTGGGGAAAGGTTACATTTATTTGAAAAAGGAGTGTACTGTGCATGAAAGGGCGTGAAGTCGCATGATTCAAAATGTAAATTAAGATACTCAGATACCATAATACCACAAACTGGTGCTGCTGGATCTAAATCTATTCAATTTCATCATATCATTTCACACTGACTGCAAATGCCAGCATTAAACCAAATCACACTGAGGTACGGTGGCCGAGAAGACCCAACGCACTGCAGATTCACAAACGTGCTGCAAACGGAAAACACTTTCAGCAAAACGACAGCATGGGCACTACATTTAACAAACGTGCTGCAGATTCACAAGACAACCGAAGTGTTTCTGAAGGATGTTTAAAGGACATCGATACTTTTTTTATGTTCTACATATAAAGTAAGTTTCTAGTTACTGTAGTTCGTTTAAATAGCTGTAAGTTTAAAGTAGAGTGTTCTGTTAAGTGTGCTCCTATATTGTACTAGAATAGTTGGCTTTTTCGTCAAGTTTATGTAGGATAGACAAAGACCATGGTTTTTGTTTTGCTTTTTTTCCGACTGCAACATTAATGCTCAGTGCAATGTGTTCTTTGTAGACATAATCCATAGCTACATGCTTAGGTGGAATTTTTGGGAAGACAAGCTAACTACAAATGTGCTTGTGTACTCGAGTTACATGTTTGAGGTATCAGTATTAAAATCCTGAAATCACTACTTTGCACAAAACTAGCGCTGGAATGCGAGCAAAGAATTCAAGATGAGGTAGAGCAGCTTTTTCGATAACTGAGCTAACTAACCGATCTACTTATGATTCTCCACAGATGTTCTTGTTACAAGATCACATCTGGCCTCGCGAGGCTAGCTTGAGCATTTCTGAGATGCCAGTCACCACTCGTTCTGAAAGCTGTGTTTGGTAGGACAAAGAACAAACAGGTAAAAGGAATAAGCTCCGACAGGTCTGGCAGAAGATTCTGGAACAGCAGGTTTTTCTGGTCGTCGGTGAATGACATTTGCAAGAATCAACACACACAGCAGCTGAAATAACTACAACACTACACTATTGCAGCATTACACTTCAATACTGACAACAAAGTCCTGCACATACTCAGAATGGCAAAAGGCTGTGTGGGCGTGAGGAGGAAATTATGTATACACAGTGTTGTTCAGAGGCCTTGGGCAGGCAGTAAAAGCATTTCGAATTATTTTTCTGGCCCGTGTTATTACTTGTAAAAACCCAAGAAACACATGGAGGTTCTCTGGTGGTCTTGGATGATAAACAAAACGGCTACATATGTGTTGTAAACATGGCAACACGTTTATTTCCACATTCTTGTAAAGAAATTCTGCTGCTCGACTGTTTTTGTTGATCGCAACAATCTGTTGATTGGTGTTTTATTTTACAGCAACGTGACCCAAAATGGAGAAGAATAGAACTATACAACCTTCAGCTTCTTAATCGCCAGCTTCATATTGGGATTTTTTTTAAATGGTGAAAAAATTATTTAGATTAATTTCAGCATTTTAGTTTCTATGCTGGAAGAAAAGGCAGTTTCACTGCAGGTCCAAAAGTTACTCCCTACTTAAAATTAAAACATGTTTTAGTCCATTCTAGCCTCCTCTTTTGTGCATGTGACTCTATCTAAACCGTGCCAGTGCGTGACAGGAGCGGAGTTTACAATGTTGGCCTGCAGTGACCACTGCTCTGATATCATAGAACGCTACACCTATAAAAACGTTTGCTAAAATAATTGTTTATCTGAGTTTAAGAGGCATCAAGATTTAGAAATGGCATTTATATCAGCCAGTAAAGCATTATTAAATCAAAATGCCATGAAACACCAAGCTGAAATGTCTTTTTCACTCATGACACGCTGTAAGACTGACTCGTACGATAAATGCTATAATATGACTAATGCTACTAATAAAAATGTGTGAATGAGAATTTGCTACATTTTGTAATGAAACTCTTCAAATTTAACCAACCAAAAGGATCCATCATCAGTTTCTTCAAATCATGATCAGCCACAAAATTATCACAGGCCCAACATTAAATGCCCATTGAGTGACCTCTAGAAAATAAATAGTACACAAGTTATGGACCTCAATCTATTCTCCTCAGTGTGGATCTACTCACTTGAAAGGGCCCACACCATGTAAAACTAAGCCTGCAAAAAAACTTTGATGCAGCACACCAACACTGTTTAAGTCTCAAAACTAAGCTGCCCATTTTAAATAGAAATTGTTTGTGAAGTCACACACACATAACACATTCACCTATATCCACTCCGGCAGCCTACAGAAGCTTAGTCCATTAAACTCACAGAATTTTCATACCCATCATGGAGGGAAATCTGGCCTCTAGGAACCAAACACTTTAAAGGGGTCATATCATGGGAAAGCAATTTTTTACTCTAAAATTATAAGGAGCATTTCACATGTTTTAACTGAGCTAGTCCTAAAAGCACTGTCACCTGTTTAATTCTATAGGATTACAAGAGGCTGGACCACGACCATGTAGAAATGAATTATGACACATAGATCTTCAATTAAAAGGTCAAAAAGTGGATCTTGGGGATTAAATACAAAATTATAATATGGGATACAGACCCTTTTACAGAATAGTAGTGTTGTTTGAAACACCTGCGTCTGCCTAAATTGTGTGCACGTGATAGAAGGGAAAATGTACACATAATTACATTATTATATTTTAATAACTTTAGACAAGGTTTCAGCTGGACTGGGACATAAAGACCACACCTAAATAACAGCACGAGGTACTACTGTAGAGCTGGTGTCAGTGTTTAAAGTTTTAGCTCGCGTTGTTAAGATAAGATAAGGCTGTACAATTTAAAGATTTGTTTTTAAAGCTGTGCTTGGATAAAGTAGAGCCGTGTTACAAGCCTGAAGTCAGCGTCATGCTTGAATTTCTCGTCCTAACAATGTAACTGCTGTACCATTTAAGGTGGAAAAAGAAGCTCTGCGTCTAATGTGGCAGTTTTGAAGTCGTTAGCAGTATTGTGCTAACATCCCTCCCACAGTTTGGCCGACGAATGTGATCCAAAAATAGTTTTAAAAAGGTAAAAACAAGCGATGAAGTGGTGTCTATAGGTTTAAACACTTAAATAAGTAGATAAGCTCACCCGCGATAGTAGGCCTTCACCCGGACCTGGTGCTGGTTCTCCACCGGGTGGGTCGCATTGCTGTCCCGCAGCGTCGGCATCGCGAACCGACAGCCAGCGAAGCCCCGGAGAAAACCGCCTTATCCGGCCCCGCTGCAGTTTATCCAAGACCCGATCGAAGGAGCCGTTTCTCCGTGGAGTGTTAGTGGAACAGACCGCAGTTTTACGCGGAATAAAGTTATTGTGTAAACGGTTTTGACCTGGAGAACAACAGCGGTGGCCTGGCGAAAAGAAATGGAACTCTAACACCCCCCACGCGCACTGAACGGTGGACTCGACCGTGGACTGAACCAACACTGGAATGCGCTGGGAAGTAAACAAACAAATGTAAATTTCCACGAACTGTCAAATACTTTGATAAATTTACATGTGGGACAAATACATTCACAACGTCAATGCGAGGTTGGAATAAAAAGCACTAAGTGTGTTGAAGCAAAACGCTACTGATAAAGATTCAATGTTCGCGTATCACGTATAATGGATACGTCTGACCGCAGTCGGGTGGTACCAATTGGCTCTATGGAGGAGGGGCACTCCCGACTCAGCGCTTTACTTAAATAATCTGCTCTGTAATCTCAGCGCTCGCACTCAGTTATTACTGCCAAAGCAAAAGATATTAGTTCAGATTAACAGTGAAGAAATAATATAAGATAATATAAGGATAAGTTTAAACCCAGTAAGTACCTGGTGTTGTTGCTATGGTTGTAAAATGGCCAGCGGTACCTGATACTGTTACTATAGTTACCATAATTACAACTTGGTTTGTCCCTCAAACTCTAATCCAGTTGCAGTTTCTACTGATGGAGTTACCGCAGTACCTGATGTTGTTGCTATAGTTACCGTTTAACACCCTCCCCCACCCACCTGAGCTGAAATGTTGATGGTGATGGCTGACCCCACCTAACCTGGCGTGACAGCGGCTGTGGTTTGCCCTTAAATACATCTCACCGTTACGATGTGTAATGAACCCCAGTACTTGTCGCTGTTACTGTATCTTAGACATCACAATCCCTGATGTTTTCGCGATGACTGAAAATAAACCCCTGTATGATTAATTTACCAAAGTCAGTGAACATTACAGTTAAAATAGTTAAAAAACAATTTCAGCTCTTCTGATTTTCTCCACAAGGCTTTTTGTGTTCTTCCTCCGTCGGTAGCTGCTCATTTTTAAGAAAACTCTCTTTAATAACGTTTCGCTTGTTATAAAGGCATTGCATTTTTCACTAAATTGGTTCTAAACTGGAGCCTACAATATCCTGATATAAATTTTGTAATCATCGCGTCCTCCTACCCAGCAGGGGCGCTGCCGAGTCACAGATTTCTTTCCACCGTTTGGTGTTTTGTGTTCATCTCCATTTTAGATCATCAGACCGGCTTCGTTTAATTCCCACCCGCATTCCGACAACCCCCTCCCCCTGTGCTCTGATTGGCTCCTGGGCTCTGATTTACCTTACTGTACTAAACTGTACTGCAGTGCGTCCCAGAGGGGGCGCGGGAGAGAGAGTGAGAGAGAGAGACCATAATAAGTTAAGAAAAGTGTTCAGGAATTTAACAGGAATTAAAGCGTTATCTATTCTCTTTTTTCTACAGCAATGATTCAAAGTTTATGCTTGTATTTGTCAGTGTACATTTGTTTAAAGTGGTGGTGATAAGAAACTGCTGTTCTCTTTTAACGAAATAGGGAATTTAAAATATACACACCACTATATTGTTTCAAAACATATCAAACTTCTCCATATCGCTTGGAACTGGACAGGTCTCTGAGAGTCATATAATGCAATTTACTTCAGTTTTTTTTTATTGTTTGCACCTCATTTAAAGATCAGCTTAAATACTCCTTATAACTTCATTGTGAATGGGCGAAGCTAAACTGCTGCAGACAAAAGAAGCACGTATAGATAAGAGCAGAGCATAAGGCCCTGAAAATGAAAGAAACGGGGATTAATGAGTGTCCCTTTATTCTGCTTCCAGAAAACTGGATGAAAGACCCTATTTAACTACGTGAATTAACTGAATTATCATTAAATGTATTTCTGACGTCTGTCACTTTTTTCTTGTCATTAAGATGCTTTTTTGTTTAGCTGTTTTGGTCATCTGTCCAATCAGATGTTACTGCAAAATTTAATTAATCACTAATACCTAAATGCTAACTAGGACCTTACACATATAAGGTAGGCTATAACACAAATTTTAACGCAATTAATTTACATGTGATGAAGTGTTTGCCACAGACATACACGTATTGTCTGGTCAGATCCCACAGTTAACTATTTTTATCTTTTCTGCGGCTGGCTGAAGTTAAACACCTCTTCTTTTTGCTGTCCTTTGCTCCTTTGTAGGAGTAAAGAAAATCATAAATTGGGAATTTATTGTTAAAAGTGCAAAAAGAGGATATGGGCAAGACTACAGGGGTTGATTTTGGACAATTAATTCAAATCATGTTCATTTTTTTGCAACTTTGCTTCCTTATATTCTTTACATGGGCTGTTTGGACTGGAAAGTGAGATTTATTTATAGCCATTTATTTTTATTCATTGGCAATTTATTGAGAACTTTTATATATTTTTATATAGATTTTTTTATATATTGGCCCCTTATACAGTTGTCCTTTCTACTGAACTATGCATGCAAAAAAACATTTACAATAAATTAGAGATCACTTGCTGTTATTTTATAAATGACACAAACTGCATGTCTTATATTTGTTTTATAACAAATCATAATTAACACATCTAAGGTCACCAGGTGCTGCCACAAAATTCCAACAGTGTTGCAAAAAAGTTAATGTATTTGTCATCTAAAGTGATTAATTCTACAAATATCTCTGTGCAGAAATTCCATAGAAACTCATCTTGAAATCTCTCTCACTACCGCCCTCTG
Source organism: Megaleporinus macrocephalus (assembly GCA_021613375.1). Classification (NCBI taxonomy): domain Eukaryota; kingdom Metazoa; phylum Chordata; class Actinopteri; order Characiformes; family Anostomidae; genus Megaleporinus; species Megaleporinus macrocephalus. Next base: position 38,027,227 of record CM038708.1, read on the forward strand.
GCGGGCACTACAGGAAACGCCCGGTGAGTGAAAACTGAAGCTCCTTAGCCAATCACAGAGCAGGAGGTGGGATCTGGTGAAATACGGGTGCAAACACTGATGTCTCGCCGTGGCGCGCAGTTACTAGCGAATAGTAGACAGGTAAGAGTGATGCACCTTTGGCTCTTCACACCTGGAGATAGCGGCACGGGGAAGGATTACACTTAAATGAAGGATTTTAAAAGGAATTTAAGAATGTAGTAAGCGTGAATCTAAAGGATGGAGGGGGTGGGAGGGTGATTTGAGGCTGTGCTGCAGGAAGGGGGCGTTTCACCAGCAGGTTCTGCAGCAACCTCAAACACAGCAAGACAGCAGCTGTGCAGGTTTAGACTGGAACTGTGCGGTTTAGGACTAGAGATGAAACTTGACACAGGTTTGCATGATCATCCTATTCGTGAAAATTATGTAACAGGAATTCTGTCAGCTAATGATTGTTGAACCAACTACATCTTCAAGTATAGGTTTTGACTACAGCTCTGCCAGATAGTTTTAGACCAGAACTGTGTAGGTGTGAATTTAGGCTGGATGGGTTTAGTTGCAGGTGCAGGTTTAGACTGGAGCTGAGCATGTTTAAGTATAGCTTGAAGTTGTACAGGTGTAGGTATAGAGTGGAGATTTGTTAATTTAGACTGTAGCTGTGCAGGTTTAATTTAAGACAGGTGTGCAAACTAGCTGTATGTATTTATGTTTATACTGAAGCTGTGTGCAGGTTTAGGCTTAGATGGGAGCTGCGCATCTTTGCACTTTGCAAGTTTAGGTTTGGTGTGGAGCTATGTAGGTTTAGAAAGAATCTTAGCAGGTGTAGAATTAGACTGCTGTGGAGATGTGCGGGTTTAAATTTATCCTAGAGTTGTGCATGTCTAATATGGAGTTGTGTAAATCAGTCTGGTTTAGCCTGCCGTAATACAAGTTAAGGGATAGACTGAAACTACACAGCTTAGAATGTATATATTTAGATTTAGTCTGGAGATTCTCAGGTTTAGACTAAAGATTTAATCCAGAGCTATGCAGGTTTAGTCTGGAGCCGGTCAAGTTTAGGTTTAGTCAGTTGTGCAGGTTTATTCTGGAGCACTGAAGGTTAAATCTGGACCTGTGTAATTGGGTATAAAGCTTTTTAGGTTTAGATTTAGCCTGAAGCTAAACGTTAACAGATGTAAGGCTGGAGCTGTCCAGGTTTAGGTTGAGTCTTCCATATGGTGTTTTGTGTGTTCAGGTTTAGACTGAAGTTGCGCGGATCAGTCTAGCGGTTCACTGTAGAGCTGTGCAAAGTATCTATATCCAAATATATGATCATTGTTTTGCCTGCAGCTGAGTCACGCCTGACCCCACTGACCCCGGTGATCTGGATAATCAATCATGGAGGAAGAAGGCAATGAAGTAGTGGCCTCAAGCTGCCCTGACCACCTAACCACCACCATGTCCAACACATTAGCACCCATCTCTCAGCGCGCACAAACCAACCACACTGACAGACAGACTGTCCAGGTAATTCACAATCTTTAAGCACAGGTCTGCAACACAACTCAAACTTTAACGCAAAGCCATTCAACACAGAGTTCTTTGAACTGAAGAAAAATCTATTTTACTGTATTCTCTTTCTTATCCCAAACATATTCGATCAGCCAAGACACTTTGAGAGCTTTGAGGCTAATGTAGCTAGCAAGTAATGAAAGCTTGTACCCCACCAATTATCATGGTGCTATCTGCTTGCTTAAATCATCCCAGACTTGTTGGACTGTATCCTAAACGAAGACTCTCTTGACATATGTGTCTTGTAGGTAATACAGCAAGCCATGCACAGGCCGGCAGGTGTGGCTCAGTATCTGCAGCAGATGTATGCAGCACAGCAACATCATATTATGTTGCAGACCCTCCATCAACATCAACAAACAACAAGCCACACTACACACAGCACAGCATCTATACGGCAGGTGAGTCAGTGGTGTTATCAGGATACCTACAAAAAGAAACTAAGTTAAGAGCAGCAGAGAAGATCATAAATCACTTCATGCAAGACTTGAGGTGTGTAAGTGTAAGTCAAGTTTTAAGTCTCTGAGATGCGAGTCTGAATTGAGTCTCAAGTGACTATGAAGCGCGTTGCAGTCAAGTCTCAGAGTGTCCGAATCGAGTCTTGGGTCTCAGTTGAATCTCTTGTCTTTGTCTAAATCTCGAGTCTCTGAGGTGCAAGACTGAGTGGTGCACACCAGACCTGTGGACTCGAGTCACATGACTTGGACTCGAGTCACTTAACTGATGACTTGTGACTTGACAACATCACTAAAGACTTACGACTTGACTTAGACTTTACCTTTACTGACTTGAGCTTGGAATCAGACTTGAGCTTTAAGACATGAAAAGACTTGCCACCCTATTTTTACATAATAAATAAGGAAAACTTAATCAAATAACTGGATCATTTTGTAATAAATGGTGCTGTAATGCTAAGAAGAAGCTTCGGGGGGGCCCCAGTGTTGAATTTGTGCGGAGACGAGGAGCAACATGCTCCTGAAAATAATAGCGTTCAACTACAAAGATTATGCTGTAGTAAATAAAAAAGAACTGCGACATGCAGGACATGTGGACTCAAGATCACAGATGGAGCTGCAACCACTTCAAACTTTGTTCGACTTCTGAGGCTGCACAAAGAGCAGTAAGTCTCTGCTGTATATTTCACATATAACAATTAGCTAGCTAGCTGGCTAACAAGCAAACCTGTTAGCAAACTTAGTGACATAATGATAAACAACAGCTAATGTGAACAAAGCTCTCTTCCCTCTGTTCATCCCTCCTAGATATTCCACCGTCCACTAAGAGTTCACACAGGCTGTTAGAACTGCAAAGACCTGGTTCATATATTAATGCTTATACTTCCATATAGTGCATTGTTTCTCAACCTTGGCCTTCGAAGCCCACTGCCTGCACATTTTAGTGTTTTTTCTGCTTCAGCACCTATTTTAACTCGGTAATGGACTGCTAATGAGGTGATTCGTGATTAGAACTGCTTGAAATAATCAAATTTCATATGCAAGTTATTTTTGTTATAATACAAACTTTTAAAATGTTAATGTTATATTAATGTCAGTTTAATATACTATACTACTAATCAACTGAATCAAATGTGTTAAATACTGAAATCATGTTACATCTGGTGACTCGACTAGGACTCGAAGTTTAAGACTTGGGACTTGACTCGAGACTTCTTTGTATTGACTTGGGACTGGACTCGGGACTTGATTGTCAAGACTTGAGACTTACTTGTTACTTGCAACTTACTGACTTGGTCCTATGTCTGGTGCACACATAATGTAACATAATGTAGTCATCTAGACATTTAGTCGCAGTAGCTGAATGCAATCGGACATGGATTTAATTAAAATGTTTTGTTTTATGTATCTGAGAAGCTTCTTCTGTTTGAATTTGAATCAGAAGACACTGTTTCTGTAGGTTTCCCAGTCTAACAGCAGAAAGACTGCATCCCCTCTTTCATCTGCCAGTGGGAATGCAGCTCCAACCACAGTAAGTGCTGTTAGCCAATTACATGCCCACAACTTTTATTAGGTCTTCAGTCTTCCAGCAAAGCATATTTAAAATAATAGTTTGCTGCAGTCAAGACATGTTTAGGGTCTGAAGGTTGATTCTTTTGTTTTAGCATTGAAGCAATGAGGCTAATGGAGCTAATAAGTAATGGAAAAATACACGTCAACAGCTAGCATGATCCCAACTACATGCCTAAATCATCATACATTAGTCTCAAAGCTTGTGGAGTTATTCAGCAAACAATAATAGTCTTATATATAAATATGGACTATTGTACAACTAAAAACGGTATTACAACCACTTGGAAGCCAAAATGTAGCTTTATTTTCTTAATTATTCTGCTCTGTTGACTCTCTAGATCACACTACCCAGCTCTGCTGTCACTCAGCTCCAGTCCCCCAGTGTCTCCGGCTCTGCAGGGACAATATCCCAGCAGGCCGTTTTGCTTGGGAATGGTTCCGCGCCCTGCAGTCAAGCTCAAATGTACCTGCGCACTCAAATGGTGAGAAATCAGCAATAAGTGCATTTCTAACACCGCGGATTACTGTATGTACTTAAATGCATGCATACAAGGGTCCCTGTGTAATGTGGTTAAAACAAAGCCTTTCTAAATCAGTTTGTTTAAACATTAATAAATAACATAAACATAAAAAAAATAAATGGGCGAGTGTTGAAATTTCTAATCTAATTGCAATGAATGAAGTCTCAGAAGACCCACTGCCCCTCACAGACTTTCAGTACATACCATAGCAATGGCCCAGCAACACCTTAGCAAACACTTTGAATTATGTGGCAGTGACCAAGCAACACCTTAGAGACTACCTGGCATACCATAGTACAGGCCTACCAAAACTTCAGAGACCACCTGAGATAAACAGCAACAGCTTAGCAATCAACTAGGATAACTTAGCAGCAACCCGACAACACTGTAGCAGCTGTTTTAATTTAAAGTTTCTAAACAAACTTCATTGTTTAGTTAATGCACTGATTTTGTTTTCCACCCTTTCCTCTTTAATTTCTCTGTATCAGCTAATTCTGGCTCCTGCTGCTTCTGTAGCTGCTAATCTGCCTGCTTTGAGCTCCAACTCTTCTCAGCCTGCATCCACACAGGTGAGGCTGCTATAGCTCTGTGGAAACATATCAGAGTAATTAGTTCAGATCAATCAGACTAGCAGAAAACTCCCTGTCTGTGAGCTACTTCCTCTGATACTGATGCTGTTACAGAATCTGGTCAGAGAACTGCACTGTGCACTCTACAGACAACCCATTAGATCTCTGGACTACAGCACTCTGAAATTACTGACCTCCTTACACTTTACAGCTCACATTTTCAAAAGGTTGCACGTGACATCAATTGAAGTTTTTATAATTGACATTAATTATAATTTAATTGACATAAATTAAAGATTGCTATTTTGTAATCAGTTGCTTGACAATGAAAGGTTAAAGATTAATTGACACCAATTAAACATTGCCTTATTAACATAAGGCTGTATAAATTAAACATTGATTTACATGCTGCTTTGTTGACATCATTTTAGGATATCTAAACGGTCTGCAGTTAAAGGTAGCTAAATTTGCGTGTATTAAATATTGCATAATTACATAAAGGTGGAACGTAACAATCAATGAACTTCAGCCTCATTTAAAGATGAACATCAATCATGGCCATTGACAGTGGCTTGGAAACAACCTCCCAGCTCTTGTGTAAGTTTTAGCTTTTTAACTTTTAAACCATGTCACTAAGAAGGGCATGAAAAGTGCTGCTTGGAAAAGTACATTTTTTCACGTATAACACCGTTGCTGTTGCTATATTGTCGTTGTTACCTGCTAAGCTTGATCATAAGCTGATATATTTACATTTTGCGGGTCTGATTTTGGGTGGAGTCAACTCTCCTTGTTAATCTATGACACTGGAAATCCAGTTTTCTATTCTGTAGCATTTACATTGACATCGTTAGTGGTGAACAAACAGGTGGATTTTTTTCGCAGGTTACTAGCTTGGCTCTACGGACACATCTTCCAGGAGCCCTCAGTTCTGCCCAGGGTGTCCAACTGAAGGCCTCTGAGGGTCAAACTCTGGTTACCCCATTCCCCAGAATGTCTATTTGTCCTCTGAAGTCCACACAGCTGTCCCAGACTCTGGCGGAAACTTCCAGAAGTGAGTGCTACTTTTTGAAGCATCACAACTTAATATTGAAACTACTGGAATTTTAACTCAGAATAAATGTTTTTAAGCTTTAGGCATTAAGAGGTTATTTTTAGACTAATATCTCTTGCCCTTGTGAATTGGATCATTTATCGAGAATGTTAATGAACTAATATCTCCAGTTCTAGTGTATATGCATGTGTATTTAGATCATTTAAGGAATAATTTAGCTTATACTAGTCTATAGGAGTGTGTACTCAGTTCATTTAAGTAATAAGATATCCTACTGTAGTGTATAAGAGTGTTTATTTAGATAATCTATGGAATAATATCTTCTATTGTAGTGTATAGGAATGTGTATTTAGATAATCCATAAAATAAAATCTTCTCTTGTGGTGTATTGAAACATTTATTGAGGTTGCTTATGGATTAATATCTTCTATAATAGTATATGGGTGTATTTAATAAGTTTGTTAATTGACTATTATGCCCTATTCTGCTGTATTAGAGTGTCAGTGACTCTAAAACATGAACACCCCCCTCCCCCCATGCCTTTAGCATTTTCTCCGGCTCTGATGCGGCACCAGCTAAACTGCCCTTCCACCCAAAAGGGGGCGCCTCCACAGTTCATCTTGCAGAGCAGCGTCGCTCAGAGGCAGGTTCAGCCCATAGCTCTCCAGGTCACATCGCAGGACCATTCTCCACTGTCCCTGCTGACTGGTACCACACCTACCCCTGCCGCTGTCCTGTCACAACACTGCAAGGTGCATAATAGAACCACAATTACAATGGTTTTGGTTGGCAACATAATAATATATAAGTTATATGATTAAAAATACACAGTTCTAATTAGTGCATTAATAGAATAAATGGATACTCGTGGCAGACATGTATGTTCAGTTGTGTATGCACAGCATGAACAGCACTGGCAGTAAAGTTGAATGCTCTGCAGAAGCTGTGTACACATGTCAGTTAGAGGTCCCTACTGTTTGAATGTGAAACAGTGGAATGCCATGAAACATTTAAGATGAGTTGGAGTGATAAAGGATGGACTACTTTGAAATAAGTACAATTTCCAAAATTCCACTGAACATCTCTGGAATGAGATGGAGAGAGGAAGCTCCAATAAAGCACCTTTGGGGTGAGTTAAAGTTGTTAAGCTTCACTAATCATCTCTCAAACGAGTTGGAATGAAGAAGGTTCACTAAACAGATCTGGGATGAGGTACAGTAATGAAGCATTACTAACCACCTTTGGGACAAGTTAGAATCAAGACGCTTCATTGAACACCTTTGGGATGACCTGGAATGGTCAAGTTCCACTAAACAACTTGGAGATAAGCTGGATTGTAACGTTTAATTGGACTAGTTTAGGATGAATTGGAGCTCCATTGCATCTTTGGAATATGTTCATAATGATTAATTATTGGGAGGATCAGTGAACTTAGAACCCCCATATGCATAGAATTCTCATAAAGCTTCATTTAGGTGGGGCAGGGATATTTATAATGGCCTGTAATTTGGCCCATGTGGCATTGCCAAGCCTCGTCCCACCTGATATGCCCAAGAGAACTGATCTGACCTCATACTGTCATATTTAGGACACCTGACAAGCAATCCTATATAAATGTGCTCAGCCCATGAAGCACTAAATACAGCCACATTGTCTTTATAGGTCACCACATTTTCAGGACCTGTAATTAACATGTTACTCAACTACTAAAATATACACTATATTGGCAAGTATTCACTTACCCATGCAAACGATTGAGGTCAAGTGTTCCAGTCACTTCCATGGCCACAGGTGTATAAAACCAAGTACCTACGCATGCAGACTGCTTCTACAAACATTTGAGAAAGAATGGGTCGCTGTCAGGTGCTCAGTGAATTCTGGTGTAGTACCGTGATGAGACGCCACCTGAAAGTCCTGAAAGTCCTGAAATTTTCTAGCTACTAAATATTCCACAGTGAACTGTCAGTGGTATTATAATAAAGTGTAAGTCATTGGGCATGACAACAACTCAACCATGAAGTAGTAGGCCGCGTAAAATGACACAGCGGATGCTGAGGCGTATAGTGTGCAGAGGTCGCCAACTTCAAATGCAAAGCATCGGATGCAGTGGTGTAAAGCACGCCCCCATAGGACTCTTGAGCAGTGGAGACGTGTTCTCTTGAGTGACCAATCACACTTCTCCATTGATGGGCGAGTCTGGGTTTGGTGGTTGCCAGGAGAACGGTATTTGTCTGAATTGTGCCCAATGTGAAGTTTGGTGGTGGAGGGGTTTTTGTGTGAGGCTATATTTCAGGAGTTGGGCTTGGCCTCTTAGTTCCAGTGAAAGGAACTCTTAATTCTTCAGCATACTGTGATGTTTGAGGAGACTGGAGAGGCGGATACAGACGCAGATGAGGTTTATAGGGTTTAATAACGTCCATACACAAGGGGATAACAGAGGGTTTAAAAAGACACAGGAAACACGGAACAGCTGGAGAACATAATGCGACACAGGTGGAGGGCGGAGACATGGAACACATGACAAAAAGGTAAATAAAGACCATGTGGACTTGACAGGACAACGTAAACAATGACTTAGACAGGAAAGGATGAGCAGGGCGTGACACATACCAAAAGATTTTGGACAATTTTATGCTCCCAAAAACAGTTTGTGGACGGCCCCTTCCTGTTCCATTATGGATTGCGCCCCAGTGCACAAAGCAATGTCCATAAAGACATAGATGAGTGAGGTTGATGAGCGAGGTGTGGAAGAACACAGAGTCCTGACCTCAACCCAATTGAACACTTTTGGGATGAATTAGAGCAGAGACTGCGAGCCAGGCCTTCTTGTCCAACATGTCAAATATTGTGGAAAGACTTCTCAGAGCTGTTATAGCTACAAGTGATGGGCTGACATCATATTAAACCCTATCGATTAAGAATGGGATGTCACTTAAGTTCATATGCCTGTCTGAAGGCAGATGAGTGAATATATTTGGCAATATAGTGTAGCTGGAGAGTAAGACAATGGTATAACACATCCGGTGTAAAAAGCAGCCAACCCAAGAGGACAACAGCGCCTGCCAATGTCTTTTCAGTAGGTCAAACCTGGACAATCAACACAGTCTTCTTGCCATGGTATATAGGAAATACATAAGAGACAGAAAAAAAGAAAGTCAATAGGGATTTTTGGTTTTGGAAAGAAAAACACTAGCGAGCTCCAATCACTTTGACAGTGTATCACACCAATTATACACATAAACAAGCTCTGGATGTTGTTTTAAAGGAAATGCCTCTTCCATCCTTACGTCATGAGACATCAGTGTTGTATGACCTGTGACATTGTTTAACAATTCTTGGTGAGCCTGCACCAATTCCTAAATATTAGCAAGCTGATCTAGTAATAGTGACAGACATAGCTGCACATCCAAAGCCAGTAAATTTCCTCAGGGTCTGCCTCTGCCGGTACAAGTGGGCCTACAACCACACAACCAACGGGTAGGGATACAGCTCCACGATCCTAGTAGGCCTTCATGAAACTTATTTGACATGGTCTGTTAGCTTTGCGTCTGTCTTGGATACTAACAACAAAATTGCCCTGACGGACCTTGTGCAACCCTGAATAGAGAGTGTCCTTTCCTACTTTTGTCATTGCCAAATTCTCTTTAGCCAGATCACAAGCAGATCACAAGGGACCTTTACAAGTGGCACCATATTGCAGCCCTCAGCTTTGAACTGGAAGAAACTTTCTTTTACAGTTTTCAGACGATCTCTTATTTTATGTCCTTACAGTAATTCAAAGCGAATAAACACTGTCATTAACAGAGTCACAAATAGCAAACAAAAATTGCATAGCAGTGTCCCAAGGTCCAAGGTCTTAACTTGCTCAAAGGAAAATTATGATGCAAATATAACCCCTCCATGCATCCTCTCTTTTCTCAAAGTAACAGCTTCCCTACATAATAGGCCAAGCTTATTGTTTATAAACTGCTCTTTAACTAAGATTTCTTTTAAATTTCTTTGAGTTGTTTCTGATACCCACCAAGTTTTGCAAAGAATATATCTATCAACTCCACTTCTAGATTTTATATGACTTGGTTTTCTGCAATAATGCCAGATCTCTTCCCCAGAGACAGCAAATCATAATGGCTTTCTGACTTGGCCTTGAGATTAGCCAAATTATGGTCTTTCTATCAGACCCCTGCTGTCTACCAGTTTTACCTCTGTTCTAGCATGTCTTCCACCACCAAAACCAAATTGTTCTCACAACCTTGAAGCCTTGTGAGTAAGCTCATAGATATCTGGCATCATAGCTGCCTTGTTAACATCAGTACCCCATACGCTTGAAGTTTTACTTCTAACCTCACTTGAAACAAATCATCAAGAAGATTAGTGTAATGACACCACAGTCAATATGAGTCTGTTAATCTGCTACAAACCCTTGAGGCTAGTAGACCAAACTTACAACTGGGACATTGCTAATAGATAACCACCACACAAACAAACATACATACTAGCCCACAAACCAATCCTAACCAAACTAAACAAACACTGGCAACAAACAAAATCAATCTTAGAACAAGCTCCCACTTGTTAGAAATGTCAAGCTCCCAAGTGAAACAAAGTAGCCTGCCTAGCAAAGGTTTAAAGGTTGGCTAGCTAGAGTCCTGTGTTGCAGTTACCCAGCATGGTAGTAAAGTGTTCAAAGCAGAAAAGGGGAAAATGATTAAAGACACAACAGTAGGATAACAATTTCTGGTCATTTAATGAGGGATGCACCATTACTCTAGCACATGTTCTACTACTAGTCACCACACCAGAGGTCATCCTTTTAAAGACACGACCCATCCTGTGTATTGGGATCTCAGGGAGCAGAGAGACCCTCTGCAGTGGATGAACTATGTGCTGTGGAAGTGTATTGTCTACCTGAATACACCTAACCTAGTTTTAACCTTTTTGAAAAAAGGCTGTCTCGTGTGCTGCTCCTTTGGACCAGCCAGCCAGTCAGAGCTTAGCTCAGCATCCAACTGTAGTGGCATCCACCTCCACAGTTCCATCAGCCAGTCCAACTCTACCAGACCCTCCTCCACTTCACCTGGGACCAGCGGTGGACACTCTGTGCCAGACTCAGTCCCTCAGCTGTCCCCCTTCACCGCCCCCACTGACCCTAGCGCTGCCCAGGCTACCCAGTGTGCCTCCTCCAGCCCCTGTACAGAGACTGTCCCTGCGATCCATCCATACCCTGGCCGTCCAGTCTGCTATCAGAGGATGAGTTGCCTGTAGCTGAGGCTCTGGCCCAGCTGTCGTTCCAGAACCTTCCACCCCCACAGACTGCTGCTGTTGACCTAAAGGTGCAGCCAAACACAAATGCGGATGCTGCATCAGTGAGTCTGACCTTTTTTTGGATAAAAAAGGAACAGAATACAGGCTTTAAGATGGATGTTACTATCTGTATGACTAGACTAGACCGATTTTAGAGGGGGTGCCAAATGGGGCACTTCAGCCAGAGGCTATAGGTAAGATATTTTATTAGAAAGTATTTATTATAATTTGATCAACTGAGTGTACAGAAGCTGTTGGTGTGCCTGCAAGGACTTACCTTTGTGCTTCTCCTGAGTTTTTGAATAATTAAATGCATGTAAATGCCCTGTTACACAAAAATACGCTAATATTTTTACTGTTGCTCTGCTGGAGTTAAACTGCTCAAACCAATGTGAAAAAAGTAAATTGTAGGGCTTAGTCTGGTGTCAATGAATGTAACCAAAATTCATAGTGCACAAGTCTGTTTTTGCTTCTTATCATTAGTATCTAACAGTCACTCATGTCAACAGCACTCTAAACATGCATGAAATACTAAAATACTAGTTAATGTTTTATCAATTTCATTCATGCACATTCCAAAAAAGTTGAGACATGTACAATTTAAGACTAGGAACACAGTCAAATGTTCACAAAACAGTTTAAAAAGACATTCACGACGGGGTAAAAAGAGCATCTGGGAAAGGCTGAGTCTTCCAAACTACAAATAAATGACCTTCTACCCCATAGATGACACTGCATTAACAACATATTGGCTCATGAATACTTTGACAAACTGCTGTCAGTAAACACTGATTACTGCATATTGAAATGCAAGTTAAGACTGTACTATGACCAGCATAAGTCATATATCAATATTGTTCAGAAATGCTGTCGACTTCTTATCTAAAATGGAATGACGCACAGTTAAAACGTGTGTCATGGAGCCAAACCTTTAGGTTGGAAATAATGGACATCATGTTCTCTGGAACAAAGCAGAAGACCATCAGACTGTTACCAGCGTAAAGTTTGAAAGCGTCTGTCATGGTATGGGGTGTATTAGTGGGTAACTTGTATATCTGTGAACGCACCATTAACTCTGAACACATTTTGTAGCAACCGAAACATCAAAGTTTATTTCAAAATGAAAACATTCTGCATGTGTTACAACAGAATAGCTGCCTAATCAGAGCATACAGGCGCTACACTGGCTTGGCATTAAAAATGTGTGGCGCCTGAAGCTCAGTGTGCAACAATGAAGGCTTTTTACAGTTGCACAGCTAAAGACTTGCCTAACAAGACAATGCCAATAAATTATGGTTTCAAAACTGTATCTTCAGTTTTTTGGATCATGGTATATTAATCAAATTGGGTTTATAACAGGCAAGCTTGAAAAGTTTCGCAGTTTCTCTACTGAGAAACAAAAAGAAACATAGGCAGTACAGGACAACCACTTAAAAAGAAGTGATAGACCTATTAGGATGAACAAACCTATGCATGATTGACTTAATAAACAATCAGCTACCAGCCTCATTGGGGTAACAGTCAGATTTTTGCAAGGGGTTGGTGCCTCTCCACATCAGACATGCCACTATATGTCATGCACTTTCTGACATGTTATAGATAACAGAGGACTTAAAAACCCAGCACAAGCAAATCATGATTTAGTGTGTTATGCTTGCTCTTGGTTTATAAGCATCCACTGCTGTGTTAATATGATACACTGTCCTCTTTATATATATATGTATATGTATGTGATTTGTGTAATGTAACAGTAGCAGCAGCCAGCTTGAAGCCTGATAGGTTTTTTTTGTCCATTTTTACAACACAGCATGAATGTAATGTGTACATAAGCTTTTTGTCTTGTTCACTACATAAAATGAGAAATCTGGTTAAATTCTGATTTTCCTAATGTTTAGAAGGATGGAGCTGGTGTGGAAGTTTTGAGAGGAGAGGAACGGAAAAGTCCAGACATGAGCAGGACCACAGCACTTGCCCATACAGAGGAGCCACGGAACTCCTGCCGAGACACTACACAGCCAGAACCATGTACAGGTGCCTTTGATAGAGCAGCGCCAAACCATAGTAAAAGGGGCAGTAAAACAACTGCAAGAACAATAAAAGTCATACGCCCCTTATACTTCCAGTAGTGTATAACAATTTGTCACAGTGACTGTGTGATGATATGATATGAATATTATAAAGCACTTTTGATTGAAACAGTAGAAGTCACATCTGTAGTGTATTGCAGCATCTGTCCTAAAGGTTAAATGAGCCAGATAGCAATAAAAACACTAATTGAAGTGATTAGATAAACCTTGTGTGCACGTTGTACTTTTTATAGTACACAGATTTTTAAAATCCTGATTTTTCAGTTGAGAAATGTGGAATAGCTGAACATGTCTGTTTCTAAATTCTCCGACAACCTTTCCTGTCATTAACAGGCCCGTTGGCGTCGTCCTGTTTACAGCCCAGCAGAAACGTGATCCTGTCAGCGGAGGACGCAGCATCCACATCCCCTCCTCCCTCCCTAAGGCCTGCGGTAAGAAGCTCCAGCAGCAGCCTCCCCTCAGCCAACCAGCGGCCCCCACAGGCCAGCGTTAGACCACACATCCTCACACACCTCATAGAGGGCTTCGTCATCACAGAGGGGCTGGAGCCGTTCTTGGTATGTCCACCTGGAGGCACTGCAGACATTCCTAGTCACTTCTACCACCATGCCTAAATAAAAGTGCTTCAAAATTTTTACACATTTATTATCTCTCTGATAATACTACTAGGAAATACAGTTCAAATATTTCCTGAAACTGTAGAGTCCGCCCTCAGGATTCTGTCTTATTGCAAGATCATTTGTAACTCCCATTTGGAGTTCTGAGGCAATAAAGAGGTGTTGAGATGCACATGATCTGCTTCTCACTATGTGTAATTGATGGATTCGTGTGTCAGTGTACATTCTATGTGAAACTGACCAATGGACACTCAGGACTTACCCATTACGTCCTTCACCCGATATCGAAGACACGAGGCATGCAAAGAAGTTTCTGCAACGTGGTTTTGGAAATTAGAGCTAAAAATAACAGACAATTTTAATATGAAACAAGATGAAAATGAAGTGCACAAATGACCTTAGACCCCAGAGGGTTAAATCATTTAAATGATGTTAAATCATTGTGTTAAATCATTTAAAAACTAAATTGCCAGCTAAAGAAGAAGGACACCCTGCTGTAAAACAAAGAGATTGATTCAGCATGTATTGAGGAACACCAGCTGGTTGAATTGTGTTCAGTGTTCGCTGTGGCAATAGAGCTGCTGGTTGTAGTATTATGTATGTAAACACTGTAGCTAAACTAATCATATAGAGTGAAATATACTTACCTATGTCACATTAGGCTTCTTTCCCTGTCTGTCTCTGCCTTTGTTTACACGCTCGTGTCATTGGTCCGTGTGCTGCTGTTTGTTTTGGTTGCTTTGCCCCTTCTTTTCTTCGCCCTCTTTTCATGCATCGCACCTACTCCTAGTTTGTGGCTTCTCCTTGTCCCAGGTGTTCCTAGTTTCCGGTGTGCTCTTAAACTTCTTATTTGCTTCTTGTGTTTGTCTGGCATTAAAGTTACGTTAATGCTATGTTGTTTTGGTGTTACATAGTTATATTGTTGTCCGGTCATTGTTATATCTGTTAATCTGTTAATCTGTTGTTTTGTGATTCTGTTCCCATTTTAGTATGGACTCCAATAAATGGCACTTGCACACCTATCCACCTTTCGTGCCTGTTGCCCATTACAGTCCGTGATCATTTCCCCTAAGAGAAGCATCCATGTCTTCCTTCAGTGGAGGAAATACTTTTTTGTATTTTTTTGAGTATTTGTATTTTTTGAGTTTGTATAGTGGGTTTTCATGGACGAAAAAAAATTGTGAAATTGTGAAAATCGAAGTGCCTGTATAGTTCTATTTAAGTCTCTCTTGAAGTACCTGGGGAAAAAACGATTGATTGATTGATTGATTGATGATTAAATGATTGTAGCAAGACTTTGTTGATTTTGGAACTATTACCATTAATTATATACGTATTTGTAAATATTGACTTGAGCTGTCCGAAGTTCTATTCTCTGATACTAATTGCGGATTGAGGAATTAAACAACAAAGTCAGACTTAAAATAAAATAAGTTTGATTTTAGGAATGTCCTTTTGCCTCAAAATGCTCCACCCGTCCACATACTAGGTTATTTGTGTCATGACAGATGCGTTTTTTTCCGCAGGTGGGCCGAAGTCCCCTGGGTAAGCAGCAACAGGCTCAACTGCCCGAGGACAGAAAGCTGCAGGAGAACAGAGAACCAGAACACCACTTCCTGCCAGACACTGAGCAGCCAGAAAACTCTTCAGAATCAGACATGGACAACACACCTGCAGAAGAGGGTCTGTCATCTTTGCATCAACTACATTTAGGCAATTAGCTTGATACAGTGATAGACATTTAAGATAATTTGCCAAAAAAAAAAATCAAAATTTACTCCCAATCCCTCTATTCCATTACAGGTTACTTAACCCTAACCCTAGTTTTAACACAATGGACTTGAATAACTTAAGGAACCGGTGTTGTTTATTTTTATATCTGAACTATTACGCAAATATTGATTTAAGTCTAACTATGCCTTATTTCTGAACGTGTTTGTGTGTCATGTGTTGGTGCGTTCTCAGAGAGGTTGGAGGTTAATTCGTTAGCTCTGCTGCAGTGTGAGTTCTGTGGAAAGAGGGGATACACACGCACTTTACTCCGCTCCAAACGCTTCTGCTCTACAACCTGTGTCAGAAGGTACACTCACAACAACACACTGTCACTCACAGCAGAAAACTAAAAAAAAAAAAAAAGTCTTCATATGCCCAACTGTCATCATCAAAAATCAATTCTTCTTAAACTTCGCTCAATTAATGTATTAAGTATGAATCATGAATCATTTAGTGTGTAATATGGATAAGTATTTACTATTAGTCATGCAATATCTACTGTTAATTTTTCAGTATGTATTATGAAGTATTCAATAATTACTATTAATTATATAGTATCTACTATTAATTATACAGTTTCTACTATAAATTATTGATATATACTATAATTATTCAGTATCTACTATAAATCATTAACAATTTACTATGAATAATTCTTTATCCACTATCAACTATTTGATATCTACAATGAATCATTCACTGTCCACTATGAAACTAATGTAAGAAACTAGAAACTAATCTCTAGTTGCCTTTTTAGATTTTCTGTGTTCCTCTGTCTGTCCAGCTTCAACTTTAGCTCTACAAAGCGCCTGGCTGTGTTGAGGGCTCACAGGGTGATCTGCTGGCCGAACAGGCCAATGGGCCGCAGGGGTAGACCACCGAGCCGCATGAACCGCACCCACCGAGAACACTTCTTCAGACAGGTCAGAGAATGACCAGCATGTTGTGACAACATTTGCAAAATAGACCTTATAAATACACCAATGAAAGCGATGAAGAATGGCGGAGAAAGTTACAGCCGCTTGCACTGCGAAACTAAGTAAAAAAGAAAGAAAGAAAGAAATAAAGGTTTAAAAAAATGAAATAAAGAAAGTGGTAGAAAAGGCTTCAAGATGTGTATACTGTTGTAAACGCTTTCTCCAAGGCTACCGTGCTGCCTTGTGTTCATTAAGAGACCAATGATTTCAAAGCAGTTCATGACGTCAAGATGAATAGATATTGGGTGATGCAACAAGACAATGACCCAAAGGACCCAAAACTAACTAAAGAATAAGATTTGTGTCTTGGAACTCTGTTGAGAAGTGGGTTGTGCAAGCAAGTCATCCCAAAAATATTGATGAACTGGAACACCTTTGCAGCAATTAAAGGTCCGAGATTCCTCTTCACTTCCTCTTGCAGCTACGGCTTAATAAGCTCAAAGGTTCACTTACTATTACTAGTCTGCTCTGTGGCTGTTTACTCAATGTGCACATCAAACAACATTAAATAGTGTTGCATGTTGTTAGTTTAGTTAGATTGTGTCTATAATCGTGATGACAAAACCTTATTTTATTAGTAATCAATGCAGAAATCCAGGTAATTCTAAAGGGTTCACATGTTTTCTTGCAACTGTAATGTTTAAACTCAAAAGTGTACATTGGAATATACATACACTTTCAATTGAATGATGATGACCAATATATTGCCCTACAACACAGAGTTTTTTGTTTCATAATTGTGTAAGAGTAAAATATACAATGTAATAATGTTTGTGAAGCAGAAATCTTGTCTGTGTCACTAATGTTTCAGCTGCAGGGGTCCTACAGTACAGACGATACCCAGCAGGCGCCCATTTTACCCCGAGCCAGAGAGGATGGCTGTGAGGATGAAGACTTCCCAGGCCCCATGACCACCAGGCTGCGTCTGCAGGCAGAGAAGGAGAGAGAAAGCGAACGGGAGGGAAGACAGAGGGAAGACTGCAGCAGCTCCACTGGCCTTCTGGACTGTTCTCCAGCACTGTGGAGTGTGGAGCAGGTCTGCTCTTATATCACCTCCTTACCAGGTACCTACAGACACTTAACAACAGCCAGACAGATCACAGTTAGAGTCATCTGTGTACCAGAGGGCTCAGTCAAGGCATGAAAAGAAGAGCTTTTAGTAGCATAAGTGAGCACAGAGGAGCATGGGGAAGGTGTTTCTAATGAAGTCACCAGTGAATACATTCACGGTAGATGTTTCTAATAAAGTTCTTTCTTTCATTCTACTGCCCTATAAATGAACATCCTCATCCGTGCAAACCATGTGACAACGCTGAAGAGTAGCACTGTAGCAAAAAAACAGCTGATGTGATAATTAATGTTTTTTGCTTTCCTTTCCATTCCATACACAATCAGCCAAAACATTAAAACCAGCTTCTTGTATTTACACACATTGTCCATTTAATCAGCCCCACTTACCATATAGGAGCACTCTGTAGTTCAACAATTACAGACTGTAGTATACTGCATACCTCTTTCCTCTTTTACTCTGTTCTTTAAAAGGGAACCCCGGCTGGTAACACTTGTAAGCCTTAATATGGTGTAATGATGTAATATGGTGTAAATTATTAAGACACGTTGTAAAAAATCACATAAAGTAACAGATTTCTTAGATTTTCTGTAATTGACGTGTGCAGCGGGTAGTGACGTCAAAAGGTTCAAGTAACCGTCCGTCGCGCTTGAGCATAGCTACTGGTTAGCCTTTGCAGTTTGAACACAACATTTCTGATATTGGCAGCGACAACACACAGCATGCTAGTCAAAAATGATATTGAACAAAGAATCGTAGTGGCAGGAGTGGGACACAGTGCATCAGTTTTGACTGAGGAGGAGATTGTCTTTTGAAAGGAGCAGGAAACATTCAAGGCAAGTATATAGCTAGATAAACTGAACGGGAGTTTCTCTTAGCTATAAAAGTTGTTTATTACTGAAGTAGTAAGTTGACTACTAAGGCTGTACCTTCACGTTCAGGATCCAGAAACGAGGGAGAAGCAGCTGACACTAACAGTAAAAGTTGTTGGCACTGTTGCCAACTCTTCAGGAAGGAAAGTCACTATTGGCTGTCCCAAAAGTTGCTAGAAGTCGCTTAAATGACGTAATCGCCTAATTTGCATAATGGTCTATTTGAAGAAAAAACGTGGGAGAGACAAAAAGTGAGTAAAAAACACCCTAAGTATGTTATAACTACACATGAACTCTGAATAAGGAACTTCTTCTGTGTATTCTTTTTTTTGTTGCCTTTGAAATAGGCCGGGTCACACTGAAGAATTTCCCTCTGGGATTAATAAAGTATCTATCTATCTAAGACGCATTTATATTTACATCCTGCTCTGTCGATAGGGGGCGGGGTCAGTGGCGGGGGAGGAGATTAGAAAAGAGCATCTACTCGGACAGTCGCCACCTGCTTCTTACATGAACATTGGCGGATCTCGCGGTGTTTGCGCTCTTTACAGCTGATGAAATGGACGCAATATAAAAATAGTAGAAATGAGAAAAATAGATCCAAATAGTGCTATAGTGTTATAAAAAGAATATGTTGAATACTGCATGAAAAGGAACTTGTAAGCTTACTAGATAAGATAGTGTTAGTGTAAATATTCAGAGCGCAAGCTGCAGTTACAAACAAATGCTTGTGTGCATCTAAAGTTGTGGGAGTGTTTCACACAGAAACACAACAGTGTGGTGCTCTGTCAACTCTCCACAGTGGAGATGATCACAACAGTACAACTGCTATGCTTGAGCACTTGAAGCACAAACATCCTATAGCGCTTTGTCAACACAGCAGCATGACAGCACCGGTTTAATTGTTTTTTGTATTTTAGCAGATTATTTTAAGAATAACACATGCAACATGTTTCTTTTAGTAGTGTCACTTGAAAAGTCGCATTGCTAACCATCCTGTGTAGATACCTAAGGCTGTTCTTGATACCGCGGGAGCTATGAGCTATGGGAGTTATGGGGGTCCAGCCCTACTAGAGAATGACCAACACAAACTGTGCAGCCATCATCTCTGACTTTTCCTCAACACAATGGACCAGCAATGTAGGCATGTTTAATTGCGTGGACAGTGAGTGGACACAGTGTTGAAAAACTCCAGCGGCACTGCTGTGTCTGATTCACTCGTACCACCAAATTAGCACTTAAATGTGCTATTATGTCCAAATTGAAATCATCCAGAGGTTCTTATTATAAATTGTGGATGTGTTTGCATGTCTTGCAGGATGCCAGGACATGGTAGCTGAGTTTCGTTCACAGGAGATTGATGGGCAGGCTCTGCTGCTGCTGACTGAAGAGCATCTAATGAATGCCATGAACATCAAACTGGGACCAGCTCTGAAAATCTGCGCCCATATTAACTCCCTTAAACAGCCATAGACACAACAGATTCCTACAGCAGCCAGTAGGGGGCTTTACTCTGAGCTTAAGTTACCTTTAACTTGTCAGTGTGCTGAGCAGGCACTGCACAAGTAATAACTAATAACTTTTTTAAACCTATTGAATTTAAAGCATAAAAACATTTACACAACCCATTAAACCTCTCATCCCAAATGTAGTCAGTCAAGGAATTTGTATTTACTTTTTTTTAGTTTTAGTGCTAATGTAACTTGTGTTATCAATTAGCATGGTGCTAAGTGCATACCTAAATCACCACAAACCACTTGGAGTTGTTCAGTAATCTCTAATAGACTATGTGGTTTTTGACACATATAACACACAGTTATCTATAAACATTGAAAAAGTAACTGCTACTGTACTACTAATGCATTGTACTTAGTCTATGTTTATAGATAATAGTCAGAAAGCACATAATTAAGTCTTTCAGAGATTACTCAACAACTCCGTATGACCTGAGATAATTTTAGGCATGCAGTTAGGCCTGTCAGTTACTAACACAAGCTAATATTAACAGGCAGTTACTTAAGTCTCTTAGACTTACCGCTACAACTCAAGAACATCAGACACTGCTGATTGACTACATTTGTTAAAGTGTTAATACTGTGTGTTGTTTGGCTTAACTATTAAAGTTATGAAGCTGTGGTGTGAATGTAATAAAAGAGTGACTCCTCCATCCTAGCCTCAGGATGCCCACTTGGCTGAACCTTACTGAAGCCAGCAGCCAAAATTCTGAATCCTGAGTATTCTGGTGGAGGTTAAAACAATATCCATGCGTTCCGATTTGAAGTTCACTAATTAAAGACAGTTTGTTCAGTTCTGCTCGTTTTGCACAGACAAAAAAAGAGTTGATATTTATATATTAAATATACTTAAATTATGGCCTTCTGTAATGTTTGAGTTCATGTTGCTAGCAAACAGACCAACTGTTAAATTCTACTTACTGGTATTAAACAGTGAACATGAGCAGTGGCTTACAGTAAAGAATGCAAAAGCATATCTGTGTTAGTGACCACTGGTGTAATGACTGGGTTTCAAAGAGTCATTGTAAAAGACTGTTAAATACAGAGTTGTTTTTTTTTTTTTTTTTTTTTTTTTTTTAAGATGTTAGTAACAGTACTATGTGTATTGTAATTTCTTTGGTTAAAAATAAAGATTGTTTGGTAAATATTGTATGTGATGGTATATTTAGCTGTGTATGTAGGTTTACAATTGATAAAACTTAAGTGATAGATTGCATTAATTTTCTAGAAACACTGCTTATAGTGTTGCAGGACATATAACGTGACCATTCTGATAAACTGACCAAATGTGCACCTATATAATAAGAGTTACAGATAAAACGGCCAATGAGTATAGATACAAAGTAGTTCATAATAATCTGTGTTGAGTTCCTAAAAAGAATATTTAATTGTCCCCATGCAGCATAACAGGTGTTCTGTTAAAGGAGGGAACTAAAACTCTTGAATACAATTAGTGATCAGGCATCTACTTTTTGGAGAAAGGAAGGACTTAATAAAATGAAAGTTTTTAAATAAAATGTGGGAAAAAACATTTGTGGTTAAATGCCTTGTTGGGCATAGCACTCGTGCATCAACACATAGTGATAAAAGAATGAACACCGATTTTATCATTCAGTCAGAGCTGCATTCTGCATACATCAACATCCTCCATAAAAACATGTTCTGGCAAGCAAAAACAGTCCACTCATACTGTAGTGCAGATAGTAATAGTCATTAAAAAAAGAGTATATTTAATTTGATGTCTAGTGACACTACTGGCATTATGCTATACTGTTTAAGAGGAATTCCACTCATTTTTTTTAGAATTTTGTGTATAATTCAGTGTTTAAGAGTGTCAAAACCAAGTCATTTAGAGTGCTTTGGTGTGAAATTGCCCAGATTTCTTTATGGGCACCAGGTGTCTAACAACACAAATATATAGCCATTTTATTCACTGTCTAAAACCACCACCATGTAAGTTTGAACACACCATAATGATGGTAAAATGGCAATAAATTTACAACAAAACATGTTTTCTGTATTTATCCCTTCACCATGAATTCAATTCCATTACCAAACCTGCCAACCTTGGAAAAAAATTTTGAGTAGCAATTTCTTGTGGTGGGGCGCAGCACAAACTTACTAAGCACATAGTACCCATTTACATCACCGTATCTAGTTATTATGACTGTGAAGAAAACAAGAACTATTTTAATGAAAAGGCAATATATTTCAGTTTTTTGTACTTTAATACACTTCGTTTTTTACCAAGACATTTGACTTATGGTAACTGAAAATCCCTAAAAATATGTCCCTTAAACATAACTGAAAATGGTTAAGGCCTATGGCATACTATGCGTTTTAAATACATTGGACATTATAAAAAAAACAATAAACCTCTACTTTTTAGAAGATATTAACTGTTCTTTCAAGACAATACAATATTACTCTAAATTGCAGAACACTGCAGCATAACAATCCTGATACCTAATCACAGAGGAAATGTACATTGTTTGATTATAATAATTCTGCAGTCAGTGTACAGAGAATATTTTATTGTCATATTTCAATCTAGTTATGCCCAGTCACTCTGGAACATTCTGACAGACTTTCAAAAACAGTATTTTGCATTAACCATTGGCAACAAAAAAATTAAACAGTTTGTGATTAATATAAAATTTAACTATTGCCTGAATAAACCATGGACTGATATCTGTCTATATATTTAATGTGTTAACTCACAGTTATCACTAAAATACACTTGAACATGGTGGTGATATTGGATGCCATTTACTTAAAAACTGTACAGTAGAATCACTTCATATGTCACATGTACATAGTAATATAGACTTTGAACTGATATCTGTTGACTTGACGGACTACCTATTAGAAATTGCTATTTTATAAAGCTGTAAATTTTACTTGTGAACCCTTTTCTCAGGTCTGCATGTCCAATGACAAGTGTATACAAGTGTATTGCAGCCACACTCACATTTAATGTGCAGCTAGTTCAACTGCGTTTTGGTGACAGGTCGCTGGCTTAATCGGAGTTTAAAGTTGATGCTCATAAAAAACAAAACCACCCCAATCCAATACTCAAGCACAAATAATTTCACTCAAGCACAGAAAGCAGTTAAAGGTGATTCACGTGGCGCGCAAGGACAGCTATCAAATCGAGAATGTAAAAAGGCATTTTGAGCACGTTATGATGATAAATACGCACGCAGGACTTCTTTCTGTGCTTACGAGTTTTACATTTACACATGACAATTGTTAAAACTTGCAGGTTTATATTTTGCATCTTGAGTTTTTGAGTCACCTAATTTTGACATTGACAATTCACAATTCCCATACACTGCCAGTTACATTTGAAACAATGTTTAGCACCGTCCTCCCTTGTAAAACCAATCAGGTTTGATGGACCGAGAGGGATGAAAACCAATTACGTTACTTTCGTTTTGCTGGCTCCCCGGCTCTCCACCTGTAGCCTGTTTGAAGAGTTTTTAAAACTAGCGCTACGATTGGTCGAAATCTTATTTTCCCAACAGGTTGCTGCCCAATGCAGTTACACCCATAGACGAGTTGCCTAGTGCACGAATGCACAGACAGTTGAACTCAAAGCCATCAATGACTTTTCTCGTATTCTGGACTGACAAATCGTAGCAGCGTAGTTTCATGTCTAAATGCGTATCTGCTGTGCCATATACATAAAGGTTGGCAGGCCTGGCAGTCAAAGAACTGATGGAATCCCACATTAAAGGGCATATCATGGACAATGTTTTGAAGAGTGTTTAATGTAATAAGTTTGTTTACTAATAAGTTTATTACTATTAGTATTTAATTAAATAAAGTTTATACTTCAAACCATAAAACTCATCTTGTGCTGTCATGAAAACCATGCCATTTACATATCATTTACTCCAGCAGCTTGGCCCCACCCATTTATGCTTAAGTTATAAGGAGTGTATCAGCTCTTTAATATACATCAGTCTAAAAAGACATGGTAACAGACACAGCCTGTTCTATGTGATCGGTTTGTCATAAAAAACAAAAAACCCACTCTTTTTGTTGCATAAAACTGCATATATTATGGACTTCAGAGGAAAATAAAAGTACAAAAAAAAACAGCTGGATTTGAGCCCTTTACATGTAATTACATATTTACATAATTGATTGTGCACTTAAAACCAATCATGGTGCCCTTTTCCACATATTATCTAGTATCCAGTTTATCATTACATTTTACATCTGTGTTGCTTATATTGCTGGGTTAAAAAGTTGAGA
Source organism: Megaleporinus macrocephalus (assembly GCA_021613375.1). Lineage (NCBI taxonomy): Eukaryota > Metazoa > Chordata > Actinopteri > Characiformes > Anostomidae > Megaleporinus > Megaleporinus macrocephalus. The sequence goes on from CM038708.1 coordinate 38,051,437, forward strand.
ACATGACTGCTTCAGGACTGCTTTATTAAAAAAAAAATTACATTAATAAGAACATTTACCTTTACGGTCACATGATTGTAAATTATATCCAAGTGTGAGTGCAGGGAAGTGGACGCAGCAGGCGCAGCTCCAAAGAAAGTTAGAGCTCTCTTTGCTGCAGAACAAAGGAAATGTCCATTACTGTGCTCATCTGAGCTCCACCAGTCAGGTGTGATCATGCCGATGACGTGGCCGCTATCGCCTTCACCTTCATCTGCTGTTCAATCATCATATCAAACTCCTGACGTTCCCTACAGAAGATAGAGATAAGCATACACAAATTTGACAAAAATTCATTTTAAAGGGCCCATTATTGTGAAAAACCAAGCTTTTTAAATACAGGACTTCAGCGTAGTATGTAAACACTGAAGTCTTAAAACCTAGAGTTTACTTCCCATCCAGTACATATATGGAAGCTATTAGGAGAAAGTCACAAGACTAACATTTACATATATCTAACAATTTGGCCTATTAAAGTATAGCCCAGCTCAGTCACACTGACATGATGAGGCCCCAACCTGTTACTGTGGCGCGGCCCTTGCCGATATTTCTCCTCAGCTTTGTCGAGAGATATCCGGTCCACTTTAGCTATGGCACAAATAATAGCCTGGGAGAGAGAGGGGGAGAGAGAAATAAAATAGGACAACAAAGATAAAAGAGACAACAAAGGAAAGAGAGATAAGGTACAAAGTTTTTCTTTTATGTTACAAAGCATTTTATCAATAATTCGAGTTTGAAAAAACAGCAAGCATACACTATGTAATGTCATGTTATATCTTTTAGCGCATTTTCATTCTATCACCTGCAGCCATTGTGTGTTTTTCAATCTATAAACAGGGAGGTAGAAAAAGTCTAGCTGTTCTCTGACAATAGCGCAAACCAGCTGGACAGTTAGCCGAGTCAGCTAGCGTTATTATGAAATGTTATGTCATAACATTTTTGATTGTATTGTTAGGCTCTAGTGGCTCACCTCAGGCAGGAGTACATCCAGTATGAATCGGATGCGGTCTGTGTTCTCCACACCTGTGCTGGTTTTGACCGCAGCCTCACATAATTTGTGCAGGTAAGAGTACACCTTATCCACCTGCTCCTCATCCTCCAGGTACAATCCCCCCACCTCACGGCTGCAGCTTTGCAGCGTGTGCAGGAACTTAGACGGTTCCTGACCACTGATCACCGCCTGGGGAAGGTAGGGGAGCAGGGTTTGTTTATGATTCAAATTCAAAATGTAGCAAATTAATCCTTCATTTAATTCAGCACCTTCAACACTGCTGCATTATTAGTTTTTGATTAAAACACTTGATATGTGGCTAACCAAAACTATTATCAACATCAGCTATAATACACAAAAAGATAAAAACAGAAATATCAATAAAACTATTTTACATGCTGAATGGTATAAACAATTGCTTCAACTATTTCTTGTTCCCTTTAGACACATTCAACTATGCTTCTGTTTTAAATTCCACCCATAAAATTAACAATAGATACACCACAATAAATCAGATGCTTAAATATACAAATCATTATACCATCTTAAAAACACTGTATATATTTCAGATTAAATTCTTTTTATAGGTCAAAAAGAAAGAAAACAACAATGAGAACAAAAGTGAAACCAAAATGAAAACAGAGCATCATTCAATCTAAATCATGCAGAAGCAATGATAATTTGCGACACCATTCTGCATTATAAATCACTATCACTGAGATATATCACTGAGATATAAATATCATTCAAAGCAGTTTGGTGTCAAATATTCCATTCCAAAGAAACTTGCCAAGACTGTAATTGTTCACAGTAGTCTACAGGACGGATATGAACTAGATGTCTGCCTCCATCAGAAAAGTTATTACATGAAAAAATGATGAATATGCTGCCTGATGCATGAGACATTTCCTTATGATGGTTTTGAGACAAAGTTGCCCCTAAAATCATCCAGGATGCATTCAGGGCATTGTGAATAAAATAGGCCATAAGGAAAACAAATTAGTTTCAGATTTATCATCAATAATGCAGTAAAGTAACATTTGTGGCAGTAGCATCAGACTCTCTAAAACTTAAATTCAGCCACACTTAAATATCTTAACTTGATTATGTTCAGGTAAAAAAGATAATCTGGGTAAATTAGAATCTGAACTGGATATTCCTTAAAATAAGTGCAAAATGAGTCTTTTCAGCTGTTTGTTTTCTGCCACAAGCTTTGCTAAACCGTAAAAAGCAACTGAACTAGTTTTACTGAACCTAAAAAAGGTGTTCATGTTTGAACCCAGAAAATAAAAAAACTTCTTTGTTCCTGAATGTGTGCAGTAAGAGACTTTGAATGAGTTAAACTGTTGACATTCAGATGTTTATGAAAACAGCTTATGGTTTCATATAACTGGTCAAAGAAATGTTCGGCGAAAATTTTAATTTACAGTTTTTCCCCTTACTACAAAGTGGCATTATCAGAATCAGCAGCTGAACTCCCACAGCAAAAGGAAATAGAAAAGCGTGTTGAGCTTTAACAACGCAGATGGCCAAATACACAAAGTACTTGGTCATATAATTTAATGTAGCCAGACGAACGTGTGGAAACTTGCTGTTGCTGTAGTGGTTTAATGCGTTCAATAAATTGTATAGTGGGCAGCAGAATGTAACTGCACCGTTTAAGGTGTAACAGGGAGAAATGGCTGACTGTAGCTTCATGCGGTTGGTAAAAATGAGTATTGTATTTTATGTTACTGAAAATAACCAACATGAGAAAGGATGTAGATTGTCTCTCGTCTTTATGGCAGGTATGGGGACAGAAACTCATACATGTCAGTGGTGTTTGGGTTCTTTAGTGCCGTTTTAAACACGCTCAGATTGTAACTTGGATAGTCTACGCATGCTCAATGTGGTCATCTTCTGCATTATGTATAAAATGAAAGTACTAAATATACAGATATTTGCAATATATTTTACAGCCCTAAATTCATCATACCATTAAGCGGTTGTCTGCTCCATGTTTCTTTACTATGAAGTCCACTAGCCTTTCGTTGGCACGGTTACGGGCAGCCTGTGAGCGGTCAGGCAGAAGTTTTTTTGAGCGTCCTCCATTGGGCTGTTTGTTCCACTCCTCATTGGGTTCTCCTGCTTGTTCCCCCTCACTGTCCTGCTCCTCATTCAACATCTGCTGGCTTGGAAAGGCTAGCTCAGATGAACCTTCAGGGTACCGCCTCCTCACAGGACAACCTGTTAATCACACATCAGTACAACAGCCAATCAGGGTAGGCTTTAATTGCAGCGACTAAATAATACATAACCAATACTAAATAATTTATAGCAATTATTGAATAGTTTAAAGTAGTGAACAATCAACTGTAAATACTGAATAGTTACAATATTATTTATCTTAAATACTGAATAACCCATAATACTTAACAATTCATAGCAGGTGCTGAGTAACTGATGTTAAATGCTGACGTTGATGTTACATTTATAATATACAAACCTTTTTCCAAAAAACAATGATAAGCAGTCATTTAAACCCTATATTTAAAAAAACTGTTCAAAGAGAACATAACAAACAGATATTCTGAAAATATATGATATTCTGTTTTGAATATGATGCCCGAATCATGTTTACCACCGATTTCATCACCTCCTCTTTTAACAACACAATGTAGGTGTTCTGTAACTGAGACCAGTTGCAGTAGTTTTAAAGTGAAATCCATTCTTACTTGACATAGCATTTTAGCTACAGTTCGGGGTAGCTAAACAGTGTAGCTACAGTTCATATGTCACTACATACAGAGTATTTCCTAATAATTATTGATTACAGTTCAATCCATTCAGTTTCTAAATCAATATTTCAATAATACTAACAATAATATCTACAGAATTAAGTGACCTGTGAGAAATCAAATTAAGAATATCACTCTACCAGTGTTGTAATCATGTATGGCTAATTTAAAAGAGAAAGCTGTTAAAAAAATCGAATTAACTTAATTTCGTACTTTCATTTTCTGACATGTTTGGTGTAATCATCCTTTGCTTCCATATGCTACTGCTGCTGTCTCAAATCAAGACTGCAATGCTTGAACTGTACGTCAAAGTTTAAAATCCACTGGGGCTTGGTAGTGTGGCTAGAGCACTTTTAAATAAATAGACCTGTAAACTGGAGTGGAACAGTGTAGTGATATGCTGTGGCTAAGAATGAAACACTTACTGATATCATCAGCGAAGTATTCAATGAAGGAACCGGCAAAAGAGCCACATCCTGCAGGAAATAAAAATTTGGTCAGTTTGAATGATGTCTGACACATGTGCAGCCCAGTGCCCAATGCTGGTAGTGGACTGAGAAAGAAAAGCATTTAAATGTTTATATATACCGATACGGATTCTGTAGTCTGAAATGAGCTCCAGAGACCAGGTAATGGCAGCCCCATATTTCTCTTTGGCAATGTCCTAAAAAAAAACACAGGTATATAAACATGCATGTATATACATATAAAATATACATATAAATTTTGTTCTCCAATATGTTAGCAAATATACTACGGAAATGCTCAGCAAATGAAAACAAGTAAAGAATATATGTATGTTCTGAATCATGCCCGTTTATTTGCTCCTATAAAATAGTGGAGTAGAATTTTGAGGCTTTTTATTATATAAATCTATTTTAAAACTTCAAGAGAATCCACGAGAACAAGGGCTGCACAACCATAATATATACGAGTTTCTGCAATAAACGCACTGATGGAAAAACATATCAAATAACTTTACAGCACCAGAATCATTACAATATCAGCACGAACTCTAATAAATGACGAGCCTTATAACCTTATATTTTAAAGGCTTAGAGTAGGGGTATTTAATTAGAATTCAGTAAGGTCCAGTTAGAGGAGATTTCTTCAGGCTAAGGTCTGGACTGTCATAATTTCTAACTTATGTTTAAGTGCCATATCCTGTATACTGAAGTAGTCTAGTAACAGCATCGTACACCATCAGAAAAAAAACTGATTACAAATAGTGTTCAGTATATTTCATTATATTTACTGTTTAAATGCTGAACAGAATTAATTATTCATAAAGCTCCAAATAAATGTTTTGTACTAACATCAAGTAAAAACAAGGGATACATTAAAAAACAGAATGCTTTTGAAAAAAGTGCATCTTAAAGTGTTTCTTTATAGAGAAAGTAAATAAAATGTGTGTCTTCTTGTTAACTCAGCTTCACAAATTGACATGTTGATTTTACAGAGCGGTATTCTCCAAAACTAGTCGAGCGAGTCCATTCCATAACCGTTCTTGGTTAAAAAGTCAGTTTTCACAGATGACTTTTCTTTTTTTAGAGCATGTTATACTTTCTGATTTGTTTTAGTCTCTGACTGCTGCTCATCGCTTTGTACCTCGGCAGTGTGCTCGCGCAGCACTCCCCAATCTGCACTGATCTGATTGGCTGAGGAGCGCCTTTGGTGATCTTACAGCGCATGTGATTGGTCTGTGAGTTCACTGCGCCGTAAAGCCCATATACCATAAAGACAAGAAATGCTCCGCCGCTCAAAATAAACACAGTCAAAATGAAATCATTCTCAATAGTTTATAGGTTTGGAGCCACATTGGATAATGTCTGGGTCCGGATCCGGGCCACGGTCCGCCTATTAGTGACCCCTGGCTTTTTTTTTTATAAATAAGGCTTACCACAAACTGGTCGTATTCCTTGCAGTCAAATGGCTTCAGTGTCCTCAAAGACACAGTAAAGCTTAATAAGAGAAAAAGACAGTGAATTTACACAGAAACACAAAGCAGCACTAATCCCCATCCAGACCCACTATACAACAAGAAGAAAACTTACCCTTTTCTGATACGCTTCTTATCAAACAGGAGTCCATCGATGAATATAATGCTGGCTTTTTTATTCTTATGGTTCACGCTTTTGACCTGCAGAGCACACATGTAGAAAACCATTCAACACAGACAGAAAACTATCACCTTGCTCAACCTGCAGGCCTTTCCTACACTTTCTGTAGTTTACTGTCAGAATAACTGTGTGCATGAGGTGAAAATTACTTGGCTTTAGAAAGCGCTTTTTAAATGAAACAATAAAAGACATACTACAAGCATCCCTTACACTGCCTGTAGTTGACTAAGGGTGTGCATTTAAGTCACTTTCCTGTCGGAACACTCCACTCTGTTGGAATATTTTTAGTAAATGTTAATTACAAATTTACAGTTAAGTAAGCTTGTTAATTAGAATGCAAGGTGCTAATTCTTAATGAATTCGCAATGCAGCATATAAGCTAAAGTATTTTACCCAAAAATCTAGCAAACCTGACATAAAATGGCCTCTGCAAGGGCACATTTTATTTTAAAACCCCTCTACTACAACCTTTGAAAAAGACTGGCTATATGAACACTGCAGAACATTACAAACAATTTGTTTACATGAGGAAATCAAAAGCATTACTCATTCATAACTCATCATCTAAGCAGACATTTGGCCTTGTCTCTTTACCATTCAACAAACAACAAATTCATAATCAACCATGTCAACTACTCATTCCAGCCTATTTAAACCAACATTGAACGTAGCCAACATAACTTACTATGGCAGGCCAAAAAGGATATTTCCTGAGTTTATACCACACACACAGTCCCTCTCTAATCGATGAAGGCTCTGTAACAGGAACATACACCAAATAACACTTTTATTTATTTATTTTTTCAATTATGCACCAATAAATATGTTCTTAAGAGGTTAGTGGTAATAATCTCACGGCTATTAGTCTGCTGTAAGAAGCTCGGCAGCTCCTCTTCATCTTCCTCGTCCTCCTCATCATCCTGAAAGGAGAGCGAGTTGTTGATCACTTCTGGCTCCTCCAGCAGGCTTAGCTCAATGGACAGGTCAGACGAGACGTTCTGTTCTACAGGTCAAACACACCACAACAAATAGGATGCAGCAAAAACCGCTACAAGACGATTAACAGGCTGAGGAGAGGCAAGCACGGAAAATAAAAAAGGCGATGACGGACTAACCCTGGGTGATGAACCAATAATGATAAGGACCATTAACAATTATTATTAAGAATTATTTTGTTACTCAATCCAGTATTTGCAGCAACAGCATTTGAAAAGATGTGCTAGGTGTCACAGACAAGAAGGGAAAAATATAGCCGCTTACTCAAACCAGCACAAACCAACAGGACTTTCAAAACAGGAGGCAAAGGTGTAATATGTTTATCACCCAAATATATTGAGTTTGGTGTAATTTATGTGATTACCATTTAAGAATTTCATCAGTGGATCCTATAAAGCAGTTACTTTCAACTTTTTTGGTCTCTAGGGGGGTGCTGGCCATCAATTTTGTATCCTTTAAAATATAGACATATAAACAATGTAAAAAAACAAGTCAAATACTGTTCCTTATTTAAAAAAATATATAACAGGGTTCTTGCGAAGTGCTAGCTAGTTATGCTTATATTTACAGATTAAGTCTATGTATTATTTACAGATTAAGTCTATGTATTATTTCTACGTGCTATTGTATGGAACTACATCTACAGGCACAGCAGCCAGCATAATTGAGAGGAAAAACAGCAGTGAGTAGATAAGCTGCGAAAAAACAATCCGATGGGCCAAATCTAGCTGATGACTGTGTAAGCAAAGGTTTCAGACCTGCCAGTCCAATTGTTTGTCTGTGTCTCTGCTAAGCAGTTCAAGGAAACAATGGTTTTAACCAATATTTCTTATTTTCAAAGCTGTTCAGTGTTCTGCATTTATTGGCGAACAAGCTCTGCCTTTTATCTCCACGGCCAGATTTCCCAGACCCAGGTTTTGGTCTCTAGTGGGATGAGCAGTTTTGGCTTGTTCAGTCTAGCACAGATTGCTGCTGATGAATTTACCTGTTGCCTTGAGTTTAGGTTCTTGGAGCTCAGAGTCGTGGAGCTCAAAGCGTGGTCTGACCCGGTAGGCGGGCAGGTCATGTGGCTCCGCCTTTGCCCCTCCTTTTTTCTTCTGACGTTTTATCGGCGGTCTGCCACATGCCTCCTGCTCTTTCTTCTTCTTCGCCTGAGTTGTAGGCTTATCTGGATCTCGAGGCTTCTGAGGTCTTCTTGCCTTTCGCGGAGGAACATCTGACGACTTCACATTCTTAAAATAAAAGAATTTGATGTAGTATGTAAACACTGTTATGAACATATATGTTTACTTTTAAACAGATACTATGAGCATTTTTAATGAAAACTTAATATCCATTCAGAGGCATAATAATATATGAACTGCATTCGATCATATATTAATACATTCATACATATCTGTCTTGTTAACCCAGTAAACAAAGGTTTAAACATCCATAAGTGCAAAATGCTTCTGCACAATATTCCACACAAGTGCAATTCTGTGTAGTCTATTCATTTTAAATGAACAATTTCAACTTGTACCTTCACTGGAGCGGGCTGTAGTTCTTTTTGATGGTCGTTTGCAGCATTGAATTGGGGACTAGGGGTCCGTGCAGTGTCGGGACACTTTTGGGAAAGGCACACAGCGTTCAGGGGAGTGGAGCTGAGTTGGGGAGCGGTTCTGCGACTGCTGGGTTTGGGTGTACTGAAATTACTGGGCAAAGGAGAAGAGTCCTGCTGAGGACTATTACATAGTGTAGCATTTGAGTGAATTAAAGTTGAGGTTTCTGTTGGGCTCTGGGACTCAACAGCCCTTTTAGAGCACCAAACATGTCTAACTTTGGCTTTTCTGCGGGGGGTTTCCTCAGTCTCTGATGAAGCAGCACTAAAACAACTGTCCAGTCTTTCTCCATTAGCACCTATATTTGAGCTGACTACCTTCTCGAAAAGTGTCTTGCCGTTCTTTTTTCTTCCCCTTTGAGCTTTTTTGGATTTTTTCTGAAGACACACTGTGGTTTGTTGAGGCACTGCATGTTCAACATTCCTCCAACTTTTCCTCAAACTGCCATTTGCAGTTCCCTTTTGAGTGAGTGAGTGTGAAAACGCTGTTGGTTCAGCTTCTGGCTGCTGAAGGACAGGTTTCTTAACTTTTCCTCTTGTTTTTTTCTTTAGAGCAAGTCCATCTGTACTGGCAACGCCGCAATCAGGAGGTTCAAGCACTTCTTTGGAGCTGCCCTTAGTGGAACAGGTCTGTTTGGAAGCAGGCCTTTTACATACTGCCAAGACAGCAGTGGTCCGGCAAGTTCTTTCAGGATTCTTTCGGGGTCGTAAAGAGCGGCAGTCTTCTGGCGAAGTCATGTTCTTGCATGTTCTTGAAGTGTCTCAGCTTCATCACTCAGCTCAAAATGCTGGCCTGCAACAGAAGCACTGAGGTTAATCAAACTAAATACAGCATGGGGCCATCACCCAACATCCACCCACACCCAACATCTGCTTAGCTGTGAAACCTTCCAGAACACTAAAATAGACTAGCGCAGATAAAAAACAGCTATACAGGAATACAGGTTGGAGCAGGACTTGTACAGCCTCTATACGGGGTTTAATGCTCTGAACGTAAACAACTGGAGGCACTCCACACTGTTTCCTTCTCCAGTTATTACCAGTCTTACCATTCTGTTCCCTCTCACCTTCTTTCAGTGTCCAGTTCCTCAGCTGTCCTCTGTCTCACACTTTGTATTCATGACAGTTTTCTCATCTGCTGAACTGTCCCTTAATCTCTCTCTCTTTCACCTTCATTTTGATGGTTACTGACTGTTGAAGCTAAAATTGTTGGTTGATGCAAAAAACAAAGTGAGTGAAAGCAGAGTTGTTTTTTTTCTTCTATGCTGCTGATTTGTGATTATGTGTTTACTGTTGGTTCACAGGACTGTTATGGCCCAACAGCCTGGTTTCCCTAATGAGACACATTTGTAGCCCGCCCCCCACCGAAGGGTGTGGTCCAGGGCCCCGACCCCTTTTGCCACTCCTTACTTATCTGACTAGCCAACGCATGCCGAGACAACATGGAACTGACTGATGGTTTCCAAAACCACGTATATATATATATATATATATATATATAAAGAAAACATGATTCTAAATATTGCCTATTTATAATATTGCTTATTTTCTAAACATTTCATTTAATTTAGAATGCAAAAAATTATAATTATGTAAAATTGTCGATGTTATAGAAATAATTACATGCTTTTTTTCTCAAATTCTGTCACTGTCAAAAAAACATTAAATTACTAATACATTTTATTATAATAGAATTAGTTAGAATTTTCTTTTGTTTATCTTATAATTTTTTATCATTTAGACATAGTATGCTCCAAGTAAAAAGAAGAGTTCACTTTAAGTTTACTTTTTCTTCATAAGCAGTCAAGACTTTGTAAAAAAAAATTTCATTATTTTTGGATACTAAAACAACATAATGACATTCTTTTTCTTTTCACCCTGTCACACAAAAAAATTCTCCCATAAAACAGTGGTTTATTAAATAAGGATATGTGACATCATTAAAGCACTCAGAGAAGCCAGAATCAAAAAGCTGCTGAAAGTAGCTTTAAGTTATAGTGTATAATATGGGGTCGCCTCTATCTTTGACATGTTTGGGTCTGTGAAGCACAAAACAGAGATTTTTTTTTTTTTTTTTACAATTTTTACATTAAAGTCATGTGAAATCTATCCTTCATTACAGACTGAGAATAGTTCCCCAGACAGCAACATCTAGCCAACAGTGTCCTGTGGGCAGCATCCTGTGACCACTAATAAAGGACCAGAAGAAGACCAACACTGACCAAATCTGCTCTGTGGTGGTCCTGATCATTGAGGAACAAGGTGAAAGAAAGCTAACAAGGTATGCAGAGAAACAGATGGACTACAGTCTGTAAGTGTAGAACTACACAGAGTCCTGTGATGTACTAGAGGACGACCAACGCAAACTGTGCAGCAACAGACCAGCAATTGTCTTTGACTTTACATCTACAAGGTTGGCATGTGTAATATACTGGATAGTGAGTAGGCACAGTGTTTAAAAACTCTTTAACACTAACACATTACCATCACATCAGTCTCACTGCAGTGCTGGGAATGACTCATCATCCAAATAATATCTGCTTTGTGGAGTTTTGTGGGTCCTGGCTATTGCTAAAGAGGGTGAATGTAACTAACAAAGCATGCAGCGAATCAGAAGGACTACAATCTAGAATGTGCACCTACATGGTACGTGGAGCTAACAAACACTGAGCAATATAGAAATAAGATGTACTGTTGTCGTTACGATGTCGAGCTTGTAAAAACAAAAACCCTTTTGGTGGTATAGATAGATCCAATTCCTTTGATAAAACCCCCTTTAGCAACCCTCTTCAGTAAGAGTTGGCTTGTGTGAATATTGCTGGTGTAGTTGATGTGTGTTGTCCTAGATAAGGTGAACAAAGATCGTAAACATGGTTAAATCAACGTGTCATCAGACACCAAGCTATATACATATGCACACATATAAGCTGTAATAACGTATAACAATCATAAACACTGTCAACGGTGTTAACCTATTTGCTAACTATACTCCTTTAAGGCTAGCTAAATTACCAAACTGAAACTTTAGTAACAACTTTAAGAGTTACAGGCTAAGCAGTAAACTGCAGACGATGCCAGTCTCAATCGATAAAAGCACATTTCCTTTTTGAAATCAGGGCTATCCATCACTATTTGATCAGAAATAGACACTTAGCAGCACCGTAAACAGCTCGCTAGCGTTAGCTTAGCTTAACGCGGCTATCTGGACAGCAGGTTTAACGTTATGTAGCACTGTTACTACGCCAAACACCCACGTTTAATACATTAAATATTCCCCTCAGACGAAATATGACCACGAACAACACAGAAATGTGTCAATGAATGTAGTTGTGATACATACTCATTCCTCTTTGGCTTTACTGAGTACAGCAGCAGTAGTTTCGACTTTCGTTCTTCCGCTAGCGAAAGTTTTGATTCAAAGGAACCGAGCTATGATTCGAAAGAACCGAGTTATGATTCTTTGTGATTTTAAAGAATCGACAATCGAATCAACAAAATTGACATTTCATTGACCTTGGAACAAAACGAATCATCTTCTGACTCAAGTTGAACCTATTTCTGATTAGGACAAAAATACGATTGCTGATTCCAAACGAGCCAAGTTTTAGTGAACAAGGAGTCGAGTTCGGATTCAAAACTTCTGATTTCGAAGCGACAGAAAGAAGAATCACATTCGAGGGCATAAAATCAGTTATCGTGTATTTTTGGTGAATATTTGTTTCCCAAAGTCCCAAAGCATTTTAGAAGGAGCAATATGTAGGATGACACAATACAATATTAGATTGTTAGTTGAAAAACTTCCAAAATAACTTTAAAGAAAGTAATAGTCCATACAGCATTTATTTGTCTCCTTGCAAGAGATGACATCAAAATTCATCAATAAAGTCAATTGTGAGCTCAGAAAGCTGCTGGCACAACTACAAGAATAATGTATTAGTGACATATATCTATGATTTTTTACCTCTAAAGGAAACATATAAAACAGCAGTATTACAGTATAAAGGGTTGATGTGCAGAATCTTCTGATGGGAAAATCACATAACACAACATCTCTACATCTTTAAATCCCCACACTCTGTAACTTAATTGAATAAATGGCAAGAATGAATAAATAAATGTAATGCTAAGGGAAGGAAGGTGTCGGGTCTTGTGACTGTCACTCCTGCAGCTTACAGCTCCCTCTGCAGAGAAGAAAACATGGGTTGCTAGTTTCATCAGTGCTGTGACCCACATGACATGCAGTCTTACTCTGTAGCTTTACATGCATGTTCACCACTAGTATCTGCACATACTACACAAAGTCACAGTCATACACATTTCCTTATGTCAAAACATACTCACTTTATTAACACATGGGCTAGTTAACTCCATTACTGCTAGCTTTTAATGCTTTAACTTATTAACTTAATGCTAATTTATTTAGTTAGGCTAATCTATTAATTTAATGAATACTAACCTATTTATTGTATTAATGCTAACCTATTTACCTCATTAATACTAACTTATTCACTTCATTAATGCTAACTAATTTACTTTATTGATGCTAATTTATTTAGATCATTAAAGCTAACTTATTCACTTCATTAATGCTAGTTTATTCACCCAATCAATGCGAACATATTTACTTAATCAATGCTAGTTTATTCACTCCATTAATGTTAACTTTTTCACTTCATTAATGCTAGTTTATTCACTCCATTAATGCTAGTTTATTCACTCCATTAATATTAACTTATTCACTTCATTAATGGTAGTTTATTTACTCCATTAATGCTAGTTTATTCACTCCATTAATGTTAACTTATTCACTTCATTAATGCTAGTTTATTCACTCCATTAATGTTAACTTATTCACTTCATTAATGCTAGTTTATTCACTCCATTAATGCTAGTTTATTCACTCCATTAATGTTAACTTATTCACTTCATTAATGCTAGTTTATTCACTTAATGAGTGCTTAACTTAATAAATTTAACATTATTAATGCTAATCCATTTACTTCATTATTGCTAACATATTCACTAATTTACTAATTATGTATGATAACTTATTAACTGTATACTGCTACCTTATTAGCTTTGTTATTGCTAACTTATTAACTTCCCAAATACATCGACCTATTGATTTTATTAATGCACATGACTTCTCATGTTAATGGAAAATTATTAAATAAAATGTTAACTTTAAATTAAGCAAACTTTATAAAACTTTATTAGTGTTAACTGAACTATCTTCTGATACTGTTATATGTATTAAAATATTGTGATAATGAAATCATAATCTCGGCCTGTGTGTGTAATCATGTGGTCACTCTGGTCACTCACAGCTGTTTGTGTAGGTATTTGCTCTTTGATTCACAGGCTTTTCTTTGACTCTCTGCTGCTACCTGCTGACTCCGAGCAGCATCGTGAAGCGCCACACAGGAGTCCAGCTGGTGCCCCTCACTGGTCAGGTTCAGCTGGAGAGCGAATATTTGAGCTAGACACAAAACACAATTAGCAACACATAATAAGCAGACACTGTTAACACACCATTTTGGTTATAAGGAACGTTCAGTTTATGATAAGGAGTGAAAAATAAGTGAAAAGAGTCTAATTTAATATTTTGGTTGGTTACAAAAATGAAAGACCTGCTATAATGACAGAAGATATACCTAATTTATTTACTGAACCCTCAAACACAGACACACACAAAAACACCATCATGAGTACACCAGCAGTGTGTTATAGAGTGCAACCAAAAAAAAAAGTGGGCTTACTTAGACTTACTCTAATAACTCCTTCTAGAGTCTCTATACGCTCACTGTTTTTGAGCATGTGTGTGGTCGGGAGGTCAGCGTCCTCTCCTCACACCAGAGAGAGATAATTTTTAAGGTGTCTGTGACCCTGCACTAATTCCACACAGCAGTGTGCGGTCAGAGAAGGAGCACACATCATGTGCTCATGACTGGGCGTCAGTTCTGCCTCTCTAACGGCACAAACCAAAACACTTTTTTGCTAGCGCTTGTGTCAACCTCATGCAAGCCAAGGTGCTCCACAAGGACATTCATTTTGTTTTATTGTCTTGTAAATTAACCTGACAACAAGCATTTAATGCTGCAGAGCAGCATTGTAGGTTAACCACTCTCGAACATTGGTGAAAGGCCATTAAACACACATATCATGTGTAACTGTTTTAAATCTATCACCCGTGCACACCCACTCTACTCCTTACGTGCCTTATGCACCTGTTGTCTGTTCCTGTTTTTGTTCAGATTGGTGTAGATGGTGTAGCAATTACAATCTGTTGCACCATTTAAGGTGAAACAGAAAAAAAAATTGTCTCAACCCGGTCATCATAATGTTGTCAGAACCATATTGTTAAGTAATTTCGCCACATGGTATTGATTTCTTAAGACAAGAAGTATGAACTTCCACATCTGGGTCCAAGCCTCTACTGAGAAGGGTGAAGCGAGCTGCCTTAGGATAAGGCTAGCTATTTTTGTCACCTTATTAATTGCAGCCATGTCCTTTCCTCTTTCTCAGCACAAGGGAAATGTTATACTGAGAATTAAGTCAATTTTTTGGACTCAAGAAGTACCTAAGTAAAGACATGACCATAAAACATTTCACAGCTTCCGTAATGTTCCTTGATATTGGGATGCAAAGGAGTGCTTGGACCCGGAAATGGCAATTACATCAGACTTAACAAGATCATGACTACCTATATGCACTCTTGCAACAATCCATGGAGCTTCATGCACAACATAATAAACTTCTAGGAGGTTGTGACATTCATGTTTTATGTTGTCTGTGTTTTATTGCAGTAGTAATCCACTTCAGGTTGTGCGTTACAGTGATTTTTTGCCTTGCCGATACAATCGATAAAACGATACAATCACTGTAATAAGCAGGACCTCATGGCTTATTGTTTAACCTTAATATGCCTTATCATGATTATCCATTAGATTATTGTCTAACATAGTATTATTCTGCATATTTAATGTCTGATTATTATATGTCAGTTGTTTTCACTTGAAACTGATCAAACTAGACACCGCTGGCTTTGGTCCCGCTCATTTGTTTATCTGCATTTAAAAACATTGTTTTTTCCATTGGTATTTTCCATTACAGAGTGTTCTTTACCCTCGTTTAGAGCCTGTTCTTGACACAGCCTGGCCTGCTCACTCTCCGACATAGCCACTTCATTCTCCAGGGCGGTCAGATTCTCCTTAAACACAGCCTGTGGTCAGTAAGAAGAAATAACATTAAACAGAATAATGCAGTAATTACACATTAAATTTGTTTAACATTATTGCCCACTGTCCATTCTTAATCGCCTGAAAGTCTGAGTTTTGTCTGTACTTTAGGCCATGTTTATACATAACAGTGTGTCATACAATGTCACAGACCACATACTGAAGTTTATTAGAGATCAGAGAACAACTCCACACAGTTTGAGATGGGATTTCCCAATCCTGGTCCTGATACTTTCTGCCTGATCCAACCAATCAGCTCATTAACAACTGTCTTGTCAAAGTGTGTTACTGCCTATATACTATTACAGTTATGATGAAGATGAAAAAGAAATTTGTTTGAAATATTTAAAACTTGCTAGTGCCCCCTTCCCCCATAATTCTGAAACCAAAACGTTTACCTGCTCCAACAGACCATCAGTCAGGCTAATGTTGGTCTGTACGAGGCCTTGCAGGGTATCCTCGATCTCCATCTGCAGTCTCTTCTGGTTGTATCTGCTTTGCTCCAACTTTCTCTCCAGCGCCCAAAGCTCCTTCTCCTTCACCACCCGCGCTCCCTCCATCTTCTCCTCTAGTGCCCTCAGCCCGCTCTGGCAGCCCTGCAATCCTGCTCTGGGGGGCCAGGAGGCCCACACAACCACTACCACCAGTGACACCATGGACCAGAGGGCCAGCAGAGCCACCACCCAACTGCAGGACAACCTCCGGCCGGACATGGCTCTGACTGTACTAAGGGGCTGGTCTGCTCAGCCTAGGCTGCTGTCCCATGCTGGCACTGGAACAGAGGCGTGGCCTGGGGGCCAAGGCCTGTGGGCCAGGCTTAAACACTCAGGGTGGGCACAGAGCTTGTTCACTTGCAATGATCATGGAATAATGTAGAAAAATAAACAGCATCAATTAAAGTACTTTTACTTTCACTGTAGAAATACTGCTATATCTTTCATGAAAACAGTAATAATAAGACAAAAAAATATAAATGATATTTACTAATGTAAAATGCTTAAACAATACATATGGAGTCATTGTAAAACTTAGAATTAGGTATTTTAATAATATAAAACAATCACAATAATAATAATAAAATTAACGGATTAATTTATATAACATCTTTATCATGCAGAATGCTTTACAGGTATGACAGCTGCGATAGTATCAATACTAAAGGTGGATAATGTGACAAAAACACAATTGACTGTATTAAATCACAATTTAATACATTCAATGTTCTACATCCTACCCTAAATCTAATTATTTATTTATTCGATCTAAATTGTTTATGCTCAGGTGGATGGCAAAAAAACACCCTGGACAGACCCTCACAGGGCTAAATCCCGTTGAAACAGACCTAATTATGTTGGTACTGATCATATTCATGATATGCTCAGAAAGATGTATTGTGACATAATATACCACAATAAAGATAAAATATCATAATACTGCTCACATGTAATCAGTACACATGTACCATGGCAGAAAGAATAAAAATAACATCAAAAAACTAATGGTAACCTAATTATAACATTAAAACCAATTGTAAGAACTGATATACTTTCCATTCTCATTCTTGTTCCTCTGAATAATGAAATAAAAGAACATTTTAGGTAATTAGGATACAGTGTTAACTGTAAATCATTTATAAAATCAGCCACTGCGGCACCATAACAGTTTACCTAAACAAAAAAAATAACTTTTAAATAATGACTTCTGTGACTTAAGCAACACATACACATACAGGGTGAGAGTCCTCAAGGACGCCAGGTGCTAACTTATATGAGCTCATTTGCAATAAATCTTGAATAGTGAACTTAGATTATGAGCATAATGCAACTGAATCTTTACTAAGTGAGGGAAAACAGACACAGGCTAAATTAGGGTGAGAGTGCACAGCTGTGAGTCAGAGGTGCTGGGGCCTGAGTTTCTCACACCACGTTGTACATTTTTACATATAAACGTCACACACACAGCCAACAGTAGATAATTAACTCACATCCTCAGAAGACATGTCCTTTCATTTTGTTCTCTTTCAGTCATCAGATTCATCCAACAGGGGAAGGGGGCCAAAAAACAACCCATGTTACAAAATGTTTTTCGTGCAGTTACTCCTTTCCACCAAATCACCAAATCTTACACAGTGGCACTTTAATAGATAAATATTCAACCCTGAATATCTTATTCAGCCGTGAACAAATCCTACTCGCCCGGTCCTCGCCTGTATCTCAAGAAATTGTGGTATAAGGCCACTGCTGGATCTGCATGCATGCTGTCTTTGTTAAAAGGAGACTTTACAGCCTAAAGGTGTAGCATTGCAGTGAGCATATCAAAGCAAATTTGTATACGTTTAGGAACAAGCAAAAAGCCTGGTCTGACAAATTTCTCTTAGACAATCTTGAATCTCGTTATATTGGTCTATATTGATTTTCCTTATTTTAGACCCCTATCCCAGTGCTCCACAGCCTTCCACTGCTCTAACCACTGCATACCGTTAGCGAAGGACTCACCAAGGACTAACACTTCTGCATTGGGGCTGCAGCAGAGCAGCACTCTAGCAGCACATTAAAGTTTTGACGTCAACACTGGCACCCACAGTGGCAGAACTAGCCAAATGTTTATGTCAGAGTGAAATAAACTCTCTGAGCTGCTGTTTATTCTGCACTCTGTCCAGTTACAGGGTGGGCAAGGGCATCATCACTGGTTGGAGCCAGGGATTAGTGATATGATAATAAGAAATGCTCCATTCTAGAGAGAATTACAGAGTCAGAACTGTTTACAGTAGTGGTGATGGGAACCAGACATCTACCTCTAAAAGCTCCCTCTCAGAAAGTTATTACATGAAATGGTTATGGAAACACTGTCTGATGTCTAAGAAGTTGTTTAGTGTAGAGAAGAGTTTGGCCTTGCAGGCCTTTGAACGCCTGGTCCTAGTCCACCTGAAGACCATTATAATCCCTCTTCTGAATCCTCTGCAGTTCACATGAACAGCAAACAGATCTGTTGATGATGCAATTGACTTGGCCCTGCACTTAATGCTACAACATCTTGACAGTCCTGGAGCCTACACTAGAGTTCTGCTTGTAGACTTCAGTTTGGCATTCAGCATCAGGTCATCAGGTCAGGTCAAACTCAGCTGTCTGTGCCAGGCCCTATCTGCCAGTGGATCATGGATTTCCTGACAAACAGGAGACAGCAGGTGTAACTCGGAAACACGTCAGACAACCGGTCACTCTGCACTGGACCAGACTTCTCTGACTTTTCCCAACCCTACCTCCCCCAAAACTTAAAGCACTGTGATTTCCACTGTGGAGTCACTGAACCATATGTAGGGATGTGAAGTGGGAGAGGAACTCCATAGCCAAGCGATTGCCGCAGAGAATGTTCTTATATAAGTCTGATGATCCAGATCTACACAGAAACCATTATATCTGGGTTGGTTTCTTCACCTCAGACACTCAGACGAGCCATACTCCAGCACAACCAGCACGGTAGAGCAGATCATTGGATGTAGCCTGTCTTCACTTTAGGACATCTCAAGTACAGGTCTTTGTAAAAGACAGTGGGTGTGTTTCTACTGTCCAATTACAATGGTGTAGAATTTTTTAAACCATCCAATCATGGTTATGGTTAAGGTTAGGCTTAGGGTTATTGAAAAGAAGCCCAAGGAGTTGAAAACATCCACTTCTGTTCTACAGAACTCATTATTCAGATGTCTACATCACCAGCAGGGTGATGAGGGGCTACTTCCTCCTGGTAGAAGATTCGGAGCCATAAAAAACATTGTTAACAGAAAGCCACAAACAAACTGGATGCATGACCTCATGCACTTTGTTGAAACACACACGTTTGGCTCTTGCCAAGGAGCTAAGGTAATTTTTAGATGGCTGAAACTGTGTCTTTGTATTTCTAAGGGGAAGTTGTGTGGCTTAACTGTCTTGGTGCAAACTCCCAGGCTCAGACAGTATTTATGTAAAAGGGGGGAGATCCAAACACTGTAAAAAGCATTGGTGTAGACACTCATCTGATATTTAAGAACAAAATTAAGTTGCAATAAATGATGTACTGTGAGATTTAATAAATTAAACATATTGGTATGAGCTACTATCTATATGATTGCACAGATGCAAACAATATATTTCATATATATAGAAGAGCTCAAGGTTTGGTGGATAGGTTTGACATTATGATAAATGCAAGTTTAAGTTTAATGCTTGACTTTGCATGTGACAGGTATTATTTGTACCTGTAGAATACTTGCCCTTGTTTTCGGTACATTGTCGGGGCTACTGAACACTCAGGAACAGTATTCATAGACACTGTGTTAAGCAGGCTGTTCTGCTGACCATTTAAGCTCAGGCTGAGGACTGTTTATGTTCACTCATAGCGGTGAGTCGAGTCTCAGTTGGTTCAAATGGGTAGTTGGTTTAGCAATTCTGTTTTTGGTAGAAAATAAAGTTTCTCTCCTCTGGATTTTTTTTTATAAAGTCAACTTTGCCTCAGCATTCTCACTTAAACTCCTACAACATTCAATCATTTGTTGATTTGTTTGTAAAAGAGCATAAAACACAGAATTCAGTTAAACTGAAATCCAATATAAAACTGAAAATAAGTTCTACCACTGTCTTTCAGAAAATTCCTGCATGGCACACCCAGCACACATGGACTATTACAATCTTCACAGCTGCAGACACGTGATGGATATGCAGCCCCACAAACAACTCACCTAAACTTAGAGCCCATGTGACTAAAACGTAGCCCCTACTTCCACAAGTAGTAGGTATATTGGCAGCACACATACTTTTACATTTACATACATTTACTACTTCAGAATCTAAAGTTACACCGTTTGTAGTGTGGACATCACTGGCTTCTTTCCTACAAACAGGTACTCTGTAACGTATTGTTTTAGTGCCCACGATGCTCACAACATTGAAATTCCTCAGAAAGTTGTGACGTTGTCTGACAACGTAGTTGCAACGTCGCCAGTACAGCTTCACAACCTCCTAGATTTCTTCATACGTTCCATTATACTGCGCCACATATTGACCACGCTGTAGAAAGGCTGGGTTGCATGTTGCAGCAGGTTCTATGGTGGCAGTGGCAGTAAAGTTGACATTAAGAAACGTTTCATACAAATGATACCTTAGTTCTCCCACTTTATTTGAATATACATTCATTTTAGTATATAAAACAGAAAAGAACATAAATAGTATGCAGATGACAAAATCACCATTAAAATGGCCATGGATACAGAAAGAAACTGACTTACATATAGTTATATTATGTACAAAGCATTGGCACTATCCTACACATGAAACATCATGCAAAGAATGGAATGTACTGAAGTGTGTGCGATGAATAAAAATCATATATTCATACAACAGCAGCTAAATGTATTAGTATAACAATATTAAATAGTTAGATTGATCTTAATAGCGTAGTCTGCAGTACTAAAAAGTTAAATGAAAACTATAATACAGCGCTGCCTCCAGCATGCTATAATATTGAATATATACTGTATTGCATAGGCAAAACGTCGCTTCACCAAAGGAAAGCGCAAAAGAAGCCGACAGACACTAAATCCTGAGCTTATGACAGAGAATTTGATCCTCCACCTCAAACAATACAGGCCAACATAAATAGTGTACAGGTATCACGCTACCATTATAAATATAATTCTAAACACACGTGTGTGTATACATATATCTATACATATATCTCATATCTATACATAAAATTTATCAATGGCCACAACGCTGATGATAAAGCCAATACTGAGTTTCTTGCACATTCTGTATATAGAATGAGAGAGAGCTGTGACAAGTTTAGCTGGTTGAACACACAAGCACCTATTGGTTTTACAGATTTCACAGTCAAAATGTTAAAGGAACATTTTGTGATACAATTTACCTCTATTTCTTACCTCAAATCTAGATGATCAGCCAAGACATGTTTGTTGCCTGAAGTTGACTTCTTTAATTTTTGCACTGGCCATAGAATGTCTAAACAACTTACCTTAAACCATACTAAGCTGTTAAAAAGGAACTCCACCAATTCCTACTTTTTCCTTTTCACAGTAAACATATTTTTAATAAAACCTCACTTCACCTTCTTACTTACTCAACTGGATTATCTTAGTCTCCCCCAAAGTATCTCCTTAATAGTGAGTCATCTGTAATTAATGCCTGGAAATCAAGTAAATGAAGTGTGTTCTCTGACTGGACAAACAAATACATTAGCATAGCAGCTTTTGAAAGCCTCTAGATTACAGTATGCCACACAGTGTAAGAAACCACATATTCAAGTCTGTTAGACATTACTGAACACCTTACACAGTTGAAATAGTCCAACTGATGAAGTAGCAGAGATTCCACTTGTCTGCCATATCTGCATCACAGTCCAGTGTTAAAACTAAAGAAGCAAATTTCATACGCAGAACATGTCTACTATATTTGGGAAAAAATGACAAAATGTGTAAATGTCATTGTTTTTGCCAAACAGTTCCTTTGGAAGATGTTACTGGTTCAAGCCTCCTAACATGTAAGAGATGTTATTGGCCAGTGGTCTTCAACCCTGCTCCTGGAGAGCTAGCTACCTCATGAGTTCAGTTTCGAATTTGTATCTAATAAGATGCCCTGCCCTTTATTTAAGTCTCAACAGGACAACAGCTCTTCAGAACAAGGATTGGAGACCGATTTAATGGCTTCTGGTTAACCAAGCACATGGCTGATGGTGACACATGCAGTAGATTTTCTGACTTCATGCACTATGAAGAACCCCTTATTTTGCTAGGTTCAGGCCAAGCCGGTGCTGCGTTCCTCAGCTTCAATGGAACAGGACCTCAGCAGTTCTTCCACCCAGTGCACTTCTGCTGCCACCTGCTGGGCCAGAGATTCGTAGCGGCCTTCTAGCCGGCCAAACCGGCGCTTCAGCGCATTGGCGGCTAGCATAGCAGCTCGGGCCTCCTCCTGGCTCTGCCTGCGCTGGGCCTGAGCACGATGCAACTCGGACCGGACTCGGCCCAGCTCAGCCGCCACACTCTCGCTCTCCTCCCGGTACCATCCCTCCTTTTCCTCGTAGATGGAGCGCAGGGCAGCTACGTCGTCCCTGCAGGAGAAATTAAGCAAATTCGCAATGTTGTTTTATGCAAAAGTGTAGGCACCCCAACTCAAATGTTTTAGTTTTTTTTACAAAGAACTTTTCTGCATAATGCACAATCACCGTTTTATTTCCTTCATCCTAAAAAAACAGTAAATATTGTGATACATACGCTGTACAGTGAAACTTATGTGATAGGCATATGGTCCACCCTCACCTGCAGGAGCGCTGACTCTGCTGTAGCCTACGGAGGCCTTCCTCTGCTGCTCCAATCTCCTCCAGCACACGGGAGAAACGCTCAAAGTTGATGTAGGTGTTGTTTGGGGGCATGCTAGAGTGGGATTTTATCGTGTACTCTTTCAACCGGGTGGTCTTTAGCCTCCGACGCTCAGGCCGACGCCCACTGTCCTCCTGGCGCACATTACGCCGCTTTATTACCTGCAGACAATTTATATATAAAAAAACATATAATAATAAAATTTTTTTAAGTAAACATGTGTAATCTAAACTGACTATGTTATTATGGTAGCATTTGGCAATAACTACATATGGTCATGTCAATATGAAAAGAAGAAAAAAAATGGGGAGATAATGAAGGAAGAGAGAGCCAAAAGAATAATATAAAGAAAAGATGTGGAGAATAGAGAGAAATATAAAGAGAGAGGAAAGAAATAGAGATGCAGTGAGAGAGAGAGAGGTGCACATTGTGAGTCTAACCTTAATCCATGGATGTTCCAGACTATCTTCAATAGTCATTCTCTTCCTAAAGGATTAAAAAAAATATTACACTGGAATTCACAAAAAGACTGTGTAAAAGCAATAACTCTTTCCTATATTAATTTAATTGAGGATTAATAATAGGTGTTTCAGGTATTTCAACAGTAATGTTATATCCCAATTAGGCTTTAAACAGTGTATTATGAATGCCTATGATAATTACTGATGATAATCTGTATGAAATAACAAAAGAAAACCTTCTGCCCATGCTGCAGAGTACTACATCAGAAATGCTGCTTCTGAAAGCTAAAATGTCCAAAAAAAGGTGAGGGTGGTCAGGACGTAGAAAGAGCGCTTGCCAAATATTGGTTATTAATAGAGAAAGAACAGGAGCTCACTTGGGATCTTTGACCAGCAGTCTGCGGATGAAGTCTTTGGCCAGTTCACTCGTGTTGCTAAAGTATTCCTCGTCAAAGTCATAGTTCACAGCAGAGATGTTGGTCAGGGTTTCCTGTTTAGTCTCTCCAAGAAACGGCGATGCTCCACTCAACCTGCAGGACACAATTACTGATCACAACATGCCAAAGGGAAACCTCTTGTTCATACAGGAATTCTTGTTCATACTTGTACTGGAAATGTGGATACACTGTTTAAAAATACATTAGTGTCTGTAAGCAGAAGAAATAGTTTATTATGATTTAAACTTGATTATCCTTTTATATTATAATTTTATAACAAATTCAGATGCAAACCTGCCCAGAGGTATAAACCAGAGATCCAGTTGCTAGCAACATATTTTCCTCCACAAACGAACATGCGATTTATTGAAATGTTTTCCATTTCCTAATATTTTAATTAGCAAATATTCTTGAATTAATTCCTGAATAAATGTATTAATTATTTATTACAATCAAAACTGAGCAATAACCATTCTCTTATTTGGCAACATAAGTGACACTTCAGCTCAGAAATCCATTTCTGTCACAAAATGCAGCTTGCAGACAACAAATAAGGCAGCAAATATATTTTAGCAATTTCACATACACATTACCAGGAGGCAACGTTGTGCAATAGAAGGATCAATAAGCTGTAATGACCACAGTGTAGAAGTACATGAGTGTAACTGCTGGTGATACTTACAAGATGTATGTAATAACTCCAATGCTCCTGCAGGATAAAAGAAAGATTTATTAGTGGAATTGAAGCGCTTACTATTAACCTCTTATATTAAACAACTACTTTAAATGCACTGATAATGAGAAAACTACACTGACCACATGTCAGCTTCCAGTCCCAGTGGTTCATAATTTACAATCTCTGGAGCTGTTAATAAAGCAGGGAAGATTTAATCGATACGTCAGTTCTTATAGCAACATAAAAACGCACAATGTTTTTTCTTCCCCTACCAACAAACTCTGGAGTTCCAAAGATGTTTTTAAATTCGTTTCCAGCCTTTATCTGGTGAGCGATGCCGAAGTCTATCAGCTTGATCCTGGGGTTGGGAACATTCTTGTCTAGCAGCATAATGTTCTCTGGCTGCAAAAGAAAACCGAGAAGAGGTATAGACTCTTGCAGCAAAGAATATTACAGACATTGTTAGCATTAGCATAGCATAAATACCATTAACACGATAGCGTAACCACAACACTACAGATCATTCTTAATCCACAGGAGGCTTAAGTGTACTTTAAAACATTAAATCTTTGCCTTCAATCGCTGTTAGGTGTAAAGACACTCTACACTCAAAAACTTTTTTTGTGAATAGTTGACTCCTCTTAGACGCATTGAGATTATATACACTGACATTTCTTTAAAATGTATTAAGACACTTTTTATACAGTAAACCCAAAAAGGTTATTTTTAGCAGCTTAGCCTGCTATGCTAGTGTTAGCATAGCTGGCTGTACTGTGCTTTGCTGTGTATTGTTTGGGGGTGTTTACACTTTGCATAATCATGCATATTCATACATCTTTGCATTCTTAATTAGTGTTCAGATTTAGAGGCATTTCTGTGCCAGGTCTCCTGGGCATAACTTTAACACATAAAACTAATTATGCATTTGTTTCTCAACACAGATATTATGTAATATTATTGCAAGTATTCTAATGCATTTTCACCATTTCTGTAAATTTCTGTTTGACAAAAGTCCTCTAAATACAACCAAAGAGTAAAAAAAAAATCACCTGGTCTTTTTCTAACAAGTACTTTAAAGTCTAACAGACAATGTCAGGAGTAAAAAGTGTAGCTCAGCATTAAGACCTGGTGATTCACCTTGAGGTCGAAGTGTGCAATGTGTTTGGAGTGAAGGTAATGAACCCCGTCAAGGATCTGCTTGAGAAACTGTGTGGCCTCCTCCTCTGTCAGGGACTCCTTCTCCGCCAGGAAGTCAAAGAGCTCTCCTCCTGACACCAGCTCCAGGATGAGGATTACATCTGTCTTGTTCTCAAAAATGTCATGCAGAGTGATGATGTTGCTGTGCTGGATTTCTCTCAGGATGTTAACCTCACGCTCAATCTCCTCACGGCTCACGCCGCGGCGGCTGGACGACAGGCGGCGCTTCTTTATAAACTTGGCAGCGTATTCCACACCGGTGCTTTTCTCACGACACTTACGCACAATTGCAAACTGGCCACTGGGGAGTGAACGCACAAACAAACAAGCAACTGCAGTGTGGAGCTTCTGGGTTGACATGCAGTACCTTTATCCAGCTGCAGTAAAATATTTTACTTCATGCTTCATTTTCATTTCTTTATTATTCAGTAATGCTCTGTTTTCGTCAATGCTGCATTTTTCTATGCCACGTTTTGGCTGTTCAGCTCACAACCACTTTACATAAAGACTCAGTCAGACACTTTAAAAACGCAGATTTTAAAGCTTAGCCATGCAGATTTCAAACAGAGACTCTCTTAGCTTTTATTAGGTATTTAGTATATTAAACTATAATTGCTTTTTGACCAGAGGAGGCTGGGTCTCCCCTTGTGAGTCTTGGTTTCTCCCAAGGTTTCTTCCTCCAGTCTGAAGGATTTTTTCCTTGCCACCGTCACCGCTGGCTTGCTCACTGGGGGATATATGTTGTAACTGTCTGTTTTCAAAACTTCTGTAAAGCTGCTTTGTAACAACACTGTTGTAAAAAGACTATACAAATAAACTTTGAATTTAAATTTAACTTAATTTAGTTTTATATGCTACTTTTTGTGTATGCTTTGTTTTACTATGCTCGGTTTGCCTATGCTTCATTCCTGTCTGTGCCACATTTATGTATATGCTTTGTTTGTCCAAGTCACGTTTTCATCTGCTTTTTCAATTTTGTGTGTGCTGTTTTTTCCATGCTACATTTTTGTCCATAATTTGTTACTCAATATGCTCTGCTGTGTGTTTTAATGTTACATTACATAATGTTACGAGCCTGTGCTTTAGTCAATACTATTTTACCTGCACTTCATTTTTCTGCTTTAATTTTGTCTATTCTTAATTTTTCCGCTTTGTTTACTTCTGACTTTCCATCTAAACAGAAAACACAATCCTCTTGTGGAGAGCAGAGTTATTTCATGACATTTTATGGCCTTGAGCTCAGGATCTAACATTCGATCCGATTCCTAATGGAGGGTTATAGCGGGAGTACGACTGAACAGCACTACAGGGTCTGCAGACTGTAATAAAAGTTCCTGCACTCTGAGTAATCTGTAATCTCATCTGCACTGCAGCTGCTCTGTGGCAGAGAGTGGGAAAGAAACTGACATAGTAATAAGATGATGTCATTAAGCCGAAAACCAAAAACCTCCACTGCCATATATAGGAAGACTCACTGTATGACTCACACTTTGTCAGGGCAATTTAAATTCCAAGCACCTGTGAAAAGGCCTTACATAAAGGCAGAACAAGCACTATGTTTTTATCATGCTTTTATCAGTATAAATACACCAGCATGTTAGTACAGCGCCGGTTTAAAACACACTGCACTTCATTACAGCGTGACGTGTTTACGCAGCCTTAAAGCAAACAAAGGGAAGTGTAATGGCGTGACATACTCTCCTACACGTCTAAACTTGACCTAATAGAGCAGACTGTCTGAAACAGATCAGCACCAGTAATCACTGAACACCATTACTGCATACCCAAACAACACAATGACCAGGTTCAGTTATATTAAACTATAATCTGGTAGCAGATAAAAGCAAAAAAATGACTGTAGAAATAAATAGTGTTAGCTGTGTTTAGCTAAGTGTAAAACCTTAAGAATTAAGCTCTAGCAAAATTAACCTCCAGAACGAAGTCCTAATAAAATTGACATTGAGAATTAAGTCACTAAGTATTCAAACAGTAACCCATCCCTAGTTTACTCATTATGAACAATAGCAATAGTGTCACACCTGCCCAGTTCTTCGCCCATCTCATAAAACTTCTCCACATCCTCCTGTCTGAAGCCAGCCATGACTTGCTGACTTCAAAGCCGATCCGCACTAGGGTCTTCAAACACTGTAATAGAGGAGAAGACAGGCATATGGATAATATGGTTAATGTGATGTGTACCCATGCGAGGGGGGCACAAACTTTAACTACAAAATGTAATTTGTAAGAACAATGTCTCTGACATAGCATATTCATATTTCATGCAATAACTTTCTGTGAGGGAGATTTTAAAGGTGGATGTCTGGTGGCCATCCCCATGATCAGCCACCTGATCAGCCATAACATTACAACCATCTCCTGATCAGCCATAGCATTAAAACCACCTTCTGATCAGCCATAGCATTACAACCACCTTCTGATCAGCCATAGCATTACAACTATCTCCTGATCAGCCATAGCATTACAACCATCTCCTGATCAAACATATCATTACAACCATCTCCTGATCAGCCATTGCATTACAACCATCTCCTGATCAGCCATAGCATTACAACCATCTCCTGATCAGCCATAGCATTACAACCATCTCCTGATCAGCCATAGCATTACAACCACCTTCTGATCAGCCATAGCATTACAACCATCTCCTGATCAGCCATAACATTACAACCATCTCCTGATCAAACATAGCATTACAACCATTTCCTGATCAGCCATAGCATTACAACCATCTTCTGATCAGCCATAACATTACAACCATCTCCTGATCAGCCATAGCATTACAACCATCTCCTGATCAGCCATAGCATTACAACCATCTCCTGATCAGCCATAGCATTACAACCATCTCCTGATCAGCCATAACATTACAACCAACTCCTGATCAGCCATAACAGCCATACACATTGTCCATTTGATCAGCTTTATATACAATATAGGTGCACTTTGTAGTTCTACATTTACAGACTGTAGTCCATCTGTTTTTCTGCATACTTTGTTTCACACTGTTCTTTAATGATCAAGACCCCCAAAGGACCACCACAGAGCAGATATTATTTGGGTGGTGGGTCATTCCCAGGACTGCTGTGACACTGACGTGGTGGTGTTGTGCTGGTATGAGTGGATCAGACAAAGTAGTGCTGCTGAAGTTTTTAAACACTGTGTTCACTCACTGTCCACTTCTACCTTGTAAAGTCAGAGATGATAGCTTATCTGTTGCTGCACAGTTTGTGTTTGTCATCCTCTAGTCCTTCATTAGCAGTCACAGGACGCTGCCCACAAGACACTGTTTGATGGATGTTGCTGGTTTGGGCACTATTCTCAGTCCAGCAGTGTCAAAGAGGTATTTAAAAACTCCAGCCGCATTGCTGTATCTGATCCACTCATACCAGCACAACACACACTAACACCATGTCAATGTCACTGCAGTGCTGAGAATGATAATAGTATCTGCTCTGTGGGGGTCCTGACCATTGTCTGCTTGTGTGTATCTATTTGTAGTGCTATTTAAAGAGGCAGTGCAGCCTAAAATATTTATTATACAATGTAATATGTAAATTGTCACATTATGCAGTATTTTTGAGTCCAGCACTGCATCCCTCAGTCTTGTCAGTTTAAAAAAACACATAATGTCCTTTTCAAGTTTCTCTCCAGCAACAAACTCATACTACAATACCCTGCACGCATACATCATGCAAAAACTGGGGATCTTCCTAAATCTTGGTAAATGTAGAAGCTAATATATACAAACGTGATATATGGCTTCCTGACAGTACCATTAACTCGCTCTAAACCTTGAGTGTTCACCCCAATGTGCTTAAAGATTCCCGTCACCTTCAACCTGGTCTTTAAACTGGTAAAACTCACTTTAGAGACAATTGTAGTACTGGCGCAGGAGCCGAACAGGCATAGTTACATCATGTGTAGTCACTGTAACATTGTTATTGTGGACAGAGGGCCCTTTAAAATATGAAATAAATCTGTGGAAAACTCTGTCACCTACATTTACTATATGTTGTTATCTTGTACAAAAGCCTTTTTTTTTACCACTAAAGAAAAATATATTGCCATTTAGTTAACATTATAAAAAACATAATTATGACTGTATAGCTCATAAATATGACTTAGAATTTCATAGTTGTGATTAACTATTTCTATAATAATATAGATTTGCTATAATAATGGTATGCAATCTTATAAATATGACCTTAACATCTCATGACAGTGATAGTCTCACATAATTAGGAGTACCTTTCTCATAATCGTGACTTAGCATCTCATAATAATGAGATCCAATCTCAATTATGATGTTATATTTTATAATTATGATTTAGCATCTAATAATAACTCTAACAATTATAACTTGGTATCTGATGACTTACATTTAATACTTATGACTCAATATTTCATATCGAGTCATACTTGTTATTATGAGACGCAAACTCATAATTATGACAGTATATTAAATTATGACTTAGCATCAAATAATAAATCATAGTATCTCATTCATGCTATACTCATAAAATGCTATACATTTTCACAATAATGCCTTACTTTTTGAAAACCTGTCTCATTATTAGGAGGTAGCAAACCATATACTAAGTTATTTACAGAAAACGTCACAGGAATTGATAAACGCTTCCATAAACTTGAGTCTGAAGTTTGAGTTTTGTGCTGTATCAGTAAAAATACCATTCCTGCTACATCATCACCCACCAGCAGGACAAAAGAACTCAAGCAGGATGAAGCAGCGAGAGATGTTCACCCCACACATGTTTAATCTGAGCAGTTTTAATCAACTTTAACTTCAGGTCGGTGCAGAGTGGACATTGTTTTCTGATGATAAAAAGTTTAGATGCCATAAGCCGGCGAAACACAGCAAATGTTCACAAATAAACAAGCGGGTAATGTCTGCAAGCCGTAAAGTAAAAACGCAGGGAACGCCAGACAGACAAAGAGAGGAATGGCGATATAGTTAGAAAAGTATTTTGAGAAATGTTTAAATGGATAGCTTGGCTTTAGCTCGCTGGCTAATGTTAGTTCATCATTCACTGCCTTCTACGCATAAAATATACAAGATACATCTTTACTTTCTTACCAGAATGACCACAGAATAAATATATAACCGCGTACGGATAAAACATCACTTTTATCAGGACAAATTGGTTGCGTTTCAGAGTATAAAACAGTATAATTTACTTACACTACCCGCACTGCTACATACCCTGTTACCACCGCCGCCGCCGCCGCTGTTTCCGCTGTAGCACCACCTAGCGGCCAAGCTTGTGTAATGACGTCACCAGATGACGTCATGACAATACAGTAAAAAAACTAATAAACACATTTAGCTTATTTTCGCCTTTTTGTCACTTTTTTCTTTTAATTTTGTTATTTTAATAATTGTTAAATATGTGTATACATGTTTTTTCCTTTTCTTTTACATTAGTCATGAGTTCTTTCTTATTTAAAAAAAAGGCTCAGAGAGGAAGAAAAAAAATTCCTATTGAAGCCACACAGGGATGGAGGGATACATGCAGAGTGTTGAAAAATAGTCTCCAAAGACAAAGTATTATTTTCGTACTAGATTTCAGTATTTTACCATCATCAACATTACATCATAAACTCAAGAATGGAAAACATTTTAAATTTTGAAACATGGCTGTGCATATTCTGTAGTTTTTTATGATGCTAACATTATAATGTATAGGTTATTTAAGTAAGTGGAAAAATAGTTACTATTATTATTATTATTATTATTATTATTATCAGTAGTAGTAGTAGCAGTATGTGATTTACCATTGTTTACAATTATATTAAAAGTAGTAAACAAATGCATTGCTTCTTCAGTACTACATTACTTCATGTTTTTTATTTAAATTAAAAGTATGTAAAACTAAGCTGGGAGGGAAATGCTGGCTCGACAGCATAATTACACATTAACACAGACCAGTCAGCACTGTATTATTAATATTGAATTAATTTAAATACTTAATCATTTAGAATTTATTTAAAACAGCGGCATGGCAGGAACACATTTTTTAACTTTAGCACTGTAATGAGTGTATTTGATGCAATGTGTGATTAAAAATTTGAGAGCCCTCTGGCGAACAAATCGTGTTAGTGACGGCCGGTCTTCATGTGACTGACAGCAGTGTGAGCCACTGGCCTGACACATTGCGTCTACAGTGAAGCAAAACGGACCAATGGGAGGCTGCGGTGGGCTGTGTGGGTGGTGCTTGTATCCGTGTTTCTGTGTGGATGGAGGAACAACAACAGTGAGATACCATGAGATTAATGCGAAGTCTCATTTGGACAGCTCTGTTCATTAAACAGGTACGGAACGCTGCAGGATAAGATGTAATTTTGCCATACGGGCATTTATAATAAAGAAAATCTATTGATACGTACAGATAAGAATAGATTTATTAGTTTCGTTGATGATTAGCCCACCCGGCTAATGCTAGCAGAGGTAATGGAGCCTTTAGGGCCCAAAACCATTAAACATACTCAACAGCCGTTATTTCTCTTAACAGAGTTAAACACGACTGAAGACGTGTTGACATTAGCTCGTATTAAAGAAATAGAAGCCTTTTCTGATGAAAGCTGTAGCTGGTTAGGTAAAGAGAGCTTTTTGGCCTCAGGTCGAGCAGGAATCAGCTATTTAAATCAGTGCATTGCAGATGAAGGGCAAACTACAGTTAAAAAGACCATTAAGGGTTGTTTTAGAAACGTCAGTGGTTCTGTGTTTACAACGTGAAGTCTGTATAGAACCAGTGCGTGCTGCTTAAATGGTTAAAGCATGGTGAAATGGCTCCTCACATTGATGTAGAATGTGAATGTTTGTATATGGTTCCATATAGAATTGTTCTATAAAGCACCAAGAAGCTTCTTCTGTTGTCACAAGCTTCTCATCCCAACAATAACTAATCCTCTTTTTGGTGCCATAAAGAACCATATATGATACATTGTCCATCAATCTAAAAATAAAAACACAACATTTCATCATGCAAAGTTTTAGAACGCATGGTTCTAAATAGAAGAATGTTTAGAAAAACATTTTTAAAATGTGTTACTGGACCAGAGGACTGGACTTTTCAGTTTTGGCAGTGCTGTTAGTCTATATAAGTTCTTTACTAGAGTTTTAAAGACTAAAGACAACCAATATTTAAAGGTAGAAAACTCATTTTTGTCTATACCATAATACTTTTCTAAAAAATAAAGGTGTAACTGTCCCTTTCTTTAGTCTTTTGAGTAAAGTTAATTAACAACTTTGAATTAAAGCTGTTCAGGATGTTGTTAAAGAAGTGGGAGCTAAATTTGGCTTCCTATCTGCTTGTTTTTTCTCCTCCACCTTAAAATTTGCAGCAGTTGCATTCTGGTGCCTAATGAGTTGTAGCATATAAGGTGAAATGTAACATTCGTTTAAGAAGAAGGAGAATAGGAAGGCAGTTTCGGCCTCATTTGAAGATGAACAGCAACCATGCCCATTGACAGTTTTATTTCTTGGAGTGCCAACACCCCCCTTCACAGCCTGAAACTTTTGGGGACAGAAATATTAAGGAGTCAGGATGGTTACGTAACCCTTTTCCCTGCCCTTTTTTATAAATGCAGGATTTGTATTTGAAGGTGGGGACCGAGTTGGTTTTTGAGTTGGTTCAATGTACCCAACTTTCCTTATGCTACTATGCCAGTATAAATACAGTAACCATTCTGTGGTAAGAAAAACGCTTAAATTAAAAGTAGATGTGCTAACCAAATGAGAACCAAGTTGCTGAGTGTAATCAGTAAATAATGTAGTGAACACAGTCCTAATGCAACTTCTATTCGCCTTCGGCTCCTTATATACATATCATTGTGTCTTTTCACAAACCCAGGCTTATTATTCAGCTATTTTTAATACAGAAGTGAATCATGGACCCACATACAGACCCCTAGAATTTAAGGAGTTAATGCAGCTAGAATATAATCATGATGTGGATCCACTGGCTGTCTTATTGCCTGTATAGTCTTATTTTTAAAATAGCTAATCTGGCGAGTGGACCATTACACAATATGTGGTATCCTCAGTCATTATAAGAATTTCTGTCCACTGGATGCCACCTTGGGAAGACTCTTGTTCAGTCATATAAGACCAGACTCCTTTCTGTTTGAATAGGAATATAGCTAGATTTAAATGTATTTGTTCAGAGACATAATCTATGGGTGGGGGGCACCAACAAGGATAAAATTAAATGTTTAGAGTTTAGAGTTTTTCTAGGATTTGTTAACTTAAATATTATTTTAAATTGAGTTGTGTTACACCACCCAGTTTTAAACATAAATTAGCAACACTGTGATTAAAACCAAAACCTGCCATTACAGATTCAGCAGTGTAAATAAACAGTGACAGCATTGCTTTCCACACTAATTATTGTCTACAAATTACAGTTCTCCATTTGTAGTGAAAACTAGCATAGGGCTACATCAGAATCAGTTTAACACTAGTTACATTTACTTCATCATTTTAATAATGGATTACTTTATGGTAAATTCTATTGCACCAATACTTTAAACTTGCATTTAAACCTTATTTGGGGATTAAATTTAACTTCCAGATGAAAACGAGACAATAACTAAATAAAAACTACATAAAAGGATACAAACTATGATAAAATTGATTGACACTTTAGTCAACAAATAAAAACGAGATGAAAATGTTTGGCAGGGATGACATCCAATCAGAACCGATTTAGTTTTTTGAAAGGCTGGGACCAGACCTCCAATCGTAACTATTTCAGGGCAAATATGGAGAGACTGGATAAGCTGGGTAGCCATCAAACGCATACTTGCACAAATTTGGTCTAAACCCGTGAAGACCATACAAACCTGATGCAACAAAGTTATCCAAACCTGCCATTACAGATTCAGCAGTATAAATAAACAGTGACAGCATTGCTTTCCACACTAATTATTGTCTACAAATTACAGTTCTTCATTTGTAGTAAAAACTAGCATAGGGCTACATCAGAATCAGTTTAACACTAGTTACATTTACTTCATCATTTTAATATTGGATTACTTTATAGTAAATTCTATTGCACCATTACTTTAAACTTTCATTTAAACCTTTTTTAGGGATTAAATTTAACTTCCAGGTTCAGTGGTTAAAATGTGTACAATGTGTTTTTTGTGATTTGGTGCTTTACACAGTTTTAAATCAAAAAATGTGTGCGTCAGTCACAGTTCTCCCCAAAAAGGGTGTTGCTAGCGCACAAATAACTATTGTATGCATTGAAATAGAAGAAAAGCACAGCAGCAGGACCTTACAAATGCATATAAGTATGGCAAAATGTTTTGGCCTAACATGAGACCAATGATACAGGCAAATAGCTCAGTTTTATTAGTAGAAATGTAATTTGTTGAAATATAATTCTGACTCCTAAGAATAAGAAAATCAGTCATTTATAATTTCACTTGTAATTTTTACTAGTCAAAACTGAAGACAAATAATTACACATGTCAAACATCTATTTTTTTACTAGTAACAATAAATATTACAGATCTTTATAACTGATATTCTGACTAGATATACATTCAGATATCTAAAGCGTGCCTCTTGCTAGTCGGAACAAACACCATATGCTAATATAAAGGAGACAGCACATCTTTCTCACATCCTCAGTTCAGATTCCTTTTACTATATTTTAAAAGGAAATTCAAAAGTGTGGCTGCTTTTTACCATTAAGTTTGCGTAATGGTATTGTTAACAAGGCTGCTCATTGTGGAGCACTTTCACATGCGGCAGTCTGTCTTTGCACTTAGTAACACAGATAATGCAGTGTCAAATGGTTGAGGAAATAATTATCCATATATGGCAGACATATTTTGGCTTTCAAATCAGTCTATTAATTGATATCATAATGGATTTTAAGAGATTATCTTTTTATATTAATTAAAATTGAAATGCAGATATCTTCAATTGTATCTTTACTAGTAAAAACTTTATATATAACATGCAGAGCAATTGTATTTGTAATATAACCCCAATTCCAAAAAGGTTAAGATGCTGTGTTAAATGTAAATAAAAACAGAATGTACATTTTTTGTAAATCTCAGGTGGGGATTGATTTAACTGTAAACTAAAATGAATTTAATCTTTCTTGGTGCAACTAAGTAAATCCAGTGATTGGTACGGCATTAGCCCAGCATCTTTCATTGTAACAACAAAAGAAGCAAACTTTAGGTATCAAACATGTCGATCAGCGGCATCAGTGATATCGAAGTTGATTTTTCAGCCAACAAATGGTGCTTTGAATGTTTGAAAGTAAGGCGCATAAATATAATGCAGATAAAGTGGCATATTCTCATATGACAATAGAGTAAGTAAGTAAATGGCATATACAACTAAATGGTAAATGGATGTGCAATATGAGGCGCATGTATAAAGTGGCAGTGCGAATAGATCTGAGTAAAGAGATGTAGTAATAATGGTGCTTAGAATTGGATACAAAGAACTGCATTAATACCTATTGATCACCAATGCAAGCTCTGACTGAGCTGTCAACAGCAAAGCCAACAAAGGCTAACAGTGATTTTAACATTGTTCTTTGACATTCAAATGATTCTTTACCCTTAACAGGTAATATGCGATATATGGGCACCCCTCCTTAAATTTTGTATTTTGTGATTTTTGTCATTTTTAAGGTAAAAAGACACCTCCTAAACATTGCCAAAGTGCCACCAATTACAACACCCCTGCTCGCTGCTCGGTGTTTGTTTGCTTGCCAAGGTCCAAGTGACCAAAATATGGTTATTGTGATATGATCAAATGCAATGCTTTGTTTCAGAATTATATGTTACTTACCTGATTTACCTGTGTTCTTTTCTGCAGGCCTTGGGAGAATATGGAATGGCACATTTTAGCGAGTGGGGAAAGAGTAAAGGAAAAGATTACTGCATATTCTTCAACTCACAGTGGGCTCGACTACCTCAGGACCTCAACAAAGCAGTCAGTGATATACCTTCTTTACAAGCATGCACATATGCACTCTGTTTTCAATCTGAAGTATAGATTTCCTGTACTGCTGCATTGTGAGTGTTCTGCTGACCTGAACATTGTACACAGTAACAATAGCAGGATGGCGAGTTAGCACAGGCCTTCCAGCCCCTTACATCTCCCGGAGGCTAGATGTCAGGACTCTATTGTCCCTGTGCAGAAATGACCTGTGAATCAGTGTTAATTTTGTTGATGAACTATATTTGTCATAGTTTTCGTCAACAAACTTTTTTTTCATGACGAAAACGAGACAATAACTAAATAAAAACTACATAAAAGGATACAAACTATGATAAAATTGATTGACACTTTAGTCAACGAATAAAAACGAGACGAAAATGTTTGGCAGGGATGACATTCAATCAGAACTGATTTAGTTTTTTGAAAGGCTGGGACCAGACCTCCAATCATAACTACTTCAGGGCAAATATGGAGAGACGGGATAAGCTGGGGTAGCCATCAATCAAACGCACACTTGCACAAATTTGGTCTAAACCCAGGAAGACCATACAAGGCTGATGGAACTAAATTATCTAGACAATGTCAGCAGAGAGAAAGAGAGTTTAGCATGTGTGTTTAGAGAAAATCACCACACTGCGCTGGATATTAGCCCTCCTGCTCCACCGTTAGCTAGCTTTACCGCTGTTAATGTTAGCTTAGTCTTTCTAATCCTATTCCTAAAAGCACACTGCCCTGTAAATTTTAGAGCGTGTCCTGCTGTAAACGCTCGTATTAAGGTGTTGTTAATGGTCAGATTAGTAGGATAAGGTATGTGGGAAGCAATTTGTGTCTCTAGTAAACACTGTGACTTACAGATGTGACAGTTTTTCATTCACTGATTTACTGTTATGCTAAAATTGATTTGAATTGCACAATTAAAAATACTTTCACAGCAAAAAGTGATAAATGCAATTAATGTAGATTAGTTAATCACAGAGCATGTAATTTAATTAGATTGACAGCACTAGTAACAATTATTAAATAAATAAGGGATACACAAAAAGGTGATACAAGGATAAAATAACAGTTTTCTTTCATTCAATTTGCACTTATGGAAGACGTGAGATGTTGTTTGTTAAACCTGTTTGTTTGTGTATTGGTCTTTCAAACATGAAGAATATTCTATAACTGGTTAATAAATGTTTCATTTTGTGTAAGTATATAATGACTTAAAGAAAAAGCATTTACATTTTATGCCCTTTATGTTTTAGTCGACTGAATCGACTGTAAATGTAGTCGACTATATTCTTATGATAATTGGTCTAGACTAAAATAATTCTGATGACTAAATGATGACTAAAACTAAATGACATTTTAGTAAAAAGATTACGACTTTTACAAAATGAACACTGCTTTGAATCACACAAAACTGTGCATGTTAAGTGATCAACAACAAACAACAAGTGATCAACAACAAATATTCTAAAAAGAAAGTCCATATGTTTTTGTGTGTTGTCGTCTCTGAGCTGACTTCCCTGTGTCTGTTATGATCTCTCTCCTATTGTCTTGGGTGTGTTATGATCTCTATGTGGATTTTCTGCGTTATGATGTCTCTTCTGGTTTTCTTGTATGTTTCTCTGTGGTAATTTGCTTGTGTGTTATAAACGCTGTGATAATTTTTTTGTGTGTTATGATCTTTGTGCTGATTTTCTCTGTATGACCAGTCTCGTCTGCAAGCGTATGATCTGACGGCATCGGTGCTGTGTTCGGCTGCTGATGTGCCAGAGGGCGGGTTCCCGAACCGAATTCCCATGGTGCTCCGCGGGAACTGCACCTTTTATGAGAAAGTCCGTCTGGCTCAGATAAACGGAGCCAAAGGCCTGCTAATAGTCAGCAAAGACCGGCTGGTAAGAAACCAGGGGCATTGTTCATGGCAGATGGGGAGAACGTCACTGTGTGTGTGTGTGTGTGTGCGTGCGCGCGCATGTATACAGACAAAAAAGTAAGAACGTAAATAAAAACAATTAAAGAAAATGGAAGATGTGCATGTACGTGTGCACTTAAATTGTAATTTAAATTGTAATTAATTGACACAATAGTAATGAATTTAATTAATCACAAAATATTTAACTGTAATTACTTAACATGCATGTCTTGTGAACATGCTTGACTACAGATGTGTATAGCTTGTTCAGTTTAGGCTAGGCTGGGAGCATTTTTAATAAAGTAATCTTTATTAAAGTAAACAATAAAGCCCACCTCTAGCCTAGAATTAGGTGTTTCTGTTCAAAAAGATTAACAAGCATACACACGTTTTCATACTGCAAAGCTGGTTAATCCTGCGTTTCAACACGGGTGAGCTGCTAATTTGAATAAGAAACAGCCTAATTTACTAGTTACTTTCTTGACTTTCTTGAAAATTCTGCCTCATACCTGTGAGTAATTTTTCTTTACTTTAATTGTTTTCCAGATCCCACCATTTGGAAACAAGACTCAGTATGAGGAGATCGACATCCCAGTGGCTTTACTTAGCTATGCTGACATGCTGGACATCAGCAAGGTATAGTTTCCTTCATATTGGCCTTTAGATTCTCTCTTTCTTTAGAGAATTTGTAAAAGATAGTTTTGTAAAAGAAAAAAAATAAAAATCTATTTCACAAAATTTCCCCACCATACCCCAAACGCAGTGGACCAGTGAAAACATAGTGTCTGAAGTTCACTTTTGTTTTAGCGCTGGAGCTATAATGCTAATGTTGCTAACAAGTTTAGGCTTGTGCAGAATAATTTGAAGAAGTAGTGATATCTGAATGCACATGTAATGTATGTATTCAGAATAAGTTAACGATGCAACTTCATAAGCGAAATGGAAAAATAATTTTCCCCCCTCACTATTCTTTTCTGTTACTTGGTTGGTAGTTTTCTTTCATCTCATTATGCTGTTTGTATGTTTAATTAAAATTAATTATTCCGTTTTATTTGAAGTTAAAAATTCAAGCCTTTTTTTCACCACGTGCTTCACAAGCACATTCCACCAAAGATCTCAGTAATGCTGGTGTAAAGAACTGAATTGTTTGTGAATAAAGTTAATTGAGTTCCTTGTTAGAATTTCTAACTGCTAACTATGCTACATGCCATCTGCTGTTTTGAAGTAGTTAATAAACAAGGTTTGATGTTATTTGAAGTCTGTGTTTTACAGTTCAGTATGTAAGTATTTTAAAGATATTCTCTAAAAAATGTAAAGAGTTGCTACGTTCTAAATACTGTCATTTCAATGTGTATGAAAGAATAAATGTTCTAATTGATGTATTATGAACATTATTCTATTATATTACAACACAGCCCTGCTGAAGAACATGAACATAAATTAGCAACTTTTGTCAATTTGATACTTGCTCAAGGTTGGTATTGATACTTCATAATAATGAGGATGTTCTCATCTGCATTTGATAACACTTTATCTAAAAGGGTGTTGATATAAAAATTATAATTTAAGTTTGACTTATATAGCGCTTTTCACATACCTAAAGACAAAAATCTTAAAGTACAACTTTAGGGTAAAAATTCATTAGAGGGAGTGAAAGTACTCTGAGAAAAGATCTGGTTTTGGACTGAGCTTTGAAGATGGAAAGAGAGGTAGATAATCAAATAGATGAAGGTCTGGAGACGATAGCAACAGCAACACTTAAAGATCAGCCACCCATAATGGTAAACCTAAACCTTGGAACACCTAGATAACCAGAAGCAAGGATGGGGAACGAGGATGTAACAAACCAGAGGAAAAAGAAGGTGCAAAGATTTAAAGGTTAACAGCAGGATTTTGTAATGGATGTGTTATGCTCCAGCAAAGAATTAGGTTAAATGAGAAGATTTCATATTGGGTACTATAAATTTTGGATGTATTGAAGAGAATAAAACACTGTAGAATGCAAACCATAGAACATGATTGCAGTAGTCTAACCTGGAGGTAATAGAAGCATGCACCAGGACCTCACTGTTGTTATATTGCAAAGATAAAAAAAATTTAGTTCGAGATCCAATACATAAAACAGTGTTGAGACATGGGTCGAAGAGGACACCAGGGTTTCACCAAAGTAGGTGGGCTGACAGGAGTATTATCAACAACAAAAATTTCATCTGAATAAGAAATGGCTGTGATGATAACAATAATCAAAAATTTGTATTCATTTCTTTAAGTGTAGCATAGCAGTGGAAATTGAGACCATGGGAATGAAAACTATAGATAACAAATAACAGGGGACCAAGAATAGAGCCTTGTGCATCCCAAAAATAGTAACAAAATGAGACCTCTCTGTTAAATAGAAATTGAACCAAGATAACACAAAGGCTAATAGTGGAAAGTCTGTTATGATTGGCTACACAGAGTCAGATAATTGGAGCAGATCTATAAGAACAGCTGGGATTTGTACTATGATGAGAGCCAAACCCTGACTGAAAAGTCTTAAATAAGATTATTGGTGTTCTGAAAAAATATTGCAGCTGCATATCATCAACTGTCTTAAGAAGTTTCTTTAATTTGATTCTACTTGATTACGTGCAATTGTTGGCAAGCTAGCTAACTTGTTAAGCTAGTCATCAAAATAGCCAATGCATCAACTGTGACTGCGTAAATTAGACATTAAACACTGCAGGATATAGTTTACTATCAGCTAGTTAAGGTAAATAGCAAACAAAGTAGTTAATTAGCTATTTTTTTCATGCACACTGAAAACAACAACTTATAGTCTGAATTGTAATTTGTTTTTGTATTGGCTTGAAAGATCTTAAACAGATATTACTTAGTTCTGTCAGTTTCTGTCAGTTGTTGGTTTTTCAAAGGACAGCCTTTATGTTTTGCAGGTCAAACAGTATTTTAAACTTGTGTGTTTCCCTGACAATGTTTGTGCAGAGTTTTGGAGAACAGTGGCAGGTGGCGATGTACGCCCCCAACGAGCCAGTGGTGGATTATAACATGGTGATAATCTTTCTGATGGCGGTTGGCACGGTGGCTGTGGGAGGATACTGGGCAGGCAGCAGGGACATTAAAAAGTGAGTGCCTGAGCTGATCATTACAGACAAAACTTTATTTTTCTCAAATGAATCTGGAGGACTGGAGTCCAGCTCTGTTCCTGAAGTACTGGAGTCCAGCTCTGGTACTGAAGAACTTTACACAAGGTCTAGTCCTTAAGGGCTGTAGTCTAGCTGTAATCCTGGAGGGCTGTAGTCTAGGTCAGTTAGTGGAGTGCTCTAGTCTGCCTTTGGACCTAAAAGGCTAGAACCTTGCTTATGTCCTGAAGGGCTTTTCTGCAGCTGTGGTGGTTGAGGGTCTTAATGATTGCTACCCACGCTTCATACCTGCAACCAGGCCCTACTACGATGAAATTCTGACAACACTAGTGGTTTGGGTTTCCTAAAGGTGTTTGTGCTTGATTTACAGACGCTACATGAAGCACAAGCGAGACGACAGTACAGAGAAGCAGGATGAAGAGACGGTGGACGTTACTCCTATCATGATCGCTGTGTTTGTGGTGATGTGCTGCTCCATGCTGGTGCTGCTGTATCTCTTCTATGATCACTTGGGTAAAAAAAAAAAAAAGATAAAACAGAAAAAAAACTTTAATAGTGTATTTAATATTATAAAAAGTATAAAAGCATCATGTATTAAAAAAACATATATAAGAAAAGAGAGTGCTGCTTATGTTTTTAAACTGTCACTGCTGGGCAAAGAAGACCAGAGAATGTCCAACACACTTTACATCTACGAGGTAGGCCAGCAAAGTAGGAGAGTCTAATAAAGTGGACAGTGAGTGGTCTTTAAAAATTGATTCATTCATACCAGCACAGCACACACTAGCACACAATCACCAAATCAGTGTCACTGAAGTGCAGAGAATGATCCATGACCCCTAACAAAGTGTGCAAAGAAACAGATGGACTATAGTCTGTAATTGTAGAACTACTCAGTGCACCTGTATTGTGAGTGGAGCTGAAAAAATAAAGAGGTGCACATACAAGGAGGTGGTTCTAACGTTATGACTGATGACGGTGTGTATATATATATATATATATATATATATATATATATATATATATATATATATATATATATAGAAAGCCAATCAGCAGTGTACATTTTGGGAACAATCAGATCAGCAACTATGTAGGCATTGAAATTTGTATAAAAAACAGTTTATAGCTCTGAAGTAATGATAGCTCTATGTGCTGTGTTTTTAGTGTATATGATCATCGTTATCTTCTGCCTGGCCTCCTCCGTGGGTCTGTACAGCTGCCTCTGGCCTTTTGTACGCAGAATCCCCTTCGGGAAGTGCAGGTGAGAAACAAGATCACAAACAAGCTTAGCATATCTGCTAAAACAGTGGTCACCAACACTGGACCTGAAGATCTACCTTCTAGTAGTTCCAACCACAACCTGACACACTGACTCCAGATAAAAAAAATGTATTAGTTGAATCTGATGGTTCAGCTGGATCAGTGTGTTAAATGCAGGGTAGAACTACAATGTAGATCTCCAAAAGGCAGGTTGGTGACCACCACCCTAAAGCATTGGATAGGCTAATCTTAACATATGGGATGTATGAGTTGTTTAAATTGTTAAAAGGCAGGGGTTTAAGCTAGCATGCTAATTAAAACTTAAGACACCAATCATGTTTTGATTGACTTAGGTGTAAATTTGTTTAGTTGCTGTAACAGATAGAAAACTCTTTATTCCTCAGGATTCCGGAGAATAATTTGCCATACTGCCACAAGCGGCCACAGGTTCGAATGCTGCTGTTGTCTGTGTTCTGCGTGGGCGTGAGTGTCACGTGGGGTGTGTTCAGAAATGAAGACCAGTACGTATACAATAATTCTTATTTTGAGGCCACTATAATGTTCATTCTAAGGACTCGCACAGTAGCACACAGTAAATTTCATTTGACACAGTAGTGTTGATTTTGAGGACATAGTGGTGCAGTGATGATATATGTGTTCCAGGTGGGCGTGGGTGCTTCAGGACGCGCTGGGCATCGCATTCTGC
Organism: Megaleporinus macrocephalus; assembly: GCA_021613375.1. Classification (NCBI taxonomy): domain Eukaryota; kingdom Metazoa; phylum Chordata; class Actinopteri; order Characiformes; family Anostomidae; genus Megaleporinus; species Megaleporinus macrocephalus. The sequence continues at coordinate 38,095,358 of CM038708.1, forward strand.
CTGTACATGCTGAAAACCATCAGACTACCAACGTTTAAAGTGAGTGCATTTACAAACACTTTAGTGTGCTGTTGTCTTTATCCTGTAACTGAAGTTCAGAAGTGCTGAAAAACTAAATAGAACTGCATGAATATTTCATACTGTTCTGTGAAGAGAAAATTATTTATGTACAAATATACAAATGGTGTATGTTCCATTAGGAGCCCATTTCTTTTGGTTTACTTGGAGTTTTACAGTTTAAATTCAATTGTCAGCTCACTCTGGTGGGTTTTCTCCACAGGCCTGCACTTTACTGCTGGTGGTCCTGTTTGTCTACGATGTTTTCTTTGTGTTTATAACGCCATACTTCACTAAGGTATGTGGAGCGTTCGGTTATTGTATAATAGCATTGTTAACAAACCAAACTATGGAGGTCTAGAGCCTGTTTGTGTATCTACAGAGTGGAGAAAGTATTATGGTAGAAGTAGCAGCTGGACCTTCTGGTTCATCAACACATGAGAAGGTAATGTTTGGCTCACTCTTCATAACCTTTACCTCTACTGATTGTCCTTTTTTCTTTTTGTTGTATCATTAAAGTGCACTAATATATAAGCTTATATACCAAGATTTTTATATATCAGAAATGGTCTTTGTTGTGGAAATCTAGCAATGCTCATATTTTGTATTTGTTCTCACACAGCAAAGAAACATCTTTGCAGTGATTAACATGCATGGCAGTACACTTGCTTTGAGTGCTGCTGTGCAGTTGTCATTCACTGCCTCTTTGCCTAATCAGTTCCTTATTATGTTACTTCAGGTGCTAACAATGTAACTTAATAAATCCATGTAGGAAGTGTGCAGGACAATTCTAGAACAATCCTCTTCAAACTAGCTGCCTATGTTTATATGCACTTAGAGTGCATAATTACATTATTTTTCTGCCACATCCTTCGCTGGTGAATAAAAATAAGCACCTAACCTTACAGTCTCAACAGACAAACAGCGGCAGTTTTCAGTAAAAGTTCTGTCATGCTAGATCTGCCAAGTGTATATGGCATCTAAGGCATCTTTTTTATTATTAGCTTACATGCAACAATTTTTGTGGCAGACCGTGGTTCATTTTGACAGTTCTCCTATTATTAGGAAAATTATGTTGCAATTTATTGTATCAATATGCATATCCTAGCACCGGGTACTGGCCAATACACAGTGCTATGCAAAATGTGAATAAAAAAATGAACATAAAAGAATATAACTGAAAATAGTACAACATGAGAAAATTGAAGAATAAGGATTTTCATCGTAAAATAGCAAAGAATTTGGGAATTCTACGTTTACAGTACATATCTGTTGTAAAAAGCGCTATATAAATTTATTTTTGCTGCAATCATGCACATAAAATCTCCACCATGCACAGATGAAACCATGTTTAAAGAGTTAACACACAGCATTTCGACTTTTAGAGAACTAGCATACATGTTGGAGTCGAGGAATCATCTCGTTTGGAGTTGATTCTCCATTACTAGTCAACATACTTCCAGCATGGGTGACAATATAGTCTTTCAGCCAATATAGTCTTTTCTCCTTTGCCTGCACTGCACTGAGAGCACAAACAACTTTTGTCCCCACACATTTTGTACATTGTAAATATGAAGCTTTTTTTACTACCCAAATGTAAGTAATAGGTAGAAAACCAACCAGTAGTCATGTAGATTTGAACTGAAACCCTGCTACCTACCTAACTACCTAATGTCACCAGTGTGAAAAACATTGTCAACCCTGTAACCTTTTTTCTGTCATGTGTAGGCAAATAGTGGGGTTGCTGGTATATGACCTTTAAGAGTTAACATAGTCATTATTTACATTAGAATGAGTTGGATTTATCAGATTGTATTTAGTCAATATTTAAAACTGAGTCCAGGTGCTAAACTGGCCTGCCTGCAGTTAGGGATGCATGGTTTGTTGTGCTTTGTCCAGTTCTTTGGTTGGCTGTCCAGGAAAAATTTAATTCTATTCCTGGACACACAACGTCCAGGAATCAAAGTGTTAATATTTCTTTTTCTACTTAATCATTTGTTTACAAAAATCAGGTTTAATTAGTTTACGTTACACTCAATATAGGGACACAGTTTTGGAAAGGTGCAAAACTGGCAACATGTTTAGGTAATAGCCAGATGAATTGCTGGCTATTACTTAAACATGTTGCCAGTTTTGCACCTTTGTGATTACCAACAAGATTAGGTTCAGAAGCTGAACTGACATCTGTTTGCTTTAAACTTGTCCACTGAATTTTGTAAAAAATATCATGCCACTGATTTAGTTTCCTGAAGTCCAAACCTGTCACCCAAAAATACAACAAAAGAGACCATGAATGTTTAAATTTCTCCTCACAGTGGTAAACATGAACCTGTCTAAATTTTTTTGAAGCATGTTTTTATAAATGTTTAAATGATTTGCTCATTCTGGCATTCTCTGTATATTTTGCACAGTGTCCCAATTCATGTTGTTTGTGTTGTTTATTATGCAGCTCCCGATGGTTCTGAAAGTTCCCAGGCTAAACTTCTCCCCGCTGGCTCTGTGTGACCGACCCTTCTCCCTGCTGGGGTTCGGGGACATTCTGGTACCAGGTAACACCAACACTGCAGCACGCCATCACAACCGTGATGTGCCTCAGCAATCGTTTTTTGCCGTTAATGTATCACAATATACACTATTACAAAATGGATTTTATAATTAAATTAAAATGTGTATTGCAGGTCTGCTGGTGGCGTACTGTCACAGGTTTGATATCTTAATGCAGTCCTCACGGATTTACTTTGTGGCCTGCACTGTAGGTGAGCTGCTCTCGAACCCTGATTATGTACGACCTATGACTAACTGTGCATTAATATTATACAACGTAGTTCATTTAAAAAGAAACAGCTTAGCCAGAGATGCTAATGTTAATAACAATAAATTAAAACAAATGCAAATGACATCACACTAGTCAGTTTTATTCATTGTTAGCCACATTAGCATTTTTGTTTAAGCTGTTACTTTAAAAGGTCTGTATCATTCTCCCTGTTTAATTTCCTAGTAACAACATCTTTTTTCCAAATAAAAAAGTTTGATGTAGTGTGTGGACATTGCTTAACATCTTTGCCCATATATGGACATTATGCTGCAAAAACTGTCTGTTTAGAATCTGCTATTATTGTTATGTCATAAGAGAAAGTTATTAATATAAGATCAGGCTGTAATTAATTTGCTAGGAAATTAAATGCTGGATTAAATGAGGTGATCTAATGATTGAATCTCACAAGATTTTAACTACTCTTTTTTAAAGATGAGAAATCTTTGTTACTGCATTATGTATTTACTTATTTTATGTTAAATGCCTAGTTTAATTATGCCCACTGTACTCTATATTTCACTACAACAGTTTAGCTCATCTCGCTGAGGTTATAATGTGTAATTTAGCCTAGATTGCTTTTTTAAAAAGGCACAGCTATTCAGAACTGAGCTTATTTACATATATCATTTTTAGAGGCACGGTAACAGCTGGTTTCATTCTAAGGGATAAAGTGAGTCATGTAAAAATGTATTGTGGTGGGTTTTGGTGGTTTTAGTAGACCTCATGAAAATTCTGTTTGTGTGTCGTAGGTTATGGGATCGGCCTTCTGATCACCTTTGTGGCTCTGGCCCTGATGCAGATGGGTCAACCTGCTTTGCTTTACCTGGTGCCTTGCACTCTCCTCACCAGCCTGGCGGTGGCGCTGTGGCGCAAGGAGCTGCCCCTCTTCTGGACTGGGAGTGGATTTGTGGTGAATAACAGTTTGATATGAGTGCCTTCCTCGCTCGGGACAGTTCTAGGGTTTTATACAGTAACTAGAATCACAGTTGAGTAAAAAAACACCCACCCACGTGTCCACCTTCATGTGTGTCTACTTCTCTCCCTTTCCTTTACTCGCTCCTTTTCACTGTGGGTGCTGTCCTCTGTGTCTTCTGTGTGCCAGATTAGAAGTCATCTTTGTGTTTTTGTCCTGAACTTCTTTGCTTTTAGGGTTTCAATTCGCAGAATGTGAATCCGCGAGGGACTCTTTCTGTCATTGTCTGCTCTGGTGTGTGGTGGAACAGCGGTGCTGGAACTTATTTCTAATGTCTCTGAATACTATTATCCTGTACATTAAGTTGTTTAGTAGTAGTAAATCAAGGCTAATAGTGAATTGGTATGAAGTCACCGGTGCAAAGATTCTATGATGACACTGTGAGTAGCACGCTGATATTTTACTGACAGTAACACACACATTTAAATGAGGCTTTCTCAGTCAATCTACAGCCATGCCTAAACCAGATAAACATTAGCAGGCATGCCTAGTTAGAGACAGATTACCTGCCCTTCAGGCACATGCCACTAGGGGGGCCCCAACTAACACATACATATAGCTCAAAGTAATATATTTATAATAGCAAAATTGAATAACGAAACTAGCCTGTTATTATACAGAAGTATTTTGATTAATCAATGATAACCCATGACTGTTAGAGGCTTATCAGAGGAACAATCTATGAAAATCTGTCACTGTTACCAGTAAAACCAGTAAAAAATCTCAGTGAAAATAAAGATACATGCATGACCATGATACATCGATGAGTCGTTTACTTACTCTAGGCTGGACATCAGTTTAAAAATTCACAACGAAAATATTTGCCCACAATGGTTTGTTGTTATTATCGATGTCAAATAATTATTTCACTTGTTTATTGTTAGCTTTAGCTTGCTAAGTAGCTCTTTACTGTTTAGAGCTTTCAAACCAGGTCCAGACCTCAATGGTCCTGTTTAGATTCCCAGGTTGAAGTGGCACAAATCAGATTTTTTTTTCTAATGTGACACAGATCTGATATTTTAGAGTCCTATTGAGAACCCTCAGATCGGAATTCATGTGTCTTTTTTCACTGCATGTCTGCCATTGTTTGGCGATAACATGGCACCAGTAGCAAACCAGAAGTTTAAGCCATGGTGGAAAACAACACATCTGGCACTAATGATCTTGCTCTGGGTGGTTCACACCTCTGGTTAGTCTGCTCACTATTGGTGACGCACATGGTTTATTCACGTGACATTGCTGATAAGGATGTGTGCATATGGGTTGTTGCAGGACCCTGATTCATTCACAGTAATGACAGATTTGAGTCACTGACCTACACTAATGTGAACCTTTATGTTGGAAAAATAAGACCTAAGCTAAAGCGAATTTGAGCAACAGAGATATGCAAAGACCTTAATAAGTGAATAAGATGTGATTATGAATTGTGTGAATCAGCCATAGAGGTTCACATACCAATGAATGTTCAGACTGGTGATGAATCATTAAGAAACATCAAGCTTAAAGCACATGTCTCGTTACCTTGATTTATTACTACTAAGTGTTCCTGAAGCTGCTTTTCTACTTCTTTAAGTCACAGTATGCTGCTGTGAAGTGTTTTTTTGTTTTTCTGGAACAAATCTTTTGGGAGAATGAACAGAACTGATTCACATCCTCAAAAGATTTGTTCTTGTTTTGCTGTGATGTCATTTAACATTGTTTTCATGTTAAATTGGCTAAAAAAGCAGTTTGTATATACAGTGGCTGCACACTCAGAAGTCATAATTATCAGTCTTTTTATCAGAGTTTTTTATATTGTTTTTTTATATCGGTTACTTAAGTTTAGTAGGCATTCAGACTGAAGTGTTCAGAAAAAATAAGTGAACGAGAAGCGGGGTGGGGGGGTGTAGGTAAATGCTTGGTGCATACATCGGAGCTGTCCATGGAAAAAACATGTATCTCCATTTTTTGTTATTTTTGTATATTATTTAAACATGACAGCTGCTCATTATATCCTGTGAGAGTTTTATGATGTATAGAAATTCCCCAAAATCACTTGGGATAAAACCTCATTACATTAACTTACATCCAAAGTAAAGTATGTTTTTCTTTTTTTGTGTAAAGTTACTATTTTGGAGATACTTGTTTTTCTTTGTACAGGGGCGACACTGGAAAACATGTTTTATTTTTCAAAAATAGCTCAAAGAACAGTAACAGACGAGCTAATGAGCTTCAACACTACAGCCAACCAGTTCAGCCTTGGATGCTGATAAGGGCCGTCCTTTCACTCTGTCTGGATCTATGTCTAAAGTCAGCGACAGTACTTAGCCTAGTTAGCAAAAAATGATGTACTCCTTCTTACACAGTTAAAACATAAAGTCAACATTTAGCTGATCTGTTAGTCTTGTAGTCTGTTACAAAAGACCCAATTAATGCTGTCAGTATTCAGATACACTAAGAATTTCATAAAATAAGAAATTCAAAGAAAAGCGTAGGCTGAAAATGTGTAGGCTGTGGGTTTTTGTCATATATACCATTAGTATCATGTTACGTTTTACCAGAAATTACACCATATAAAACCTGTTAAATGCGAAATTATCACATCAGTGTCCAAGGATTGCAAACTGAAGAGCAAAATCAAACCAAACGTTGAGAAAAGTAGACCAAACATGAACTAGAAGGACTGGAAGAATCAGTCTCTTTGGTTTAAATTACCAGATGTTGCAAAAGTAGAAGTTAGAACTCACAGTCTACTTTACAGTCTAAAACTAGTTTGAAACAAGTTAGAGTCTGTTTTAGGGGTAAGACAGTATGTAAGAACATTGGGCCTCATTCACCAGCTGTTCTGTTTGTTTATTTATTTATTTATTTATTTATTTATTTATTTATTTATTTAAACTAATGAAGTTTTCATAAAGATTTTGATATTCATTCTTCTTATTTGGGATTTGTTCTCAGATAAGAACAGAATCTATGATGCCTTCTTAGGACATTTCTCAAGAACATATTCAAGAAAAACACTTAAGAAGATATTGGTAAATGAGGCCCATGTTTTTAAAAGTCCATGCTTTTCTATCAATATTTTTGGGTTAAGAAGGAAATGATGAAAATATTAGTAATTCATTTTTTTTCTTGCATATGTAGCTGTTTGTTTGTAAATACAAAATGCAGTGTTGCATTTATGACTTTACATGCAGGAAATGTGACCATCCAACAGGCATGAGAAGGCATTTAGGAGGGCAAAATCATTCCTTTTAAATGAATCTTGGAAAAGAACTGTAATGCCCCCCTCTTACTTCTCACTGTCTTTTTGCCTTTGTGTTTCCAGCCTCCTCCGATAGTGATGGCACCAATCAACTGCACCCAGACTCCAGCTTTAAACGAGGAGGAGACCACAGCCAATCCTGAGCCACAGATCTCTGAAGTGACAGCCAATCAGAGTGAAGACCCACCTCCACAAGCCAAGGGAGAAGTTCCTCAACTTGCGGAAGAGCCAGCCGATAAATCAGAATAAAGGACTGAAGGGACGACAATTTCTTATTCATATTTTCCCTCTTTTTGTTTTGTTTGTTTTTCTTTCCAGTTCAGTCGCAATTCAGACATTGTAAACGATGGACTACTATAATAGTCATCTCTGTGCACTCGTCTGATCGCGAAAGGATGAGAAGAGCGCAGACCCTGCTGGTTGGTTTTAAGCCTCTGGATCAGCTGGCTTTGCTTCTTCGAGGATCTCAGCATTTTTCTCAACCTTAGCAACGATCAAGTTGTGTATGTATTTGTGTGCGCTCGCAACAAAGTGCAGCTAGACATCCTCCAACAAACGTGAAAAATTCATCACGGCTCACTGGGAACCTGTTTAAAACAACAATAAAAACAACAATCATGCTAGGTCCTGTCTATATAATGGCACTGAAGTATCATACCCTTTAAAACATGGTGCTATCATAGACTGAAGAACCAAAGGTGTCAGATAAATGATGCATCACTCTTGTTTTTTTTTTTTTTATAGTTTTTTTGTTTGTTTTTTTAACAATTTTTTTGTGGTTTTTAACCTTGAAGAGACGGATGGATTACAGCTTGGTAAAAACTACATGTGCAGGCAACAGGTGCAGCAAGTAATGCTTTTATCCCATTCATTCATGTTACAGTGCTGTACTCTTAAGGCCTTTACACACCGGCAGTGATTCATTTGTGCGGACGACAATAAATGAATTCAAACATGCCTAGAACCAGTGATATCTTCTACTGTTAATATGGTTTTGATTGTGCAAACAACACAGCAACAGTCTGAGACGCCACAGCAACCACCTGGAACACCTTTCGAATTACCTAGCAAAACCCTACAACCACCCTGACTGCCATAGCAATCACCTAGCTATACCCTAGCAACTACCAGACATTCAGTAATTGGTCAGCAAAGCCCAGTAAACTGCCCAAAATGCCATAGTAACTGGCTGGCCAATTCCTAGCAAATGTGTTTAAACTGTACAATCACCTGCTTCATGAGAAGCAGTTGAGATTTGCGCCTCTTTGTTGTTGTTTTTTTTTTTTCACCGCACAAACAACGCGGTGCAGTTTAGTTTTCTAAAATAACAGCGAATATTTCACATTTTTTGTATTGTAGACGATGTGTAAAGACTTTAGTGTATCCTATGGGACAAGCCTTCTCTAGTACTTGTTGGCATCAGTTCCTTTTCAAGGACAGCAGTTATTCGTCTAGCCTGTTTACATGCACAGTGAGGAGAGAACTATGCCTATGTGCTAGTGCGAGAACAGACTTTATAGATACACACAATGAACTACACACAGGGGTTTGCTGGTGTGTAGGCAGTAGGTATACATATGTACAAAATATGTGTGACATTCTTAGCGGTTGGCCGGATGTGTAAATTCAGAGATTTGCTTCTAATCTTGTTATACATATAAGAAAACGTGTGAACTATGCACTAATGAAGAATGGATTAATGAAGAGCAGTGGAGCAGTTTTGCATCATTTGTGTTCAGGATATTTTTACGCAGGCTTGAAAATCAAGGCTTGATGATGCACTGGAGCCATACGTAGCATGGCACCGTCCAGGCAACATTTCATATTCCAAGCCCCAAATCCGGGGTTGACTAAACAATACTTTTCGAGGTGTTATACCTAAAACTCTGGGTAGGGTGTTTTGATTGCTTAAATGTCTTAATCAGAAAACACCACCAGCATTAAAACAGCAAGGCTGGAGTCGTCCTGAGACACCAGAATTTAACTGCTACCCCATTTAAGGCAAAACATGAAAACCAGAAGCTTGTGCATGTCTGCTAACAGGCTACTGGCTTCTACATTAACTTACTACCTGTGTGCTGCATGAATGAGAGAAAAAAAAAATATGGAGAAGAGAAACGAGGTTGACAGGGGTCTGTGTTCTCTGGGTCCAAATTTGATTCTGGCTCTTGTGGCGCAAATATGACTGTACAAGTTTAGTAAAGCTAGACAGAGCATCAGTTTTTCAGGTCTTCAGTGAACGCCCTCAGCGTTTCCCAAGAGAGAACGCTGAGTTTTTAGTGGTTAGTAACACATCTATGATATAACAAATAAAACATGTTTACTGCAGCTTTACAGAGACTTTCAGTGTTCAGAAAACATTTTGTTCAAGACAAGCAGGCTCTGCTAGTTGGCCTAGATTGGATGTCAATTTTTTTAAACAGCTACAGAGTAACTTCGCTTCTGGATTTGAGTCAGTGGAGCATCAGTTAGTCAGAACTGGAACAGTCAGTCTTGTTGCAATAACGTTGTTATATTTTCTGGAATGTAACACTGTTTCAGGGCAGCTTATCTTTGTATGCACAAATGTTGATGTTGATATTGACATATGCTGGTCTTGCTGGTCACCAGTAATTTGGTCTGTGCTGTTTTTTTTCTAGCAGGCACATGTGCTGAGAAAAGTGATTATTGGCCAAAAATCTAGATCTAGTGTTCATCTTTTTTCAGCACGTTCACACATAAATCAAACAGAATTTGATAAAGAACCTTTTAGTAGTGTGTATGGAAACACACGTTGATGGGGTTTCAAAACATACACACTTCCTATGTTACATACCGGATTGATTACTGCGCACACTGTTGCAGCACACAATTAGATACAAATCTGTCTCTTCTGGGTTCATAAACACATATGAATAAATCTGTCATTTTTTTCTGCGCTGTTTCTGGCAGTAGAATGTCAATTTTTTAACTTAATATATCAAAATAATGGCTTGTTTTCTCAGTATATTGACTTGCTGTGTCAAAATAGTGACTTAGTATCTTGCAGTAATGGCATAGTTTGTCTAAATACTTACTTTCCTGACATTTGGTCTTAAGTAAATATATTGAGAAAACATTTAATTGCTTTGACATAGCAAGTCAATATTTTGTGAAAATAAGTAATTAATATATTGTAATTTTGATTTTGATGTTGAAACTGACTTATTTTCTCAGAATATCAACTTGCTGTGTCAAAATAATGAATTACTATGTCTAAAAAGCAACTTTCTTTCTTGACATATAGACTTATTGTGGCAAATTGATGTGTCATAGAAATGTTATCCTTAAAAAACTTTTCTAAAATTTCATAATTTTCATATTTTGACATTCATGCTTTCAGGAACAGGAGGAAAAGAACAAGCATTTTTTCCCCTCTGTTCTTTCAAATGGGAATGGGCTTTCCCTACAGTCTGTTCAATCTTGGAACAAAAATAATTAAAATTTTTGCATTTAGTGTTGTTTAACAGGTTTGGCTTGTAGTATAAAGCCACAACTCAGCATTTTTAGCCTTTTCTGTTTGTGTTTGGGCCTTATTTATGTTGATGGACTGAACGTGCATGTATGTAAAGCTCGGCTGAAAACAAGTTCCTTCAAAATGACACTGTACTTCATTTTAAGCTGTATCAAAACAGAAGCGCAGCGCGTATACATTAAAGACACTTGAGATGTTAAGTTAAATGTTCATCATCAAGTTAGGTTGTATCATTTCAATGGTAGGAAATATGGTACCCTTTAATGTTTGAAAGTTGTGAAATGGTCAGGTGTTCGACCTGTTTAATAGCTTATATAGAGACAATAAATAACATCAACAGAAATGGCTTTAATTTCCCTGCGTTTGTTTCTACGGTCAGCTCTGTAATACCCAGTATTTCTCAGTGGGCTGCATAGAATTACATATACAGTGACAAGACGTTCTGAACATTTACTGATCTTACTGAGTTCTAGGTCATATCTTTTTTTTTTTTTATTTGAAAGATTTTTAGCCAGTGTGGAGCCATGTTTGCACAAGTTTTTGTACGACTGGTGTACGACATGTTTATTACAGAGAGGTTTTACTTGTTTAAAGATTACACTCAATAAAGGAACAAAGCATTCAGGATGGTCCCTCTGCTTTTTCTTCTCCTGAACTGGTCACAGTCTTCCCGCTCATTCTTTCAATTGAGATAGAAACAAAGTTTTGGGTGTGAAGCGGTTTAATGTAAAGACTCTTTACAGAGGTGGGGATGGGAACCGGGGGTGCCATGTCTACAATGCAAATATGGCCTTCTTTTTTACTTATCATCTAAACCCACCAGTGAACCTACAAATGTCTTGTGAGGTTTTGTATGGATTGTTGAAGATTGTAACATTTTGGGGGCCCTAACAGAGATTTTATCAGGGGCCCATCTGTCTCACCTAAACTTACACCTTGTGAACAGTTTTCTAAATAAAAAGAAAAGACTAGTTTGTCCTATCAGGCCTCAAGCTTTCTGAATTATAAGTGTAAGTAACTTGTTTTGGCTAATGAATGTCCCGCTAGTATGAAGGGCAATGTCTTTAACCGTCTTGATATGATGTCAGTGGGCGGGACGCATTACCGCCACACCGTGCCTGACAGTGAGATGCTGTCTCAGTTATTTATGTATCTTATTACTATTGCAGTGCTTTTTTATGGGACTTAAAGGCTTACTGGGACAGTTTAGTCAGAAAGGCAACGTAACTATCTAGTTCATATTTACTTATATTACCTGCAAACATCTGATAATTTTTAGTAGAAGTTCAAGCAGGTTAACACAGATAAAAGACAGATTTTAGTCCTGCTATTTTAGGTATAGATCAAATGACAGAAGTGCACATGAAAGATTTTTCCCTTTTTACTTTTTTACCGCAGAATCACAAGCAGAGCAGTAAATGATGGTTACAACATTAAGTCCATTCTTTTTTCCTAGTAGAACTGAAACAACTTCTACAACATTCCTGTACAACAGTGCCATGAACTACAGTGAACAACTTCATAAGATCAGAAAGATCATTGATTAAAACAATCTACTAATTAAAGTCCTCAAAAGACCCGCATAGTCACAGAGTAACAGAATAAAATAGCAGTTCTACACTTTTCTTCATTAACCCGAACAAAATAATATTTTGTTCTGTTCAGATCTGTGACAGGAGCTCCTCATATACATAATCACACAAAAATGTACAAATCCATCAGACAGCATGTTTCTTGTAAAAGACTCAAGGCAGTGTATTTTCCCCCTTAATAAAATAGTTGAGTCATACTTAATAAATCTTACCAACAGATTACTTCAAATTTAACGACTAACAATAGCATTACTCAGTAAATCCTTAAATTCCCTGAATATGAATGAGACTATTCACAAATGATACAGTTATGTACAAAAACAGCATTAAGATTAGATAAAACCCATAATTAGATAAAACTAAATAGATAATTGCTTTTGTTTTCTGTTTTTTGTAGGTATGCTGTAATAAAAAAAAAAAACAGCTGTTCCTATAAAGTAACTGGGTCTGTGCACAATACCAGAAAGTCTTTTTAAAGGGAAAATTAAGAGGTGTCCACAGTTCGTATGTACTCCAAGTGCTGTATAGATCTCATCAAGTTAAAAAGCCTCACAGGCTCCTTCACTTTCAACATAGGAAATTAAAACCAGTCTGTAAAAAAAAAACCCCAAAAAAAACAAAAGTACCCCTCTTCCTCCCCCCTCTCCCCCATCCATAGTTTACGCTAAGGAAAGGGAGTATTGTACAGTTTTAGTGCTGTTAAAACCTGCAGTGGATTAACAGTAGAAGATATCCTCCCTGGTGCTGTTGTCCTTTACTTTGCGGTTTTGTGGTCGGTTTGAAGCTGAGGCGTGGCTGGGCTTTCGGCTGCTGTGAGTATTTGCTGAATACGAGAGGGGCTTGGTGCTCAACACCTGCTCTGGAGGGGTATATATATCTGAAAGATAAAAAATAACAACAACAGTACTGCTTTCCAGAAGAACAGAAAGCTCAGAACAAACATTAACAAAACAAAAAAGTACCCCAAATATAGCAAATCAGGCAAGACATGTTTGTTGTTTCAAGTATGCGTCTTTAGTTTTAGCACTGGAGCTATGTGGTCCTTTTTGCTTAAAAGTAATAGAAGCTTATATAGTCGTGGCCAAAAGTTGTTTTTCAGAAAGGTTGCTGCTTCAGCTGATATGGTGGCAATTTGCATTACCTCAAGACTGTTATAAAAATTATCATATGAATTTCAATTGACTGCAGTCATTCCTTGCCATAAAAATTTACTTAAAAAAACCCATTTTCACTGCATAGTTAGTTCTTCTATTATTATAATTATTAACCATAATTACCTCCAAGGAAACATGTTTAGTCATCACTGTTTTGCACCAAAAGGACTTCACAAGCAAGAACATTGCTGATTGCAGCTAAATCATCCATTTATCAGATCATCAAGAAGTTCAAGGAGAGTTGCTGTGAAGAAGCTCCAGGGCACCCAAGAAAGTCCAGCAAGTGCCAGAACTGTATCCTAAAGAGGATTCAGCTACAGGATTGGGTCACCTCCAGTGCAGAGCTTACGCAGAAATGGCAGCAGGCAGGTGTTAGCGCATCTGCACACACAGTGATGCTGGTTTTCTAATAGTTCCTAAAATTCAGAAGACTACAATGGGGGGAAGAGCTTTTTCCTACAAAGCCCCAAAATTGTGGAATAATCTCCCAGTTAATGTTCGGGACTCTGACACAGTCTCAATATTTAAGTCTAGACTGAAAACATACTTGTTTAGTGTAGCTTTTGGTTATTAATCTTCTCTTTTAGATAAAGGCAGGAGATCTGGGGGTTCTTGGACACAGAGGTTTACGGTAAACTGAGATGTTGGTGCTGTTGTTCCACCACTTCACGCGATCACACAGGTTTGTTGATGGTGGAGTGGGGGGACCCCAGTGTCTCAGGGTACTCTCATGTCCATGTTACCTTCTGGTTCTCTCCTTTTAGTTTAGGCTGTTATAGTTAGATCTGCCGGAGTCGCCAGCCACACTCTAAAATTCTGAAAATTCATATTCTCTACAGTCATACTCCCGAGCCCAACTAACTCTCTCTCTTTACTCTTCCTGAGGAAATGACTGTCCTCCTGTCTGTTGAAGGCTGTTGAAGGACTGATCATCGGGCCATCACCCCACCATCACCAGCCAGCTCACCTGTCCATTTACTGCTACACCCTCAGTTACATCACTGTGCCATCCAGATGCACCAGCACTGAGATAGGATGGGACTGTTTCAGCTCACGCCCACTTTACATAAAGACTCAGTCATAGACTGCCTCAGCCAGAGACTGCCTCAGTCATACACTGCCTCTATCTGTGCAGCTTCTAAAGCTTTGCTATCCAGATTTCAAACAGAGGCTCCTTTCTTTGGTATTTAGTTCAAACTGTAAATACTGTTTGACCAGAGGAGGATGGGTCTCCCCTTGTGAGTCTGGTTCCTCCCAAGGTTTCTTCCTCCAGTTGAGGGAGTTTTTCCTTGCCACTGTTGCCTCTGGCTTGCTCACTGGGGGATATATGTTATAACTGTTTTCAAAACTCTGTAAAGCTGCTTTGAGACAACATCATTGTAAAAAGCGCTATATAAATAAAATTGACTTGACTTGACCTGACTTGACTTGAAGGCTTTTGGAGGATGGCTTGGTGTCAAGAAGGGCAGCGAAGAAGCCACTTCTCTCCAGGAAAAACATCAAGGACAGACTGACATTCTGGGAAACTGGACATTTGCCTTGCATGTCCCTCTGGGATCAATAAAGTGTCTGTCTGTCCTTCTATCCATCCATCTATTTATCTGGGAAAATGATTGTCCGGAGACGAAATGGTGAGCGCTACCATGAATCCTTTGTCCTGCCAACAGTAAAGCATCCTGAGACCTGGGGTTACTTTTCAAGTGGACTCACAATTTTGCCTAAGAACACTGCCCTACATAAGGAATGCTATCAAAACATCCTTCAAGAGCAACTTTTCCCATTGATCCAGGTGCAATTTGGTTATGATGGAGCACCATGTCACAAAGCAAAGGGGATACATAAGTGGCTCTGTGAAGAAAACAATGAAATTTTGGGTCCACCGCCAGGAAACTCCCTAGATCTCAAGCCCATTGAGAACATTAGGTCAATCCTCAAAAAACATGGATAAACAGAAACACAAAAATTGCAAGAAACTCCAATTAGACTGATTAGGCAAAAATAGGTTGCCATCTGGGAATTTGGCCCAGAAGTTAATTTCCAGCATGCCAGGGTTAACTGCAGAAATCTTGAAAAAAAGTCTTTGCATAAACTTGACAGCAATAAAAGTAAAATCAAACAAACAAAACATAAAATGCTTCTAATTTTACTCCCGTAAACCACTGAAACATCTGATCTGAAACTTTTGGCCACAACTGTACCCCACCAGTTAACTGTATGTGTAAATCACCACTCACTCGCCTCACATCATGCAGAGTTGTGAACTCTTCAAGCCAACAATAATAATTTAGATTCCCCACAAGGGACTGCTATTAGCATTGGGCAGTGTTTTTCTGCATCAGATGAGGGTGAGGGTGAGGAAAACATCACCAGTACGAGTGCATGTATGGCTGGTGTCATGGTTAGGTGGTCATAAAATATTTTAACCCCAAAAAGAGATGCACTATGAAAAAGCTCAAGAAGCAAAAACAAAAGGCTTTTTGTCATTTTATTTTCTCTTTTGTTGAATTTATTTAACACTTAATGCTAATAACTATGCTATGGAAATAAACCATAGCATAGGTAAATCAACTTTTAAATCAACTGGAGCTTTAAAAGTTCAATAAGATGTTGAAGCCTGTTTACAGTTTACTGTTTATTGCAATAAATGTTTTTGTAAATAAACTGAATTAAAAAAATAATTTACCTGCAGTCAGTGGGTGGTGACTGGTGGGCCTCGTTGCTTTCAGACTGCCTCCCTCTTTTCCCTTAATTGGAACTACAGCGGACACTTCTATAGAGGCTGAAACACCACAGAAAAAAAATTCAATTTACAACAACTTCAACACCAATGATTACTTTTAAAAGTTTGGGGACATCTTAAATTATTTCCCAAGTTCAGATGTGTGATTTTCCCAGTTGCAGTTTTTTAAGAGAAAAAGTGTTAAGCAGCTCTGGTGAACATGTCTCTGGGTGTTAAATATGAATAAAGTGTTGGTATGAACAGCAGGTATTTGCAGTGGCCCAAAAAAAAAAAAACAACATTTGCTGCACATTGGTGCAACTTGGTCATACGAATTCTCCCTTTTACAAACATGCTGCAAATTCAGAAACATTTCAGCTTTTTTGTTAGTGACTTTGCAGCATTTAGTTGCTTGTTTTTTTGTTGTTGATGTTTTTTGAGCTGGCAGTGTACTATTCACTAGATCTCGTCAGTCACTGTAGATTCTGCCACTTTCTTTTTTCCATTGTATCCTTGTTGTTTAGGCACCTAAACAGCTAAACAGAATTTCAAAAAGGAAGTGGAACAGTTTATTACCTGTTAAATGTAAGGCTCACTGGTAATAAACATGACATTTTTTATTTTATTAGCTTATTATTTTTGACACCAAGCTACAGACAGTAAAGGCAATATAAAAAGCAGCTCCCCATCCTTTAGGGAGGTATATTTATTTAGCAGACAAAGTGCAAAAAAAGGCATTACAGTCACAAAACTAAACAACTTGTGGATTTGTTCTTCTGCTGTTCTTATTACCTGATGAATTACAACTACAAAAAACACTCTGCAAAAAAAAATCTGCACTGCAGCTCATGCAACTACACCTTCTGCAGTGGAGAAATGTTTAATATTATTTACTGCACATAGTTAGAAAAAATAAAAATAATTAAGGTCAACTTGACAAAATATCACTGAAAAAAGAGAGAGAAAAAAAAGTCATGCACTACAGGATTTATTTGTTGCACTGTATAGCAAGGTTAGGGTGTCTGACCTGCACTGTTGGTGCGCTGGTGAGAGTGCTTGCTTCTGCCCTTCTCTTTATCCCTGCCTTTGATGGCAGCCAGTTTTGTAGGGATTTGCTGCTGGACTGAGCTGGGTTTGAGGGCCTGGTTGGTGGTGCTGACCAGCTGGATGGGAACATCCTTTTTGACCGGGGAGATGGCAATACTCTCCTTGCGAGGGGGAACCTGTGGGGGACGCTCCTGGGACAGGCTGGGTCTGACATGAGGTTTAGGGCTGGGAAACATGTCATCGGCTGAGAAGGGGGAACCCTGAGGGGGAAAATTGGAGTATTTTTGTAAATAGGAATTAGGTGTAATAACTATTATTAGTATGTGAAAACATGGATACATTAGCCCACTCTGCTGTGCTGCTCTGTGTTTGTACCTGCGTGGGGTCCTGGGGGAAGGAAGTTCTGGTGCTAGAGACTGTGTCTTTTTTATATTTTTTCAGCAGTTGTTGCTCCAGTTCTTTTTGTTGTTTCTCCACATTGCGTGCGGATTCCCGAAGCCGCTCCAGATCCTGCTGGTACTCCTTCTTGTTTTGGGCCAAGGATTCACGCTCCGCAGCCAATCGTGCTTCCTCCTCCTGGCACTCCTCCTGCCTCTTACTGAGCTCCTGCCACAGTGCCTGACTCTTCTGCAGGTAAAGCTGTCGCTCCTGCTCCCACTGCTCCTGCTCCTGCTTTTGCTGGTTATAGATCTTCTGTAGCTGCTGCAGCTCCTCGCGCTGCTTCTCCAAGTGACGCTGCTTCTCCTGCACCAATAAACCATTACCACGGTAACGAGCTGGACGCTCAGCCTGTGCAGCACGAAGGATTTCCACTTCACTGTCCTGCTGAGCCACCACGGCCTGAGAAGGTGCACAAACAAGTCTAATGTGTGTGAACAGTTTACTGTATTATTAGCATAACAGGATAAATAGTGCGACCATCAGTCAGCCTAGAAGCATGGAGCTACTAACTATCTTAAATTCAACTGAATTGTATACGTCATTTGAACATCAATTTTAAATACATCCTAAATCTCAGCCCTACAGGCCAAACGTGATCACGCTGAACTGGAAGGACACTGAGTGACCCAAGATTAACCAGTGGATCAAAGAAATGTCCAGCAACCTGGCATTGGAGAAACTGACCTATATAGCTTTGAGGACTTTCAAGACATGTGGTTAACGACTTGTAAAAAGGATTTGCTGTTGTAAAATACTTAAAATCAAGAAAGACATTTGTGAAAAAAAACAAAAAAAATCTCAGCCCTAACAGGTGTCCAGCTGTTGCCCTACCGAACTATCATCATCATAATAAATACATTGCATTACAGCATGCAACATATCCATTTTACCAGTACTTTAACAGTTTTTAACACTGCACAATCACCCTGACTGGCCTAAACCTTTTTATTATTACTTATCCACAACTATTTTAGATGATCACAATTATTTAAGTGGGCTGCAGTCGATTTCCACAGTTGACAGACTTCACAATGACGTTAAACAAGAAATATATGTGTTGGGTGTGTTGTGTTAAAGCCCAATAAATCTAAATAAAAGAAAGCAGTAAATGTATTAATGGGGACTCATTAACACAAAATAAGTCAAAGTTCATAAAGTTTCTTTATTTGTTTATTTGTTAAATATGAAGCCAATTCTAATAATTTATTTTGTAAACTATGTATATTTAGATTTAACCTTTTATTTTCAAGAACATAGCAATGAATGAACACATATGATTCTGTGATTCAGTGAGCTAGGAACAGCTAGGAAGCAATATTGCTCTTTAGCCCATTTGGCCACCCTAGGCTTGTAGTTTAACAACTGCACACAATGAACAAAAAAGAATTTTCAATAACAGAAACAAACAACAACAAACAAACATTTACAGTTCTAGTTTAAGTTAATTTTCCACCTATATGAATAACAACTCACAAATCATAAACACCCCGCAAACACACAGCACTGACTACTTTCTAGAAATGCTGGAACAACATTGTGAAAAGATGGTGCTGTTTTTTTCTTTTTGTGTATGTGTCTGAACAAGGTTGTCACAACCTTATTATTAAGTAATGTTGCCATGTGCCAATTGGTACTGTGACCAATTACATTGATCTTCATTCACAACTTTCACAACCAATTCTAATAATTTATTTTGTATACTGTGTATACTTTTTTTGCCTTTTATTTTCGAGAACATAGCAGTCATGGGCAGTTGTGACCTGAAGGTTAGGGATCCGGTTTTGTGTGTATTCCAGTGTGTGTGTGTATATATGTGGGTGTTTCACTGCATGGGTGGGTTCAACGCGCGGTCAAATTATACTGTGTGCAATCACAAGCAACAGAATAATTCTAAACTTAAACTTAAACTTAACGATTCTAGGAAAGTTGTCACAACTTTTTGAGGACTTAATATTTTAATAACCAACATCTTGAGTTCTAAAGCAGACATGCAGCATCTACAGTGGACCACCCATATTTAGTCGTGAATTATGGACAGAATGGCATTATTACAAATCTAGGCTTCATGTCTGCATTACCTGAAGGCTGTAGAGCTTCTGTGTCAGTCTCACCACTGTCGCAAGCTGTGGGAAAAGCAGATCATGTTAGAGAGCACATCGTAACTTGTCTGTAACTGGTCATTACAGAGAGAAAATATCTGTTCTCACCTGGAGTCTGGAGACATCGGCTTGTTGAGGAGAGTTCCATACCTCATCAGCCTAGCAGGACAGAAATCAAGCCAATGATTAAAGTTGCTACAGCAAAAGGGGAAATAATAAATAAACATAATCCCAAAGATAATAAAAAAAGAGCAGTGCTACATACAGATAGCTCCCAATCCCTTAGCTGTGGATCAGAGCTGGGTCTCTGGTTCCTATTCCTAAAACCTCCACCACCTGCAACAAAAAGACCAGGAGAAATAAAGTTTGATCAGTTTAATCACCCAGTATGTGATACATTTATGATATTGTTAAGGTTTATTCTACAGTTGACACCTGGCTCAAAACTCACCCCCACCAGTGTGCCTAGCTGGATGAAAGCTCTTTCCCAGAAAACACTAATTACACTGAAACAGTTTCTGCTGCTTAATAAAGAGTGTCCTTGTTTACCCCATAGGTCTTACTTTTAGTGAAGCCTGCGATGGTGTTTGCTTCTCTTAATGGCAGCCCCTTGTTTACAGCCTCTACAGGCAAAGGAGTGAGGTCACTCTCACTGGCCAGCAGCAAGCTCTGTAAACTCTCCGCTGAGGACAGGCAGAGGCAGAAATTTATTATAGCCACTCACCAATAATTAAACCCATTTAATTTATAAAAGCAAATAAAGAGGACAACAGTTATTTTTAAATGCAGTAAAAACTAAGAAATAAATTAATTTACATGATTATACAAGACAAACACACCATTTAATGAGTGAAATAAGCTGCATGAGTCTAAGGTCACTATGCACAATAGCAAAAAAATAGATTGGTCTTTATGCAGAATCAAACAACATCAGCACAGTAAATACATACATACATACAAGGATCAGCCATAGCATTAAAACCACTTACTCATAGTTACACACATTGTCTCTATTATCAGCTACACTCACCATATAGGAACACTGCGTTGTTCAGCAATTACAGACTGTAGTCCATCTGATTCACTGCATACATTGTTTTTCCTTTTTTGTCCAGTTCTTTAGAGATTAAGACACTTACAGGACCACCACAGAGAAGGTACTACTAAATGGATCAGACACAGCAGGGCTGTTGAAGTGTTTAACACCTCAGTGTTATTACTGGACTGAGAATAGTTCACCAACCATCCAACCAACAGTGCCCTGTTGGCAGCATCCTGTGACCACTAATGAAGGACTAGTGGATAACCTACACAACCTGTGAAACAACAGATGAGCTGTTTTTGACTTTACATCTAAAGGGTGAACCAGCAAGGTAGGCATATCTAATAGAGTGGACAGTAAACAAACACAGTGTTAACAACTGCTGTATCTAATCCACATGTACCAGTACCCTAACACTGCGGTGCTGAGAATGACCCGGCACCCAAATTATACCTGCTCTGTGGTGGTCCTTCAGGGGTCCTGTGAAAGTGAAAGGGGGCTAACAATGTATGCAGAGAAACAGATGGACTACAGCCTGTAAGTGTAGAACTACACTGTGCACCTGTATTGTAAATGAAGCTGATAAAATAAACAATGTGTGTAGATACAAGACGGTGGTTTTAATGTTATGGTTAAATGGTATATTTAACACTACCATTTTACCACAAAGTAGTTGTAGTAGTAATTTATAGCAGTTACAAGACAATTCATAGCAGACTGAGACTAACTGGAACAGTCTGTACATTTTCTTATACCAGCATGTCCAAAACTCCTGATGTAGCATGTTTGCACATCTTACCATCTGCAATAGCACTGATGAGCAGCTGCTCCCCCTGCTGGAGCTCAGCGGTTGTGCCATTCAGCAGCAGGTGTTTGGGCAGAACTGAACTGTCCATTAACTTCTTAGCCAATTCACTGAAGAGTTTTAGCTTTTGCTGCAGCTGAACTGCAACCAGAGCATCTTTTTCACGTAACAGAACTACACACACACACACACACACACACACACACACACACACACACACACACACACACACACACATAACTTCTGTTATTACCATTCATATGCTGGAAACTTACCCATACGCATACCCATTACCAAACATAATAACTACAAGCATAACTCTAACCCTAACCTTTTGGTCCCCACAAGGACTAACAGTCCCCACAATGTGTTTATATGATCAGGTTTTTGTCCCCTCAGTGTGGCATAATCCTGGTATACACACACACACACACACACACACACGTCACCATCAGCCTTTACTGCATCTTCAACACTCACCTACACTGAGTGACCACCTTTATTACACAATAATCTGAGATTTGTAATTTTTGTGCTAAAGATATATGCCACAACAAAACAACAAAACAATATTTCAAAAACAGATTAATATCTTGCATAAATTTAATGGAAAATGAAAGTCGCTTCAGTGAAGCAGACTAAATTGAACACATTAAAGTAACTTTCTAATAGTTTATTCTGAAAACACATTACCATGATATTCCCTGAGTCTGTCGGAGAAAAACTCCTCCTGATCAACATGATCGTCCTCATCCTCTTCAGCCACATGTGCAAACCTGCAGGACAAGAAGGAGTACAATCATTACACACTTCATGCACTGCTTTGATAAAACAATGTTATCATTATTCTAGCTAGTATTACTGTTATGGTTACACAAGAGCAGACTGCTTAGAAGACAAGCAGCAGATTGTTTAGGTGGCACTGGGGTCACAGCACTAAATCACCTTCATTCTATTAAATTCACTGCATTTGTAACTCTATTCAAGTGTCTCATGTCAAAGTAATGCTTATCCAAGTAGATTTAATTCCAATATCTATATTTTATTAACTGTCATGTGCCTTTATAAAACACTGAATATTGGCATTAGCCCACAAAGTGTTTCTTTGTTACTTTGGTTCATTACTACTTATCACTGTTATGGTTATTATGGTTACCTAGCTTAACTGTTATAATTTGTAATACAACCAATGCTTATAAAAGCTACTACAATATCATAGTAATATTACTGCTGCAGTTAAACACTACAGATTTAATGAAATATTCCAGTTACAGGCCAATGGTTTGTACAGCTGAGTACTACATACTTCAAACAATGAAATCCCAAATGACGTTTTTTTGTTTAGATCTGCTGATTTTATTACTGTGCTTTATGTTATCACAGTGGCATCAAGCATTTCTTTAATCTGATTCCTATTTTATCCTTACATACACCTATCTGCACAAGTACAACTGGTTTACTCGCCTCTCAATGGCCTTCCAAATATAGTCTCTCCAGCTGGCCCGCTCTTGTCCAGAAGAAGCATGGAACTCATACATGTCTGCTTTTTTATCCGATGTCGAGATCAGATACATCATCTTCTCATTCTGAGCAGACTCTCTCACTATTAGCCCCTTTAGCGAGAGCACTGCAGGCTTTCCGTCCTGCAGAAGCAGAGGCAGGTAATATCTTTACTCAGTTTCATCTGCTCAAGGAAAATGTTGATGAATTTGTACCTTCCTCAGTAGGTCCGTTCTATTACTTCTAATATTAGTCTTAAGCATGTAAGTGAATAATCTACTCTTCCTAAGTTTGGGTAAGTTGGGGACTTTGGGTTTAACTTCATTCAGTTATGTTACTTGAGCTTCTGGATGGCTTTACTTGTGACCCCTTCTCCCACCTTGGAGTTCTAGCATTTTATTTTTATTTATAGAAGCTTTTTTGACTTGCAACAACTTTACATACTTGTTCTTAATGGTGTTTTGGAATGAAAACCCATATGTTTATTTAGTATGTCATTATCTCAAGGCTTTACTTTTTGATTGTGTCTAGTGTTTCTTTGTGGGCCATTAGGCCTTTACAACTGATCCAAAGTACACCACTCATGTAACTCTGAAGAAATTATTTTTGTGTAGGCCAATTTGGTAGACACAACTTTCAAAGTTCTAAATGCTAATGTCCCCAATGTCATTACATCAGGCCATATCACATCCCTGACAGCTGTACAGTCATCATCCTATCTATTCCAACACTTACACCCACTGTGGTACTATCACTATATTCTGGCCATCACCAAAAAATGGATTCATATATCACAATACACTTAAACAAACTTTACTATGAAGAACATAAAGCATGTGTCTGGGCAAACGTGCCTGTGGTAAGCAATTGAACAGCTGAGATGTACAAAAGGCAGAAAAAATCTACACAGCAAACTTACAAACCTAAGCATTATTATCCTAGGCTTAATTACCACAGTGGACGGATCCAAAGAAAACTGTCTGACTTGAGATTAATTCAAGACATGAAAACACAGCTAAACACTGCAAATATCAAATGCAACACCTTTCATATCAGTATACTAATGAAAAGCTCATGCACTTACCAGAGAGGCAAATAATAGTTTCTGGTCTTTCTCTTGAAGCAGCAGTAGCAAGTCTGACAGCAGTACCACAAAGACTTCTGAAACTGTGAGAAAGTGATCACACTATTAATTAAAGAATAATAAAATATTTGATTAGCCTAACAGTGAGTTTACATGTGCACACTAGACTTTGGCATATTGTTCACTGCAGAAGATCTGCTTGAACATTTTATGAAATTTTCTATAAAATGACTAATAATTCCAAGATACAAATAGGAATAGCTAATATAAAAAATCTAAATTATGCTTCTGGATTTAAAGACGATCAGGGTCACCATAATCCTCAGTGTATGCAGCATGCTTTAAACTGTGAAAACTGAGAGAACTGGGAGACTGAGAAAATCTCACACTGTAGTCAACATGACACTGAAACTGGACAGGACCTGTTTGTGCAATCTGCAGATGAATATGTGGTTGGGAAAGCGAGAACTGGAGAAACAGCACCACAAACTAGAAGCTGCTCCATTCAAGCTCCTCAGGCTTTTTTGCTATCTCCTAGCTCCCCCATCTGCAACGCCTAGCTCCCTCAGCTCCCTCAGCAGCTATGTAAGTAATAGGACTGCTCAGCAATGATGCATTAATCTTGATAGTAGCTGATCATGTCATTATGACACTAACAACTAGGGCTGTGTATTGGCAGGAACCTGGCAATACAATATGTTTTCGTGATCAAGACTCAATATATTGCGATACACTGCGATATATTGCAAGCTATTGCACTATAATTTTATCTACTATTTAAACACGCCACTATATGAACAGGTTTATGAACAATAGTTACAATAGTTACAAAATGATACACTCCTCTTGCCAGTCTACAACAAACAGTCATTTGTCCTTGAATGGGAGGCATAGTGCCCTATAATCCGGCAAAGTGATTCTCATTTTCACCAAGTTATGGCACTCTATATTTCTCTGGGTCTATGGACCTTTGCTGTGGGCAAACATCTCAGACAAATCAGACACAAATTAGCGTAATTCTGTAGTTTGTATCTCCAGTTCCCTTAAGGTGATTTGGTGGTCACATTTATTCATTTAAGGTGGAAAAAAGGCCTGAGAATGTACCAACTTGCCACCTTAAGAGTCCACATCTGACCACCAACCATAACCAAACCCCACACATGACCTTAAAAGTTGATAAAGTTGTTCACCTTTGGACCTGTTCTGTGATCGCCAGCTCAGCTGGCCTTCACACAATATGCTCCTGCCATGCTGAATCAGGTCCTCCTTGCGCAAAACCTGACCGTTACTCATCCTGGCCTGGGATTTGGCGTCCAGTCGGCTAACTAGCTCACGGAGCTCCTCGTACTTGTGCACCTGCCTGTCCACCAAAGATATGGTCTCCTTAATACACTCCAGAGCACCCACCAGATCTTCATGGTCCTCCGTACCAGCTGCAGTGACAGACACAGACAGAGGAATAGCAAATGAAAGCACTGTACATAGCCTTCCTTGTGTGAAGTATAAGAGACTATTAATATATAGACTAGGATATAACTGGAATATTTACAACAGCTAATGGGTAAACAGATGTAAGCTTGAACCCATCATGCCACCATGAGAAGAATACAATTATTTACTTTCATAATTCTCAAAATGTATGTGCGAATGTCAAAGACGTAGTTTTGGATTCACTGGAATAACATACAGCCAGTAAAGAGACATGTAGCCTCACAGCTACCACAAGCAGTATGGCCAAAAATGTACATTGCAATACGATAACACTTACAAACAGTTTCAAGAAATTGTAATTGTTGCCCAAAGACATCTTGTATGAGAAATAAATAAGATCAAATAAGATCAAATACCTTCAGTGTTTTTGATAAGCCGCTCCACTAGAACTGGATATTTGGTGATGCGTTGTGTTATAAGAAGAATCCCTTCCGGCACTCCTAGCCTTCTCACAATAGCCAACTGACCTACCTTCTGACAAAAGAAAAATCAACACTCATATTTTAAATGTTTTTTTTTCTTCAATTTAAATTATTTTTTTAGAATGGCCTGCTGTCATCGCAACAGCACATTCACTTTATAGTAGGATACTTTACTTACTCTTACTCTCACAGCCATAAATAAATGGCTGCTTTTAAATAAATAAATTAAAAGTAAAAACACAGCCCTACTGGAGTTTTATAGAAGGCCTATCACTCACTCGAATTAAATTCTGGAACTTTTTGTTGTTCTGCTGCAGATCTTTGTAGTAGTTCACTGCATCAGTGTGGCAACTGCAGAACATACCGTACCCGTCTAGCAGTCTGCCCCTCAGCTCGTCTGAGAACTAAAAACATACACCAGATTATCAGTGCACGTTATCAATCTGTGATGATAATAACAATAATAATAATAATAATAAACAAATTTCACATCCATTAAAACAATGCTTTTAAAAGGTCCGATCACATTTGGATTTGAGTGGACTGCAAAAAAATTTAGCCCAATTTGTAAAGGCAGATGTTAGTATACAGTTACATTTTTAGGAGAATACTTTTAGAATACTGTGGGTAAATGCATACTTCACAGAAGAATCTGAACTGCTTCTTATCAAAATATGATAATCAATTATTAATCTGCGTTACTAAATTAATCTGAGTTCTGCTAAAGTTTGAGTAGACTGAAAAATCAATCTTGAAGAAAAAAAGAAAAAATGTATACAATTGAAGCGATATACAGCAGTGCCCAAAAGTCAGAAACCACACTGGAAAATTTTGGGTCAGTATTCATATTTATGCAAATCTGACAAATACTAAGAACCAACAACTAAGAAATGTTGCAATTTATAGAAGTATTTTAAAATTCTTTTAGTTCAATGTTTATAAAAAAACATTACAATAATTTGCAAAAAATATGCAAAACAGAAGCATCTTTACCAGTGTGCTCTTTATGCATAAAATCAGCTCTAAATTGGTCTTACTTCACTGAAAAGTATAAAGAGAATTTAGTCAAAGTACCACCAGTAGTGATAATGAAACACATCTTAAAGCAAACATCACAACATCACATGCTTTGCTCAGGCCAGAGGAAGCTTATTAATTAGGTCAGTGGAGGAGGACATGGCTTTGCGCATCTTTCTGAAATGAACCCTAACTAATGCACAGACTGCTGAATGCCAGGATTAATCATCATGGTGAAGTCTCACTTGACGAAATGCAGAATGAGACACTGAATAAACAGAAAAAAAGGGGATATAAAGCAAAAGAACAAAGTGGTGCATGTGTCCATTATTAGGTCAGTACAACTTCTGTGTCTACCAAGAACTACACTGCCTGCGACCACAAGGCCCTAAAAGGAGTGGTGAGGACAGCAGAATACATCGTAGGCAAGAAACTACCAGCCTTACAGGACATCTATCAGTCCCGCTGCCTGAGGAAAATCCAGAAGATCAGGTTAGACAGAGGTCACCCAGCACACGGCCTGTTCACCATACTGCCATCAGGCAGGATATTCCGCAGCATCCAGGCAAGAACAACCCACCTACTGAACAGCTTCTACCCACAGGCTGTCAGGCTCCTGAACAAACTGTGAGGCTGAAAGACCCCAATACCGTTCACTCGACCACTGCTACATTGTACACTTTATATTATTTATTCTGATATCGCTGCTATGGACAATATCACTAAGTCACTTTAAATAGATTTATCTTCTTAGAACCTGCCTATGCAAATTTTTTCACAGATGTCCTCCTGTATATCTTATGTATATATCTTGTGTATGTTTTGTATAGTCCTTTAAATATTTCAGTTATAACTATATGTATATTTTCTAGCTTATTTTTACTTTCATATTGTCTATTTATTGTATGTTTGCACTGTTTTACATATATAATGCTGCCCTGCTGTAGAGTTTTATCTGAGCCTCACCCCAAGCATTTCAATGCATGTTATGTCCTGACATGATGTGCAAATGACAAATAAACTTGAAACTTGAAGAACACAGTTACAAAGGGATTTTTCCAGAACATTTAATGCAATTTTTTTCCCTCCAATACTTTTAATACATCAAACAAACAGTAATTGAACATTAAAATATGTTTTTTAGAAAAGTTTTTCTGTGTTAATTTTTTTTTAGAAAAATCCACATCGCACAGAACCGCCTATCAAAAGATGTTACCTGCTGAAAATGGTGGTGTAAAGCGGTGTAAACCAGTCATGTAAACAGACCTATATAAAATCTGTGATATTACAACCACAATGCATTCAAAACAAGCTTGGTTTTCCTATAGAGACTGTATGGACTGCAGAGTGATCGGTATGTGTAGAAAAGAGCCAGGCAGTACCTGAGTCCTGAGGATATCTCCAATCCTGTTAATACAGTAGTTCTGCTGACTGCCTGGTTCCAGG
Organism: Megaleporinus macrocephalus; assembly: GCA_021613375.1. Classification (NCBI taxonomy): domain Eukaryota; kingdom Metazoa; phylum Chordata; class Actinopteri; order Characiformes; family Anostomidae; genus Megaleporinus; species Megaleporinus macrocephalus. Next base: position 38,123,799 of record CM038708.1, read on the forward strand.
CAGTCCCTACGGCGCTGCTTGAGTCGGTCCAGGAAGTTTTGGTGTTCCCTCAGCAGGTGTTCCAGGCATGGGAAAAGACGCTCCAGCTGAATCTCATCCTTTGGAAAAGAACACTGCACTTCGCGAAAATAGACACCCAACATCAGCTTCAGAGTCCGTACATGGTTAATCTCCGTCTGGATTAACTCTAAACAACAATAACGACAACAACAGGATCAGAACCTGGTTTACATGTTCATCACAATGTCATGGATGTTTCATTTTTCATCACAATGTTATGGATAATTCATTTTTAATATCAAGCTTGTTGTTTTATATACATACATGTCTAAACATTTATGCTAATAAGAGTCATAGGTGGCAAACAACAAATTATTTAATTACTGTACATAACCAGTTTTTAAGGCATCTGTACATTGAGTATTTAGTCACCTACTACATGTTTAAAATAGACTTTTTAGTTTAGTTTGACTATTTTCTTGTATAATTTCTCTCTCTATTGATGTACATATTTTTAACAGGCAATTTTAAAGCCAAATTGCAATCCTACTGGAATTGTACAAACCGGATTCTAAAAAAGTTGGGACACTAAACAAATTGTGAATAAAAACTGAATGCAATGATGTGGAGGTGCCAACATCTAATACCAGGAATACTTCCAGAAAGCATTGTCAGTGAACACAATCCACCGTGCCATACGCCGTTGCCAGCTGAAACTCTACAGTGCAAAGAGGAAGCCATTTCTAGGCAAGCTCCACAAGCTCAGACATTTGCACTGGGCCAGGGGTCTTTTAAAATGGAGTGTGGCAAAATGGAAGACTGTTCTGTGGTCACGACTTGATATTCTTTATGGAACACTGGAACGCCATGTCATCCGGACCAGAGAAGACAAGGATAACCCAAGTTGTTATAAATGCTCCGTTCAGAAGCCTGCATCACTGATGGTTGCATGAGTGCTTGTGGCATGGGCAGCTTGCATGTCTGGAAAGGCACCATTAATGCAGAGAACTATGTTCAGGTTCTAGAACAACATATGCTCCCATCTAGACATCATCTCTTTCAGGGAAGACCCTGCATTTTTCATCAAGATAATGCCAGACCACATTCTGCAGCAATCACAACGTCATGGCTACGTAGGAGAAGGATCCGGGTACTGAAATGGCCAGCCTGCAGTCTGGTGAGATCCTGTGGATGTGGATTCTTTTCTGGTCCATCATAGGGCAGACACACAGCAACACAATCACTCACCTCCACAACTTCAATTCACCTGGATTGTGTGAGGAAACTGGATCATCCAGATAAAACACACAGGAAAGATATGGGAACTCCAAACAGAATCAAACTCAGGCTTGTCATGCTGTAAGGTGGCAGCACCATCCTCTGCACCATTGTGTTGCCACTGAATTAAATTTTAATGGCCAATAGTTATTTTCTGGTTTATCATCACCTTTTTATTTGAGCAATCCTAATTATTTAAATAACCATGACCCTTCTTGTATTTATGTGTCTATGATCCTGACACCGAAGGCACATTTAATTAACTAATTAATTAACACATTTAATTAATTAATTAAGGTGTAAACGGCATCATGAGTTTTCTTGGAAAATGAATCCAAAACCAAGTAAATTACTTTCAGGAATTACATTTCATCAGTGGTGGCTTCCTGTGGGTTTGCTAACTGGTTTTGCTTGTTTAACTTCTTTAGCAATTTGGCAAACTGAATTTATGTTTAGTATTATGTTACAATGTACCGTATGTACAGTAATATTAATGTTACAAGTTTGGAAAACATTTTTAATACAAAATAGCATGTTTCTTTTTTGTCAATGTTTAATAACATATTCAATTAAGTTTCTTTAGAGGTAAACAATAATCATATTAGTGACAATGCCAAAAATATTGTGACGTCAGCACTGAAAATTGTTTAAGTCTTTAAAAGCGCTATTAGGTATTTTAATATGAGCTTGAACCCCTTTAAATATTTTTTTTATAAACCTGCATATCATACTAATGAACATAAGACTAAGTGTTGAAGATGAATACACAAAACAATGTATCAATGCAGAGACGATTTGCGATAAACTAAATCTGCAGTTTTTCCCGACCTATTTTTATTAACTAATCCAAAAATTAAACTGAAAGATCAAACATTACTTTAAAATCTTCAAATAAGGGTCAAGTTATTTCCAGTGCAGATGTTTTACACAAATTGTATATTAAATGCATTTATTAAGAGATAAATCCTCTTACCATGTATGACATCTTGTCTCTTGATTGCCTCTTTGGAAAAAGCCTTTAAATACTGCTGATCTACCGCTAAGCTCCATGTTGAAGGCTCAAAGTCCCGAGCATCAGCTTCCAGATCCTCTCTCAGAGATGAGTACTGGTCATCTACTCACAGAAAGAAAATATACATGTCCAGAACCATAAAAATATGTAAAAGTATGTAAACACTAGTAAAATTTAATAACGAATCACAGACTAGTAAATCCATATAGCCCACATATGGAAACTAAACTGCAAAAACATCCCAATTTAAATTCACTGTCTTTGTGATGCCAAAGTAACTTATTTACATATATGTACCTACTTTGCCTACAGTGGTTTAGCTCCAACCACTCACACTGAACACAATAAGGAGTGTTTTAGGCTAGACAGCTTTTTGAATGAGGCACATGAGGAATGAGCTCCTTTACATACATCCATCTTAAAGGCACAGAAACAAAAACAGCCAAGAGAGCCAAGTTTCCAAGAGATAAATACATATAACTAGATAGGTGACATGTATAACTTCAGCATGAATGGGAGAAGCTAAACCAATGAAGGTAGTTAAGTTATTTTTTGTTTTGTTTTAGCACTAGAGCTATGAGCCTTATATCCTACCCATTAGCGTGGTGCTAACTACAGGCTTGAATCATCACCTAAAACTGTGTGAATTTGTTAATCTAACAACAGATTTCATTAAGTTGCGTGTGACACTCTATAGCTATACAAATGTACGTTACAGCTAAATTAACAGTAGCAGTGATCCTAAATTCTAACCTTTGTCTCTACTTTCCTCCTTTTTTGATTTGTGGCTAACTGTGCAAAACTAAATTTTGATTAAGCTATTCCTTGACAGTAACAATGACAGTGCTGTGAGAGAAAATGACATCACCATATACAGTACAGTAATAGTTATACAGCACAGTTATAGAGAGTTCATATCTAACCTTCAATACTGATACCATCAGCCAAGTATGCGTTAGGGGATGCCTCTTCCAGAAGGACTTTGGGCCTGAACAGATCTGCCTCATCCATTCTGTGAGCTACAAAAATAGTAGTAATAAAAAAAACCAAGATACATTTATTATTGTTCACCAAATTCAGAAAACTTTACTGGGATCAGTGAGAGCAAAAACAGACAGATTTTATGTACCAAAGAGCATTAATGTTTACAAGTCATATGAGTCTGAATGGAGCCTTGAGTCTCTAGAGCACAAGTCCAAGGTACGTATAGAGCCAATGTCCAGATTTAAAGATGTCTAGAGTAAAGGAATATATTTTTCACTCAGGTAATACCTTTAGAGAATCATATTTAGTTACCAATTCTTATTTGTGCTTAATTTCATAGTACTTTATTCTCAAGATCTATACTGTTTAGTATTGGGCACATTTTTTTTAAAGTCAAAATTGTTTTAAGCCAAAATATATATATAAAAAAAATCCAGAGTCCAGAGTTTCTGAGGTGCCAAATAAGTCAAATCATTGGGGTTGAAGTCCAAGTCAAGTATCAAGTTTCTGGGTGGGGGTATAGTTTAGTCTATATTATGTACTGCACACTTTGCATTGTACAAAAGTAAACATACCTGTCAAGTTCAATACGGATTCAAATAACAAGTTTATTATAGAACAACTCTTCACTCCATAGGATAAACCTGAGGCACTACTTACGGTAATTGTAGACTTTAAGCAAAAGAGGCAAAACAACATGAAACATGTAGTTGGTCTTTATATTTGTATAGCTTTTATGTAAGCTATCTAACACAACAGCTAACCTAGACTGTGTTTTAGTTTGATTTAAAAGAATGTAACCCTACAAAAAACTTCAGCTAGATTAGCTCACAACATCAGCTTTTATCGCTATTTAAAAACTACTAGAACCTAGCCAACAAAAATGCTGCGAGCTGCAACAGGACAGCATTTCAGTATTGACTGCACATGACCACATTAAAACAGATCCATTTTCTTATTAAACTGAAGATGAAATGAGATGCAAGCTCAGTCTGAAATCAATCAACATGCAACTTATGTGCAACTTGAATCCGAGTTGCTCACTTAAGTCTACATCTCTAACACAGGCACATGTGATTAAATACATGCAGTTATTAATAATCTTGCCTAATGCAGCTTACCTGCAGCAGATGGAGTTACAGGACGATTGTGGACTGATGGACATTCATATCTGACCAGATGCAGCAGTAAACAGTCAGAACTGAGAGAGAAAATGTGGAGTTTAATGCAGAAACCAACTTGTAGGTAGCTTTTATTTTGATAACACTACATCCATAACCTGTGTTTGATTAACATCAGGCTCACGGGTTTTCATTTTCCTACACTGAGTTTAAAGCCTTGGAGTTCTCTTTCTAATTAAGTTAAACCTGTTTCTCTTGGACCACAATATACATGTACAAAGTATGTCTTATGAATTCCTTCCCACAGTGTAAGTCAGCTGTATTCCTCCAGTATTGCCTCCCTCTCAGTGTAAAATGGGTGGTCCTAATAGTGGTCATGCTACCCTTACATAACCCTGACCAAGCACAAGGCTAACACGGCTCTGCCCTGTTTTGGAGTCCCAGCAACCTAGTGAGCTAAAGCTGATCTAGCAAGTAAGCAACCTATCTATCCATCCAACTACCGACCTATCTATCCAATTATCATTTGTATGTCTGAGGTTCAGGCACCCAGTCATCCAGGTAACAGCATGCCAGCATTCCCTGTGTATAGCTATATTCCCTAAATGCTCATCCAGCAGTAAATTGGAAAAAAGCTTTGCCTTTTAAGGTACAGACACATATGAAGTGGATCAATTGTTTAGTCATGAACTCGTTTGGCGTTGTCGTCTACAACAGGTATTGCAGCACATTTCACTGAGATCCACTTTAGCAACATCACTCAGAAGGCTAGCGATTATGTAAAAACTCTTACTATAAAGGCTGGAGTCAAAACTGCTCTACCTTTTTTTTAAATGAAAAAATGAAATGAGTTCTACATAATCTCTATTATTGTCATTTTGATTTCTTTGAAAAGTTAAGACCTAGAATTCTGTCTTCACTGTGAAAGTCATCTGCTGCTTCCTGTATGTCTGCTGGAACAAACTCCAGATCTGAATTTCCAATTTCAATTCTGTTACTCTCGTGTTGATTGTTGTTGTTTTATGTTCAGAGCAATTTTAGTTTGTAAAAGGGAACATTTTGAAGAGGGTCTGTATGTATATATGGGCTGGGGATTCAGTTGCAAAAATCAAAACACAATATCAATAATATATTTAAAAAATATCAATAATCTCACAGATATGTGACTTGCTAAATCCAAATCTACTCAGGGGTGTGTGCTGCTATGTGATCAGCTACTTTGAAGGAGGGCCATCACTGTTTTACCATTTATTATATTTTGTTTTAACCAGTTATACTTAATGTTTAACAAAACATCCAAGTTTAGTATTATACAAATTTTTTAAGTCTTTAATAAGACTGCAAGTCAAAATTCTTAAACAGTAATAACTAGCATTTATGGAAAAATGCACACTACAGTTTGACTTAATCAGTAGAATAGCACAGTTTAATCTAAACTAATCTGAAGCAGTTGAACAGGAAAATGAGTGCAGGGACAGCACCAGAGAAGAAAGAAGAAATGCCATTAAACTGGTCTCAAAATGAGAAGAATGAAGGAAACCGTTTCTGAGGAGTAAACAGGCTTGGCAGATTCCATAGCGCAGGTCATACAAGCCTACAGAGCCAGACAGGTGTGACGTAAACAGAGGCAGACCCATAACCAGGAATCCAGAAGAAAATACATATGCTGTACAATCAGGATCAGTAAAACAGTGTGAGGTTATCTATATCCTCCAACACTCTTTAGGTCCACATCAATAACTCTGAGTTATAACACTGTTTGCCTGACCAACACTCCACATAACCTCAGGGAGAGCTAAACTGCTGCGTGTGACACAGCTGGATTCTTTGAAAGCTACAGCAATGCTTTTGCTTTCTTACAGGCAGAAACAGCACAATGTTTAATCGTTCTCCCGCATCTTCCACTCCGATTACTACTGACTGGCAACGTCCAGAACCTTTTACTACAGCTCCGGTTCACCCTCTGTCTTCCTATTGCACTTTTCCTGCCCTGGAAGAACACAGAGGAATTGAGAAGGGCAGGTTTACTTTCTACTTAATGTTTTTTTTTAAATCAAAATATCCAACACAAAACACAAACAAAATAATTATTTTAAAAGTATAGTTGGTTGCTCGGTATTTGTCCGTCCTGTTTGTGCATGCATGCAGTGATGTAGCATTAAAATTTGGGATGTAAGAAAATATAAAAAAATATATTTTTAAATTGCCATTCACTAGAATGTTCTTTACCTTTAGAATTTTTAACTCCAAAAAGTAGCATGGGGGTGCATTGCTAACACTAACTTTTCCTAAAATGATATTTTAAATATCACAATATATCGTCTTGCTTAAAGTAATGAAATATAGTGCAATATATCAAATTATAACTCCTGTTTTATAATATAATTAAAATTTATAATCGCCAGGCTTTTGCCAATACACAGCCCTAGTTAAAATCTCTAAAAGACCTCCTGAATTGCATATTCTTGTGTATCCTCTGTATATAGCTGCTTTGGCTGGTACTGGTTTCCGTGGTAACTCCTGGATGCAACCACTGTCTGCAGAAAAAAACGCTCAACGCTTTAACAAGACGGCGCAGAGTCTAACTGCTGCAGATTAAATGTGAAGGGCTAAAATGGTGGAGGCTGAATGGGCAGACATATGCAAACATGTTCATGGCTGCAACATCAGTTAGCATCAATCCACTGATGAATCTTTCAAAGAAGAACTGCAGAGAAGAAGCAAGCCCCAAAACAAGTGTTATTATTGTTATAGTGTAAACGATTTTTGCACAAAAGTGTATTGAGATTTTTCTTTTTTTTTTTTTTTACACAATTTCTTGAATAAAGGGATTCTGTTACTGGCACAGGCCTAACTACATTAATTTGAAACATACCAGCTACAGCTTCTTTAGGCAAAGACATTAAACATATGAGGATGCACATTAAATATTTTTTGTTAGTAGCTTTAACTTAGAAAACTAATTCCTTTGTGTATTTATCCTGTGCCACAATATCTTATTACACAATCTAATATACTAAATAGTATGTTCAAAATAGTCATTTCTCCACTACAGGTGTCGGTGAGAAAGGCACAGACACAGTATTTGTTTCTTTTCAGTTCAATGACCTTTTTTTTCATTTTTTTAAATACATCTCTAGACCAATAATAACACATTTTGTAAAGAACACTGCAATCTGTTTTTCAGTATTAATATGTGTATTTGGGGAAAAACGTGACTACTGAAGGTTTCTTAAATGTTAGTCTCCAGTGCTAAACTGAAAGAAAAAAAAAAGCCTGGATACCAAATCTGTCTCAGTTGATGGGGTTGCATGGAAAATTCTACCGCTAACGCTAACTAGTCTAGTTAATTAGACCAATGCAAATAAGACGGTAGGGTCCCTTTACAGTTCCAGCCAGTTCCAGCACCGCCTCCATCTTCGCAACCCTACCCCTCCAGCAGACTGATTCATGGGAGGAAGATACCAGCATGAAAAGTAACCCAGCCTGGTGGTTATCAGCCAGAACAAGAAAAGCAGGCCAGTCAGCTAACTTACTCACACACACCGGATCAACAAACACCCAGAGCCGAAGCACGCCTCGATCTTCCCTCACACCCAACACATGCAACGGGCAAGAAATACGACACATCCCTGCTCATCTTCAGGAGCTTTCAACAACAACAAAAAAAGCAGTTTGAAGGGCAAAGAGGGAGTGAAGATCATCCACCACGCTCTCCCCTCTGCCGAAATGTAAACAGTTGAGCACACCAGTACTGGAGAGAATTCAACCAGCTGTCTAATGTTTGCACACACTGTAACTCATTCACTTGTGTGGTTACTGTATCGTCCAAAACGCTGCCCACAGTCTGTTCACAGCAAGAATCTTGACAAAAACACTGCTTTGAACTGGTACAAAACAACTTGAATATGATGATAACATTCTAAGGGTAAAAGTGATGATTTAGTAATAACCAACCAAATATGTACAGTGCAGAGAACAAAATCCTCAGCAGAGAACAATATCCTCAGCAGAGAACACATTTTATTGCACATTTTCTGTTTATTTGAGAAATATGTTAAACTTAGTACATAAACATATGTGCATTTAAAAAGTCCAGAACACAAAACGTCTTTCTTCCAGGGCAACTGCAAATAGTCACAGTCCAATAAAATCTAATATACATGTTTTGTTTCCTCCACAAATATTTAAAACAAACCAGCTTTTCATTCAATTAAAAGTAATGGGTGCTATTGTCCTGTTGATCATTTTGGAGATGCAACAAAATACATGCTTATGTCTAGTTTAGTAGCATCTGCCTTTTTAAATTTTAGCGTCTAGCTAATATTAGTAATAACAAATATTAATATTTGTTATTACAGACTAACAATTAATATGAATTGTGATTTCAACATTTTGAACAGTACCATAAATAAATTCAATTTCCTCCACGTATTCCAAATGCAGCCGATCAGCCGAGACACGTTTGCTTTTATAGTTTTAGCCCTGGAGCAGGGATGCGTATGTAGCTAACAGGTAATAAAAACCTCACCAATGGACAAACAGAAGCTACTGACGCAGCAGCCTGAATATCTGCACTTCAGTGCATATCCATAGAGAACAGTGCACCGCAGCGTCAGAAACCTCATAAACGAGTCTACTGGAGTTTACTTAAAAGGGGCATGTCACCATTAATTCTCCCATTATTTAGCAGATTTAGATCTAAACATCCAGAAGGGTTTGGTGAGAAAGAATTAACTGTGGAGATTTCTTTACAGCTGCAGTGATCATGTATGCAACACAAATATAAGCATTTTATTTACTATCTGAACCCACAAGTGAACCTACATCTAGTTTTTATATGGAATTATGGTAAAATAGTAGAAGATCTAAAATACTTCTTTCTATTCAGCTTCTCCAGCATTAAGGGAGTTTAAGGTCAAACTTCTCTCAAAACTGTCATAAAACAAAGCCCCAGACATAAGGGAGCAAATTTGTAATCACATGCAGATAAGATCTTTTAAAGTGGTTTGCTGTGACATGGATCATTGTATCCGTTGAAAATATATGTATTTACAGTGATGGTGTAGCACTGGTTTTAAAATTTAGAATTTTTTAGTTTAAGTTTAAGGGGACTATTCTGGATTACTGCATCACTCCACCATAAAATAAGTTTATATACATGTTTTATTTTCTCCAAATATAGTACAAGCATGTCTCAAACATCAGGCAGTGCATTTAAAGCCAATATGTACTAACCTTCTGTAGAGCTTTTATTACATTTTAGAATTGAACAGAATTTTAGAGGAGGATGTCTGGGTCCCATTAACACCACTGTGAAAGACAAATTTCTCTAGAACTGAACACGTCAGACCAAAACTGAATGACTTTGTTTACATCTTAACCATTTAATTATCCAGTTTGAGGAAAGTGTGATGATTTATGCATGCAGTTATCACCATGCTAATCAGTGCACAAAAGCTTCTTTTAGCTCATTAGCTCCAGTTCAAAAGTAAATACACAGCAAAAAATGATATCTCAGCAATATCAAATTTTATAACGTTTCAGTACAACCAGTATTTCATTTAATATAGTGAATATGTTTCTTAAAACTTGTTTTAAGAAATACTTCTGATACTTAATTTGAAGAAAAGATGCTTAAATGACCTGTCAACAAAACCAGACTAGTTATGAAAGACATATTATGTACGAGTAGATTTGGCAGATCAAGTACATGTGGCATAAATGTGAATGACCATGCTGTTGTCATTTGCAAATGTATTGGGGGTTTTTTTGTGCTCCGTAAGCACCAAATGTGTCCTGGCTGATCGACTACATATGGACTAAAGAGGAGACTCTGGAAAAGACTTTTCTGCCTGAACTATCGCTTTAAGGGAGAGCAACAGAATTACTTCCACACCCACCATCTATGACAGACACCTTTCTTGGAAAGGTGACTTCAGACAAAGTGCATGAGCAGGTGGAAGGAGTTGCCCTTTTTATATTGACAGAGGTTAGCTATTGTCTGGATCCTTAAGAGAAACAGTCAAAACAATGAAGACGTTGTCAAGAGTTGGTGGGAAAGCATTATGAACAACAGCATGTGTGGCTTCCTGAGGCCCATATTCACCTCACTATGTGAACTGTGGTCGATGGGAGGGTCAATTAGTGACTAGTTTCCCTCAGCATTCTTTCACAAGCTTGCTGTTAACCACCAATCATAGGGTTTTATTAACTTCATTTACCATGAAACAAACAAACAGGGAGGTCTACAGCTTTAGGCCAAAGTAGTGCTTCATTAGTACTGATCTAGAACATTTACTGAGCAATTAAGTAGTTTTTTTTTCTACATCTGGGATTGTCTTTTCGACTCCGCACTTTAAGTCGTTTTACCAGATGAGCAACCTGTTTATCATTTCTTGTTAGATAATCTTCTAAGTTTATCTGCCTTACTGAGGAAACTCCCACAGGCGTAGTGACAGACCTGGTAAAATACAATGTCTTGACCACTGCTGTAAGTGGCCTAGTAAAAAGTACATTTAAATCTAAAACAACAACAACAACAACAACAACAACAAAAAGACACTAACAGAACTACCTGTAATTATGTTTTTCTGGCAGAAACCACACCGAAACAGAGACTATGAGACATGATTCGAATATTCCGCTCCACTTTAAGAAGTGCTGCAGGAGAATTGGCGCAGCTGCACAGTCAGCAGGTAGCAGCGCCCATCTTTAAGATGGAACGGAAACTTCCAATAAGAAAGGTGGAGAAGAGGACAGCCAACTTCAGCTTTGTGCTTATACAAAAATATGAGCAAAACAAATTAATTCAACTGCTAAAAAGAAATCGTACAAAGAGTAAACGACAACGACGAGCTACAAGAGAGTCACAGACGCGACAGAAGTCACTCTTTTTCACGACTAACGTTGTAAGTTATTAAATCGGGACTACGTTTCATAAACAGGTTCATGCTCACTCAAAGTTAAAGACCCGTAATAAACTACCTTTACTTTACTGCGGACGTTTATACTATCGCCACAGCGTTGCTACTTACCAAGTGTGGGAGTCCGCCTACCGTCAGACTGAAATCTTTAACATCTTTAAAATGTTTTCGGTTCGTTTCTGCTCTAAAGCACACAAAGCGCTTTTGTCTCTTTAACTCCAACCAGTGGCTCCAGCCACGCCCACCATCCGGGTTGCCAGGCTGTACGCTTATATAGTGATGCATTTCTACATTTATTTTACGTTTCATGTTTATATATATATTTTTATAAATTATAATTTGTCGACGTTTGTTAATTATTTAACATTATTTAAGCTTTGTTTTCGGGATGATATTACCAAATAAACTGTTACTCTGTAAACACAGTTACGTTGGGACAACGCTCTGTTTTAGTGTCTCAACGTTGAAACGCAATCCCTCAGAAAGTTGTAACGTTGTCTGACAACGTTCTGATAACGTAGTGGCAAAGTTGTGAGTATTGTCACAACCTCTTAGAATATAAAAAAAACAACGTTTTTGGTAACTAGACCACATAAAAAGCCCATTTTGACAACGTTGTAAGAAGGTGGACGTGTTTGCTTGGTAGTTGCAATGAATACCTGCAACTCCCGAAACAAAACAAAATAGATATTCAAAACTGTTAATGGACATCCAGCGTTTGAAATAAAACTCCACTGTATTACATTAAAAAACATTAATTACTTAATGATGTCTAACAATATTACCACTGCTGCTGCTAGTACTAATACTACTAAGTTATTTGCATTATAGGCTTACTTTTAAAGATTCCACTGTTTTTCAGACTTTCTCCTTACTTAAATATATAAAGACAAACAGAGTCGTTCAAAAAGCTTTGGTGTAAAATACTCCGTTTTAAAGAACCGAGTCCGAATTGTTCCAGTCAGTCACATCTGAAAACTCATTTATAAAGAGTAGAAAATATGGTACTTAATACAAAAAAGTCGTCTTAACGCGCATGATGTCTGAGACGTTTTTGGCCTTAAAGATTTCCCACTATTTTTCAGAATCCATCACCGTTTTATATAAACACTTGTAGGTTCACTGATGGCTATAAAACTGTATTTGTGTTGCCACTGCAAATAAATCTACAAACTATAAAATCTACAACTATTACAAAACAGACCACTCCGAATGACAAATCGAGCACTGAATTATGGATGGCTATCGGGCAAAATCGATAGAATTCCCATTTAAGTCAAATGGTTAGATTTACACGTTTACTGTTCATTTTTTCTGGTGGATTTGACTGAAGATGTGGAATATGTCAACTTGGCAACCCCAACCTCTTCAGTGTTCTCACCTCCAGGCATCATGGGAATTTAACAGATTTTGAAAAGTTTTAAACTTTAGAAATATTGGTGTTTCGGTCAGTTACACAACAGATGGTTGTACAAATGCAAATATGCATAAATAAGTGTTATATTTAACGATCATTTAGAATAGAAAAAGCACTATTTAGGTGGAACTGCAGAATTAGAACAAGTTGCTGCCTTATAGGAACCACTTCACCCTCGTCATTGCTTATACATTCATTTATTGAATTACAAGTATTTGCACTAAACGCAGCGCTAAACACACGTTTTGTAATTCAGTACATTTTACGTGTAAAACGTGTTTTCATCTACTTCGTTGTGCTAGGTTTGGGCCGCAGGGTAACCATAGAGACGGAGAATCACTAGTCGCCGGTCTGCAGTTTAATAACAAACAGCGCAGCTTCGGGTGATTTATTCCGCTTAGCACATGATAAAATGCAATTTTTATGAAAATGTAGAGCATATGTAGAATATTTATAACCACATCTTCGCGAACTCTCCTTTTCTCAGTCTTTGGTAAATCTGATTACTCTTTTAACTGTTCTAGCGGAGATAAAACTTAACAGCAGCTGTTTAACCTCCAGCGGCTCCACAGTTTGCTGTGATTTCCACTGATTCTCTAAAAATCAGTCCTTGAGATGTCCACAGTTATTCAAAGTGGTTTGGTGTGAAATGGTTAATCGTAAAGACTCTTTACGTTCTTTTAAAGGTGTTAAAATGGTGATTAATCTGAATTTTCTTTGAGAACAATTTTGCCTCATAGTGCACTGCCAGAAGTACCCTTTCACTATGAATTGAGTTTAAAAATACACTAAATTGTGCCCAAAGTCTCAGGTATGTATTCATAACCATTTTATGTAATAACTGTGAGGGAGCTTTAGAGGTGGATGTCTGGTTCCTATCACCACAACTGTAAACAATTCTGACTCTAGTTTCTTTAGAACCGAGCATTTCACACCAAACCACTGTGATTTAAAGTAACTATTTAAATATGCAGAACTTTGAGTTCCCCATTAAAATAAACACCACTTGGTTCCCCAAAACAATACCTTTAATACATATGTGATTATGGCTCGATTACTTTTGGGGCTATTATACATTACAATTTTCAGCTTTTAAAATGCCGTTTTTTTTTTCTTCCAGTCTCCCCAGGCTTCTAACTGTATGTATATTGAGAAACTGGGAAATTAAAAGCCAAGCTGTCAGCCAAAACCTGAGGAGCTGGAGTCCAGCCCTAAGGAAGACCTGCAGACCTACAGCAACAGTGGAAGCCTCAGCTGTACACATGTATAGAATAAACCTTCCATCACCCTCAGGTAACTTATCACCACTGTGGGAACAGAACTTTACAGGACTTCTGAACTTTGAATGGGAGTCAGTGGAACACATTATTTTACTGGTCGGTTCATTATTAAATTTTATCACAGCTAAAAGCCAGCATTAAAGCCAGATTACAAATTATGTCAAAAAATATTTCTAATGTATGAGGTACACATACACTCAAACAAAAAGAAAGTTGTTCAACTTACAAAGTGAAAATAAGTTGACATAAAGTGTATTATGTAAAAATGACAAAAATGTATTAATGTATATTTCCACAAATTAAAATGATTTATTTTGATCTATTTCATTGAAAGTCAAATAAACGTTTTCATTAAATCAACAATCTTTCTGCTGAGGTAACAATGCGTATGTACACTGACCTGATTCAGCGGGAATGTGTGCCATGAATGAATTATGTTCATACAAAAATTTGCTTATTTATTGAGTGTACCTTGTAGCTGCACCCCTAAGCCTGTTTATCGGGAAACACCCAACATACAGGTGCATTTGGTAGACTTACAGTTACAGACTTGCTGCATACAGATTGTTTACAGTCTACAGTTACACAGAGTTCTGCTAGTCTATAGGCTAAAAACATTAGAATTAGTAAACAATTACACATTTTGTTACCTTGCTCTTTAAATGTATTAGAGCACCAAGTTAGAAGTTTGAGCTGGTTTTGTCCTATGGTGTGTCAATGAATGCTTATGCTGCTTTCATTTATTTATCTGACACCATATTATGACTGTGATTATGATTATGACACATTTCTGCATATTTTACTTTACTTTATCTTGGAAAAATTAAACATAAAATGTGTCCTATACAAAGGTATGGTAGAATAAAGGTGGATGACAAAGCAAAAATAAATGATTATACTTTAAGAAGTTTTGATATGTGATTTGTCATAATATTTTTTCAGACGTCTGATCAGTTGGAACAGAGAACAAACTAGTAGAAGTAGTAATATCACACAAAAAGATGGTTCTTTAAAGGTTCTTTTGCCGAGACAGTGGTTTTATAGAGAATAAAAAATGAACACTTAAAGAAGCTTTTGCATGATTAAAGAGTTCTTTGCATCATAAAGGTGCTTCTCTGATTGATGAAAAATGTGTTGTAAAAATTGGTACCAATGACAATAGAGGAACCCTCTGCAGCACATTGTACATTACATTGTACATCCCTTTAATCATGTGAATGGTTCCTTGAGTGTTCACGGTTTTATATTGAACGATTTGCTTTGCTAAAGAAACATATTTTATGTAAAAAAAAAATATATATATTAAAAATATTATTTTGTGTTGCACTAAATCCAGTTGAACACCACTAATTTTGCTCCCCTTATAGTGAAATCTGCAGTTGGTCAGTGTTAACAGTGTACTTGATATGTTCAATTTATCATTGATAAATATGTAATGGCATATTTTAAAGCTATACTATAGAAAATTGTGTTGTTAAAACTAAATTACAGAGTCAGGAGAATAAAAACAGTCTTACATATGGTGTGCATGCACAACCCACGTTCCAAAATATTCTTTCACACTGGATGCAACACATTTCCAGCAGTTTTCTCCAAACCATACATAACACATAATTAAAGGTGGACTGTGGAGAACCGTCAACATTTTTTAGAAGAAAATCTTGATGACAGTGATTATGGAAAATAAATAGATCAACAATAAAACTCACGGTTATGTTTAATAGTGAAATCAAGAGCATTTCCACAAACACAATGCAACAAGAATTCATAGGATCGGGACCAAACAGCTGAGTCGCCAGAAGAAAACCACTTGTTGGTGAGGCAAATGGTGAGGAAAAAGGCATCAGTTTGTTAGGGAGCATAAAGATTGGCCTCTGTAGCGAGGTCTTATAGTCTTGATTGATTTACCTAATTCCACAACAATAGGTAAGAAGGGAAGTGCATTGAAGCAATGTATTCCAGGAAAGCCAACAATTCATCAAATTGTAAAAAGGTGGCTCAGGAGCATGAGAAATTATTTTCACACATAAATCCTGACCCCATTAAAAAGTCTTTAGAATGTGCCGCAAAAGACTACGTAGTGGGTTGACTCTATCAATACAAAATTTCTGTCAAAAAATAATGCTCTGGACATAAAAAATATATTATGTCATGATGCTATCACACCCTGTTATCACAGCTAAAGGAGATCTGACAAAATATTAGACTGTGTAACTTTTTTTGGTCAGCTATTGTAGTAATACAATGAAAACGATAGCAGAAATGATCTGAATAACAGTGATAATAGTAGCAATTGTGCAATAAATGTAGTACAATGTCATAATTAAGTTTGTTTTCTGCAGAGAATTAACAAAACACATACCTTTGATATGGTTCCAAACTTTTGCATATGTGCTGTCCGTTAATAGGTAAGTTCATACTCTTTATTCAGGTAGAAATTAAAATAGCACAATCCTCCAGTACAGAGAATATTTCTACTCTTTCTCAAATACGGGACTATGGATGGCCCTGCACTTGTTCCTTTCCCATGGACGTGTAATTTCAACCAGCTTTTGGTGAACTGTAGTTAAAGTATTAATCCTGTTTTAGGATTACAAATTTAGCAGAACCCAGTATACCCATCTTAAGAAGCCTCAGGGGATGACACAGAATATCTCCAATGCAGCTTGTCTATGTCAAAAGGTCAGGTAGAAGTCAGAAAGAAGACATGACTCTAAAGAGCACTGCAGGACGTACAGATGGATACCGGTACAACACTATGTCAGAGCTGGGCAGTGAAGTGATATACTTCTGCTGTAAAGAATGTGCAAACGTGTAGTCCTGGGCAGATGATTCGTTCTGGAGCCAGTGCGATGGCTGGAATAAGGTCATAGATTGAGGGGATGAGAAGAACACTGTGAAAACTGTGAATAGAAGAGTAACACAGTGATATGAGCACTAGGAAAAGATTTTACAATCACAAAGAGATCTACCTCATGGAATATAGATCATTATTGCAAATGCTGGCACTTAATGTAGAGCAAGTAACATGACAAATAAAGGCATTATCACATTTATGCTCCTGCTTTTCTCTGAGGTTTACTTGAATTGGTTTAACTCTAAAGTTCTGAAAGTAAGTCCTCGTCTGATTCATCTAACTCCATAACATTTATCAAGTGACGAATATTCACGAGTAGCAGCACCTGATTTAATTGAACCCCTTTAGATGGCCTGTACCCTTCAGTTTTACTGCTCACTTATGTAACCAGCACAGCCAGTTTACAGTCCATGTGGTGGATTAATGAAGGACTTTCTCCAGGAGAAATATGGAAATTATTAAACCAACACACACAGAACAACCGCATCAGATCATTTATATGTTTATTAGTATTTTTTATAATATTTGTATTTCAAATAAATCGTATTTTAATACGTATTGCCCAGATAGATGACTTTCTGGATGGTATTCTTAGTTAAGACTTTGCACACTACTGTACCTTTAAAAATCCTTATTTAACTATTTTTAAATATTCTGTAAATGTGTTTGTCTTCCATTGCTGGTGGGTCAGAAAGGTACTTCATTATTGGAATGCAATTTTGCCTATCTTATTTTAAATCAAAACCAACTACAATTAAAAAACTTATGGCAAAAGTTCTACTAACTCTATAAGATACATTTTCTTTCAGTATTTGACTGACTGTCCTGGAGAACTCACAGATTTCACAACAGGAAAGAAGACAGAAGCGCGTCTATGCTCTTGTCTCGAATGCACCTCGCTGCTTTTATTAACAGCAGTAATTTTAACAGATATCAAGTGTTGACATCCAAAGCCAAAGGTGTCTAGAATACTTCCACCTGAGCGAGCAGCTCAGAGCTTTAGAAGAGGATTAGTACGATTTGTGAATTAGAAAAAAAATAAAGATCAGACAGACAAAAAAAAAACATGTAAAAACATTTCTACAACCAGCAATAACTTTTCCGACGACATGTCGACTATGTACAAAAAAAAAAATCCAAAACACAAAAAACACAACAATAATATATTCATATATACTTTTTTTCTCATCATCTATATCCACTAAAATATGTCAAAGCAGCAACTACTGGTCAATCTGAGGAACTGTTTCTGTCCAAATGTCCTGAAAATATGGTTTTGATATCCTTCAGCTGGAAAAAAAAAAAATAAAAAAAAAATAAATTAGAAAATAAAGTCCAAATATCGGCCCATTTTTTCTGTGTGATCTGAAATACTGAAAAGAGATAAACAAATAGATATACAGATAGACAGACAGACAGACAGACAGACAGATAGATAGATAGCTAGATAGATAAACAAATAGACAGGCGGAGGTGGAGGCTCATGTAGCCATTAGCAGTTTGTTCTAGAATGTCCACCTTCAATACGAAAAGACCTTGACACAGGCCAGAAATACGATAAGGCCACTTTTAATGTTTTTTCATCCTTTTCATCTTGTGTTTGTTTTTTGTTTTTTTTGGAGAAAAAGCCATCACTGAAAGAGAGAATAACGTCTGGAGAGGGATTTATAAGCAGCCTTCTGGTTGTCTGAAGTTCAAATTCACAGTTTGTTCCATTTAGACCAGTTCTGGAAACTTGGCAATATTAAAAAACAACAACAACAAAAAATAAGCAGATGACTGTATGCATTTTCCTTCTTCTTCTTTAAATACAAAAAAAGAGAAATGAAATGGTGGCACCCTGCATTATGGTACTAGTGTGGCAGCAGAGAAAAAATGGAAAATGAAAGTCCTGAGTGTGATTTGCTGTCTGTCTTGAGGGCACCGTGGAGCCAGAGTGTGATAAAAGTGACCGTATAAAAGAGAACCAATTAATACATAGCTTGTCGGGCTGGAGGAGGGAGCTCACAGGGGGCTGCGTTAGGAGGGACTGGAGCGAGGGAGGGCTAAAATGCGTCCGTTTTTCTTTCCGCCATTCATGTGTGTGTAGGGCACATGCTGGTCGTAGCTGCCCCTAAGGCCCACAGCGGACCCCTCGTCTCCATCTGCACTGCCCTCGCGCTGGGAGTAGGACGAAGGGTCCAGAGGGATGCTCTCCATGTTCTCCATGTCCATGTCGAAGTCCTCACTTTCCGGGGGCTTGTTCTCCTCGCTGTAGAAGAAAGACATCTCCTGGAAGGATGGGTGCAGTTCTTCCTTCAGCATCTCGATGATCTCCTGGAAGGTGGGACGCATCTTGGGGTTGTAGTGCCAACACATCTGCATCAGGTTGTGTCTGAGAGAGTAAAGAAACATAGCCTGTGTTAGCTTGCCAAACTAATATGCTAGTCACAACAGAATAGAATAGAATAGAATACAACACAACACACTGTAATATGTTCACTCCAAATTAACATTAGACAAGCTAACTTAACTCTAACCCAAGCTAAAGTTAGCCCTAAGCTAATGTGTAGTTATCACAAGCCAATGTTAGCCACAAGCTGACACTAACCACGAGTTAATATGTTAGCCCCAGGTGAATAATTCTAAAATGGTGTCCATTAACCTGCTGGATATGCCACAACAGAGAAAGCATTGGTTTTGTGACCTCCTTTGTTGTGGAGATTGGTGCAAGCACAGTAGCCAGAACAAGCCATGCATTACTGTGCTACAAAGAATTTCTTCCAAGATCTTTAGTTTCAGGAATTTGGTTCCTCTTTATTAAAAGACACAGGAGTCTGACCTTGTACATTCTAATAGGGACTTTGTCAACTCACAATGCAATACAACAGTACAGTACTGTACAATACATTGTGACACTTAGTCCCAATCAATTGTTCAAGTTACAAGGTAATCTGTAAGCCCTAAGTTGATGAGTGTGATTTGTTGTTGTGTTACCTGTCTATTTATTACATTAAATATTGATTATATTGAAAGTTTATTGCAATAAATTGGAAATGGGATAGCCACTGCTTAGAGAGGGGTAAAAACCTTTGAGAAAATGAGGCAAATCTTAAATCTTAAGATATTTATTCATTTATAAAATTAACATTTAAAAAAATTAATTTAATGATAAATACAGGAACCCAATAAAACAGTCCTGAAGAAGACAAGAAGTAGACAATTCTGTGAATGTATTTAAAATTGACCCCCAAAAATATTTTTTAAATATTTTAATTTAGATTTATTTTACATTTTTAGTTTTATATAATTTAGTTTTTACATTTAAATACCAATAAAGAAACAGTATTCCTGTTGAAGAAAAGATGTCAGTTACTTTATATAAAAAATATTTTAATCCATCTCTTTGGTTTGTTCATTTACACGCCATTATTAAAAATAAATTTTAATAATGACACAGGCAGCATAAATGTATTACTGTTTAAATCAAGCTATAAGAGTTTCATTCAAACAGAAATACGTGTGCTGCCTGTCTCATTACTCTTAAGAAATAAATATGGTAGCCCAACAACATACGTCTGCAAATCAAGTAGGCCGCAACATGCAGAGCTTTTTTATTGACTCTATAAAAGCTTGAAACTGTGTTGCGATGACTATGTTGCATTTGACTGTGCATTTGTTAAAGTGGTCAAAATCAACAATGAAACTCATGACAATGGATAGTATAAAGAAATAGTATAAGAATAAAGAAACAAAAAAATCAAAAATTTGTATTTAACAGCTGAATCCCGATTCCAATGGAGTTGGATACAGTCCTAGTAAAATCAGTTCTGTGACTTACAGTCGGTCAGCGCAGTTGTCTGGTCGGTCCAGGTATCCTCCGTCCATCACGAATTTCAGCACCTGCTCATTGGACAGACCCTGATAAGGCTGCTCAGCTAATGTGCTGATCTCCCACAGAACCACTCCGAACGACCTGACAGCAAAAACAGCAAACACACAAGTTTACGTTTAAGAGTAGTGTTATTTGACTAGAGCATTATCAATGGAAGTCCTCAAAGTAACACAAACATATGTGTTTATTTACCAGCAGTCTGAGTGTGCAGTAAACACTCCGTCCTTCAGTGACTCTGGGGCCATCCATCTGACTGGAAGCAGACCCTTCCCACCCTTCCTGTAATAATCCGTCTCGTAGATGTCTCGGGTCATGCCAAAGTCTTGTAGGAGACACAGTCAGGAGAAATAAACACAAACTAAAACGTATTCACACTCATTAGACAATATACTATACGGTATAATGACACACTAAGAGAGAGAGAGAGAGAGAAATGCACAACATACAGCATCCCTTTCTCACTGAACTTCTACAGACTATTCACAAACCTCAACACCTCTCATAGTCCAATCTAAACTGAAAGTTCAAACAAACAAGAAAGAAATATAATAAAACATCTACTACTCACCTCTCTGATCTGTCTGAGCATTAGGTCTGTCACAATTATAAAATTATGGCATTTTAGCAGCCATATAAATAACAGCAATCAACAATATTAAGAATACTGCAGTATTTCATTGTATTTTTGTTTTGATGACTGCATGCAGCTATTCCAGCACAAGAGGACAAGGTGGCTAATTAACTATCCTGCTTCCAAGCTGTTGATTCTTTGTAGCGATAGCTTCTAACTGATGACGGACACAGCTTAAGCTAAAATAAACATTACTCAGAGCCTTAGACCCTTTAAATACGTTTACAGCACCAGTCCGATGCAAGAACTGTTGATTTTCATAAGACTGGAATGTCTCTATAAATACATTCTTTTATTTGCATGCATTCACCTCAAACCGGTCACTATTGTGCCTGTTAGGAAAATTTTCTTTTGTTGGTTAAGCTTTCTCTCTGTGCAGTCCTATAAATGGCACAGTTAAAATTCTAGCACAATTTTCCATTTTTTAAATTTAACATCTTAACATTTAACTTTTTAAAGCCACTCCTCACTGCCATGTTTTAAGAGCTAGCCAACTTTAAAACAGTTCAGCTAGCATTTAGTTTCTTTCTGGTCAAATCAAATAAGATTTAAAAACATATGTAAATATAACATATGTAAATAGCTAACTGCCTGTAACTAACTAGAACTGACTTAATTAGCAAAAGCTGCCATAGCCAAGTGTGTGCTTAGTTGTCTCACATAATTAAACAGATTGGAAAATTCTGATGGTGCAGTAACCACACCCTATTCCGCCATAAATAAGGTTTATTACATTTGTTCAGAGGGGAAACAGAAATTCCAGTTGCGTCTAAAAGCTGTAAAATAGGCAACATACCCCCGATCTTTACAGTGAAATCCTCGGCCACCATGCAGTTCCTGGCAGCCAGGTCTCTGTGCACAAACTTCTTGGCATTCAGGTAGGCCATGCCATCTGCGATCTCTGCCGCCATCTGGATCATCTCCTTCAGCGTGGGGGGTGGGCGGCCGGGATTATTCTGATACAGAGATACAGAGGAGTTCATATGATCACAACCGCTGCCCCAATACAGTGACCATCAAACCGGTGTGATTTTCAGAATGTTAATCTGAAACTGTAAATCAAACCTTTTCATGAGAATAATTAGGAAAATGTCTTAAATTCAGATTTTAAATCTTTTCATTCAAATTTTATCCAATGTACATGTATTAAATTTCACAGCATTAGAGAGATTTTCCGCCCCAAAACCTTTGTCAGTCGTTGCTGTTATTTTATCATATTGGATAATAATGACCCATGTGTTAGGTTTATGAAAAAGGATTTCCTACTTCTTGCAATGGCCTACACAACCGATTCACAAGAGCTTTTGTAGCCCACAAGAAGATTTAACCGGACCAATCATTTCAAACTCAAACAAACATAACACAAATTTCACTAGACTGTATAACTATGCACAATATTCAACATCAACACAATTTTTTACATTCAACATTCAAAAGGAGTAATATTTTACAGTGATATGCATTAAAGTTATTTAAACTTATTCCGCTTTGTATTGTATTATTAACTTAGATTTTCACTATAAACTCACAAAATTGCTATAAAAATGTTATAGCTGTCTTATATAATAACTGTACCTAATAATCAATTACCAGTCAAAACAGTAAATGCTACTGCTTGATTTTATTTTGTTGTATACATCATCATCCTTCATAATAAAGTTGGTTTCTTTCCTGCAGCCCTTGTTACCTCTTCCTGTGATTTGACCCATTAATCACATGGTGTATGTATATTGCTGGATGGAGAATCAGCTGTTTGATTCACACACACACACACACACACACACACACACACACACACACACACACACACACACACACACACACACACACACACACACACTAGTAATATGGACTGTATTTCATTAAATCATTTCAGCCCCCATGTGTTGCACATACTGACGTCCCTGTACTGTATTATGTGTGTATTCTAACCTCAGCATCTGGCCTGAGGCAGCGCAGGTAGCTCTTCAGGTCTCCATGGGTCATTAGTTCCATCACCACCAGAGTGGGCTGGCCTTTAGAGACCACACCCAGCAGCCTCACCTATTAACCAATAAAACAGCGGTTAAAACAGTAACACATAACTACAGGCATTAACAAGATTCTCAGTGGTCATTGGGGGAATTCTTAATTTGGGTATCATAAACCCAAAGTGAGAAGTGCCCAATAAAAAACATCCCTGTGTTCCACAGATCACAAACTTGACTTAAATTGTCTGGCTAACAGGGAAGTTTCTGTTATATACCTTCTGGATTAAAAGCTGCAGAGACCCAAACATGAAGATGTTATTGTGGTTTTACCTGCAACAATTTTACCCAAAAGGACCAACAGTTTATATATATATATATATATATATATATATATATATATATATATATATATATATATATATATATATATATATATATATAACATTCCATTAGTTTGTGTAGATACCCAAATTTGTGTTATTTGTTCAGAAAATGGCCAGTACAATATTTTATTAAAAAACTTTGAATATTTGAAAATAGCCTGGATAATACTCTGCCTGTCTAAGAATTAAAATGATGAATCACTATTCATGCTTGTTATTTCATGTTCTGTGTTATTCTAATTAAGGCAGTCAAATAATTAAAAATAATGAATCATGATTAAGTCAAAATACTGTATTAATCTGTATTAATAGTTTCCAGTTCTCATCATCAATAGCCAGTGAGAGCAG
Source organism: Megaleporinus macrocephalus (assembly GCA_021613375.1). Lineage (NCBI taxonomy): Eukaryota > Metazoa > Chordata > Actinopteri > Characiformes > Anostomidae > Megaleporinus > Megaleporinus macrocephalus. The sequence continues at coordinate 38,147,880 of CM038708.1, forward strand.
CAGAGTCTGCATCTACCAACCAACAAAAAACTGCATTCACTCTGTGGTAACCATAAAGCAAATATAACACAAACTAGTTTGATTGATCACAATTATTATTTTTAATATCTAACAATCCTAATTAGGACAATATATAGGCTACTGTCAAACATGCAAATGTCCCGATATCTCTGATGTTTGCAGTAAGTGGAGAAAACTGGATAAATCTGCTTCCCTTAACTACCATTATGTCCCACAGTGCTTCAGAAGTGTGACACCACTGTGTGCAGTTTTTATTCTCACCACATGGTGGCAGCTAAAGGCCTTCATGACTGAGGCCTCGTTGAGAAATTCGATGCGCTCCCTCAGGCTGGCTGATTCATTCACGGTTTTGACGGCCACACGGGTCTGTGACTCCCCCTTCACAATGTCCTTAGCTATACCTTCGTACACCATACCAAATGAGCCTTGACCCAGCTCACGCAGCAGACTGATCTTGTCCCGGGGAACCTCCCACTCGTCTGGCTCGTACACTGAGTACATAAACAAACAAATTGACTTTAAACAGACATGCCATATGAATCACACATATTTATGCACCTATATGAAGTAATAAAGTTCCATACGTAGATATAAAGTACCTATAACTTAAATTATGCTCTATATATCCACATGTAACAGAAAGAAATAATAAAAGTACAAAATCTAGTTCTATTGTTCAAATAAATTATATTATTTTATTCTTTTAGGAATATTTCATCTGTACAGAAATTAGACAGACAGAGACAATGCTTCTGGACTAAGGGCCAGGGTGCAAGGTTTGAGTGGTTACAGAGCTGCTGAACAATCAAGGACAGTTAGTTTTGTTTGTGAGTATTATGTTCCGTTTCTATGAACATAGTCTGAATTTCCACGCAGCAGCGTACCATCACGACAGATAAAAACCCTCATGGTGAAATCAGGGGAAGAGGCAGTGTGCTTTAAACACAATTCACATTTTCTTCCTGTGAATCACTTATCCACTCGTGACAGGGTAAAGTTTACAGTGCTCATCATGCTGTGACCTGAATCTTCACTTTATAGCCCCCATTCATCAGATAAATGTGCCTATGTCTGTTACATTAGCACAGCTAACAACAGTGTAAAATAAAGGTGTAAAGCATATAAAACTAGGCTAACGAAGGCTCAAGTAAAACAGGTAATGCAAGTCTTAAAGTCTACAGCTTAAAATGGCTTAACACAAATAGAGTTAGTAAAACAATTAAAATAATAATAGAAATGATAAATTACCACAAGTGTAAAGCAGATAACAGGTAATGCAGGTAACAACAGTTTAATAATGGTAAATGCATGTAGTATCAGTCTAATGTAGGTAATAATAGCTTAATGTAGGTAATGATAGCATAAATCCTGCGCATGAGCCAACAGAGTTGTGCTGTTTTTAGCTGTACAACAGAAGGAAGTGCTGTGACCGATAGCCAGTGCTGGAAATTCTAAGACGACAGTGATAAAAGTAAATTGTGAGCTGTGTGGAAACGCTGAACAGCTTGTATTCGGTGATCTGCAGTTCGCCAAGGTCTGATTTATGGGATAAGGAATGATAAAGCATTTCCTCACCTTCGTCTGGGCTGAGGTACTCTGGGTTGGGTGAAGTGTACAGGCGTCCTGTTGGCCCTTCAGTTTGTCTAACGAAAGCACACCACACACACACAATTCCTGGTTAAAACAGTTTTAGCCGAGAGCAAAGTATGAAAGTTTGTCATACAGCTTAAAGCTAAAAACAGTAGCAGCCATTTAGCCCAGGTTTATAGACAACAGCGTGTCATACAGAATCAGAAACAACACAAGCTTTTATTTCTAGTTAACCTCATAGCTCCAGTGCCACTACTTGGAATCTCTTGGCTGTTTAACAGCATCTTGGGTCTAACAGCAGGACACTGTGAAAGTGATGAGTGACTACATGGTTGCTCTGTCTAGAGGATTGCCCTTACTTCTTTTTGAACATGATGAAGCCGCCCAATCCCATCAGCAGCAGCAGCACAATGCAGATGACTGGGGCAATGACAATCTTTAGCATGTTGGACGGATCCACACCTGCTCCCAGATGGACAACACAGTATAAAATAAAAAAAAAGTATTTTCACAAAGACAGACATTATTTTATGAAAGATCAGAAACCAAAACTAGATATATAATAACATATATAATAAATACAAAAATATATATAGCAACATCTCAAAGTAAAAGACGTTTAAAAATGGGGACTTAAAATAAAATTAGGACCCAGTACTTGTCTACAGCAAAGTATGTGAGGTTGGAGTGGTATACCATCAATTTTACCTTTTAATTTTAGCTAAATGTACCACATAGGAGCACTTTGTAGTTCTACAATTACAAACTATAGTCCTTCTGTTTCTCCGCATACCTTGTTAGCCCCTTTCACCTTGTTATTTTAGAGAAGATATTATTTGGAAGGTGGAGTGTTCTTAGCACTGCAGTGACACTGATGTGGTGGCGGCGTGTTGGTGTGTGTTGTGCTGGTACAGGTGGATTAAACAAAGCAGTCCTGCTGGAGTTCAGTGTTAGTGTGTGTCTACACTCATTGTCCACTCTATTTAACACAATCTGTTGCTGCACAATTTGTGTTGGTCATCGTCTAGTCCAGGGGTATTTCATTAGAACTCAATAAGGTCCAGTTAGAGGAAATTTCCACAGGTCCGTCCGGACCGTCATCAACTTGTCTTATGATTCAGTGGCGTATCCTGTTTACTGAAGTAGCCTAGTATCAGCATCTTATACCATCAGCAACTGAAAGACCAACACATCACACATACCGTTCAGTATATTTACTGTTAAAAAATGCAGAACTGAAATAAATGAAGTTAAAAACAAGGGCTACATTAAAAAATGCTTCTGAAAAAACGTGTACCATAGTGCTTATTTATTTAAAAAAAAGTAAATAAACATTTAGTCTTGTTAACTGAGTTTCACATCTTAACAGTTTATCTCCCTCTTTTATTTCTCCACACATTTTTTCCTGTTCAGTGAGAGAAGTGAGCTCTTGGTTGTCCAGCCAGGACTTTAAATCTGGGCGGAAATTGTGTTAGGACCATTCTCACACATATGAGATATCCGGGTCGTTCTGTGTGCAGTGTGGATGTTCTCCCCCAACGTTCCTCCCACAGTCCAAACACATGCACGTCGACTTTTCTTTTTTTAGAGCACACCGTCTGACCTGCTTTATTTTCCGACTGCTGCTTCTCGCCTGTGCGCGCGCTGCTCTCCCGAAGCTGCACAGATCTGATTGGCTGAGAGCGCATTTGGTGATTTTACAGCGCACATGACTGGTCTGTGAGTTTACTGCGCTTCAAAGCCCGTATACCGTAAAGACAGAAAATGTTCTGCTTAAAATAAACACAGTCAGAATTAAATCCTTTTCAATAGTTTATCGGGTTGGGTCCACATTGAACATTGTCCAGACTCGGACCGCTGTCCGTCTATTAGTGACCTCTGGTCTAGTCTTTTATCAGTGCTCACAGGACACTACCCACAGGTTGGTGGACAATTCTCAGTCCAGCCGTGACACTGAAGTGTTTCAAACTCCAGCAACACTGCTGTGTCTGATCCACTCACATCAGCACAACACATACTAACACCCCACAACCACATCAGTGTCAGTGCATGCAGAGAATGATCTGCCCCATGGTGGTCTTGACAGAGATCTAACAAAAGAAAATGGTTCCACTGCACCGGCCCAAGTCAACTACAGAGTTTTTGTGGGGTTTTATCAGTAACTCTGGTAATCAGATGCTATTTTTGGCATCACCTCCATCAAGGTTCCAAGTGAGTTGGGCTGACACCAAAAAGTTGATGTAAAAAAGCTGCAGACTACTGATTTGTCAGAGACAATCATTAAGAGTAAGAAGCTGCTTTTCACCCTAAACACAAGCGGCCAGAATTCCTCGCTGTCTGATGTAATATTTTCCAAACTCTTTTGTCTTGCAGCCAGCAACCTCTTCTGAACAACAGTAGTCTTCCTCACATTATGGCAGCTTCACGAGGCATTACTATGACAAACAGTTCCACTGAGCACAGTACTGTGTTTGCAGTAAAAAATTAACAACTGATACCAAAAGCAAGTGGAGTCTTGCTGAGTGGATCAGTAGCAGGTAAGCAGCCAAAGTATGCAGAGAGACAGGTGCAACTGTAAAGAACACAGTCTGCAATTGTAGAACTACAAAGTGCTCATATAAGTGAAGAGAAGCTGAAAAAATGGATGAATGTAGACACAAGACAAGTGCATTTAGTGAAGTGGCTAGTTTGAGTCTAGTTTGAATCTTCATTTCTATCACTTTTCAATTCTACCTTTGTAGTCCAGTCTAGTCACACTTGTGTTAAATCAAATTATGTTGGGACCAACAGAAATGGTCTTTTTATTTCATTAAATTTCATATTCGGATTGATTTTTAATCTCAGGGTGATTCTCAGGGGGATTCTCCTGCGGGAGCCAGTGTGCCGGCGACACTTACGAGGGTCCTGTACGTAAAAATGTGTAGGCTCCGTCCAGGAACCGTTTCCAGCCAGCGAAGTGGCTCGAATCCGCACTGTGTAATTTCCAGGATGCACCACTCTCAGCTTACAGCCGCCGTCAGTGATGTAGCTCTTTCTGGACACGCAGTGATGCAGCTCCTTGAAATAAACAACCACACAGTTAGGGGTCTCCATTAGCCAGCATGATTAGTTTTAGCAGGCAGGAAAATGTCAGAAATTTTTAAGGCTTATGTATTTTTTGTATTTTTTCTGCCAGATGTCCACATTTGTTGGGTGGGGTTATCATAAAATAAGTAAATGCATTTGTGTTTATAATGTCATAAAAGCAGCCAATTAAAAAAGATATAATCCCTTTAACAAGTGTATGATGTAGATATAAGTATTCATATAAGTATTTGTTATCCACATTAGCCTCATAGTTTGAAATCTATTATTTGCAGTAACTTCTTAGCTTTGGGCCCTGTTTGATTCTGTCACGAGTTAAAAAAAGCATTCTATCAAAAAGCACATCAGTCTAGGCCCTTATAACCTGAGCTTACAGACAGTAACCATGGTGACCAGAACATACACCTGAAAATAACTTGCTGATATGAAATGAGTGCAAGGCAATTTTGATGTACCTGACTTGCAAATCTTTAAATAATCTACTCTTATAGACCTTCACTTCAGTTGTAAGAGTGTGCCTGACCTCTGTGTCTCCCAGCCTCTTGTAGTTGACCTCGTAGAGGATGATCATGCCATTAGGGGCTTTTGGCTCCGTCCACCTGATATGGACCGAATAATCCACAACCTCAAAGGCGACTGGCCCCACAATGTCATCAGCATGGTCTGCATAAACAAAAACAAAGTCAAACTGCTTGTGAACTGACAGTTCTATTGAGTAAATAATTTTGTTGTGTTTGTATGTTGTGACTCTATAATTTTGCTGTAAAGAAATCCGAATTACCCATATACAAAATACAGCAATATAGCTGCAGGTATAAATATTAAGTAATACGTCTCATAAAATCATTTCACATTTGTTAATAATGAATAATCAAACAGTTGTAAAGTTTAAGAGACTAATTTCTGATAATATGAACTTAAACTCACGCAGTAGCAGAAACTACAGATGTGCACAAGTGCTCCAGTACTCAATGAGTACTCAAACTGTTTCAGGTATCAGTATCTCAATCAATATTACTCGTTATACTACATTATTGCAGATAATTATAACAATTCCAATAATATCCATTACATTTTCCCAGGTGACAAAGTGCAACTATTTCGCTCATACTTATATTTAAGCAATCAAATGAAATTATAGCTTCCAATAAATAATAATAGCTCCCTTTATTGGCACCTTCAGAGAAAGGCATTACATGAAATGGTTATGAATACACTGTCTGATGTCTGAGATATTGTTTTAATATGGTTTTAAGAAGATTTTGGCCTCAAATTCCATTCATGGTGGAGGGATACATGCATGGTATCCATGTGAAGGTTCACTTGGGGTTTTGGATAGTAAAAATATGTTTAGATTTCCCTACAATGAACCATGTCACATCAAATCAGTCTAAATTACAGTATATTAGTTAAAACTAATAGGAATGCACATCAGAACCCTGAGATTATTTAGAAACTGCAAACAGTTTAAAGCAAGTTTGACTGTGTCGGATTGTGGATGACTCTGCCTACCTTCAGGCATGGTGCGAGCACTGACGTATGCAGCCATGCTGCAGCGAGTGGGGTCAGACAGGTGGTTGCAGGCATGGATCTCGATCTGGTAGCTGGTGAAGTGTCTGAGGTTGGAGATAACCGTCGACTCTTTAGCATAGACGTACTGAGTAATCTTATTGGCCTCGGCCTCTTCCTCTGGGCTGGGTGTGGCCCACGTGTTTGGTGGGACAGAGGGTGTGGTCAGGAGGTCATGGATCGTCCTGTTAGCCACGCCCATGAGAGACCTGCGCTGCCGGGATGGTCTGAGGAGACAAAAATAAGGAGACCCGTCACACAAAGCTCATCACACTCAACATCACACAGAAGCAGCATGTGGAAACAGACACAGGCAGGACCAACTTAACTATAAATAAGCTAGCCTGTCATACTCTTCCTTTAACTATACATGTTAGTACCTATACTGGCTACTTGGATTTAATCTCAATTTATAGGCTGCAGTTGGGGTTGTAAAGCTAATAAAGTTGAACCAGCCCATCTCTTTAGTGTCAAACGCTGAGAAACACCTGTTCGATGCCGTCCAAGATTTAGAAAACTGTCTGGAATGAAATATGTAGAGCAAACTACAACTTTAATTCTAAGTTGTACATCTTGTTAAAGATGTGGGTGCTGAAGTTTGCTACTTGTTCACCAGCTTGTTTTGCTAATTCTCTGTTCCACTTTAAATGATGCCACACTTACATTCTGGCACCTGTACAAGTGCAATATTTAAGGCAGAATAGAGCAACTGATTAAGATGTTAAGTAAAAGGCTTGTTTAAAAAGAACATCAGCCATGCCTGTTGGTTTGGTCCTTGAAAATTGCAGCAGATTTCTCCAGACAGTCCACCATTTTTGTTGCTGTTGCTGCATTGTCAGTGTTTCCAAGGGCTAGAATAAGCTGGTGTATCAAAATTTTGGGGTTGTAACATCACATTTTAGGATTTTGGGATGGGCCCATTTTATTGCCCTCTTTTGAAAATGTGGGATTTGTATTTGAAGGAGAAGACATCAGTGTTTGATGACCATTGCATGCAAGTCCTACGTTCGGCATGCTCCTCATTCAACTATGACTATGCTGTGTTACTGTACCTTTAACACTGAGATGTGTAAATGTATTTCTAAATAGTTAACACATACTGAGGAAAATGCACATTTATGCACATTATTCTTGTGACCTGTTACAGTGTAATACTTAAACTGAATTATTAAAACTTAAATCACTAGTTAGTGAAATTAAGTCATTAAAACAACAACAAAAAACACCATCTCTTAAAAAACTTTAACAAATAAATAGGTTGAAAAAAGGATGTTGTTTTGAAGTGCAACCACTAGAGGGAGCAGAGGAGCAATCTGTGGTTTTCTGGTGAATCCGGTGGTGAACCGCCACCAAATCACTACAGTAGCTGGCAGTGTTTTTCCTTCTATTCAATAAACCACAGCAGAAGCTGATGACTCAGCGCTTTCTCTGCATATTACGGAGCGAAATCATTTCAGGAGTTTTAACTGCTGAGCCAAGTTTCCAAAGCTAAATAAAATAAAAACCTCTACCATTTCACTCAGTCAGCACTGCATAACCAACCACTCAACCACTGCATAACACATACATGTGAGAAATCAGTGGAATTCCCTTTTAAATTTGAAATATAATAAGATTTTGTTTATACATATGGAATTGGAGCAAAGGAGGAAACAGAGGAATAGACAGTTTTGTCTAAAGGTTTGGCCTCTAAACCAGCAGTGAATCTATCTGTCTCCACTTTATCAGCGTTAAAACTGCCTCTGTTCTGCTGACCTTCCGAAAATCTGCAAGCACGCAGACTAAACTCACGGCTCACTGAGAGACAGAGACCAGGAATGTGAGATTTGCAGCCATTTGGAAGACTCTGCAGGACAAACAGACCCTGAAGGTCCTGACCAACATGCAGCGCACACCAGGAACCACAACAAATACCTCCAACACAAAGGTCAGTATACATCTGACCAGTCACGGTCACCAGTGTTAAAGGGGATTTCTTTTATTGCTGCATTATCCAGGAGTAAACAGATTCAGAAGTAAACAGTCATTCAGAGTGGTCTGGCGTACAGCTGGACAATATAACAATCTTTATCATTATAGAGATGAACTGTGTCAAAATACAACACAGTATGCTTCTCTGTACATCGGACAGCAAAATATGCCCTGTTTAACTGGATTTAGTGCCAAATAGTGAATAAAATAACTGAATAAAACATTTAATAACTCTTTCCTGAGTTTCAACATATCTGAAAAATAACACTAACTAACACTAACACTTTAGTTTGGTGTGAAATGGTTCACTTTAGAGACTCTATTTCTTTACAGTGGTGTGATAGGAACCAGGGGTCACTATGTCTATAACACAAATATAGCTGCTTTATTTAATTCACCTGTGAATCTGCATGTGTCTTTGAAGTTTTTTTATATAGAATACTGAGGATGGTAAATCTGAAACAAATATGTATTCTTTGTGGACTATTTTGCCTGACAACACCCTGTATGTATCCTTCCACAGTAGATAGATTTTAATGTCAAAACTTCCTCCTTCTGTGAGAGAGCTTTTAGAGGTGGACAAATAACGGAGCTTCACACCAAACCACTCTGAACAACTTACTTTATATCTTAACCACAGAAATGACAGCATCTGTAAGCAGGAGTCAACACAGCCTATTGTCTAGTGCCACACAATTTCACATTTTGGCCCCTAAAATGCAGAGTCTGTGGTATAAGTGCACACTTATTTTTCTTTTTGTTTTGCTTTCAACCAGGAGACTAGTTCTACACCTTTACAAACACAAAATCCCCTATAAATAACAAAACAACTATTTCACCCATGCTGTATTCTGTTGATGTATTCATATTTATAAAAAAAAGCTATAATGCTCTATAATGTTCATTTGATCCACACATTCATTCTGACGGATAGTAAAACACTACAGGAATTGTGGAAGTATAGGTCAATTAACTGATGATTTAAATAAACAATATAATCAATGAGGTTACCTGATCCTGAACACCTCATTGTGCAGGTAATTCTCAAAGGTCTTGCGGTACTCGGTCTCCTCTGCCTCCTTTTTCAGCTGTTTCTCTGTTTTTGGACAAGCACAGCAGCGTCCAGCCTGACCGTGGTCCTCTGTCTGATTCCACTTCTGCTCTTCGCCACTGTCCACCTGTGTCGGTGCCCGAGACGGCAACTTCATACCTGAAACACAAACAGATGCGCTTCAGTCTGCAATGCAATGCATATCTTTTCCCCAGCCACCAACATTCATCTCTCCATTCAATGTTATGTTTTAATAATTCTCACAAAATTAGTTTGAACTACATATGGACAATAATAAGGTTGTGTGTTAACATTCATTCAAGCAATTCCTCAGCATTCAATATTTATATTTTCAGTATTTATACTTTATAGGATTTCTGTTAAACAAAAACATGCATGTTTCACAGTGGGATTTTTTTTATGATAATGATGTCATGACTAATAAAGTTTTGAATATTACTAATAATAAAGTTAATCCAAACCCTAATAAAATTATTAAGTGTATATTGTCAGAACAAAATTAATCTTGAATAACTGAAATGAGTGCTGCTCAGTATGTAAAATGCTGAATAGCTATGTATTGTGTTTTTGTTTGTTTTTTATATAATGATAAATCTTTTCTTGTATAAATTTTGATGATACATATTAGTTTTCTTTTAGTTCTTCCTTAAATATCGGGATCATGGCTCTTATCAGTTGTGTAAAAAAGATTTTGACAGCTACCCTGCATGTGATGTGAAAAAGCAAGTGGAGATTTGAGCGGTGATGTGTTAGTGTGTGTTGTGCCGGTATAAGTGGATCAGACACAGCAGTGCTGCTTTTAAAATACCTTAGTGTCACTGCTGGACTGAGAATAATCCAGCCAACAGCCCCCTGTCGGCAGCATCCTGTGACTACTGATGAAGGACTGTGCAGTAACAAATGACTGCACTATTATCTCTGACTTTTACCAACAGGGTAGGAGTGTCTTATAGAGTGAACACACATACCAGAGCAACACACACTAACACACCGCTACCACCATGTCAGTGTCACTGCAGTGCTGAGAATGATCCACCACCCAAATAGTGCTGCTCTGTGGTGGTCCTGTGGGGGCCCTGACCACTGAATAACGGTGAAATTCAGTAATGACGCATAGTAAACATCACTGTTTTCATAGTTTATGGTATTTTCCACCCTGAGCAGTTTCCAAAAAAATGTTGAGACATATCGTGGATCGTGATATTATATGCCCAGCTCTTTATCACGCTATTTATTTACAGATATCACCCAGGCTTAGTTAGAATAGCTGAACACTGTTTGTAAAAAACATCAGATAATTAAATACCAAAACTGCATCGCTGCATTCCACGAGTAACTGTTGAGTACAGGTGCACAAGTTATGTGAGTGTTGTAAGGTGACCTTTCTGACAGTAGTCGAACTTGTAGAGCTCGCTGGCCTCGGGCTGCTGCTGGCAGTACACCAGGTAGTGAGTGATGTTCCCATTGGGGTCGTTGGGCGGCTTCCACTTCAGGATGATTTGAGAGGAGGAGTTAGAGGAGGAGATCGGATCCAATGGCACAGATGGTTCTGGAACAACAACACAAGACACGTTACCCACATGAAAACAGAAAGAAGTTTAACTACCATTCACTTCAGTAAAACTTAAACCCAGCACTAAACATTATATCAGTTCCTTATCATGTCACTGTAACAGTGTGTTACACAAAAAAAAAAAGGAAATCAAAAATCTTTAAGCTGGCCTTAAAGAGCGGACCATTAGAAACCGTTCAAAATGAGTAATTATTAAGTTGTAAATGTTTTTTTTCTCCTGTCAAGTTACCTTTTTGGAATGCAAGGTTCTGTGTGCAACTTGTGGTTTTAGTTTCAATTACAAGTTTCCATTACAGTGCCTCACTGTAATCCACAGTTGAAGACTGAATACTAAATGCTTACTAGTCGAGTCAGTGCGGACGTAGATGATTTCGCTCTTGGCTCCATGGACTTGGTGTTCGTCTGAAGCGGAGAGCTGAGTTTTCACCATAATAGCATACTGCGTCCAGGGCTTGAGGGCAAGGATAAGGTAGCCTGGCTCCTGTTGCTCTTTACCGTCTGTGGCTCTGAGTGGAGGGTCCACGTCTGCAATTACCCAGCTGTTAGAGCCACATGCATCTTGCCCATCAAACTCGGTCACATTTTTATAGGGCCTGGACAATGGTCAGAAAACAAGACGCACAATTACACATCACTACACACTAACAGCAGACATGTTGCTTTAGGCAATGGGCAAACAGTTTTTATTGATAATAATAATAATAATAATAATAATAATAATAATAATAATAAAATGCACAAGTAAATAAGTATCCAACTGAAATAATCTTCAATTAAAGTCTACATTTCTACAGCATGCTGGTGTGTTTCCTGTCGTCCTGCTAGTGAGGACCAACCAACTTTTTCATAGAGTCTGCTGTGATGCAATGAATCTCAGAGCAGAATGATTGACTAAGTCTAATGGCTTGAGGGTACTGGCAGAGGTAGGTCTATAAACTATATCAAAGCAGTCCAGGATTTATAGTAAGGTTGCCTCCCTAACTCTTTTGTGGCATACAAGGCAGACAAGATTTACATCTATAAAAGAATCCAAGACTCTGTCTACACTTACTGACTAGTTTATTGATATTGCGGTTTGAAAGTGAGATCAACATCCAGCCAGTGTTCTTGTACTCTGTGACACCCTTAATGCTGGATCCTAACGGTAGTAATATTCACTGTATTAGAACCCATATTTGAACTGATCTGGAGAACAGTTTTTTTTCTTGGTATTCAGTGAAACTAGCTGTGCTTGAACAGAGCTGTCTGTAAGACATTAAACAAACTCTGGAGTTCTTTTGCTGCATGAGCAGGTTTGTGTCATCTGCGTACAAGTGCACTTTGCAAAAGGCAGAAGCAGCAAGATCATTGGTACTTATGTTTAAAAAAACAAACAAACAAACAAACAAACAAACAGGACTGAGACTTGTTGAATGCCTGATTACAGAGATCAAATCTGATTCATGGTCACCCAGTGCTACACGTTGTTTTTTGTCTGAGACGTAATTCTGAGCCCACTGCATTGTGATATTGTTTAAGCCAATCATAAGTATCTTGAAAGAACACTGCAGTCGACAGTGTTAAAAGAGTTTGTAAAAACAATGAAAATAGCAGAAAAATGTTTCATCTTCCCTAAGGCCATGTAGAGATCATTTTAAAACCAACATAGTCACAGAGGTACTGTGTCTTTCTCTAAAGCCAGATCGATAGTTTAACAGGACAGAGCTTTCATAGAGAAATGATCTGGCTACTCAGTAAACACACTAAATATTTAAAAAAAATTGTTTTGAGAGTGGTAGTTATTTAGATTTACTGCCCTCTTTCCTTTTCTTACAATAAAATTAGCTACTTTCCAGATACTGTGTTTCTGCAGGACGAAACGGAAAGATTGAAAATGTATGTAATAATAAAGAGACCACGGATCTGAGTATCAGTAGAAATTATATCATATTATATATTATATTTGAATATTGAATATATACCAACTGCAGAAGTTCTTTTAGGTGAGATAAATTATCATCAACTGAAGTTTTGGTCAGAATAACACATCTTATGTACTGCTTTCTAGGAATGTTCAATGTTGGAAGAGTTGGTGATCAAGCTGAGATGACATGATTGCTAATAGCAGATGTTACATTTATGTTCCAGTTGCCTGAATGAAAGCCAGTTCTCTCCCCCTCAAATCGGTCAACAGTCTGAGCTTTACCCCTTGCTTTAAGCAACAAGGAAACTTCACCAGCAAACCAGGAAATCAATAATTATCTTTTTCTTAGCTTTTTGTGGGGAGCATGATTGATTCAAATATATGATACTGAAACTGATCGATTCAAATATATGACTGAAATGGAAAAAACACGGATGCTTTAGATAACTTACGCTTCTTTGTATAGAACCATGAAGCCCAGCAGGTCTCGAAAGTCCGAAGGCCAGAATGGCTCCCATTTGATAATGATTTTGTCAGACAGCGTGCGGATTGTTGTGAACTTCAGCACCTGGCTCTCACCTGAGGGACCAAAACACAAATAAAATAATATATGTATATATTTATTAAAAAACAATTCCTCCCCCTCCACCTTTACCACGAGGGATCAGCCAAAACATGTTGTAGTTCAATGTTTGCCTCTTTAGCTTTAGAACTGGAGCTACAAGGCTAATTAAGTAGTTTCTGATACTCAGTACCACGTGTGACATTGTAAGAGGGCTTGGCTCCTCAAAAGGTTGTAAAGTTATTTAACTTTAAACACCACACAATAGGCCAAATCACTTTACTCTCCTATTGCTCTGTTTCTTAAATACATTTTGGTTGGATATGTCACTGTGGGCAATAACACACAGTGAGAACTCAATGTTAACTTACTGGTTTGGTTCAGATCAACATCTTCAATCAAACCGACCTTTTCTTCATATCTTGATTTGGAAGCCATAGGCAGCCCTGGCTGCTCATACACATTATGATGAAGATCAGAAAAAGGGGCTACAGCACATTTTACGGATACCATCTACTGTCAAGACTGAGATTTGCAATTGTTTTCCCAAAGACGTATCAGACGTTTATCCTGGTTTTCCATATAACCTTATTCTACGGCAGCAAACTAATCTGGCAGGTAAACTCCTCCATTCTCATTTATAGCTTTATGCAATTCGAGTTTGATTATCCATTAAATTAAAATATTTCTAACGTTTGCACAACCTCACATGCAGCAATCTCCAAGTTTTCAATTTCACATGTAGAATTTACAGTACTGAATTAATAATGGTGTCGGTGGTCACAAATTATGTTTTTTCCAACTTCCTAACTCCACATGTCAGCAACTTTTACATATTTATTCAGAATGAGAGAGAGGACACAGTGAGCAGAGGATGAGCAGTTTGATGTCTCGGTTTAATGCATCCCTGCCTATCCCCCTGATTTACTCATCATTTTAATAAGATAATCATTTTAATAAGGTCAGGATTTCTTAGAGATTTGTTGGTTTGAGAGTTCAGGTATGTTTTCTCACAGGATGCCTGGTCTCCGTTGGTCTTGGAAGCGATGTCGTTTTTGACCTGGCGGTTTTTGGTCCCTGTAACCCCCTCCATCTTGCGTATTTCGGCCATGCAGAGTTTGGAGTTGTGGTGGAAGAACATGCGGCCCTGTAGGATGGTCAGGTTGTGTTTGGACCAATCCCAAAGCTGCCGCAGATTCTGGTTATCCAGGGCATAGAACGAGTAGTTCCTTTAAAACACAAGACAACAACACAAAACAGGAAATTAAATGTCATAAAAAATAAATGAAAAGCTTTACTAAACCTTTAATGCCTGAATATAAAAGTCCTAAGAGACAGTCAACTCAGAAACAGCCTGACATGCTTTCATTCTTTTGCTTTTTATTCATTTTGATGTTTGGTATTTATTTTTGGGGGTATCAAGATGGTTACTTTAACCACTTTCCTTCCTAAAATTTAGACACATGCATAAGTTAGAACAGTCCTCCAACATCCTCTCCGGAGAACAGAATTAGGGCTTTTTTCTATTTCTGTTTATTTGATAAGACTAACATATTGGAAATTAAACATAAAACCATGTGCCATAACAAAACACATTTTATGCATTTTAAATTCAGCAAATAAACAGCGATTGTGCAATAAAATGTGCCGAAAGATGTTCTCTGTACAGAAAATATGAATTTAGAGGGGAATTAGACCAAAACTACAGAAGGCTACCGTAAATGTTTCAAAAGTCGCCTTAAAAAAATGGTTTTTAAAAATGCCAGTTGCGTTTTACAGTGGAGCAAAATAAACATACCTCCTAGGTAAATTATATTGACACATGTTATGGTGATCGCTACATGTGGTATGCTAAATGTGACAGTTGGACTTACCCTACTTCCTGCGTTTCCCCGCGGATGAGTTGGAGTTTGCGGAGGAAAGAGAGGGAAACGAGGGCGTATGAACGGCGAACCGTCAGGTAGCCTGTAATCTCCTCTAACTGCCCCAGATTAGCTTCCAGCTCTGCCGCTATGTTATCTAGAGAAATGATACAATAATAAAACCACCACTAAGAAACAAACTAACAGAGTCACATACATACATACATACATACATATTAGGTGTGTGTTTTGTTTACACTGTCACTGGCACTTGACATTTCAAGCAAAGACATTACAAATGTGTTGCAACGCGATGACTTGCGAGCTTAGTTGGTGTTAGGACATGGTGTTACATAACTCAGAGCTGACAGAGTAACTCCTTTCATCCGTGTAGTTCACTTTTATACTGTAGTTAGGCTCTGTGTATAACTGAAATATAGTATCCTCCCATATACTAATTTTTTTCTTTTATATTTCCAATATTTCAATCAGGTACTTTCACCAAAACAGACAACAGGAATAACAATAAAAGGCTTTGTGAAACTCCTATTGGACGTACTTCCTCCTCTGATGTTGATGACCAGGCTGCCGTTCAGAACTGTGCAACCTCTTAGCGCCTGTGCTGCTGTCACCGAGTCCACCGTCTTCAGCCCCATGCACACTTTAGGACACAAACCTGCACATGGAGTGCAGTTTAACCTGTAGATGACACAAACATAACAAAAGATCATGTTCTTTGTCTGCTAGCAAAAAACTGAATCTTAGAGTCTAATCTGGTTTATTTAGTTCTTAAAAGAAGTTTAAGGTAAAATGTCCTCTATTACAAGTGTTTTCCTTTCCACTTTAGTTGTTATTTCTTTCAAAAACTCATTATAGTAAATTTGTTTTGAATTATAAGCACCAAATTTAGAGTGGTACAGTTGTAACAGGTTTGGAACGGTATAGCAGTGCTGAGTTTAGAGCAGTAGAGCCTCAACTTGTTTGGAAAGGTATAAATTAATAGAGTTTAGAGCGTTAAGAGGGGTAGCGAGTGTGAAGAGGTAAAGGGTTAACGAGTTTTGAGTGCTAGGGGCTAATAGGCTTGGATTGGAGAGATGCTGATGCTTTAAGGGTGAGACACAAACAGCACCCTGTGGTCAAAACTCACTCCTGCTTACCTGAGCCAGAAACATGCACACAGCCTCGTCACTCTGAGCGCTGTAATTGTGTTTATGAGCTCTGCTGTGCCGCTCTCTTTGTTTGCTGTAATCTATCAGGAAATGAAGGACAGGATGTTCCGCACTCTCATCTAATTAGAGAGGCTGGACAGAAACGAGTCCTTCTTTAAGTGGCCTTATCCTCTTATTGCAAGGCCAGAAACACACGCAATGCAAAAACATGAACACAAATGTCAATGTCTGGTCAATGCAGTATAAAACACTACCAGCTGGTTTTACTGAAGGGCGGGTCACCTCCTGCAAACAGGTCAAACTCTACATTATAGGCTTTTTCTATTCACTTCCAACCAGTGAATGGCCTGCTTCATCATAACACCTGTAGCTTGATTTCAGCTCAATTGGCTAACCACAGCTGCACATAAGCGATCAAATAAATAAGAGAAAATACATTTAAATGGTATAGTCCACACAGAATTTATATTTCAGTTTCATATTAGTGAAACATGACAAAACCCATAAAACCCAAAACCCACAAAATCCACATACACGCCAAAACGGTGGAGATGAGAGTGGACTTCAGGAAAAGCCATCCAACCCTTCTAGCACTCACCATCCTCAACAGTACTGTAACGGCTGTGGACTTCTACAAGTTCCTGGGCACAATAATCTCCAAGGACTTGAAATGGGACTGCAACATCAGCACCATCATCAAGAGAGCTCAGCAGAGGCTGTACTTCCTGTGTCAGCTGAGGAAGTTCAACCTGCCCGAGGAACTGATGGTGCAGTTCTACACCACCACCATAGAATCTGTCCTCACCGCATCAATCACAGTGTGGGGCAGCTCAGCCACCAAACACGACACCCACACACTGCAGCGCATCATCAGGTCTGCAGAGAGAACCATTGGTGTGAAGTTACCCTCTCTACCGGACAAGCACACGGCCAGAACCAGGAAGCGTGCAGAGAACATTGTCTGCAACCATCAAACACTGGACATCACCTGTTCCAGTATCTTCCCTCAGGTCGGCATTTCAGGACCTCTAGACTACAGAGAAGCTTCTTCCCACACGCCATCGCACTCATGAACAGCTTAACATCACAACACTACATTCTGAATACAGTCTACTACATACATACATTTCTAGATGTTCTCTCACTCTTCTTTCTCTGTACTGCACTTTTATTTATCTGATAGTGAACACTCTGTACCACCATCTCCACCAGTGCCTCTTCTGTTCTCCATATTTATATCTATGTAATTCAGTCTGCACTGTCCTTTACTGCTGCACTTAGCACTTTACTCTAAATATCCAACTCTGCACATGTTAAGTTTACAGGTGTGTCTGTGCGTGTATGTGTGTGTGTGTGTGTAGGTTGGGTGTGTTTGTTACTTCTGTAATGTCAGTTATCGTGCACTGTGAGCTACTGAAACCAAAAACAATTTCCTTGTATGTGTGAGTATACTTGGCCAATAAAGTCTTATTCTGATTCTGATATGCCAGCAACTACAACAACAGTGTTATGCTTATCTCACAAAACCATGTGAACAAACCATGTGTGCATGTTGGGGTCCTACTCTGCAATGTGACGTCAAATACAAACGTCTAAAATGACTGTGGCTTAAAGCGCACCTCAGCAGCTACGAGAGGACACATTTTAGGGCTATATGAGAATATTGCTATCACAATCACAATCTCAAATCCTGCTTGTCTGGGCACACAGTGAATACAGTCAGGACTTTTCTTCATACACACTTAACTACACAGTAAGCACAATCAATCCTGTTTAACTGGAATTACTGCAGCACAGTGTGTGAAACGTTAAATACAAATCATGGATTTATAGTTTTTGACAGTATGTGCCAGTAATAGTACTTCTTTTTAGAGGTCAGAAGAAATAAATAAACATCATCTACTATAAAGAACATGTTAAGTGTTAAGACAGTGAGTGTTCTCCAAGAGAAAAGCAGAATGAAGAAATCACACTTGGGTGTGAATAATTATAGAGAAGTATTTGGCGAATGGCAACAGCTTTCAAGAGTTACTGAGGCTCACTAAGCTAAAGCTGCTGTAGTCATGACACCTATTTGTTTGTTTTAACCTGAGCTAGCAGTTAGTAGTTAGGACTGTGCTCAAGACCCTGTTTGTTGAGTCCAAAGTGAATTCTGTGCCGATGCTAATAGCCAATATTTTACATAAAATGAAATGTATATAAATTTATTTTGTGATATTTAGACAATAACAACATGATCTCATGATATAAAAAGGTTAGAAAAACAGCAGCAGTGATAATAATACTATTATTATTATTGCTGTTGTTATTATTATTGCAACTAAAAAGTGTTCTTCATTGTTTAAATAGTACCACAAACTCTAGTAGCATCTTCAGTATTTAGCCGTTCTCTCCTGCAGCCTCTACTCATGTTAGTTTTTCCCTCCTCACTCATCCTCAGTTCTGCAGCTTGTAGTTTGTAAGTGTCTATTTCACTGTTTGCTGTAGCTAAGAATGAAAGCTCATTATTTCAGGCTAGGTTTCTTCTTGGTCATGCGTAACACTTTTAATAAAATAAAGAAGATATCTCATTCACATTTCATTTGTTTTTTTCTGCAGAACTGTCTTTCAGTATGAATGAGCTGTAGCGTCTGAAACTGACACAAGTTTACTAATTTATTAAAATAGTAGTGCATTTAGACAGTAGCGCAAAAACATTCTGCACCACTGTATCATTTCAACCTGCACTTCTTTCAAACTAGCTTAACTTACCAGAAAACAGCAAATCTGGTAAACCTGAGTGATGACGGGCAAAAACTATTCCATCAAAATAAAAACAACCTCACTGGCAAAACTGAAAGTGTTCATGATGCTTTAAGCACTAAAAAGTAATACTTTCACAGCAGAGTGCCTTCACAAACATCATGCAAACATTCTGTGAAATATGTAGAGGCAACCATGCAAAACAACCCTCCCCTTAAAGGTACACATTTAGTTTAAAAAAAACAAAAACAAAAGAAAAACAACAACTACTCAGCCTGCGTGTGGGGTCATGCTGCAACTGCACCATCTACAATGCATTAAGTATACAGGAGTGGTTGCAAGCGGCACTTAGCAGTGCAGTTCTCTCATAAACTCAAGAAAAGGGTGTTATTTAAGCATGTTTAGTTTGTGTCGCGGGGTGGTGCAATGTTAGGTCTTATCATGGTATCCACAATACGGCAAAATTCATACCATAAGAGAATGCTACACCAGCCTTCACTTCTATACGGATATCCCGGTTACCCCATGTTCAATTACTCAAGAGTTTAAAAAAACGGTCCTCTCACAGTTTCTCATATGGACTTTAGTCAAATTCTTGTTTGAATTTTCCCGGTCCACCTTAAATGGTGCAGCAGTTAGATTCTGGTGCATCAGGCGACAGAAGAAGCTGGTGAAAAAATACAGCTTCATGGTTTAATCCAGGTAGTTTTTTGGCTGGATGAGTTTAGCTATTAAAACATTTATGGAGCTTCCAAATATGTAGGACACTGCACTGAGTGGCTCTAGGTTTTGTTTGTGTGCGCAGTGTTAAGGGGGGCATTTTAGTGGTGCTGCTGTAGTGCAGTCAGGGTTGCGTAAATGTTAACAGTGCTTACCCGGCATACAATAAATTTGCCAATAAAAACTGGTTTCCAATGTTGGTCAAATCTAAGCATTGGCCAGACACTTATTATTATTAGGGCTGGGTATCGCCACTGATTTCCCAGATCAATTTGATCCCGATTCACAAAGTCCCAATTCAATATCGATTCATTTAGTTACAATAATAAGTTTAGTTTGAATATGAAAAGAGTTTTTGAGAGAATTAATGTGGTAAATGTACAAGGAACACTCAACCTTCCATTACTAAAAACATTAGTGTTTATAAGTTTATATACCGTAATGGTTTCTGAATCCAAAATGTAGCCAGACATCTGCTTTTAAATTCTGGGGCGCCTTCACTTGTGCTCCAGCCATGCTTAACTGATGCCCCCAGCCAGATCTCGTTGCATGAAAAACAAGGGCTGTTCACGCGAGACTGGGTGGGGGGGGGAGTCACGGGGGCTGGAATGGTAATTTTAAAGGTCGATTTCGGGTTTATACGAATCGATATTGGATTATTCAAATGAAGATAGATTTGAATCGAAAAATCTATTTTTTAAACACACCCCTAATTATTATTATTGTGCATCCATACCTGGACTGAATCCAAATAATGGAAATTCTAATCTCATGCAGGCTGCCGAAAAAGATGTCTGGGGTGATGGTCACTGCTGTGTACAGTCCATTGCAGGCTAATACAGACCTTGCACTCAGGGAAACTGTCGTTATGGAGGCTGTCTCCATTGTTGTTGGTAACTTTAACAAAGCAGAATTTAGGAAAGTTGCTCTGAAGTACATCTAACATATCTCACACAGCACATGTAAAACTACACACATGGGATCAACGCTACACCCCTTTCTTGGATGAGTACAAAGCCCTCCCCCATCCTCCTTTTGGCAAATCATATCACTCCTCCAGCCTGCTCCTGCCCACCTTTAAGCAGAAGCTGAAATGAGTAGCACCCACTATTGGAGAGGTCCACCGCTGACCAATCAGACTCTGTGCTGTAAGACTGTTCTGATGACGTAGACTGGGGGATGCTCAGGGAGGCGACAAATAATAACATCAACGAATACACAAACTCACTGTCACTGGATTTATCAGAAAGTGCATAGAAGAATCTTGTGCTCACAGAAACAGTGTGTTTGCCCCAATCAGAGGCCGTGGCTCAACTGGGAAGTTTGTGTGGCCCTGTTGTGTTTTTAAATCAGTAAACACTCAGTTCAACAACACCAATATAAGAAGCCTGTGGCAGATATGAAACACGATAACAGAATGATAACACCAGTGACTAACTTCCAGAGCAGCTAAATTCTTTCTAGCCCTGTTCTGAGGTAAATCACACCCAAGGGGGGAAAAAAAACCCCCAAAAAACAACAACCTTACATCGCGAGTCAAACCCCTGCACTGTCTCCATGGCTCATATGCACAGCGCCCTTCAGGCGTAGCCAGACCAGTTGGCATTGATGGACGCATTATAGAAGCACGTGCACATCAGCTAGCAGGAGTGCTTACAGACATCTTTAACCTCTCTCTCTGCCTCAGTTGTGCCAATGTGTTTCAAACTGGCCACCGCTGTCCCTGTTCCAAAGTCAGCCAGACCTACATCCTCAAATGACTGGCGCCCTCTTGCTTTGAGAATTCATCTGCTCTTCACTGCCTGCCACCCTGGACCCACTGCAGTGTACCTACTGGCAGAACAGATCCACGGACGACACAAAAGCACTGATGCGGGACACTGCCTCCTTCTACACTACAGCTCAACATTCAACACCATCGCTCCCTCGAGGCTTAACATTAAGCTTCGGGATCTGAGTCTAAACAGTTCTCTGTGCCGCTGGATCCAACATCACTAATCAATTCTGCAACAATTTGGGAGAGAGATGGAGAGATGGTAATAAAAACAATTGGACTTAGGAACTACAGCTCTAGGCACAGCTAAAAGTTTGATGGGGATTGCAGCAATAACTAAGAGAGGTGGGACATTCTCAGAATGTTGCTAACAAGAGACAAACAGAACAAACTCAGTACCATGTGACAAAGAATAGATACGTACTTATAAGTGGATAATACAGGTAGCATTGAAAAGGTACAACTAGATTGCCAATTGATTAGATATTTTTGCCATAAATTAGAGAAAGTTATCACCGTGTGGTCCTAAACAACTGTGATTTTTACCATATCGGCCACAGACACCGTGATGGTGTTATGAGCATCCCTAGTGGGCAATTTGGCAAAATGCGCATATTATGACAACAGAAGCTGTTTGCAACTGAAACATCACAATAATCAATATTTCTGGTTTGCCAGGTTGGAATCTACAACGGTATCTTATTATAATCAAGGTCAAATATCGTCATATCGCCCACACTTACGGCCCGGCTATACTACAGTATGTCACCGTACTGATGATTTTTCGCCCCGATTACAGTTTTGAATCAGACAGCCTGTCTCAACACACCCTAGAAAAAAAGGGTGCGTCTGTCTGCCTTGCCTATCTTTCCACAGCCAGACACCTGACAACCAGCGCAGACAGACAGACAGAAGTGCCGAAGTGTTGTAACTACTGTTAACAAAAGGCAGAAGGAACCACAGCACAGCAGCCGCCCAGCTGCAGTGATTTGTGTGTCTGCTGTCCGAGCAATAACACAGCACCCGGTGCTAACCTCGGTCACTCTCTCACTCGTGCACTCATAGTGGGGTGTGATGAGGACAGCTACCATGAGGCAACTACAGGTCAGTTCAGGGGAGAAAGAATGTTTTACTGCCTGAATTATGAAAGATACTTTTAACGAGAAACAACATGATTAATACAAACAAAAACAGCTAATCGTTAACAAACAAACAAACCACTGTTTGCCAAATGTTCTCACTTGAAAACGTGAAAGAGGACCACGCAGCTGTAGAGGTGCACACAGGTTTAAGCTGTTTAGGAGCAACAACTGTGGACCAGAAGAGCAGTAACGACTGTGGAGCAGTAGAGGGGTACTTAGTGTGCAGCATTAGAGGGGTAACGACTGTGGAGCAGTGGAGGGGTAACAATTGTGGAGCAGTGGGGGGGTAATGATTGCTGTGGTAGGGCTGCCCAGGGCTAGGCCCTAGGGCTGCAAGTGTGCTTACTGCACCCTAGTGTGTCTGTTCACTAGTGTGTGTATATGTGAGAGATCTTGAATTTCCCTCTGGGATCAATAAAATATCCATCTTTGTGTATTCCATTCTGTCAGAATGATGGTGTACCTGACATAGTACAGTTTGTGGACCATGTACGCAGGCACACCAGTTTCTACTTAATACAGATGATGCGTAAAAGAATCAGGCTTGACGCAAACGTTGTGAGTATTTATGAGTGTGCTCAAATGGGCTCTTACACATTGAAGCTGTTCCACAAGATACACTTTGCTGACCCTCATGAGAATGACCAGAGGAGACTACTGTTTAGGCAGTGACGTTCAGGCAGAATATACAGGGGTTCACACAGTAAGGTCCTGTGCAACAGTACGCCAAAACACGGCTCATATTTAAACAGTTTGGGAGAACTTACATCACGCTTTAAACAAACATGTTTAGCGGCAAGAAGATATCAATAACACTTTATGCAGTAAGTCTGCCGCACTGTATCTTACTGCTTGGCGCTGGTGGGTGCTTTTATATCGTTATAAAACTTCGGGAATCATAGTGAACCGTACAGTCGAGTTCCTAAAGTCTGAGACGACACAGAACATTCAACACTGGAAATAAACAACAGAGAGTTTCATAAAAGAAACGTTTAAAAAAAAGTTGTCAAACAAAATGAAATGTTCATGATTTCTAGATCACTATTCTGATTTAAGCAAATTTATAACACCGACCATGTTTAGATCTTTGAACAAAGAGGTCAGACATTATCATTAGAGGTTTATCACTTCCAGCAAAGCCCATGTTCGGGTGCATTTAATTTGCTGATTATGCTGTAATGAAAGCAAATTGGGGGCAAACACGTAAGAAAACCTGAAATTCCTATTAAAAGATACTACTGTTTAAACAGATAATGTTCTGCTGCATTTTTACTGGCCAATAGAGTATAGTATATAGAATAGAATATAGAATATAGAATAGTATTATTCTGTAAAACTGTCATGTATTTTAAAATAAGAGAGATAGACTGCTTAATTTCCCTAATGATATTCTAAACATGGTGCAGCAGATTATTACAATAATAATACTACATCAGGCAATAAACTGATTTTGTTTTATTTTTGAAAACCAAACCAAGTTTGTCCATTCATTTGGTCACAGGGAAAAGGAAACAGGAATAAAAAATAAACGACTTGTGCTGATGTGTTTATTACAAAAAAAAAGAAAAAAAGTAACAATTATTTGACGATCTATTTGAGGGTATAGATTAATGTGGCTATTTGGCAAGCAACAGGTCATAGAAGCCCTATCACAGAGGCTCGGCTCTGAAGAACACCAGCGATCGTTCAAAACTGCTGCATACGTTAAGTGGTTAAGGCTCTGTTCTAGAGCAACTTGTCAAGTCAGAATCGTTCACAGAGATGATGACAGGAAGCAGACATCTACCTCAAAAGGCTCCCACACAGAAAGCTGTTACATAAAATGAACTCGCTGCCTGACATATGAGACACTGTTTCACGATAACCTTGGCCTAAAGCATATAATTCCACATTCATGGTGGAGGGCTACATGCAGGGCATTGTGGGGCAAAATATTCCCCAATAACACTATTTATTTTCAAATCTAACTATTTTACCATCATCTGTATTCTATATAAAACTTGTAGGTAGGTTTGTGTAGGTTCACTGGTGGTTCTGGATTGTAAATAGAATTTTTTTTATATAAATAATGTCATATTTAAGTAAAAAAATAGTATTGCAGACATGATTATTCCTGGGTTCCTATTACAACCACTGTAAAGAAGAATCTACAGTAAACCATTATATTCCAAACCACCCTGAATGACCACCCTTTTTTATATCTCTACCACTGCAATATAATGTAATGTAGACATAACTAATTATTACAATTCATTATTTATAGGGGTCTGCTATAAAAAGTGTGACTCAAGATATTTTGAGTCTGTATAACATGATGAGTACGATCACCAGTGTTGGTTATGTTTACTGATGTTGTTCTCACTGCAGGTCCCTGTGTTTGTACTTACGTGGTGGAGTTGACGGTGGTGTATCCTGACGGGCACTCAGGGATGCACGCACCCTGGTGGATGACGTACTCATGGCACTCGCTGCCTTTGCCCTGTTTGCCCTGCTTGCACTTGTTGTGCAGAGCCTGGCAGAAGGCAAAGTCCACGCATCGCCAGCCTTTAAAGGTGTAGAACCCTTGGGGGCACCTCTCCACACAAACCCCTTGGTGAAGATAGTTTCTGCAGGCCACACATTTACTGGGAGAGTTCGGCTCCAGGCAGCCACCCAGACACTGATCATGGCAGCAGTGGTTATCCCTGGTGCAGGCGCGGTGCTTACATGAGGACGGACACACTGCGGAGAGAAAAGAGAGGACAAGCTAAAGTTGATGTTCTGTAGCTCATACCACAAACAGGAGAAGAGGGCATTTCGGTTCAATTTGAAGCTAAATAGATGAATATAAAACAGTAAGTGATCAATTAAAAACTAATGCTTTAATGTTTACACTATAAAACAGAACTGAGCTCCCCTTCGGTTTAATTACAGCCTTTCTTGACAAAATAATAAGAGTCCAGAAGACTCTGGTAAGCTTATACTAGATTTCCTTTGGGGTAATTCACAGCATCGTTTAGGCATATAGAAGTGTACACAAAGAAAAGGTGATTTTTTTATTTCCTGCTCTAAGCTATTTAGTAGGGCCTTCCTATTATCACTAAAACTAACTCAATGTGATATAAACTGTATACAGCTGGTTGTTGAAGGCCCCATAAGCACCTATGTGGAATAATAAGCGAAACATAAATGGAGAACAAACAGTTAACTAATCACTGTGACATGAAGCTTGACATGGGATTTTTTAGAAATACTAAGCTTTTTTAAATCACTATCATGTAGGCCCATCATTCCCAAGATTTCTCATTTACTGCAGAAACAATTAGGTCAAGAAACAGTGGATAGGTCTGGATATGGGAAAACCTACACTAATACAATGTACAAATAAATGTTTATTTAAAATAATACACAGACAGCATCGGATACAACCTTTAATATATAAATGTAATCAAATATCAGCAGATTCCTATGGGAGATGTAAAGGAAACACTGCACTTTTGTGTTAAAACATTCAATAAAACGTTTATTATGAAAAAGCCAAAATACGCTTTATTCACATTTTAATGTATTTTTTCTCCTTTTCAAGCTGTAGTTCAGGCGCCAGTTAGTATGTTAGCCTGCTACATCCATGTAGCTCTCACATTTCCCACAGCAACAAAAAGAAAAAAGAAAAAAAAAAGGCTATTTTACTAACTGTCCAAAAACTGAAAGTGAGATAGAAATGAGGAGGAAAGAAGAGAGAGAGAAAAAAGGAGGTTGTCTGCTGACACACATGTCTGAACATTAAGGAACCGAGGTGTTGACGGGTGTTCTCTCTGATGACGCGTCAGGCTGAAGGGGAGGGAAAACGAGTTCGGATAATACTGGTTAGCAGAATTTTTCCTGTCTGCTGAAACACTGATGCAACCAAATGTCAGATGGTGTAAAGAGTCAGTAAAATTTTAAAGATTAACAAGAACTTTTGAACGATGCGGCACAGTGGACTGCGCTTTAAATGACCTACGACTTGAAATAATAAAGGTTGAGGAGCCTTTAAATAAATGTCTCCAGTTATAC
This sequence comes from Megaleporinus macrocephalus, assembly GCA_021613375.1. Classification (NCBI taxonomy): domain Eukaryota; kingdom Metazoa; phylum Chordata; class Actinopteri; order Characiformes; family Anostomidae; genus Megaleporinus; species Megaleporinus macrocephalus. Next base: position 38,174,669 of record CM038708.1, read on the forward strand.
ACCGAGTTGTACAGCCAGCGTGGCCGGAGCTCCAGCAGAGCGGCCAGCGGTCAGGAGGACAGGACACACGCGCAGTGGATCTGTGTTATGCAACTCCTAAAATGGAGTAACCACATTCCTCTCTCTCACTCTCAGTCTATGTCTCCCCCTCTGAGTGCACACAGAAGCTCAGAGCGGCCAACTATTTGACAAGACGTTGAATTCTCTCGTCCTGGTTTCGAGGAAAACTCCAGAACGTTTACATACTTCCTCATCCGCCCACCCACTGCCACTCTTTAAAATACTTTATTCGGCGGCCTATAAGGCATTTAAAGGGCCATACCAGCAACCTGAAAGACAACGAACAGCAAAAACAACCCATTTACACACAGGGCTGTGCAAGAGTTCCAAAAAAACCCAAAACAAAACATTTACCTTTTCAACAGGTTTGCTTTCGCATCACTTACCATTACAATAAACACACAATTACTGCATTGTGATGAAATTGTATTGTCGCAGTGTTCTAGTGCTTTGCAATAACATTGGATCTTAAGAATAGTGTATTGTGACATCATAATGGATTGTAATTTTGTGATAACCCTGTAATGTAATAAAACTGTACTGTTATATTGTCTATCTCTATATAGGGTTTCTAAGCTTTCATACTTCTAATATTTAGCATAAAGAGAGAGAAGAGTAAGAGATAATGCATTACAGTTATATTGAGCAGAGAGAAGATGACCTTCATCTACCAAACAAACTCAACATGTGCACACAGAGGCCTGTCTCTGAGAGAAGAGGTTAAAAATAAACTGCACACAAGGAGGGAGAGCCAGCATGTGCAACAGCCACAGAGCAGGGAACTGGGCAGCAAGCTTTTATTAAACATTTTCATAAAAAGAAATAAAAGTAAAAGAGTTAAAGGGCCCATACCCTACATTCTTTTTTCTAGGAGGTCCATCTATGACATTTGTGTTATGTATTATGTACCAAGAACATACTAAGGAAATTTTACATTACTCTACATACCTTAGAATTAAACAAACTATTTCTGTTACTGTGCCTTTAGTACTTCCATATGCTACAGAGCTCTGTTCTGATTGGCTGTGCTTTATTATGTGTCCTGTTTAAAAAGTAGTCCAGGCTGAAACACTCCTTATAACTTTATAACTACCTAAAACAATGTTTACATATTATCAGGATTCCTATCAAGATCTTTCTGACAAGACTTGTATGTAAAAGCAAATACCTTTGCAGGACCACACAATTAAAACCTTATACAAAATACTTAAAAGGATGAAGTTTGTGAACAAGTTTTGTTTCCAAATAATGTGCAGTGTTAAACCAGATTCAGTGAAGGTACAAAGTGCTTGTATGAGGAGAAAAACTGACAGTGTTCGGAACTCTTAAGTGAGTTCGAAAATACAGCCATTTAATTTACCATCCAAAGCCTTCAGAGTACCTGCATGTATCCTTCCGCTATTAACGGATTTTAAGGCCATAACCTCAGAACTATTGTGTAACACACATCAGGCAGCATATTCATAACCATTTATTGCAATAACTTTGTGTGAGGGAGCTTTCAGAGTTCTGGATGTCTGGTTCCTATCACCACCGATGTAACAAAGTTCTATTTTCTAGGTTTCTCTAGAACAGAGAATTTCACACTCTGAATAACTCTGTTTCCATTCTAACCATTTAATTTTGAGAGTTTTGAGAAATGGGTGAACTGTTCTGTATTTTAATTAAGAAGAAACACAATGACTGTTTACTCTATATCTGGTCTAAATCTGTTTATTTTAAAGTCACTGCTGTTGTTCAGTGTTGTAAAAGTACTAATTTCACCCTTCATATAGTCAAAGAACTGTACCCAGATTTTTCAAGTTAAATCATTATAATATCACCCAGGCCTGACTAATCACTAAATAGCTTCGAATCCAGATCCATGCTGAGGAAAATCCACTCCATGTCCCAGCTGCAGCTGCAGATCCACCCTCAGCCTGGAGCTGTGTATTGGCTGACTGAGGCACACAGCTACTCAGAGAGTGAGAGAGTTCAAAAGAGAGAAATGAGAAAAAGAGAAAGAAAAAAATTGAGAGAAGTGTAAGAACTGAGGAAGAGACGCAGAGAAAGACAGACAGAAGGGTGACAAGAGAGAAAAACAGAGAGCACACAGAGTGAGACAAACATACGAGAAAGAGAGAAAAGTGACAGAAAAAGAAGTAAAAACATAAAAGAGCCAGAAACAAAGTGTGCGTAAAGAAAGGTGACAGTGAAAGGAGAGCAATGAACTAAAATAAATAAATAAAAGAATAAAAGCAAGGGGAAAATTGTGAGAGAGAAAAAAAAGGAAGTGGGAGAGATTTAAAGGAAATGTATCAATCAGTTAATAAAACAGCTTTATAAAGTACTGGATCTGGAGCTCTCTCCGCTGCTCTGACAGGCTCACTGTTTAACTGTTTGTTATTTGAGAGCAGTGCTGCGAGTGAATGTGGTCACTCTAATGACCGTAGCTGAGTTACTGAACTGTAAACTCTACTGTACTGGCAATCTGTTACTGTCTGTTCGAATCAGGTCATGTTTTAACATTACTGCTCTGCCGAGGGGGAGGGTGTGTGTGTGATTGGTTAATAGAAAACAGTATGATGTCTACTGTCAGAAATGTCCACATGCTGAGCGGAGACAAACGGACAACCGCGCCCACAAATAACACAAATAACACAAATAACACGCCTGCGCCAAACTGAACAATTCACATGAAAACAAAAAAGAATAACATTCTCAGGACCAGATGTACGCACAAACACAGGCACGGCGCAATATGTGCTCACAATGTCCAGAACTGCTGTATTAAAGCAGCTGCAACCCAGGAGGTGGTGTGTTATGGTGAATAACATAACCTGTGTAATGACCTAATGTACTCACCTTCAGTTCTACCTATCACAGTCGTGATGCTGTTCACCCCAACACAATACTTTCCTGCGTTTTGCCACTTATTGGGTGCTGAAGCCCACTTTTTGGATATTTTTGAACATTTTTCAGATAATGCTTTGGAAAAATCTCTCTTCATATATTGATTTAAAAGCTTATCTCTTCTGGCAACATTAGCCTACAACTAAACAAGCAAACTTCCCACATTTGGGGATTAAAAAAAAATAATAATAATGACTATAATAACAATAATAAGGTAACAACAAAAAAATCCCACAGCCACAACTTTGTGTCCATGTTTTACAAGCTGTACTTCAATAAATACAATTAAGCTGTTATACTAATTATGATTACGTTGCAGTCGATCAGTGTTCTTTAAGTACTGGTGCTCAGAAAAGTTTAGAGTGACATAATTTAACATGATCGCCATACAATATCATCTTCTTGTGCACCCCTAACTGTGACTGTCACGCTCATCATACGTCCTCTGAATTGTATTAAAGGTCAGCGCTGGCCGCATAGAAATTAGGTACATTCCAAACTGATCCTGGACTACACAGCGGATCTTCAGTCATGAGATGAAAATCGCAGGTGGAAGCTCCTTTTGGAAAATAAACTTGTACTCATGTGCTCTGTCACAACATTTTCAAGCCTCCAATCCAAGACCCCCACCTCGAGGCGTGGGGCCCCTCTAAATTCCACAGAGACAGAGGGTCATGCTGTGCCTTCTTGAGCTTTCTCAGGCAAGAGCACCTCTGTCATTGCTTCAGCGTGCTAATCTAAATTCTAATCAAATTGTTTCACCCCCCCCACACAGAGGCACTACCCCACTAAACCAAAGACTTAACTGTGCATCTTGTGATTATGAACTTCGATGGGGTAGTTTGGGGTTTCCTAACTTGAGAAAAGATGCTCTAAGATACATTTTCTAAAATACGATCTGCTTCTGTAATACAAATTTCTGAAAAATCTCGTTGTGTCTTTTCTTAAACTAGGACTTTTCTGTGATACAGCTGTATGTAACAACAAAGCTGAACAAAGTTTATGTTTATATATTAAAAAGCATATTTGAAACATTTGTTCTTGCTTCTAAGAGAAGGTTTTTGGAGGAGGGTCCCTCTATAGCAAGCCAACTGGCACTTTTTATAGAAGGGTTGGTCTTTCTTCAAAAACAGACAGGTTGTTGAGCATTGTAAACTCCTACAACTTATACAATGTCTCTGGTGGATAATTTAGCCACGTGCCCTGCTAATTAGTGGGGTAGAAGCTTCCATTACTTGTCCCATTATTTTCAGAACAATAACCACATAGCGTAACCAATAACCATTACGTCATTACATTGGGGGGAAATCGTATATTGTAGATTTTTTTTAGTGCTGCTATATAAAGGCAGGAGAAGAAGAAACCTCTAAATTCCTGCAGGTTATGTCTGTTCTCCTTTCTCCTCTTCATGCTTCCTCCCTCTGGTATCTTTCTGCCACTGCTGTTTAGTTCCTGTCTGATGGGCTGTCAGATCATGCGCTCAGACGTTTCAGGGCGTTTGAAATTCTGGAGTAATTTTTGCTGTTACTTTTCACATTCTGAATTTTATAGTTTCTTATCAGGTTGAACAAATAACTCACTCTAGATATTGTGATATATATTTTGAATTTCCTGCTCAGGTGGAATCCAGTACATAGCTTATATTAATGATAATATTTCCCTTGAAATCTCCATCATTACAAGCAAACTTGACGCCCTTTTGTTTTCTTAAATTCACATTTTTTGATTAGCTATCTATGTGACAGTGTCCACAGCCGCATTTCTTAATGTAGGCTAAACCAGTCAATGGTGGTCTCCTGTGTCACAACACATTTTGCACCTCAGTAACAAGGACGCAAATCTGAGGGGGTACAATATTTCCACTGAGGGGGCTTCCACAAGCATTTTGGCCACTAACCATCTAACGTGTGTCTTTATGGGGCTTATTTTGCAACCCTTTAGCGCATTCTTGCAATTTACTACACAGTTTGCATCCTAACCCACAGCGGGGGCTCTGTTTGCTTAGAAAGGGGACAAAGTAGTAAGTAGAAAAACAAACAAGCTAAGTACTGAAACAGATCAGGATTCTTCTCCAGACAGCGCCACTCAAAGGACAGACTTTCTATGACGTCAAATAGTTTAAGATCTAAAGATTCCATTTGCAGAAATACACAGCAATCACTAAAAAAAGAATTTAATGAGATCAGTAAATAAACTCTGTTAAAATATACGTCTGACTCTCCAGTCCATACTGTCCACATGCAGAAAGTAAGCTGCCTTTTTATGATTTTGTTTTTGCGATAAAAACAGGACATTATTATATAAAATGTGTCCTATTTTACAGGACACATTTTAAGTTTTATTTTTATCTTCAACATGTTCAATTGAGCAAATAAATGGTAATTGAGCATTACATCTGCAAATGTGTGACAATTTTTCTCGTCAACAGGGTGTTCAATGTTATGCTCGCAACTGGAAGGAGAGAAGGCTGATGAGCTACAGTCCTAATCATTTTACATTCAGCATTATGAGCTGCTTTATTTAGGTTTAAAAGGTGGGGTTGTTAGTTCGGACGCTGAGGTCAGTCACAGCGTGCTGTGTAAATCCCACTGAATGCGCACGAGTGTGCATAGGGAGAACATCATGCACATTCGAGTCCCACCGGTGGCTCAACATCCTGGGCTTTTGTGTCATGGCAGAGGTCACCCAACTAAGCGAACTATCCTCATCTCACATAACCAGACTGCCCAACCAGGAGGTTCACTCAAGCTGCTCTGTCTACACTCCTTCTGTTAATCACTGCGTTCCTTAAACGAGTTGCTTTTAGTCGTTCCAACCTTGGAACTATAAACGTTAAAAACAGTAGGGGTGTAAGAAAGTATCGAAATATCGGGATATTCTGTTTTATGTTACTGTATCGATTCAGTTTTGATACACAGATTCCTCGCAGACAGTGAATCATTGTAAGTTGTGTTTAAACCTCTGATCACTAGATAGCAGTGTCGTAATTCATTTTCAGCTCTACTCCAACATTAACAAGCAGCACAAGGGTGTAAAGCTATTGTATACACTGACAAACCTGTTTATATAATGATGCGTTTTAACGGTAGGATTTGAAAAATCACAATACATCACTTTGATTGCAATATCACAGTACATCACGATATACTAAATTGTGACCACTGTATCACGATACGTATTGTATTGCCAGGTGGCAAGTTTTATATATTCCACTACACTAGAAATTTTTAAGACTTTGAATCATCTTAGAGGCTATATATGGTGTTGTGTTTTATTTCCTCTTTCACTTTCCTTATAAGATACATTTATACATATGTCTCCGTCACTCTTATTTTCTCTGTCTGGATGGATATTAGCCTAAGCTTTGGTCTGTGCTGGAAATTACTTACTGTGATTGACAGTGACTCAAAAGTGGTTCGGTGTGGAATGGATCACTGTAAAGACTCACCATTCTTTACAGTGGGAGTGATGGGAACCAGGGGTCATGATGTCAACAACAAAAACACAGACATTTTATTTATCTTGAGAGTAGAAATCAGATTTTCAAAACAGTGGGGATTGTTTTGCCTCACAACATCCTACAAACATCAATGTATTTCAAATGTAAAATCTTTGGTAAAACAATGTGCCACACATCAGGTATTACATCTTTAACCATTTCCTGTAATAACATTCTGTGAGGTGAGTTTTTAAGAGGCAGATGTCTTTGGCCTCCAGCGTGCATGGAGTAATGCTGCGATATGAAATGAGTGCTCCAACAAATCACACTGTTTTACGTTACTGTAAGCCGAGAACATCCTGTTCAACTGCACGCTTGCGTGTTTGGATGGATTAAGGCGTTCATGTGATCTAACAAACGTAAATAACATTGCTGGATTGCCCGTGTGGTTTTTAATGAATTACACATCGTGCGGCAGCGGTGCATACTAAATATATTCCGTCCACACTGCCAAACCATTCAGAATGAAATAATACAGGTAAACGAAATAATTCAGCAGCACGAGAGCTGATCTGAAGTCCGAGTTCAAGCTCCAATTTTGACATGCCTTCATATTATATTTACCCACAAAGCCAGTGGAATGGCAGCTCATTAGCCTTAATTATCCATAGCTTAGTGGCTCACTAATGAGATTAAGCTGGACGTTACAAACTCTTATGCTAGTGAATTAAAATGTTTCTGTGGCTGCACTGTGTTCTGAAACTCTACCAGATGGACTGAGATGGTCAGAAAGTTTTCTTTAAAACATACATAAAATTAATTTCCCTTTAGCTTCAAAACAGCATATAATTTGTCATAACTGTCTAATACATTAAAGGGCCCATAGCCCACATTTTTCCTGTATTTTATTTTCCTCCCTCTCTTACAACGTTTGTGTGGGTTTATATACAGAAAACAATCATAATTCATTTCTATATAATAATTTTCTAACCTCCCCTTTATCGCTTACAATTTAACAGGCTGTCTTTGTTACTCCATTTTTAACGTTTGAATAGTTAAAAAAAGTGAAGCTGTCTACATTAACACAGGTTAAGATTAGGCCTGTTCTGATCCGGCTTGCACTGTGAACGGTCAGTTAAGGTAAATTACTAAATAAACTGTGCAGCACTGTAAACAGGCTGGGAGTCATTTTCATGCTATTGGTTTGCAAGGCACAGCATGAATAACGGACAGACGTCATCCAATAACACTGCCTGCTGTCACACGATGACATGACGCCTGTTCTTCTTTCCACTCTTATGAGTTCTCGCAGACAATGTACTGTTCTGAGGCTATAATCAATCTTATAAAAAACCTGGAAGAAGAAACTTTTTCTGAAACCTGCTTTTCAAAAGTAACAGTTCTTTTTTTTAATAAATGTAATTCAGATGCTGAAGATTATGTTCCAGTCACAACGTACCTCATCGGGAAAGAGAATCAAAAAAGGACTAATTTAATTTTAACCAGCTACTTAAATAATAGTAAAGACTAACAGTTGCAATATGAAAATATAATACAATAATACTCAGCTGAAGCCAAATGCCGAGTGCCTCTGCTATAACACCTGAAAAACACTGTTTTGAAGGTCATTGTGGCTTCAACACTCTTGTCTAGCAGACTGAAAGCTCTTAGACAGGAGGTGCCATTTGCACACAGGTTGCTTTAGTGTTCCTTATACAGAAAAGAAAAAGTCATGAAACCACACCCGCAGGATTTAATCTTAACCAGTATGTTGCTAAAAGATATTGTGTTACTTTGTGTAATGATGTAGGTTACCCCTACCCATTACCAAGTTACTCAGGCATAGGTCCTTAACTTTTTCAAATTGGCACTGTTGATACTGGGTTCCAAAAGAGTACCAGTGGGGTAGCTCCTGAATTTAACTTACGTGGGTGAGTCCAACCTGTGTAGACGGGGAGGGGAGGAAGAGTGTCGTTGAAGGAGAATGTGTGTATTGATCATTGTATGCAGGTTGACTGTCTGTTCCAGAGACGGCCGTTGTTTGTGATGGGACCATGTGCCGTGACATTGCCATTTTGAGGTTTTGGGGCTTTGTGTGAGTGATTGGGGTGTGGGGTTTTAACCTGTAATTGATGGTGGTATATGCCGGGGAGGGGCTACCTGTATTTATACCCCCAATGATGGAGGAAAAGGGACTCTTCGCTAAGCTGCCTGTGAGAGATAATGCTGTGTAAGTTAGTAGTTATGTAACTTATGATGTTATAGTCGTTGCCTTATACCTCTGAGAGGCCGTTTGCTTTCTGTTTGTGTGTTTATTTCTTTTTTTTTCTTTACCTTTATTGCTTTTTTGGCGTTGTGTGTATTTGGAGGTGACTGGCTATAAAAGGTGATGGACTAATTTTGCCTCTCTGCCGTTTTTATCCGGTGCTCCAGACCATTCGCCCGACTCTACCCATAAAGGGTGTCTTCTTGGCCACATTTTGTGGTTGGGGGAACACGCTTTATCACACTTTGTGTTTATGTGATTTCTATTTCCAAAGAATTGTATTAAATGAGTTGAAATAGTTTTAATAGTGTGAAAGATGTACGCATATAAAATGCAGCTGCGGAAAACAGTGTCTGAGCTTCACTCTGGCTGAGAAAACTGAATGTGCTCAAGCAAAAAAACTACTTTTTCTTGTTTTTACTATTTTGATTATTTTACGGGTTTTAGATTTTGGGTTGTTGGGCTGGAAATGTTTATAAAGGCCAAAATCTTTCCTGCGTCTGTGACTAAATGAATGTGAGCGACAATGACGTGTTTGTTTTATACCGTGAAACAAACAAATATATTATTATTATATTATTATTATTACTACTATATAAAATCTGTTTTTCATATGTAAACACTGTTAGAATATCAAAACACATCAACCTGTACAGCCCATACATGGAAACCACCTGCATTTCCACATACTCTACCTAGAATAGTTTAGCTCAAGCTAGCCCTCTGGCTGAATGTGAAACAATACAGGGCAGCCAATCAAAATGGCTCATTTACATACATCAGTCTTAGCAGTCTTAACAATAACAAAAACAGCCTGTCTAATTTTGAGAGATAAGGAGAGTCATGTAGAAATTAAATGTTTTTGGTACAAAACAGGAAGCTGATGTTCTTATGCCGGTCCGTGTGCGCTGTTGAATGAATAAACTGATTCAATTCTGATCATGTGCATGTTCCTTCAACAACAAAGTCACTCTATCACGTTTCTATTAACTATGAGCATCATCATTATCAGCAGCAGCAGCAGCGGGTGCATATGACACAGCTGATGAAGCAGAGGTGGACGCAGTAAACACTTTCATTACCGCCGTTGGGCTGTAATGGAGGAAAAACACCATTAGGGCACGCTGACTCACTGCTGTTTCTGAACGACACCTACTCCACAGAGCCAAGTCACAGGAAGAAGATGTTTTCATCATATATGCTTTCAAATCAACAGCACTTTCTGACCCGACAAATCAAAAAACACAATAAAAAAAAACAACAACTCAAAACTGTTTCCAACAGACAACCATATATCTGAGTATAAGAACTGAGTCAGCCAGTAATGGTGTGAAAGTCAAAGGCGCCACTGCACACTTTACATATAGTTTATATAATATTAAAAGGAGTAAAAAAGCAAAATAAATACAACATTTAACATTACAAGTAAATACAAGTAAACTGTTTGTAAAAAACAATGAACTGGTTATTATCATGATTATGATGTGCTGTATGTTCTGCTGTGCCATGACTCAACCCACAAAGGCAGATTATCAGTATTTGAGACCCCCGCTTTAAACCAATGAAAACAAATTATGCAGCATTTTTCCTAAAAATATTTTATTGAACAGTTGACAAAGAACAGGATAAATAATCAGGGTGTCAAATATCAGGGTGACAATATCAAATATCGAATATTGGGTTATTATGTTATTATGATATTGTATCAATTCTTAAATTCTCACAATACTGATACACAGATTCCTGGCAGACAGTGAATCACAGCGTGCTGTGTTATCCATTTTCAGCTCCACTTCAACATGAACATGAACAAGCAGCACAAGAGCACAATGCTATTGTAAGCATTGGTAAACCTGCTCATATAGTGGTGTGTTTTAATGAATTTGAAAAAAATCGCAATATATCTCTTTGCTTGCAGTATAGCAGTATATCGCAATGTATTGAATCGTGATGGCTGTATCATGATACATATTGTATCGCCAGGTTCTTGCCAATACACAGCCCTAAAAATGTATGTTCTACATGCTGGAACACTCCAGGAACAACAAAGTGACTGGTATGGTTACATGGGTATAATTAACCTTGTGTTTGTGTAAAATGTGCAAATTTAATTTATGGCTAAACTACCCCTTTAAGGCGGTCTCAAAAGAAGCAGCAAAAGTGATTTGTTCTTAATGAAAAGCCTTCTTCAGAAGATAAATCGCATCTGTCTCAAAGAGAACATCTGAGCAGCCACTCTCAGCCAAAAGCTCCCACTACAGCAATCTACAAATAGGCTGAATATGCAAGATGAATTTAATTCTTGTTAAGACTTTTAATTGCTTCAAATCTAATTTAAGATTTACAGCGAGTGAATAAGAAATGTAAAAAAAAAATAAAATAAAAAAATTAAATATATATATATATATATATATATATATATATATATATATATATATATATATATATATATATATATATATATAAATAATGGCAGTTTAACTGAAGGAGACATCAGTGTGATTAAAAAAAAAAAAACAATAATCGGCAGTTCTAACCTGGAATCTTCACAATCTTATGGACATTCAAATCAATCATTCCCTTTTAGGCAAAGGTACGTTAGCTGGGTAGAGGGACAGTCGGACGGACAGATAGATCTACAGACTTAACAGTGAGTGAGTGTAAAAGTAGAGTGTAAAAAAAGAGCAGGAAGAGTAAATGATTAACAGAACAGCATTAATGGTTCAGTATCATTAAGTAAACAACATTGGACAATGGCCTGTTGCAAGCACATTTAAACAAAGCACTTAAATCATTTTTCGTCCATCTCCTGAATGAGTAACTTCCATGTGACCTGCAGGAATAGCTTCTGGCCGAGGGGTAAAAAAAAAATGTAACCCGAAAACCACATATATATGTTACAAGACATACCGATCACTCCATAGGATTCATATATGAAACCATTTTAATGACATCACACACTCCAACACACACTCCCATTTTTAGTAGGAATAGGAATCACCTAAAGCCCAATGAGATGGTATCACCAGAAGAGTTTGCGGTAACGTTTTGTGATATATTGCGATTTTTAGCTTTTCCGACTTTTCCGATTTTTTCTGAATTTTGTCCAAAAAAAGTCATTGTCTATTTGGTCGAATGAAAAAAAAAGTATTCAGTCTGTTCAAGCAGACAAGCCAACTAACAGAACTTACTTCACATTAATATACTAAAATACCTGTGTATTGATACTAGGGCTGTGTATTGGCAAGGACCTGGCGATGCAATACGTATTGTGATACAGCGGTCACGATTAAATATATCGCGATATATTAAGATACTGCAATGTCATTTTTCCCCACCCCTACTGTTTAGCCCCACCCACACCCACACTGAAGGAGTATCAAGTGTCTTTCTGCCTCAACATTAAAAAAAGGATACACGTCATCTACAGGGAACCCACTGTAATACACAATTACTGACATTTTAAAACGACAACGCATGTCATTAACAAAAACAGGCTTTTAGGTATAAAGGGAGGTTATAAAGAAGTCATGATACAACAATTTGGAGCTTTTTTGGTGCAAATGAGCTCACAAACATAAAAAAAAAATGTAGCAAATGGATTCTTTAACAGTATGTGTAAGTGATTCATCCAGCAGGTTTTAAGCACATGTTGGGTTTCAGGAGGAAATGCAGAGTGTAAAAGCCCCATTTACCCCTCAGGGATTTAGTAACTGGCAAACTATGACCTTCCACATGTCCAACAGGCTTCAAAAAGCCACAGCCGAGCTAAAAGCAAAGCGTCACTGCGTAGTGAAAACACTCCTGTTTATAAACAGACATGTCTTTCACTGCCTGCAGTCCATCCTGCTGCTTCAGAAGAAAGCTCAGCATTCACATCTTAGTCCTTTACATATTGTTGTAATATTAGATTCATCAATTACGTATAATTCTATAATTAAATTACTTTTTCCAGCCAGTCTGTTCTGCTGCTGGCTGTGAACATTACACTTAAAAGTCACACATGGTACTGTGTGAAAGTCAGAAACCATTTTTAAAGGTGCCACAGATTGCAGTTTCTGTGTATTTTACATTGTTCTTCGATGTCTACATAGTTAGCATATGTTATTAATTTTTAAGAATATATTTGTGGGGAGAAATGAACTTGTAAAAGTGAAAAAAGAAAAATAAGTGAAAAAAGGAACAAAATAAAAATGAGTCTACTGAAAATAACAGAAGCTGTAATAAGTGAAGAGCGGACATAATAAATACAGTCATTGGGGCATCTGTTACACATGCACTTGCTGTTTAAAAAACATTAATTGCTTTTTAAAATTTGTTGTGACTTGAAATTAAAAAAAGGCCTCAAGCGTTGCACAAAGAATTAAAGCGTTCTTTTAAACGCAATTAACTATTAATTCATTAAATATTAGGTTATTACTTTCAAACAGCGTGAAACATTAAGGTAAGAAAAAACAGCCACACCCACTTCATTGCTGCCGCAGTGAACTGAGCATCATATAGGCCTTGGTAATTAGGCGTGCATGATCCTGCGCGCTGGTTCTAGAGAGACATTAGCACCCATTGATCTCGCTGCACTATTAAACAAAGCGCTATCAGCCCGCAGGTCAGATATAGATGTGATTCAACATGTTTTAGTGTGTGCTAAGGGGGTTCAGCGTACAGCCCTTATTAACAGTGCCATCCTTAAATAAGCGTAGCCGAAAGAGCAGCAGCACTTAATCCGAATACCTTCTTTCTCTTGATAATTCATAAATTCGGCTAAATTGTGATCGACACGCTTCACAGTCAATAGCAACCATCTTAAAACATCCCCTTACCGAGAGCATACTTTTGCACACTGTAATGCACTAATACACTGATGTTTATTTAGATAAAAATCACAAAACAAAGAATTCAAGCGTGTGACAGCACACAACTGTATCTGCTCCGGCTCTACATGTGTTTTTCGAGCGGATCTCCAGAGACCAGCGTGTTCCCTGGCTTTCGGAGAAAACGGTCGCATCCTGTCCACGCAGGACGCCGTCCAATTTGTTTGTAATATATTTCAGCGAGTGTGTCCGCCACAGCGGCTGCACTTCCTATCTCAGAGCGATGTCCGAGCACCCGTCCCTGCGGGTCCATTCATAACGTCTGAGAGGAAAATGCTCCACAATTGCAGGAAACAATTGGGACGAGCTTTGTGTGAACTTTTTCAGCAGTCATTGTTCCAAGCGGAAATCCAAAAGGCGCCACGGTTTCCTCTATAGCCGCAGAGCCACTGAGTGACCAGTGTAACCACCACTTGCCGCAGATAAACAATCCTCTACGTGCTCCTCAAACATTTCTACACCTCTGTGTGACTGTCAGAGTGAACAATTTTGTTCCTCCCAGACTTCACGTACTACACTGTTAATTGTGTATATACAGCATTTAACGCTTTTATCTTTAAGAGACAGGTGAAATAAAAGATTCTTGCTTCAGATCTGTTTTTGTCCATCCTTCCACTGTGTGAAAACATCTCTGCTATGAGTCTGAAAGGATGTGTAGCTGTTTAAGCACCTCATCACTAACAAAAGAAAATAGACACAACAAACAAAGACGCTGCTGGTGTTCTCAGCACAATGAGTTCAGACTTTAACATCAACAAATGTGTTTGGGGTTACCTGTATGGTCAGAAGCAGAAAATGCCAAACCAAATACTGAACTTTAGAGGTGTGGTTGCATACTAAAAGTGAGTCTCCTGAAGAGAACAGTAACTGAAAGCTAAAGAGTGGACACAATGGACACTGAAACATGTGTCGAGTTATATCATTATGAGCACCAGCTAATAACCAGAGTAACCGGCATGTGCAGCACGGAGTGTACCTAGACAAGCTGGGAGTCCCTCAATAAGGTCCTGGTAGGCTGTCACAGGTATCTGGAGTCATGCTGAGGGCGTGTGGTGAAGGATCCACAGAACCAACACTACCATCCAGGTGGTCGCACAGATGCTCAATTGGGTCTGTGGTAGTACTTCGAAGACTTGGTCAGCTCCAATGTTGGACATTTCTAGCCGTGTGACGTCTCACAATGTCTTGCTAGAAGATCCCATCCGCCCCAGGGAAGACAGTCAGCATGTATAGTGTGCATGATCTGCAAGGATGGATTTATACCCAAATTGGTCGAGAGTGCCTTCCACATGGATGAGAGGATCCAGAGAACACCACGAAAACATTTCCGAGACCTTAACGCTGCTACCTACACACTGCCTTTGTCGAAAGTAGGAAGTGGTCTGAATGTAGCTTAACTGTGTAACAATACGTATATTTGCAATAATAATATATAAAAAAAAAAAACAACATTCAAAAAGTAAGACCATGTTATTCGTGTTAACCAGCAGCGGCAGGAAACACTGCCAAGACAGCTCTGAGTGATGAATGTTGTTCCACATTTCACCCTCACAGTCCAAAACAAACGCCCTGAGACAGATGTAGATGCGAGAGTATTTTAAAAAAGCTAAACGCAGCAGGAAGACTCCCTGTCGTCACCATCCAGACAACATAAAGAAAACTAAGAATAAACTTCATCCTTTAACGTGCTTCCTTGTTGGCTTCCATCCAAACAACACTGCTCTCCCTGGCCAACAACTAAAGGCCTCAGCACTAATGAATAGCATCACTTTCATTATTTAAAGAGAACCGTAGCTGTTAACTGTAACTTTAAAACAGTGTACAACAGTGTAAAAATAGTGCCCTAAACGTATTAAATATAATGTATAAGAAATGGAAATGTTAATTATATATTTGTACTGGGCACCACTGTAAAAATTGTGATGTGAGATGGTATTTTTTAGTTGTTCTATGTAAAGATTTGAATATTTGCTTTTTTTGCTTATTACCTAGCAATCAGAAAATCCATTAGCATAAGTGCATTTATGATGTTAACACACTAACATAGTCAAATACAAAACACAGGTGAACATACTTTTTAGAGTTTTAAAAGCAATAAAAAGAAATACTGCACATGAAAATAAATTTGAACTGCAAGCCACTTAGTACTTTTAATACAACTGCTAGTGATCTGTAATGTCATCGTATGGATTTTGTAAAAACCAAACAAAACAAATCGCATATAACTAGTAAAATTTTTTAAATGAGCAAAGATAAACAAATTAAACTCAAAATACATTTGGGGCATCACCTGCAATTAAATACCAGAGTTCTTTATTTCTTTTTAAACATAAATTTATTATTTCATTTGTTAATTAATTTTTTTTAATTTTCATCTGGGCTTAATAGGCATATGTTGTTCTCAGTAATCATAACAAATTAATCTTAAATGAAGAAAAAAAAAATAAAACACTCTAGCAATTTAAGATTTGAAGAGATCAGCTGTGTAGTGCTTCTCTGAGTTGAGATGGGGTCTCTCTAAGCTCTCTAAGCAGCGGCTCTCCCACTGGCAATGAGCGGACGTGATCAAGTTACACGTAACAGTGCGCAGACGTTCCTGTCTTGAAGAGAGACAAACTGCCTGCGTCTATGTTTATAAATTATAGTAAATCTGCCAGATAGTTACAGAATGGCTGTTGCATTCAAAAAACTTGAAATGCCTCCAGACTCTAGACTTCTCCTGCTTCTCTCATCAGTTAAGTTCTCATCAACACATGCTGTCACAAGGTTTTTTCTTGTCAGCATGCCAGACAGACCCACTACAATAAAAATACATATTTATGATTTCTCTTATTTATCATTCCATTAAATTGCTATGCCATCCCATTCTTTTTTATAAGCTTACATCAATTTATCCTGTTATTACAATGCAGGCTGACTGAAGGAGGAAGAAAAAAAAAAGCACAATTGCTCAACTGACAGTTATCCTAAAGCGATAGAAGCAGTTTTAACCAACTCCTTGGGTCTGTCTCAAAACCTAGTGAGCTGTCTAAGTAGGCACTGACTAGGCATCTGACATCTCTCCTCATAAAACAGATTATTGAGACGCTCTAGTTAAAGAGCGGCTGCGTCACGGCTTGTTCCTGCCCACTGCACGCAGCCAGTAGTTTATCTAGTTGCTAAGCAACTGACCGCCCATCCAAAACAATAGCCCAAGGCTTAAAAATCTGCTAGCGTAAATGCTAATGGCTCATAGGATTGCCTTAGGGGCTAAGGCTTCCTTAAATTCTAGCCAAAATAAGGTGCCTCAGTAGACAGCATGTTTAAGGTATCTAAGAATTGGGACAGCCTACATGTCGGGAGCACATACTATGGCGTAAAATGCTGTCTATGTAGACAGCTCACTAGGTTTTGAGACAGACCCCATATATTAAGCCATTTCTTTTGCTTCAAGACTTCATGTCTACTTGTGTCTGTATAACTATAAATCTCTGCACGCAAGACTCAATTTTGTTCTCCTTCAGTTACGACAGGCTGTTTATGGCACCACTCTTTAATTTTAGTTTGTTTCATTGGTTTCGTGTCCACTACAGGATCCAATTTAAATTTATTTAATTTATTTCTTAAGGCCTAGCCTTATCCTGCACTGCAGACCTGATACACCCTTTATTCTGCTCCTAGGTCTCTCAAGTACTCAGATCAGTTACTTTTTCTGCTGTGCAGCCTTGGCTGAAGCTTAACCTTGTGTTATTACCGCCACATGATGCTACAGCGATTAGCATTAAGCATTAGAAATGCCATATATGTTAATAAATGCCATATACCAATATAGCTTTGTTTAATTGATTTAGTTATTATCAGTTATCAATTCCAATTAATGGGTTATCTTTTAATTGTACTTACCCTATATTTTAGATTATTATATTTTATATAATATTTTTATGTATAGCACTTTTGTCTACTCTTGTTTTAAATGTGTTTAGAAATAAAATAGACTTACTCTACCTACTATCAGTGAAAAACTGACCATTTCTAAAAATACTGTAGTATTTTGCTGAGTTTTTAAAATATATTTTTTAATTGTACAACACTAGTATGCTATATATTTCACTATTAAACAGCAACAAAGCACAGTAGACAAAATAAACAGTAAATATAACTCAATATAGACTGCTAAAGTCAACGCTTTGCTTGAGAATTGATTGTGCTTTGAAGAGGTTGTAATAGACATTAGCCTTTGAAAAGATGTTATCTTTTATTTATTTACAGAATGAAAATCAAGTTCCCCAGCACTGGGAAAAAATATTTGCATGTAAGCATATACAGTCATATGCAGCAGTATGAACTTCGCTCTAAACACATGCTTTTGGGACTAATGTTTATTTGTGAGACTAGCTCTCGCTACTTTTCATTGCAGTATTTATTTTTAGAACACAATTGTTACACTTCTTGTCATGATACATGTTTTCAAACAATAACCTTAGGTGCCTTAAGTCATTTGTACAGTACCAAAGTATGTGGACAATTTCTGATAAAGATCACAGCATTCGTTAATGCAAAAGCATTATTAGCAGCATTAAACAACTTCCAGCTGCGTTGTAAACAATGGCTTAGGTTCAAATGAATTCACTGGCATATGCTTAGTCCTGAAACTTTCCAACAAGAGCTGATTAAAAACCTCGAGAAACAGAAC
Organism: Megaleporinus macrocephalus; assembly: GCA_021613375.1. Classification (NCBI taxonomy): domain Eukaryota; kingdom Metazoa; phylum Chordata; class Actinopteri; order Characiformes; family Anostomidae; genus Megaleporinus; species Megaleporinus macrocephalus. Next base: position 38,192,869 of record CM038708.1, read on the forward strand.
TACGGGTTGGTGAGTAGTTTACTTGCTTTGTCTCTTTGCTAGTTGTGGTGTTCAGGGCTACCACTGCTAATGTTTAGACTGCCAGACGTGGAATTAAACCCACTGGTCTCAATAAGGGTTGCTTTCTTTAGTCGGTTAATTAATGGAAGAGATGTGTTGCTGAACAAAAAGATCCGCTCTGCTCCTTCCCGGCTTTGCAAAACTGTCACAGGCGGATTCCTCTGGGTTCCGTTTTCTTAGGAATGTGCCCTGGCATCCCAATGTAGCGGCTTTTACACTGAAATCATTCACAGATGCATTTTCAAATGCATTATTTCCAACAGGATGTGCAGCGTACGCCGTTTACTGAGCTTGTTCCTGAAAAGCGGTAAACAGTGCGCCAGACGTGCAGGGCCATGCACGTTTCCAACCTTTGCGTGGAACACTCTGGCCAAAAACTAGACGTTTGTTCAAGTTAGAAGGACTTCCAGACATGCTAAATGCTCTCCTATTGGCTGCAATGAAGGTAAATGCATTTTTATTTTAGGCTGAACACCGGTGATCACTATCACACCACTATTTACGGCTGGATGTGATGATGCATTGACAGCAAAAAAGGTCTATTATTAAGTTGTGTGTTTTGGCCACACACACTGTTAACAGCTGTATCAAGCAGCCATGTAATCTCCATAGACAAACACTAGGATATAGGCTTGTGTTCACTAGGTTAAACAGAATTTTTCTATAAATCTTGTACAACTTCACAACAGTACCTACAAAAGAACACGTCTGTGGACAGAGCTACTACAAACCACACTGCTATTTAGGCTAATACAGAAGATCCATATGCTTTGAGCCAAATGCGATTTGTTCTTAAGAAAGTGAGACTAACAGGCGCGTGTCTGTGGTTTGCTGGCTGGTGAGTCAGTTGTGTGTAATCTCCTCTGAGGGAAGATAATGAGGATCGTTGTGGAGTGTAGAGTGTGTTTGGGGAGATTCAGGCCAACACTATGTGAGCTTCCCAGACGCATCACACACTCCACATGGACACATCCAGAGACGTGTTGACAGAGCTGACTCTATACACGACAAAAGACAGAAAAAGGAGGGAAAAAATGGTTTGCTTTTGCATTAGACGTCAAGCTAACAGGGTTCCACAAAATGCCGAGTCAGAGTCGGTGAAACTTTCAACAAGTTGCACTTTGTGTGTTGCCTGCTAAATAATTTATCATCATTGCATATATTTTTCTCAACTTTACTTAATTGAAATTAATTTTATATATATAAATTTTTGCCATTTGAATTCTGTGATGTATACAGTTAGAACCATGCTATCTGGTGTAAATAAGCCTTATTAGCTAATTTAGCCTCAGCAGCTACCGTGCTAAAACGAAAGCAATAAACTTCAGACACCAAAAACAACTTGTCTAAGTGATCACACTATCGCTTTAAAGGAGGCCGGATCTATTGATGTGAATTGGCTGACCCTCAGTGTAATCACTCCTGACCTGGAGAAAGAGCCTGAAGAAAAGATGTGCTAATGCTCCACAAACCATTTTGAATGTGAAACACAAACCTCTTCTGTTCAGCTGGCGGCGACAGCACGCAAATCTGCACCGCCACTAACTCCCCATCAGCCTTCAGTGTCTCTATCCCGCTCTCGTCCTCCTCTTTGGACGCAGCTGCCGTTGACTTGGCTGCCCTCACTAACCTCTCTCTCTCTCTCTCTCTCTCTCTCTCTCTCAGTCTATGGAAGAGGATCCCGCAACTGCCTGCACCAGCTCTGCTTAAAGGGGAGTTCCACTGTTTTTTCAAAATGTATGCTTAATTTAGTGTCTGAGAAGTAACTCAGAATGCTTTGGTGTGCAACGCTGTGGTGATAACTTTGTTACCACAATGTCACAGTCATGTGATGTCTACAGCATGGGTTGAGCTAATTACGGTCATCAACACATTGGCCATCATTAATCATGCTTTGCTTCAGTTTACTACTTTACTACCAGCTCTGTGTTAGAGAGCTGAAGAAGACTGGAACATTAGGGGAGATCTGTTTATCTAAAAGACCTTGTGTCGTTTTAATATAGCTTAGAAGTAATGACAAAATGCAAGCATGGTGAAGGCCAAAATCGTCTCAGACATCAGGCAGCATCTAACCATAACCATTACATACAATGACAATTTTCAGTATGGAAACTTTCAGAGATGAACCAACACCTGGTGTTTTCCATCACCATCACTGTGAACTATTCTGACTTAGTAAGTTTGATGTCTGCGATCATGTTGAAAATATGCTATTTTTTTATTTAAACCTACACATAAACAACAGAACGTCTTAAGAATCTTGAAAAATATATATGAATTACATCTTTGTACAAAAAGGTCAGTGTGTTTGTAGTTTTTTTTTCTCCTCCTGTAAAGTTCATGTACAGAAGACTCTATCCAGGCACAGAGACACAGCAACAACAGCCAACAGCTTCAAAAGAAACTAGGTTACATCTAACAAGCTTAGCTAATGTCTGCCTAATCAAGTGAGTGGCAGAATGTGCCAGCACGTACAGGCCTGCTTAACGGACTGCTGCGAAACAGACAATTAGGAGGAAAAAAAGGGTTTTTTTTTAAAGATCTTTCCTTCAGAGAACAATGGATGAAAAGTGGCACAAAATGCACACTGCAGAAGTGTGTAGACACCTGCTCATCCATCTCTTCACAGCGAACAAGCAAACAACAAACAAACTACAGGTTTACGGTTTTATCCTCATGGTTGAGACAGTAATCAGTCTAAGAGTGCGGTATTAGATTTCTGCCATATTACCCACGTTAATTTAAGTTGGAGTTTATTAAAGGTGGAACAGAAAAAAGAGGCAACAGTGCCACATTTTTTAAATGATCAAGAACTATGAATACAATGTCAATTACTTCTTCACACACCGAGTTGCACTAGTTCCAGTTAAACAAGACTAATTATGCCCTTAATCAAATATGCTGTTGTTTAGTGTTCTTTAAGACATAGCAATACCCATGATGTGCTCAGAAAAGCATATTGTGGCATAATTTATCACATTAATGATGAAACTATAATTACGTTGCCCATGGCCAAATCAGCCCCATATGGGTATAAAAAGGTCCTGACAATACTGGAAGAATTTTATTTTACTCTCAGCCTTTAAAACTCATACCTTGCTATTCTGCTGGGGGTAAACATCTACTAAATCTGCACACTTGAAAAGTCAAGAGACATATGGGTGTGCGATATATATCGTCTTCAATAACAGCTGGCGTTATCGGGTATGCTATTGACTGTGGAAAAAAATAATCAAACGGTTCGACTACGCGCATTCACTACTTAATGCTTTAGTAGAGAGTGACCATACCGTGTGCAAGCATGGGCTAAAGCTAGCATAGCTGCCTAAACAATACACCTAAAGCTGAAAAAAAGTAAACACACCGCGCCATGGGAAGAAATTGACACAGTCATTGCCAGCCTCACAGTCTACCGCCTTAAATTTAACTCCTAGGTGACAATCATCTTCACTCACTTGTAGCTGGTTTGCATTTGAAAACACTTTGCAGACTTTGTAAGAAAGCAGTTGCCGTCATTCACTGAAAAAGTGCCTTCGCCTGATGACACTGTATGGCTTGTATAAGCATTTCATCATGTTACTTCTTTCTGTGTTTCAGAGACAGACGTCTGGATACTTTCACCAATACTGTGAACAATTCTGACTAAGTTTCTCTAGAATAGCGCATTAACAACAACTCACTCTGAATGACATTGTTACAATTAAACCATTTCATTACACAGCAATGCTCAAAATAACTGACAACCTGCTTTATGTAGTTCTGCCAGTAGCACAAAAGTATTGGATTTTATCAGCCAACCTATCAGCAGCACTCTATAATCCACATGATCTGCCCAAATGTAACATCTGCCATTTCAGAATTAATGCATTAACATCATGATACGTACTGAGAATGAGCCACTACCTGAATAATATCTGCTCTGTGATGATCCTGTGGCGGTCCTGACCATAGAAGAAAAGGGTAAAAGTGGGTTCAGATCTACACAGGAAGCCAAGTGTGTGGTTCAAAGAGCAGACTTGTGTATTGCACAAGTCAGAGGCTCTGCACCAGAATGCCAAATTCTTCAGCATTCAGTCCTGAACTGGAACTGACTGACTGTGTGAATCGAGTGGGCTTGTATTTTCACAACAAACCCTCCTCCACTCAGCTGTGCCTTTATATTCACTTTGTACTGGAATGACTGGGGACACGACGGCACGTGTGAGCAGATCCTTCCAACACACTGTTACACAAACACAGTACACACCGGGTGTGGGTATGACGCAGAAATGACACCGCTTTTCAACCAAAAAGAACACAGTTGTGTCATATGACTGCCCAGTGACACTAAACTAAGCCAACACTTCCACAGATAATTGCAAGATGGTACTAAACTTAGGAAATATTATAAGAGTTGGTGTTGCAGGCGCCATTGTGTATCGCTCCAGTAATGTTATAACATGAAGTTCTGAGACTAAAATCAAGGTTTTATTATCATGGAATTATTTATCATTATAACTTTTTACATGTTTCACATTTGTTGTTTACCAAGCTAACATGGAAAGGAAATGTATATGAAATCTGGCAAACATCATCGTTTGAGGTCCCACATCTATAATAAAAAGATATCATTCAAAAAACTACAGTTGTATAAAAGCAAAAATATTAATAGACAAATTCCTAGAATTGATTAATGCTGCAACTTTGACTGGTACTGTGTGAAACACACTGTGTGACTCACTTTTCACTTTCACTCCCACTTTTCTATAACTCAACAGATCTTCGACATTATTAGTCTATATAAAGAAAATGAGTTTGGAATGGTTAAAAGACAAAAATTGCACCAGAAGGTAAAGGGGTCGTTACTCACTTCTCTGACAGTGCTTCTGCGTCCAGCAGCGCTCACTGAAGTGTCCATTGATGGTGGTCTGAGGGCAGGTGGTCTTGCCTTTAGCCATGCCGGGACACACGTCACCGCACTCTCCATCGTTTTTATTGGCCACGATGTAGTTGTCCTCCACGGAGTCAAGGATTTTGGACCAGTCGAGGGTAGAAAGGTAGCAGAGGTCCGGATTCTTCTCCACTCGCACGGCGCCACGTGTAATGTTCATCAAGCTGTGCAGGCCCACCTCTTTTAGCTGGAGCATCTCGAACAAAACCAATGCATAGTTAAAGAACAAGTTGTTCCCGCGGATCACCGTCAGGTTTGGGAAGAGGCTGCTGAGGCTCTCGAGGCCATACACGCGGAAAAGCAAGAGATAGTCTGTCACCACAGTCAGCTTGGGGAAACTCAGGCCTCGGAAGTCTTCTGGCTTTGTAGTGAACATCAGCAGGATCTTCAGGTGGCCCTCAATCACCGTGCAGTTCTCCAGCAAACGCAGGTTGGTCACATTGTTCCTGACGTCTTTACTCGGACAAACTGTGAAAAAAGTTCAACAACAAGTGGAGATATTATTTACTGTTATAACGTGGCATGTAATACACACAGTCATGCTGACGGATTGCAATACAGTACAGAAAGTGTAGGGGGCGATTCTGACACAGTAATCTTTTTTTACTGCCCTATAAACAGCAAAGGATCATGGGGTACACTAGACAAAAATGGCAATACAGACTATTTCACAATGCTGTCAAATGGTTGTAATTGCTGAAATACATTGCCATGCTGCCAGTTACATTTGGGGCATTGAGTGCTCATCAAATGTTCAGCTGTTCTACATTTTCCACATATTAATACAAGTAACTTAAATTCAAGGGGGCCTACTATGCTTTTGTAGCTTTCTCTTTCCCTTAAAGAAAGTACACACCAGAGGGAGTAACTCTCCCACAGAAAACACTTATTTCCGCTGCCTGAAACGCATTGTTGGAATTCCAGCCCACTTCTCTGGTAAAATCTGGTAAAAGGTGACATCAGCTTATAGCACAATCCTCATTGCCTACTTACCAGCAACCTGCTTGACATGCCCTCAGACAGATTGCATTTTTTACTAAATTAAACACTTGCTACTCTAAAATGTCCTGCAAGGGTTGATAAGGTCTATCAACTTGCTTTACGTGTCATTCAGGATCGGAATATGGCTCCAATTTAAACAGCAGAACCGGCGGCATAATAAGAATATCTATGGCTGTGTTGGGGCCGAGAACAGAGCGAGGAAGGCAGAGTCTAATGAAAGGAGCTCTAGCATAATGCTTCAAGCTGAAGGTGAACAAAACTGTACAGTATTTCAAAAATACTGTGTTTTGGGAAAATCATGCATAGGTTTGCAAAGATATTCTAGTATCTTTGCAAAAGATACCCAAAAAATTATGAACACTGCAAATAAATAGAAGGGTCCCCTTTAAAAATCACACAGCTAAATTTCTACATAAACAGCAACTCGATGATGACCTTCAGTGGATCAGCATAATGTGAACGGTCATAGCTCTTTAATTAAACTCCAAAAAACAAAAATGCACTCCACAAAAATAATGGTAATAAAGTAGGGCTAGGCCTGAGACCACTAAAGGACTGGAGTCGCACTGTTTCCTCCCTTTGAGCAGATGCCTTCCACGTGACGTAGTCATAAAACGTCTTCCTGCAGTGTTTGACATTTAAGCTGTACCATTCAGACCCAGCAACAGGGAAGCCCTACAGAGAGCCTGTTTGGGTTTAACGAGTCATTCAGAAATTCAAAAACTTAACCAAATTTTAACTGCAGCATACAGACACCCAACACAGCCATTCAGACACCCAACACAGCCATTCAAAAACTCAAAAACTCAATCTCATTTTAGCGGCAGCATTTAAAAACCTGACACAGCCATACAGAAACCCAACACAATCATCCAGACACCCAACACAGCTAAACACATTAATTCAGATACAACCATCCAGAAACCAAAAAGTCATGCAGACACCCGGTATACACAACTATTCAGAAAGTCAAAACTAAACCTCAATTTAGTCACACCATTTAGAAATCCTACAAAGCCATTCAGAAACTCAACACAACTATCCAGGCACCTAGCACAGCCAACCAGAAACCCAACACAACCCACACACCCAGCACAGGCGTTTTGACACTCAGCACAGCTAAGCAGAAATGCAACACAATGATCCAGACACCCAGCACAGGCGCCCTGACACCTGGTACAGCTAATCAGAAACCCCAAGACAGCTATACAGACACCCAACACAGTCATTGAAAAACACAACACAAACCTACAGACACTCAATGTAACCTTGCAGACACTTAGCACAACCATTCAGAAACTCAACCTCTTTCCACTGCACCATTTGTAGATTTCATTCAGAAAAGCAAACGACCATTCAGAAACTCAGAACAAGCATTCATGAACCCAGCATTCCCAAACAACCACATTTTAACTGCATTGGTCAGAAATAAGGAAATCCTTAGTATTACAGTCTCAACATATATAAGTATTATTTTTATCACAAACATGATCATCATGACAGAACATCACCAGAAAGCAGTTCCTGGTGATGGACATGTCCCCCTTAACACAGCCTCTCTGAACCCCTGCGACCCTAATGGTCAGCAGGAATTACATGCCTGGATGGACTCAGAAACTACAGTGGGAAACGTACACACGTTCCATATGCCACGTACAAAGAGTGAAAAAAATGGATAAGGGATCAGAACAGCAGTACAAGAAAGAGCGCAAAACTAGCGATGAAAAAGCAACACATTCTAGTTGGCACAGTACGTGAAATACAAAGGCAACATTATTAGCAATTGCACGCTGACCTACCATAATATATAACAGTACAAAGACAACATATCATTTGCTGTAAATATATGCTCATTTTGATGCCTGAAATTGATAAATTCTGACAAGGGACATTACACAACATGCAAGAAGCATCTTAAACAACTACTGTAATTAGAATTTTAGACCCACATACACTAGCCAGGCAATGTAAAGACTGTACTACGCAACGTTATAGCGCCATATATCATGTTCTATATCATGTTCAGAAGCTTTACAGACTGAAGTCAGTCTGATTTAGATTGTTTATGAAAATAGCATCTATCCGGGCTAAAAAACAAAACAAACATAAGTTCAAAATTAATCTTTAGTCCTTAAACATTTATTAGGTGCTGTTAAAAGGAAATGTCAAACACACTGGTAAACACACTACTGTCCCAACATTTTGAAAATGAAAATATATTTACCTTGATTATTATTATTATTATTATTATTATTATTATTATTATTATTATTATTATTATTATTAATAATAATAATAATAATAATAATAATATTAATTATTATTATTATTTATTTATATTTTACAATTATATACTTGGAGGTTTTTATAACATTCTGCATGTGGAATTTATTAAATTATTAAACATATGTTTTCACAAACAAAATTAACCCACATACCAATGCAAAGAAGAACAAACAGAAAATAAAAGCAACACAAATAAAACCTGAAAACACACAGAGTTATGGGAAGCCCTTCAAAAAGCATCATAATATGAAAATTAAGATATTCTTTAAAAGTTCTAAATTTAAATGAAAATTTCTCTGTACTATAACAGGTCTTCATCAAAGTGAATGCTGAATTTTCCATCCCAATATTGTGCATTAAATTGTGCAGAAACATTGTTTTTGTAGAAGTGTAAGGGTCTTTTCTTATCATGAAAAAAGTAACAATAAGGTGAAACAGTTCATTGTGGTGACACTGAGTTTTTATATGAAACACTGATGAGGGTAAAATAATGAAAAATCTGAATAAAATATTTTTTCTTCACAACTCCATGTATGCTCCACTATAAATGGATTTTAAGGGCAAAACCGTCTCAAAACTTACATATAACAATATCTCAGACATCAGGCAGTGTATTCAACTGTTGCATGTAATAAGTTTGTTTAAGGGAGCTTATAGAAACAGACATCTGGTTCCTATCAGCACCACTGTGAACAATTCTGACTCGATAAGTTTCCCTAGAATGCAGCATTTCATACTAAACCACTCCGAGTGACTGTTTACGTCTTAAACATTTAATTATGCAGAAAATTTTAAAAAGTTGGTGGAATTCCCCTTTAATTCACTGCATAGATTAATACATGTGTGTCATGTGCTGGAACATTATTTTTAGGGTCACATTCCTAATTGAGAATCTAATACACGCTGCGGCGTTTACAGAGCAGACCAGCAGTCAGAGTGGAGTGTGTGTGTGAGGAATCTGTGCTCGGGGCGTGTGTGTGTGTGTGTGTGTGTGTGTGTGTGTGTGTGTGTGTGTGTGTGAGAGAGAGAGAGAGAGAGAGAGAGAGAGAGTGAGTGAGTGAGTGTGTGTTGTGTGTATGTGAGAGTGTGTATGAGGTGTCCTGGTTGACTCTGTGCGGTCATCCACTTTATTTCCAGACCTACATGTCAGCACGGCCAAACATCCACTCAGAATACCAACGTTTCAGCAAGGAACCCACTCACACTGAGCAGATTACAGATTAAACAGCCTATAGTGTAAGCAAAAACTTCAAAAGGATATAGGATATTTGCAGATATAGGCTATGCAAACAAAAAAAACTTCTGAATATACCTGTGTGTGTAAAATCAAGTACAGACCTGTGCAATTTTCACAAACACTGCCAGTAGAATGGGTTACAAGAGCTCAGTCATTTTCAGCGTGGCACTGTCATAGGATGGCACTTTGTCAGTCTGTAAAAACTTCTGGCCGGCTAGATCAGCCCCAAATGTAAGTGTTATTAACTGAAAAAGAAGAATCTAAGAGCAACAGCTCAGCTATGAAGCGGTAGACCACGTAAAGTATTGCCTATCCTTAATTGTGTCACCTACTACAGCCCTCAAACTGCCCCTGGAAGCACTTGCAACTGTTGCGCCCGGAGCTTCATTAAATGGATTTTAGAGGTGGAGCAGTTGTACATAAGCCCAAGATCAACACAGTTTTACAGAAACAAAGTGGGGCAACTCCATATAAACTACAGGAAAACATCATTGCATCATCACAATATCTAATTTTTTTCTTTTGTTAATTGGTTGTGTAAGAAAATAAACTAACAAATATCTGGATATTCTGTTTCGTGATTCTGTATCGATTCTCAAAAACACAGCATCAATTCTCAAAAACACAGTAATGATACACAGATTCCTGCCAGACCTCTGACCACTAGATGTCAGTGTTGTAATCCATTTTCAGCTCCACACCAACATTAACAAGCAGCACAAGGGTGCAATGCTACTGTAAGCATGGGCAAACTTGTTCATATAGTGGTGTGTTTAAATAGAAAGATCTACAAAATCTCAATATATCACTTTGTTTGCAATATCGCAAAATATTGAATCGTGACCCCTGTATCACGGTACGTATTGTATTGTATTGCTAGATTCTTGCCAATACACAGCCCTACTGTCAATACGGTCAATACACAGAGGCAGAGTATGCAACAACAGCAAATAACGATGACGCTGGCTTCCTATTTGCCAGCTTCTTGTTTATATTGCTTGTTTTGTTAGTTTTTGCCACCAATCAAGCAAAAGTTAGTTTCTTGTTTAAATTTCCTGTTCCACCTTAAATGGTGCAAGGGTAACAGATACATTTAAAAAGGAACTGATTGCAAAGACAATGTTAAATCAACTAAAAAGCAACAGCCACACTCCAATTCAGAGCCAACTGAGAAAACAGCACAATCCATTACTTAATTCATACACAAAGACCATATAAAGCTATCGAACATGAAGGCTTTTACATGCTCAAGACACTAGAATCCAGGATGTTACTATGTTTCTTCACCAAAACGTCTGCACTCAAGTTCTACAGAGAAGCTTAAAGTTCAGGGATGTTTAAGTACAACAGACAGGAGTGCATTAACTTGAGATGTGTGAACGTCAAGGGCAGCAGATTCCTATGCGGCTACAACAACGCATCATCGCACACTGGCAACTGCTGTCTCACGTTCACTAAACTAAAGCAGTACACAACAATGTAGAGTAAGGGCCCTTTAATACCTCTGTAATATCACAACATGGGTGTTAATATGTTGTGGTTTTTTTCCAAATAACTCCACAAATGAGTGATTAACACTGACACATGTTCAAAGGACAGGGTTTAATGGAACACTAGGGTTTATATAAAACCACTCCGTGATTTTCTCAGAAGTTACAGTCGTGTTGCACTATTTAAATGTAATGACATAATTCAGTGTCAAAAATGTACAGTTATATGTGGTTTCTGTTGTGTATGGCCAGACTCAAGTCTACACTTAAAACTTTTTAGTTAGTTTCAATGTTTTAAAAAAATATGAAAATAATTAAATATATCTAATAAATTATAAATTATCTTATTCACTTAAACACAAACATGTTATGAATTTAAAGATAAACAAACTAAATTATGAAACTATTAAATAAAAGATTCTATGAAACAAAAAAATTGTTGCACACGCATACACACATACATGCATACACACATACATACTTGTGTAATTTCCAAAATGAAACCATTTCAAGGCAAAAAAAAATATATAACACTAATACTAACAACAACAACAACCACAACAACAACAAAAGTACTTAGGTGCACCCCGCTTAACTTTTTAATATTTGAAAATATGTAGAAGATCAGCAGGACCAGCTAAATTTTACCAAGTCTTTCAGCTCTGAGCTGTAAAAGCGGAAGTGATAAGCTGTCTGCAGGGAAGGAAGAGTTCATAGCTCCAGCTGCTTCACACAGTGTGTTGCACCATTTCCCTTTTTAGACCTTCACTGAGCTGCCTCACGCCTGCGTGTGCAGTATTTACGCTGCTGCTGTTGGTGGAATACAGCAGAAATTCACTGTAGGTTGAGTTTAGCGCCAGGAGAACTACTATTATACAACAAATGTGTATACTGTCAAATATGATCTATATTAATCAATTATAGATCATATCAATTACAGATCATAATTATTACAGATATTAACTAGTTCAGATCATTAGTTTTTACTAATGATCTTAAAATGTATTATAGCTCACAACTACAGACCATTATTGTTACAGATTATAGCTTTTACAGACTTATTTACAAATTATAATTATTACAGCTATTACACAAAACAACCATTAGAGATCACAATAATTACAGACAATACCTATTACAGGTACTAAAGATTATAGATAATCCTTACTACATCATTTTTTATTTAATTCCATTTGATTTTTTTTAATCCATTTGAGGACAAATGTTAAGGACAAAACGAATATCCCCAAATATCTCACTATTTTACCATCCTCAACATATTCAAATTCTGAAGACATATAGGAAATAAAATAGTGTAAAATATGATTGTGCTGTAAACATGGTGACCCCTGGTTCCCATAGCAACCAATGTAAAAAAAAAAAAAAATCTCTAAATTCTCTTTTTACTCGCATTTGAAACAGGTGAAGAAAAAAGTGACACATTGTGACTTCTCAACTGGGTGTGGCTTCTGTAATTTCTGTCACGTTCCAATGAAAACGTGTCAAGCCAGCATTAACAGACACGACTCAAAGTAACAATTAGTAAATTACACGCGTCGTTCTGTCAGAACAATGCAGTCAGGAGGGAGGTGACACAATCAGCGTTTCACAACAAAACAGACACTTCAAACTTGAATGAGATTGTTGGACTGTTCAGGTGACATGTGAAAAGAAACGATACAAATACAATAGAGGAACTCGTCTGACCTGTAATAACACATTACAAAGTCACATTCACGAGCTGCACAGTAAGAGCTCTATTTACTATTCGCCAGCTTCTCCCTCATGTTTAAGAACATATCGCAGAGCTAACACTGACGACAAGTAATCACTTGTGACAAGTGATTAAAAAAAAGAACCAAATCAGCATGATTTTTAATAGTCCACAAATTCAATGAAATAGAAATTCAGCAACACACAGAAGAACACATCTGACATGAATCAAAAATAGTCAGGGGAAATCCATAGGGCTTCATTTTGGGTGAGTAGTAGAGGCTGACTCTTGAGCTAATGAACTGCACAGTGGGCTGAGAGATTCAAGAAGTATTGAGCCTTTCAACAAATAAATAAATGTATCACTGCAATGTATCACAAATGTGGTCAGCACTTCAAGTATTAAGCAATTTAGTTTTTGTTTTATGTTTTTTTATGGTTTGTACATTTTTTTGTATGTAGGTGTATCCATTATTATTATTAGGTTGTTTTCACTTATGTCATTTCGACAATTATCCAAATACAGATGGAAGCAATACAAGCAAAACAGAATAGATGAGGCAGAGGCGAGGAGCCTGTGCTGCAGTAGTTTAGACAATGTCACAAGAGAAAAATGCAAACAAGAAATCACATCATATGTTTGACGTGATACTGATGTTATGAAGAGTGATATTTAACTGAACTGTTAAGATTAGCTGCTATTAAGGCAGCAGATATAAGAAGTACCTTCTTGTCCAGACGCTGTTCTAGTTAAGAAAACAAATGAAAACATACAAAAACACTGAGGTATAATGTTATTGTTAGCGGTTAGGTCAACCTTGATACCAAGCTGCCCACAACGTCTTGTCGTTCGGTTTTCTTGTACTCTCCTGTAGATTAACCAGCAACAAACATACAGTTATGCCGCCACTCGCCATAAATGTTACAGTTGTTTACTCACCGTAAGGTTAGGTATTAAATTCATCACTAGAGATTAACTGTACAAAATACAATACTTGCTCTTACCGACCAAATGAAGCTAAAAACATGAAGCTGAAATAGCACAGCAGACAGCCAACATTATGGCAGCTGCACCAGTGTTTAAAGTTGAACAGGGAAACACAGTGAATAAAAGCTTTGTGCTGTGAGCGAGTAATATATTGTGAAGAGTTTGTCTGTGGGTGCTGAGACTGTGCAGTGATAAGAAAAACATTACCTTCAAACTAGAAATGCAAAACACAAACAAAAAGCTCTTTCAGGCTCTCCTCCTGACTACAGATAAAGGCTCACAAGCCATTTTCACCCTTGTGTTTTGGTCAATTTCTTGCATTTTTCCACTTGTGAACAACTACTTTGGTACTTGATAGAAGCTCCTCGTAGTTTCTCAGTTAAACTGATTTTAAGTGACTGTAAACAATGTCAAACACAGACATTGCGAGAGAGTGTAATGGAATATGTGGAATATGTGGGAAATCACTTTCAGCCCTCCAGCTGCAGCGCTAAAAACTACAGAAGCAAACACGTCAGATGACAAACAGGTCTTGGCTGATCAACTAGCTTTGAAAAGACTTTGAAATTTGAATAAAATAAAAGGAACATGTAAACAACGACAAACCCTGAAAAAAAGCAGGATTTTTGTTTTTTTGTTTGTTTTTGTATGTGAGACAGATTTGACTTTGCTGCTGGAAGCGGTTCAGTATGTGCTGCAGAGGAAGTTGGACCGGGCGCACGTTTCTAAAACTGACAAGGCCGACGGCAAGGCCCTAAAATAGTCTCCACTCTTCCCTTCAGCCGTTCGCTCTCCAGCAGGAGAAACTCACAGCTGGCCAACTTTCGCAATTACACAACTTGTTTATGTTAAATCTGCCCACCACATCTCGAGCAAACTGGTTTTCATCATCATTACTCAACCTTGTGCCCTCTGATTTATTTTAGTAGCAATAATAAGCCTCACACTTAAAACAACAAACATACAGCACCTTGGTATTTGGATTCTATTTACTATACATACTTTGTGAACAAATTGGAACAGACAGAACGCACCAGCGAAATAGTGGTACCATGTTTAAAGTAGTGCTAGACGATATGGCCAAAGTTTATATTGCGATATATTCCTTAATTTCATTCGATACGATATAATTATATAATATATATACACACACACACACACACACACACACACACACACACACACACTGTATTCATAATATAAAAAACAAATGTACAGAATAATGAATAATTACTAACTAATTAATTTAATTTTACTATAATTGCAGCAGTAAAAATATTACAACAAAATGTCTGAAAATGTACTGATATGCTGCTCACTAGATAATGTTATAAAACTTTACAAAAAGTTATAAAACTCTACAAAAGTCAAACATTTGTAGGCTAAAGTGTAGATGCTTACAAGAAATATAGCTTGTATAAAACCACAAGCGTTAATCAACTCTGCCCTTCAACCCCTGGAAATGCAAGCTTGTGATATAATTGGATAACACAAGGAGCACCTTTGTTAACATGCAGCCAGCTGAAGAGGGGAAGTGCGTTCAGGTCGGTCGATGCGACGGAGCAGTGCAAATGCAGCGTTAGCGTTTTTCTGACGTAGCCATCAATGCATGCAGATCTGTACATTCAGGACCTTCAGTCAGAAACATAATGCCGCTCATTTATACTCAATGTTAAATACGGATACGTGTGGAGCTTTCTGTCCACACTCTGTGTTTATTTTGCACGTTTTCGCAAAGCTTACTGATACGGATGGGATGGAGCAATACCACAGCAGACTGTGGGGCAGTGCAAGACGCCACCACTACCATACGAACACAGCGAAGAAGAAACGGCGGGACTTTGGTTGTGTGAGGTGGGTAGAAATTTTAACCATGATGTAACTTTGTTGTGGCACAGAGACAGTTGTTTTTCTTCGTTTTCAAAGTAAATACAGAACTACGAGCTCATCCACCGCCGCCATGTTTGATTTACTCCGAACTGCCGTCTACTGGAAGTGTTGCTTAGCAACCATGTCAACAGAGCTGACACAGAGAATGTATGTGGTAGTAACGGTTATACCACTTAAAACACACACAGACATTTTTGCACATAGAGGGAGTATAAATGACCCTTAAATCAGCCTTAAGTTTATTTAACTCCGCCTTGCTAACATAGCGGTGAAACATACTATACATTTATGTACTGCTGCCACCGTCAGGTGAAAGTAACAATTGCAACGTACCGCCGGGTCATTAAGGGTGATTCAGCGGCTAACCTGCCGTAAAATAATACATATCGAAATACCGCACAAATGATATCACCATTGTTGAAACATATTACGGTAAATACTGTTATCAAATTATTGTCCAGGCCTAGTTTAAAGGGCCTGTATCATTACCACTTTTTTGTATTTTAAATAAGTACCTCTGAATGCCAAGACCATACAGTTCATCTAGGTAAACAAAGTCTGCGTGCACACAGCAAGGCCCAAATCTGATCTTTTTTGTCACGCGACATGTGTTACCGGTGTTCGGGACACTTTCACATGTGGTATAGAAATCTGATACACATCCAAAAAAAAAGCCAGATCAGTAGTGATGTGGCTTTTACGTCAATCCAGCTGATCATAATTTTGCACTGCAGTGATCTAATTAACAGTAGGACTAAAGGATCTGTACAAAGAATGAAAGCAACTCTCAACCGTTCTGTGTTCAAACAGACTTTTTACAGCGAGCTAGAACACGTTCTCCGTGTTAACCCCAGCTGTCCATCATTGGCACTTCATGATCGCTCCTGTGATGACGAGAAGATGAAACTGAAACCAGGAGTGAACCTGTGCCCATCGGCAGTCATTATTTACCGCTAGATGAGCGTGCCCTGCTTCGGCACATGGGAGTCAGTTTAGGAGCTGATCTGTTCAGACTAATGACCAAAAAAAATGTATTATGTTCCTTTTTTTTCTTTTTTTCCATTAAACACTGAAAGATACTTATTTTGGTCAGTTTCACCTCAGCAGAGCCCCTCTGGTCCAACTCTGCTATAGGCCCGAATGGCATGTCATTGTACTTTGGTACCGCCCCCTGATGGCCACTTGTGCCTGGCTCATAAATACAGGTGTATTTAGGTGCGGTTCTGTGGCGGTTTTTATTAGTATAGCAGCATTGCATTTTGGTTGTTGTTTAGTGTTCTAGTTATTATTTTTTGTTTTTAGTTACTGTGTTTGTAGATAATGTAGAGTTTAGCCTTTAAAGCAGGCTTTTAGTCTTAGCTAGTTAAAAGTTAGTCAGATAGCTACATTACTAAGTCTTTCAAAATTAGGTTTTCACATTGCTTAGTATTTTTGAACCAATGGCCTGCCATTGATTACCCATGATAGGTCTGCAACGAGTACCAATTAGCTTCCCCAATTTGACAGAAGTGAAAAAGGGAATCTGTTTAAATGACACCTTTGCCTGAATCCTGTTGCCATACTGTCCACTGCAGATCACCTAACATACCTGGCTACAGTAAGTCTAGGTTATCTTTTACTACAGTACATTTTGTAAATGACAAAAAAGTGGATAGATCACTACCACACCAGGTTGTGGTATGCGAAGATATACGTAACTGAGCACTTCAATCTAAACTGAGTGTGAGATAAAACGTTATAATTCCACATTCATTTGAAAACGCTCAGCGTATAATTAGACGACATGACGGCCGATTTAGTGAGGGTACTTCTCCATATAGCTGCTGGTAAGTACCATGGACAGCATGTAGAACGTTAGAATTTAGAGCCACTGCAGGATTTGGACAACAGGTGAGGCAGTCTACGATCCCAAACTGATCGCCTGATCTGTGAATAACCTGTACGGTGTGATACAGTCTTGTCATATGTTGTGCTTGCCGTACATTAACCAGATTGCTACAGCAAATGCTCTCAACAGGTGAGAGATTTGTACAGTGTCCCTGTCTAGTTAGACACTGTAGAAAGACCATTTGTAGCGTAACATCAAAAAGGAAGCTTAATGAAATTCCACTTTATAGAAACCCACTTTATTTGTATAAAAAACGATAAATCTGAGAAATCAGGACTCAGATTTTACCAAATGTGCTTCTTGCCAAACAGATCTGTAAAAACTAAAGATTAAAGGTTTTTGCGACTTTCCTACTATTCTGCCACATCTTCCACGTTTCTAACTCTTCTGTGGCTTAAGCCAATAGATCAAATTGGCAGGGATTATAATATCCTGCCTGGTTAAAAACACCTTCTCCTGCTGATGACAGAGACAGTGGTGGAGAAAAAAAAAAGTTATAAAGCTATAAAAACACAGCAGCCCTGTCCGCCTGGGTTCCCTCTCAGACCCTCTTCCTAACCTGCAGGTCAGCACAGTGCTCCTTCCTAAGTGCCCCCCCTATTTATTTATTTTTTTAGCAATTTTCTGGGTTTTTTTGTTTTTAGTTGAACTAGGAGGAGTTGCTGAATCTAAGGGGCGCAGTTACTCTAAAACCTTGCTGCTCTACCTAGCCACACCTGTTTACGCTGACATAGGGAGTGTTTTTAGCTTTGATCATGTTTCAAATAATGAGCCAAAAACTGAAAAAAGGAGACAATGTTTTTATGTTCAATTATGTTCTTAAAGCTCTAAATGGCCTTAAAGCACCTGTGTATCTTATGGAATTTATTGTTCCAGCATGTAAACTCAGAACCTAAAAAAATCTCTAGCAAGCACATGACTATCAAACACAGCTGTACACATATTTCTCATTAAATTGCAAAAAAAGTTAACTACAGAAAAAGTGTGTTTCGGTAGTGACCATCTTTAATGTTCCACACTGATTTTTAATTTCACTATTTCATTTATTTCAAAATAAAAGGATATAGCTGCTCACCCTGTGGCCTTAAGAAACAGGGAGGCAGTTTCTCCCCCTGCTCTAAAATACAAATAAATGTAGCTAAACATTTAGCTAGCTAAGACTCTACAATGCCTACAGGTGAGAAAAAAAAACACTGCCAATAAATCCTGAGGTTAGGATTTTAGAACAGACAACTCCCAACAGAAAGTACCTTATCAAAATATTGTAAATATTAAGCTTCTTCATTTTTAGGTTAAATAACAAAATCCTCACAAATATCTAACCTCTAAACAACAGGGTTTTATTAAGCTTATTACTGTGCAAATGCAGTTTGAACTAATTTGGTAGAATAATCCACATATATATGATTTTAAATTAGAGTTTAAAATATTTTTTACATATATTTTTCCTCTTATGATTACTAAAAAATGACCACAACACCAAAAAATTAAACTGTAATTTTATCATTTACTATTAAATTTAATCTGTAAGGCACTCTGAGCTGCCACTGGTAAGAAGGCTGCTCTACATTAGGTTATTATTATTATACTTATGTACTACCGTGCTACAGCAGCTCTTCTTTTTTTTTGTGCTGCTACTTTTACACTTTCACTCAGGTCACTGTGGAAAGGTGCTTTACTTTGAGTTCTTATTTCACAGCAGAATCGACTCTTTAACTGGAATTCAGACTTCGGGACACTCTACTATAGTTCATAAACAAACACAAGATTACAGAGTAAACCACAGCAATCCTGAAAACTAACTCTTCACATGACTGAACTGTATAATAAACTCATTCGGCCTGTATCTAACAACAAGTCAACAGAGCGTAGTAACCATTTTAGCACTTGATGTGGTTTTTGAGGTCTTCAGAGTTTCACCAACAGTTAAACTGCGCATGTCTTTACTTATTTACAAAACAACAAGCTGTGAAACTGTAAATCAGCAGCAACGAGAATCAAACCAACTAGACATTCAGCAACACCGGCAGCTTCTCACCAATTTCTTTTGCACAAATGAACAAAGACAACTTAAATTATTAAACTGATATTGTACAGAAGCATGTACATGAATATTTAACATATGGAATAAAAGCTAATATGATTATACAATAATACTTGTTGGCATATCTGTTTCTCACTACCAATATTTAGCATTAATTTGCTCTTTTTGGGTTCCTGTTGATTCCCTTAATTTTAAGATTATCATTGCAGAGGAAGAGAATGATAAAGATAGGGATAGGGATAGGGACAGGAATCATTAAAATTGTAGTGATACCAATATCAATACAGATACTCCTACAAATACTGCTCTCTTAAATTGGTGCAAATCATTGACACAACATGAAAACACAACAAAAAAGATAAAATCTAAAAACATTTATTAAATGAAAAGATGTGGAACAAGCTGTGGTAATTTCCCCACAGTCATATTACAAATAAGATAGCCGTCAAAAACCTCTGTCCGGAGGCAAATCGCTGACCACTCAGTGCTCGCTCAGTCGTGTAGTGTGAACTGTTAAAAGACGTTTACCGAGCCGTCGCCCGGCAAACATCCAGCATGTTGAATATCTAGGCCAGTTGGAGACTGTGAGTCAACAGCAACGTCTAGCTACAGCTAGATGGGATCGCATAGAGAGAGAGAACCGCGTCACTGTTCAGGTACGTTTTCATTGATAAAATATTCACCTCCAACTCAGTCCCTGCTGCCCCTGTGCTTTTTTCCTTTTTCTAACTATTTTCTTCTTCCTTGCAAATCAGCACACTGACAACTTGTATCGCTTGTTTATTGACGTCCGTTTTGAAAAATAACATATGTTCGACACATTTGTTTAGTTTTTGTGTGTTCTCGTGACAAATACGTGTTTTTGGACAGCAGCCAGATGAGTCGTCGGTTCCCCCAGGGTGAAAGTCGTGTAACTGGTGACCCAAAGTCGCTGATCATTCATGTAGTGTGAACAGCACAAAAACCTGACTCAAAAAGTTGTGTAGACTGAACCAGACAATAAAACAACAAAACATTAGTTAGCCCGGGTCATCAGGACAGCCTGAAAAGTCAGACTCAGGCTATCTACTCTAGGCACCAAATTTAATTTCAGTTTAGACTCACAAACCACATCCACCCCCCCCCCACCATTTTCTTTGTGCCATTTATCTTTATCTGTCATTGCCTTAAATCATTTTAAAATAATGTCAACCATCTCTTCTTTTACTGGTTAAAAACTTTATGAACTGTCTAGCAAACACACTGTGTTGCCAGTTGTATAACAAGTTCTAGAAAGCTCTATAAATACAATTACTACGATTATTATTAGGGATGAAGCAATACATTTTTTGTAAAATCAGGTATGAGAAATTTTTATAGTAATTACTGAAATGTTTACGTGGGGATTTCTAGATTTGTTTAGACCACACCTTTGTGATAAAGACCCCGAATACAGGTGGGATGATACAATTTTCCTGAGGGAAGGGAAAAATATTTTTAGGTTCAGTTATGGACCAACAGTAGAGCATAAATTTGATCACAAGCTGGGGTTTAAAGTCCATCCTAACTCCGTAACATCTTCATGTTTAGAGAAGTTAGTTTAAAACTAGCAAGGTACAAATTTAGGTTGCACTACAGACACTTACAGTACGTCTTAATTAGTAGTGCGCAATACACAGAACAGTCAATGTAATAACAAGCGCTGCACAGAACACAAAACTGCAAATAATGAGTGCTACAATGTTTATATTGGACAGGTGAGTTTCTGCTGGTTATTTGAGATTACAGTGAAAAATGACAATCAGTACTGTAAAGCACCGCTTAACAACAACTACAGCAAAATTCAAACCAAAAATGTAAAACGATAATCGGCTGGTTTTGTTTTTACCAGAAGTTTCAGCTGCTTAAAATCGGCATCGGCCACAACCACATCGGTTAGGCCCCAGTGTACACATGCACTGGACCTCAGTCAAAGTTGACAACCACCTTACAAAAGCAGCTGCCCCCCCCCACTGTTGTTTTGGTGGGTTCAGCAGCAGCAGCTCTAGGTCACATCTATGCTGGTCTGTACCGTGTTTCAAGGTTAACAACAAACACACAGGCACTCAAGAGTGAACCGAAGACACGGAGGCGTTCGCAGTGTCAGCCGAGGCCAAGTGTGTCAAAATCACAGCTGCATTTGTTCTATCCATCTACTTCTAGGCCGCGAAGAGCGCTGCTAAATCACAATAACACACCTTTCTAACTCGTCTCCGGCCATCAGAGGCCCGGCTTCTCCCTGTCCAGCTCGTGGGGTAAAACTCCAACTCTTTGTGTTCATGGAAAAACAAACATTCAGGGTGCAACACTGAAACGCATTCATTGCGTACGAGGACGACGGCAAACAGCCCAGCAGCTCCTGCTCTTCTTACCAATACCATTCATCATGTTAATGCTGATCACATCTGCTTTAACTAGAGCTTTCTGCAGATTGTACAATATTTTAGTCACTTTTCCATTCAAGTGGCTAGCTAGTTCATCAAAACCAAGTATCTGGTGAGCACAGCTTCACTTCAGTACAGCGCTCATGATCTGATAGTGATTATAAATCCTTGGCATTCAAATCGTGGGGTGAGCTACATGAATTTTGAAACAGTGAACACTGGCACATTTGTTGGGTTGTTTTTTTTTTAAACCAATATATTTGCAAACGTGCACTGTTTGAAGGAGTTATAGAACAATAAAAGCAAAGCATATAAAATGAAAACAGACACATTTCCATTCAAAATGCATCTTCCAAGCACATATCTGCTCCTTTGCAGTTGTGATGTTTGTAGTTACTGAACAAACATTAAAAATACAGGGCATGTACTTGAATGGTTCTATTAGGCATCAATAGGGTTCTTCTGTCGAAACAAGCATGACATGCTGACAATAACAGAACACTTTCTGAAGCTATATATAAACTAGAATTGGACAGTATGTCAAAACATCATATTTTCACAATACACATCACAATAATTATTGTTCTTATTTTTCTCCAGACATCTGTTCAGCTAAACATCGTCAAAAAACTGTGAACAATCATTTTAATCCATTTTTCCACATAATGGGCTGCACAAAATCCAGTTAATCATATATGATTTGGCTCTCTTTATAATAGGCAGTTGCTCTGTGTTCTCTTAAGTACTGAAAACGCAAATGACATGTTCAGAAAATCATATTGTTGCTGTCCAAAGAAAAACTTGAATCTCTAAAATGTTAACGTTACAGGAAAGGCCAAAACCCTTTAATGCAAGTCAATGGAACCAGAATGTTTTCTGAGTTATTTTGGAGCATTTCTGTTGGTCCAATCACCATGAAATTTTGTACAATAGGTAAATAACAACTGCTGTGTTCAAATGACGTAGAAAAACAAAAACAATAACAATGGAGATGCAAGTTTTTCTTTGGGCAGCGACTATATAGTTTTGAACTGTAACGTTATTAATCACAATTATGATAAACTGTCATATTGCTCAGCACAAGCAAAACCATTTTCAAAAAGGTTCTATACAGAACCATTATATATATATATATAAAGGACCATTTCACCTCGCACACAACCATTTAGGCATCCAATGATTGTATACAGATCTTGGTCATATACAGATATCAATGGTTTACAGAACCCCTGAACTACCTTCTAACATGCGTGGCTTTGTAGTAGAGCTTCTATCTATACAGTTATTGACGTTAAAAGAAAGTTAAAGCAGCAATATTAGTCCACAGAAAATGAACCAGTTTCTGTAAGAGATGTTAAGTGCAAGCTGAATCGACTTACTTTCTCCGTTGGTTTGTTGGCAGTTCCACACAGCGCAGAGCGTCAGAACCAAACCAGCCAAAGTCCGCAGCTGCATCCTGAACAAAACCGCGTTAAACACTTTCACTCCTGCTAACGGAAAAAAGGGAATCCCCTCCAAAATACGTGTCGTTTGATTCACAAAACAGTTTATTAGAGCAATATTAGTATCTAAACTTACAAAAAAATCTCGTCGCCCCCCAGAAAATGGGCGGAGATGAAAGTTCAACGTGTTCACTTAAACGTTACTTGCTTTAGCCTGCTAGCCGCTCGCTAAGCGCTTCTCGCAGCTTTGCTTTAGCTTAGCGAGCTCCTCATTCAGAGAAACTTAACCGTCGACACAAAGCAGCATGTGTGCAGACCACTTTACTTATCAACACTCTCTGAGTCCTCATTTTTTGACCACTTGTTCGACTACACTGGTTCTGGTACCTCCAATTTTAGCCTGGTTGGCCTTGGCTTAGCCTAGCGGAGCCTCTCGCAGAGGCCACAACACACCTAGCTTAGCTTAGCCTAAAGTGGTAAAATAAACCAACCAAGATTCGCAAACTCAGCTAACGTTCGCTCCCAACGGGTACTAAAACTACCTTTAAACTGTAGAAACGCGCAATCTGTGCAAATGCAAATGCACTCTAGCTCATTTGGTGCTAATAATAATTGATTTTGTTCTTTACTGGGTTAACGGTAGCCAGCTCAACTCACAGCAGCTGCTGTGAGAACAACTAAGTTACTAAGTTTATATCCTTCACCAGAGTCTAATCTTCCCCCGAAGTAACTCAAGCTTTAATTTTCGAAGTTTCTAATTGACCATACAGTGTCCCAGCTCGAATATTGTTCACTAAACGTGCCCAAAGCGGTGTTCTTTAGCTTAACTCGTTCCGCCTTTTCGTGTTAAATATCCCAGATCTCATCTTCACCACCAGAAAGCATCGCAATCCTAATATTGCTGACAATAACGAGTCTCCGCCTTATTATTGCTGACACGAAACTATCTCTAATATTCTTCAGCATAAGCCCGTAATCACCCTGCAGCCCGAGCCTCGAAACCCAGGACGACTGCTGGGCATGTACTGTTTGATCCACAGAAGCAGCAGCTATGACAGCAAACAGCTGAGATTTCAGGCTGACTTTTCCTCCAAAAAGAGTCTCTTTCTCGTCGTTGCTTCTCGTCTCTTCTTATCAAAACAAACGAAGAGCAAGTTATCTCCTCTCGGCTGATCCAGTACCAGGACCCAGTTATTCTCCTTCAGCGTTCAGTCCAAGCGAAACCAACGCAGTGAGGGGATTAAGAAATATAATATCGAAAACAAACAAAAAACTATAGGGTTTTCTCCACGTTAGAGGTAGCTGGTGGATTTGACATGTGTCCCTCTCTCTCTCTCTGTTGCTTACTTACTCACCCACTCACTCACGCACGCACGCACGCTCTCTCTCTCTCTCTCTCTCTCTCTCTCTCTCTCTCTCTCTCTCTCTCTCTCTCTCTCTCTCTCTCTCTCTCACACACACACACACACACACACACACACACACACACTCTCTCTCTCTCTCTCTCGCTCTCTCTCTATCCATGGATCTCCTTTCTTGTGTCTGCGCCAGTAAACACGCAGAGCAGCGAGCAAACCTGGACTGGAGTGACTCTGGAGTCTGGAGGCAGATCAATAACTGTTCAATAACTAATGAATGTTTGATTGTTGTGAGAAGTTGGACGAGCTTTACAGAAACCTATTTAATCTCACGCAGAACTCAGTTTATATAAGAATCCGTACATTTAGAGCGAGACTTCAGAGGAATGTAAAAAAGAGGTAGGCTACTGTTTGTTCTTAGTTCTTACTTAAGAGGAATTTAAAAAAAGGAGGCAGGCTAATGTTTGCACTTAGTTCTTACTTTAGAAGAATGTAAAAAAGGAGGCAGGCTAATGTTTGTACTTCGTTCTTACTTTAGAGGAATGTAAAAAAGGAGGCAGGCTAATGTTTGCACTTAGTTCTTATTTAAGAGGAATATAAAAAAAAGAGGCAGACTAATGTTTGCACTTAGTTCTTACTTTAGAGGAATGTAAAAAAAGAGGCAAGCTAATGTTTGCACTTAGTTTTTACTTTAGAGGAATGTAAAAAAAGAGGCAGGCTTATGTTTGTACTTAGTTATTACTTTAGAGGAATGTAAAAAAGGAGGCAGGCTAATGTTTGCACTTAGTTCTTACTTTAGAGGAATGTAAAAAAAGGCAGGCTTATGTTTGTACTTAGTTCTTACTTTAGAGGAATGTAAAAAAGGAGGCAGGCTAATGTTTGTACTTATTTCTTACTTTAGAGGAATGTAAAAAAAGGAGGCAGGCTAATATTTGCACTTAGTTCTTACTTTAAAGG
Source organism: Megaleporinus macrocephalus (assembly GCA_021613375.1). Lineage (NCBI taxonomy): Eukaryota > Metazoa > Chordata > Actinopteri > Characiformes > Anostomidae > Megaleporinus > Megaleporinus macrocephalus. Next base: position 38,218,556 of record CM038708.1, read on the forward strand.
AATGTAAAAAAGGAGGCAGGCTAATGTTTGCACTTAGTTCTTACTTTAGAGGAATGTAAAAAAGAGGCAGGCTTAAGTTTGCACTTAGTTCTTACTTTAGAGAAATGTAAAAAAAGGAGGCAGGCTAATGTTTGCACTTAGTTCTTACTTTAGAGGAATGTAAAAAAAGGAGGCAGGCTAATGTTTGCACTTAGCTCTTATTTAAGAGGAATATAAAAAAAAAAGAGGCAGACTAATGTTTGTACTTAGTTCTTACTTTAGACGAGCTTAAAAAAAGAAGCTGGCTAATGTTTGTACTTATTTCTTACTGTAAAAGAATGTAAAAAAGAGGCAGGGTAATGTTTGTACTTTGTTTTTACTTTAAAGGAATGTAAAAAAGGAGACAGGCTAATGTTTGCACTTAGTTCATACTTCAGAGGAATGTAAAAAAAGAGGCATACTTATGTTTGCACTTAGTTCTTACTTTAGACGAGCTTAAAAAAAGGCAGGCTAATGTTTGTACTTAGTTCTTACTGTAAAAGAATGTAAAAAAGAGGCAGGGTAATGTTTGTACTTTGTTTTTACTTTAAAGGAATGTAAAAAAGAGGCAGGCTATTTGTATTTACTTCTTACTTTAAAAGAATGTAAAAAAGAGGCAGGTTAATGTTTGCACTTAGAAGGACATAAAAAGAGGCAGGCTAAAGTTTGTATTTAGTTCTTACTGTAGTAGAACATAAAAAGAGGCAGGCTAATATTTGTACATATTTCTTACTTTAAAAGACAGTGTTAGACAAGCAGGCTAATGTTTGCACTTCTTACTTTAGAAGAACATAAAAAAGAAGCAGGCATATGTTTGTATGTAATTCTTATTTTAGAATAAAAGGCAGGTTAATCTTTGTAATAAATTATTACTTTAGAAGATCATAAAAAGAGACAGGCTCATCTTTGCACCTCTTACTTTAGAAGAACATGAATATGGAATAGTGTTCAGAGATTGAATGTACATAAATGTAAATGGTAGGTTTAATGTGTGTATTCACTTCTTACTTCAGAAGCGCATGAAAAGAGGCAGGATAGTCTTTTTCTGGGGGTACTCTACAAAGCAGTGTTTTTCTGTTTTACACCCAAAGATGAAGACTACCCAGTAATGATGTCCCTCAGCTCGTCTCCTATTAGACAGGCCTGTAATAACCAATTGACACATTGCTGTTCATATGTAAAATGTTAAATGTCTTTGGTCCATATGTTCTCTGAAGGTGCTTGGAGTCAAAGTTAAATGCTTTTTTTTATTTAGTTATTTATTTATTCATTTAGTTTTTACAGTCTGATGGTAATAATTATGGAGTGATTTTAATCCACTTCAAATCTGCAGTGTGTGTTGTTTTTTCAGTGTGACAGAAAGAACTGTGGAGTGATTTTAATCCAGTAGGAATCTGCTGTGTGAATGTTCTAATTTTTGTGACTTTAGAAAAACAATAATTGCAGCTTAGTGTACATACTGGGGAGTGAAGGACATGTTTAATATGGTTCAATTCAACATCAGGTTTTTTCAGACACATGTAAGTCTTGTTTGGTCACTATATATAATACAATATTGGATGCAGCTTTAGAGTGTTTGACTAAAGAATCTGAAGGACTAAGGGGAGATAACTGTACGAAAACAAAGATATGAGCAGTGCTGCTTTGGCTGTGGGTGAGAAACAGGAACACAAAACAAAGCGATAAAAACATTCTGTTTCTGCCTCCATACATTCGGCCAGACTGAGACAGACAAAAACAGGGACTGTACAAGGCTGCTTCACTTACTCTATATACCAGCTACACATTCTGATTCTTTTCTATTCTTAAAGAGCCAGAAATTACCCAAACAGTTCCACAGCTGGCCTACAGCCATGAACTTTACTTTAGAGAGCATGTTAAACATACACTGTGCTTCAGAGGGTGTGCTGATGCAATGCAGCACTGACAATTGCAGTAAAAATTGCACTCTCCCAAATGACAATGTACTTTTGTGTTGGACAGAGTTTAAAGTAAAAAATCTTGGTAAAAATGGTAAAAATGGTAAAAATCCTGTTCAACCTGATGAGAAACTGTAAAACCATAGGCTAAAGGTTATTTAACAGAGTAAAATGTTCTGTACTCTTTGAGATGTTTTAGTGATTTAGTCAGTGGCTGAATGTGAATGATGTGGTTTATTCCTGATGATCATTAGCATAGGCACAAAAACATCCCTACACACACACACACACACACACACTTGTGTTCACTTCTGGCCTGCTACCTGTTTACATCCTCCGTTCCAAGAAATGGCACATTTATGTGGGAACACAAGTAGCCCTAAAGCTCTCCAAATGTCAAAAGGTACTAATGAGGGGAAAGGGACCCTCTCCGTCACCCTTCACCAGCACAGCTGAGGAAAACAGAGACATCCTGAGGCTCTTCTGAGTTGAATTAAAATAAATTGTGATCCAATGACTGCTTGAAATGTCGAACCAACCATTTCGGGTGGTATGCTCAAGGAAATGCAAACTGATTGTGTTAATTTATTACAAATGTAGTCAATCAAAGAAGACATCCTTCATGTCTGAAGTCTGCTCTGTTAGTTTTAGTACTGGAGCTTATAGGCTAATGCAGTTTACATGTAATGGAAACGTCTATTCACCAATGAGCCCCTTTGATGTGAACAGTGACATGAACAGTACAACAAATTCTGAAGAACATTAGTTAGCACTAAAGTTATTCATGAGCTGTGTCACCTGACCACATTCACACTTGGCGTTACCAAGCATCCTAGGTGGTCTGACATCAAGTGGTCTACGCTTAATGCAGGTGTGAAAAGTTTAGCACCACCAGTGAGTTTTGAACCACACAACATTTACATTATGTGATAATGAACCATTTTAATGTATCCTCAAAAGCAGCAAGGGACCGCCTTATACAGTGGCATTGTCACAGCAGAGAGAAAAGCAGCATAGCTTAATTTTCCACTGCCTCTAATTTACAGGTTGTGTGGTCTAAATATTTGTAACAAATTCATTTACTTGAACACAGACTTATTTTTGTTGAACGCATGATCATACCCTTCTTCCAGTCACAAAATCAGATCTCTGAAGACATATGGATATGCCATGAACATACATGTCTCACTGTCCCCTTATGCTCAGATCACACGAGAGGGATCGTTGCCAACACCAAGTGTGAAAAGGCCCAGAACTGTGGGAACCCAAGTCAAATAAGTGATATAAGTTGTTTATGTAGCCTCGTGTGATAGAGGAAGATCTAGCTAACAGTTGTTATTGGATAAGACTAAATTCACATTGCAAAGTTTGCATGACTAGCCCATTAGCTGACTGAGAATAACCTGGCCACAAGTATTCACTTTAATTATGTGGCCAGAGAGGTGGAGGGCAGCAGCCTCAGCAATATCAGTTTTATTTGCTCCGTTAACCTCTTTGCCATGTTTATTTTTGTTTGGCTAAGAGTTGCTCACTATAGAGGAGCTTATTGCGAAAATTTCACTGATGGAGAAACCCATGTTGGAAAACCAGTGACACAGCACACAGAGCGATCCAAAAAGAGATAGAGAGTGAGACAGAGAACACAGGGAGAGAATTTAATGTACATGTAAAAAAAAACAAAGTCCAGTAAAATAAAGCAATTAGTCATGAGAGTCTGTACATTACAATGATTTTATAATTATTATCAGGTATTATCGGGTTACAGTAAAAGATACTGTAGCCTAATCATACTGTAGCCTCAGCTCCATGTTAGTAAAGTTTTGGATATGGATTGAACATGTTGAGAGAGGACCTGGGAATGCGTTCCACTAAAGGAGAGGGTTTTTTTTTACATCAGATATGTGCAAGTGGGACAACTCTGTGAATTCGAACACAAAGCTCTAACTGGGCCAACTGTAGGGCAGTAAACTGTGGAACCCTGAAGAGTGAATCCAGTGTGATCCAGTCATTGTTCAGGAGCTTGTTTGCTGTATCTCATGCAAACGTGAGAGGAACTGAGCACTGTGTCTCTGTATCAGTGTAGCTGGAGGAAACCCCTCTGACAGCAAGGTCTCGCAGGCCCTGACTCCTTTTGTCAAACAGGTCATACGCCCAGCAGGGCTCAGAGGTCAACTTCACAGCCCTGGTCACCAGAAGATAAAGCGCTGGAGACTACGTGTGTAGCCTGGGAAAGCAGACAGAAGCACAGATTCACCCGCAGATCCCTGTAGGACTCACTATCTGCACTGTAAATATAATTCTATATGAAGAGGTCATCCTGCTGCGACTGATTTGGTCACCCATTTACGCACTATCCCCTCCAAAAACAGAGTTTTCCTGTTGCTGGGTCACAAATACAAGCTCAGGAGTTCCATACAGCGGCAGTTAATGAAAGTTGGCATTTATAAAAGTGTTATCATTCTTTTTAAGTGTTGTTTATTTTGCCATTTGTACAGGATTGATTGACATAAAGAAAGCTGCAGCACTCCTCATTGCTTACAAGCAGCTCAACAACGTTCTGCATACAGAGAGACAACAGCATCCTAGTTCATCTGATAACAGAGTTACTCGAAACAAAATGTATTTTGTTGATTTTAGTTTTACTGGCAGAGGGGCCACTAGGAGGCACTGCAGAAAGAGGCAACAATGCTGATGCTTGCCTGTCCTTGGCCTGACTCCTGATGACAAAAGACAAATCCCACACTGTTATTATCATTAAGACACATCCATGCCTGGCCCTGTCCAGACTGTGAAAATATGAACAGCAGAATTTTCTCTTTGTGAAGCAGTTGATAAATGATATTTTCCATTTTTTATCTTAGTATCACTACATCTACTGAGTGCTGATTTATCAGCATTACTGCTACTGAGTGCTAATTTAATAGCATTGCTTGTACTGGAAGCTGATTGTTTAGTATTACTGCTACTAAGTTCTAATTGGTTAGCATTACTGCTACTGAGTCCTTATTGGTTAGCATTACTGCTACTAAATTCTGATTTATTATTGTTACTTCTACAAATAGCTGTTCTACTTCTACAAATAGCTGTACTGAGTGCTGTTTTATTAGCATTGCTTCTACTAAGAGCTAATCAGTTAGCATTACTGCTACTGTAAGCTGATTGTTTAGCATTACTGCTACTGAGTCTTGATTGGTTAGCATTACTGCTACTGTATGTGCATTTTCCATCTATGTATCTTAGTATCACTACTGCTACTGAGTGCTGATTTATTAGCAATACTGCTACTCAGTGCTAATTTATCAGCATTACTGCTACTGGAAGCTGATTGTTTAACATTACTTCAACGGAGAGCTCTTTGGTTGAGACCTCTAATGTATGTGCATTTTCCATCTTTGTGTCTTAGTATAACTACTGCTACTGAGTGCTGGTTTATCAGCATTACTGCTAATGAGTGCTAAATTAATAGCATTACTTCTACTCAAAGCTGCTTGTTTAGCATTACTTATATTGAATCCTCATTGGTTAGCATTAGCGCTTATTTATTAGCATTACTGTTACTGAGAGCTGTTTGGTTAAAATTACTGCTACTGATCGGTTAGCATTACTGCCACTGAGCCCTGATTAGGAGTGCTGCTTGTTTGTTGAGATGATCAGCTCAAGCAATTTGCGGTCACTGACATCATGAACATACATAATGTTATTTTGAAGCAAAACTTAACTATAAAACAGATGAAAGAACAACTGAAATAGTTCAAAATTACTTAGAATGAAATCTTGTTTCATTAACCTCCACTAAAGGTTTATTCCTTTCCTGTAAGTTTTGTAGGTTTTGTGGAGACAAGGTTTTGCTACTACAAAATCCTATCCTACAAAATTTGAACTGCTGTTTAAAAGCGTTCAAAAATATTACAACAGTTTACATTCAAATATTCGATGCTGTTCAGAAACTAGAGCAATTACTGTATTCAAAGCACTGTATTCAGCACTGAACTCACTCAGGAGCGCCCTCTAGTGTGCGACAGACCAATAAGACTCTATGGAGTGGCAGTTCTATTTATTACACATTCTCTGCCTGTACTTACCTGCAGCAGCACATGGGTTGCGTCACTATCAGAGGGATGCAGTCTCATAAAGTTGGTTCCACGGCCTATGAGTCTTCATATAGCAAGAAACCAAGCTTGGCTTTCAGGGAATGTGTCTGAGGAGACTGAGATCCGTCCATCACTGTCTTTCATCACTTTCTGCTCTTTTGAAGCACAGATTATAGCCTAAGGCAAACATAGGAGATCCATCATAGACTGTGCATGTTAGGGAGTGAAAACCATCATTTTATCATCATTATTATAAGTCCACCTGAACTGCTACAGTGATATCTATCCTGTAAATGACTTAAGGTTCTCAGACATATGGAACCAATCATAATGGTACTTCAGTAAAAATGTCCCTGAAAAACATGGAGTTATAATTTGCCAGTAAGATGTTTGTTGCACATGTACTAGGACTGAATAAAATATATGCCATAAAAAATAAAATAAATAAATAAATTAATAAATAAATAAACAACAACAATAATAATAAGGTGGCTAAAACAGGTTGACAATGAACCATAAGAATAATACAAGGAAAACCAGAACCAACCAAAACTATCTAGAGAACAACATCCTTTGGGCCACTGATGACAACACAAATTGTGCAGCAATACATGAGCTGACTTTACATGTACAAGGTGAACCAACAAATAGACACAGTGTTTTAAAACTCTAGCAGCACTGCCGAGTACCAGCACAACTGCTTGTACCAGCACAACTCATCGTAACACACCACTGTCAAATGCTCCTATATGGTAAAAAATAAGTGGAGATGATAAAACGGACTTAGGGTGTAGGAACAAGGTGTTTCTACATGTGGTCAAAGGTATGTGGACACATCACCATCGCACTGATATTAGGTTAATGTTAAGGTTTATTTATTTATATAGTGACTTTTACAACAGATGTTGTCACAAAACAGCTTTAAGAAAAATCTGGGTTCAACCCCCTAATGAGCAAGCCAGGGGCAACAGTGTCAGGGAAAAACTTCCTCAGGTCAAGAGGAAGAAACCAAAGAGGAACCAGACTCAAAAAGGGGAACCCATCCTCCTCTTGTCAACACTGCATAGAAAATTAAGTACAAATATAATAAGAAGAACATTTACTACTTTTATGCATAAATTAATATAGAGACAAAAAGGAGAAGAAGTTAGAACTGATAAGAGCAGGACATGTCACTGATTAAGTAGGCAGATGGAATCTTTGGAGATGTCAGGTGTTTTCAACGCGGCACTGGACAACAAGAAGCTCCATGATAGGAAAACTGGTCCAGAATGCAGGTAAACAGGAGCACTTGGTTACAACAGACTGCCCAGTATTAGCTTATAGGTATTGATTATATACATCTGTTAGCAACAGGGACAACAACAGACATCATACATTGTATTTATAACCACTTCATGTAATAACTTTCTGTGAGGGGATTTTAGAGGTGGATGTCTGGTTTGTATGATCACCAATGACTTAATAAGTTTCTTTAGAATGGAGTGTTTCACACTAAACCTGAATTTAAATGATTGTTTTTATCTGTGTCTATCTCAATCACTTAGTTATGCAGAAAATCAACAGAATCCCCCTCCAAAAAAAGCTACTCATTCAAAGACAAACAATGTTTTTAAAACTATAAGTTACATTTGTAAGTTCTTTTTTCCTTTTAAAACCGTATTTTTTAAAAGGCATAGTCATCATGTAGAAAACAAAATACTTTAAATTACAAAAAGATGTTCCAGCCTTTGCAAACTGTAAACACAATTAAATCCACATTGGAGTCTATGCTGTGTGAAGCTCAGCTGTATGTAAACATATGGTCACTACTGCTATGGTCATTAGTATTACTGACACCAAGAACTGGAGATTACCCTCTTTATTTAATAGCCTTATGACCAGATAATTAATGATGATGAGGATAAGTGTTGAACCTTCAGACCAGCTGGCATATAGGATAATACATTAACACTTCCAAATCACAGTTACTGCAACTGATCGTAAAGTATGTTGTTATTGTATGACTTGTGGTGGATTTAAACTATTGGAAAGTGCAGATCTTAACTTTCAATAAAAGAGGAGATATTTCCTTCTTATATTTGATTTAGTTCTATATTTATTATTGATGCTATGTTGTTTTCTAACATTAAAATCTAAAATAAATCAAATGTTCAAAACTGTCCGAATACAGAACGTATAGGAAGAAGGCTTTCAGTTAATACTGTAACTAGAACACTGATATTTTAAGGCAAAATAAGTGTATTTTTTACTTCTATTCCATGTGTATCTGTTCACTCTATGGCATTCGGTATTAACTCTTTAAAATCCCAAACCAATTACATCAAAATCTAAAATAAATTAAATGCTCATAACTGTCCATACAGAATGTAACTCTTTATGGAGCTAACACAAATTATGTAAATGGATGTAAAAACATTTTGCAGTGTAGATTAGTTTGTATCAGAAAACATTTTTTTCTACAACACTGTGTAAACGGTTTGGGGTTGTCAAATCAGAATATAACATAAATACAAAAAATATTAATGCAGTAACAAGAGTCTCTTGTTTCTTGTAACCTCTCTAGAAGAACCTAGATCTGGTTTCACATAGATTTAATAAATCCCAATGGCAGCACTGGATCTAATATAATGTTGTGATTTGCCAATACTTATGTAGAGGTTTGATAACTGGTTAAATGAAAACGCTGACATACATAAAATCACTATTTATTGTATTACTATTATTGCATTTGCTGTATTAGTGTGTATAATCAAATAAACACTCACTGCCCAGATAAACAGCTTAACTGAATTTGAATGTTCAGTCTAATCTAAGCATACTTCCGAGGAGGACTGGCAGACTTAATGTAAGGCATTGCTGACCCCTGGTGGTCAATGAACGCCAGCTTCATTGTGAGCTTTTAAGTAAGCTGTCCACTTAAATAGGCTCAAAACTTAGCATTTTTAGAGTAATTTATAGAATCAGTCTCTGTGATGTTATGGCTGCTGCTTATGTACTTATTTAAAGTATAAGTATGTAAATATTTAAAGTTAATAGGAGTCCTGCAATGTCAGAAACCACATAATCACAAAAGTCTATTAGAGATTACTGAACAACTCCAAGCAAGTGAGTGATGATTTAGGGACTGATGCTAGTTGAAAAACAAACAAACTAACTAAAAAACTTGTCTTGTTTGGCTGAAAACTGAATATTGTTTGGGTTAAAAAAGAGAAAACTTTGATTACATTGTTTACCTTTGTTAAAAACTATTACTATTACCACCACTACTAACAAGAATAGGAAGAAAAAGGAAATGAAGAAAGAGAGGAAAAATCTTTATTTGTGGCATTTTTTAAGCATGCAGCTCAAACTGTTTCAAAAAGAAGAAAAAAATAAATAAAACTTATGCACCAAATTAAAAGCAGTAAAATATTGTACAATAATAAAAAACAGGAAAAAAGTTTGATTAGAATTAACAATAATAATACAATAATGGAAATAATAATATTTATATTTAGTAGAAATAAAAACAATTCTGGACAAAGATTAAAAGGCTTGATGGAAAAATACTTTCAGTTAATACAGTATCTAGAATCAATATTCATATCGAATCCCTTTTCAATCTGAGTTGAATCCTGAGCAGGTATTTCTAGACATTTACTGAATGTAAGCCAAATGATTCACTGAGATTTTTAATCCTCAGTGTAATAAACATGCAGATGAATTAATGTCTGTAGTCCAGCTTCTTTACAATAACCCTGTCTTACCCTTCTATAACAGTAAAAGGATCTTACTGTATGATCTAAAGATGAAGCTTTAACTGTAAGTGATGGTGCAGCCGGATGCTGCTTTAAGTAGAAGATACAGTTTAACCTATTAAATATCAGTCAAAGAAAGAAACAACTTCTAACAGCCTAAGAGCTCTAAGGTGGGCATGTTTCTCCTTCCGGTTTCTCCTGGAACTTCCGCTTCTTCCAGCAGCAAAACAGGCCAATCCCAGTAGCCACAATGAGTGAAATTAGCAGAGGCACACTAATGACCGCAGCCTGGCTGGAATTGGAGGAGTGAGCTGCTGATACAAGACATACACAGAAAATCCAGCTTACATTCAAACACATGAGCAAAAACAACAGCAAGAGATTCAAACATTATTAATCTTTAGTATTAGAACAGCTAAGTGAGAACAGCTAAGAAAGTCTTTTCTTTTTTCTTATTAACTTATCATTTAGAATTCAAAACCACCAAGCTACACACTTTAAAGGGGAATTTTCAAAAAATTCAGAATTGTCAAAAATGGTGATGATAGGAACCAGATGTTGTGTTAGTTTGGGAAAGAGGGAGACATGTAGAATGTTGTGAGGCAAATAAGTACCAAAAGAACACTTATTATTTCAGATTCACATTTAGACCCCTGGTTCCCATCACCACCACTGTAAAGAAATCAGAGTCTCTACAATCAACTAGGGCTGAAACGATTCCCCGAGAAACTCAAGCAACTCGATTACAAAAAATTATTGATGCAAATTCTTTGCATCGAAGACTTGTTTAATTCATACAACCATATCAAGCGCACTGTTTTGCACAGTGAGAGAGAAAATAAGGAGAGACGAACAGAAGAGATGGGCCAGAGAAAACCATACAAAGTGTCCAAAGTCTACTGTATGACCCAACTAGCCGAGGGAGCCGTTACTGAGCATGAACCTGGAGAAAGACATGGCTGAAGTTAGCTTCTTATGTGAAGCGGTCCACCTTAAATGATGCAGCAGTTACAGGCAGAACGGGAAATTCGAATAAGAAGCTAACTTCAGAAAGCAAGCAACTAAGCTTTCCCAGCAAACTGACACCTAGCCGAGCACGTGTTTCAGTGTACATGTCCAGTCCACAGAGCGGAGCGACACACAGTAACGATAACATTTAGCTTAAATCAGTGTGATGCCGAGTTTAGATTAAGGCTAGTGAAGCGTGTATGTTAGTTATGGTTATGTGTAATGGCTACTTAAGTAAGTCAGTGTGATGGCGAGTTATGTCCGCAAATGATCTAAGCTTTCTTTAAGAACATAACCACAGGAAATAAAAGCCTGAACCTCATTCACATTATCGTTTTGATCATAGTCACAAACAAACACACACAGTTTGTTTGCAGTAAGTGGGTCAGCAAGTGTAGGACAAGCTAATATAGTAATTATTAAATAGTAATCAATAATAGTAATTATTAAAATGTTTTCTTTAAATCTTTACAACATGCAACTGAAGCAATAAAATGTTAAAACACCCATCTAACTTGATCTTATATGTTTATTATTGTTCTTTAATAAAGCAAAAATATTTTATTTTACTCGATTAATTGTTGGAATAATCAATAGAATACTTGATTACTAAAATAATCGACAGCTGCAGCCCTACAATCAACCATTTCACACCAAACCAAAAATGACTACCACGTCAACCAATGAATTAGGAGGATTTTGGAAAAATCTGTGGAATTACCTTTAATTTATCAGTTGTTTTTGTAAATTAAGTTTTTATTGATTTTCACAGTTACATGAAACTGTGATATAAACATAGGATAAACAGACTTTCTACACAGAGGAAAAAAAACAAGGGGTCACAAGAAAATGTCTTTTTTTCTTAAAAAAAACTTCTTATAGAGATCTTCCCACTCACATGCATGTTCATGTTTTGCTAACATTTTTTCACAGGATATATTTTCAATTAGGCAGTTCACCCATACTCTAAATGTAGGGGTTTGTCTCTCCTTCCAACACATGAGAATCTGTCTTGTTGCTGTGACAATTCCTATAGTTATAAAACAAAACTCTGTTTTATTAATGTTGGGGATTTCAGTTTTGTCTCCAAGAAGACATAGTCTAGGTGACACTGGGATACTGTAACCCAAACAATTTCAAAGGAATTTTAGCTCCATCTTTCAGAAGGGCAGAATCCTTTTGCATCCCCAAAATGCGTGAAAATACGTAACACATTCTTGTTTACATTTCCAACACATATTATCTTTCAGCACACCCATTCTGTGAAGTCGTGTTGGGGTAAAACAATATCGATGTAGCACTTTATACTAAATTAGTTTTTCTCTTGCTTCTCTTATGTGTCAACCATTTTTAGTCAAAATACCATTCCATGTATCTTCATCAACAACACATTTAAGATCCCTTTACCATAATACCCTTAAGTTTTCACAACTCCTTTCACAGGCTCTAGAACACCTTCTATAGAATATAGATGCTTTCAGAAGAGGGCTTGACAGCTCACAATACTCTGTTATAGCGTTCGTACCTTGTTTGGGAACTAGCATTGTTTTTTAAGCAATTTCTCAAAAAATGTTTCCAAAAAAGCCCTTGCCTATCAAATTAAATTTTTACACCAGGTCACTGTAAGATAACAAGCCCTCCTCATTAAGTATGTTATTAAAATGATGTATTCCCTTATCAAACCACTGTCCCCAAAACACTGATTTCTTCCCCACCCTAACAATGGGATTATTCCATAAAGAGGAATAGCGCTGACACCAATGTGAAATTTAATATTTTTTATGAACTGCCGACCAGGTCTCTTTAGAGTGCAATACAATCGGGTTAATCATATCCCCACTCTTCCTGTTTCTGGAAATTGAGCACTTCTATTGGTTGGAAGCGAGAGGTAAGTTCTTTTTTAAATTTTTATCCAATCTAACAAGGAATCTGCATCAATCCAATGTTGGGCAAGTTTGGCCATTTCAAAAGAAATCTTAAAAAGTTCCATATCAGGTAGTGCCAGGCCACCTATATTCCTAGGGAGATGTAATTTACTTGTACTAATTCTGGGCTTTTTGCCATTCCTTAAGAAATCTTTAATTAGAGACTTATAATGTTTAAATATGTGTTGTGGCATATTTATAGGTATTATTTCAGAAATATAATTGAATTGTGGGCCCACAACCATTTTTATTATATTCACGTTCCCCCATAGGGATAAATTTAGTCTTTATTTTTTGTAGTAAGGGATCAAAATTTCTGAACATAATACTTTCAAGGTTTGAGCTTAGCCGTATACCTAAGTACTTCATTCCCCTCAGGAATCAATTTAAAGTTAAAGGCACTAACTGAACTATGAAAGCATGATTTAGATATGGGCGTGGCCTCTGAAATATGCCAATTGATTTTATATCCGGATATTTTGGAGTCTTGCATGAAGAAGTGTTTGCGATGAATCAGCAGGTTCTCTAACCATTAAAAATATATCATCTGCATACAAGAAAAGTTTTTGCTCCCTTCCACCTGCATGCACACCTTTGATTACTGGGTTCTCTCTGATCATTGCTGCAAGCGGTTCCAGTGCTAGTATAAATAGGAGTGGACTCAGAGAACACCCTTGCCGTGTAGATCTAGACAAGTTAAAAAAGGTGAAATCATCCCATTTGTTATTACTGCCGCTTTTGAACTTGTATATAGAATTTCAAACCATTTAATACATTTTCTCAGGGCTGCAAATAAATGCCTTTTCGGCATCGAGTGAGAATGCAGCAATAGGGTTTACATTTGGTTGATTCATCCAGATGAAATGAAATGAGATTAAATAACCTTTTCATATTGTCTGTTGAAGACCTGTTTTTAATAAATCCCATATGTATAATATGAGGTAACGTGTCTTCCAGTCTTGTAGCCAGTAGCTTAGTTAATATTTTTAAATCTACATTTAACAAACTAATTGGGCGGAAGTTTGCTGGATCTGTAATGTCTCTGTCTTTTTTGGGTATAAGAGATATTAGGGCCTCATTAAAAGTGTCAGGCAATGTGCCATGTTCCAAAATTTCTAAGTAGACCCTTGTTAATTTTGGGGCTAGTACATCAATATATTTTTTGTAATAGTCTATTGGAAAGCCATCAGAACCTGATGACTTTCCACGTTTCATGGACATAATAGTGGCTCTCACCTCCTCTTCCGTTACTAATGCCTCTAGTGGGCAAATTTATGTCCAGAACCTTTAGACGTCAGTTTTATACTATATTTGAAGTACAAAAGTTTAAAACAAACGTTTTAATGGCGGGCCCGTCTGGAGCTACTCTAGTGTGCTGCCATTACCACGTGACTCCTCTTAGCAGTTGTTTCTATGGAAAGTACTGATACAGACAGATGGAGTCTTACCCTCAACCTTCAGTCCAGCTGATGTTGGTGATGCGGTTTTAGCGGTAAAGAATTTATTCACAGTAGCAGGTTCTATAAAAGAAAACACAATAGCTCTGTCATGGCAGGGGAACGTGGAGCAGAAGAGGTGAAAGCAGGACAGATGGAAGGGCGGACACAAAGGCAAGCTTTTAACAAAACTTTAATAAAAAACAAAACAAAAACTAAACACGAAGTACATAAAGACTATGGGAAATACAAACACAACATGAAATAAACTGACAGACAAACTGGCAGAATACAAAGAATGAACAACAACCCAAGGAGCAAACGGAAGGTATACATAAACACAGGAAACACGGAACACCTGGGAATGCGAGGAGCCACAGACTGGTAACAAGTGACGGGCAAAGACAAGGAAGACACGTGACCAAAACATAAACAGAAGCACATGAACACGACGAGCGAAATATAAACAAAAGACACAGACAGACAAGAATAGGGCTGAGCGTGACAAGCTCACATCAGCTACTTTTTTAACATTACTGTGGTTAAAGTTTTACATACACTCATCACGATGTTGACATTTTTGACCGGGTTGAGGTCAGAATTTAGGATAGGCCGTTCCAAAAGCGAAATATTGGAAATAGCTTTGATGTGTGTTTGGGATCACTGTCCTGTTGGAACGGCAAACTGTCTAGCTGATGATTTGACGCAGTATTAAAAAATTGCCATTATTCGATCAACAATATACTAGTCCCACTGGCAGCAAACAGCCACAGAGCATGACGCTAGTACCAACCATGCACTGTGTTCTTGGGGCTGAATGCCTCACCTTCAAGCCTTGAAATGTAGCTCTGCTTATTGTGGCCAAACAACTCGATCTTTTTCTTTTCTGAGCACAAAACGTTCTTTCAAAAGGGTTTTCCAGCCTGGGGCACAGGGACAGGAACAGCCTGGGGCACAGGGTCAGGAACAGCCCGCCACATGGGAACGACCCAGGGTCTGGAACAGCACGGGGCGCAGGGACAGGAACAACCTGGGGCACAGGGACAGGAACAGCCTGGGGCACAGGGTCAGGAACAGCCCGCCACTTGGGAACGACCCAGGGTCTGGAACAGCCCAGGGCGCAGGGACAGGAACAACCTGGGGTGTAGGAACCGCGGCGATGTCTGCGGGAGCAGCAGAGTCTGTGGCGATGTCCTTGGCGGCAGGGCCTGCGACGACTAAACGTCCTGGCGAAACAGCGAACTGGCAAAATTTGCTGCGTCCTAAGGATGATTCATTTTGTCAGGTTGTGGGGGCTGCGTTGAGCAGACGAAGTAAGGTTGGATGCAAATGCAAGTTTGACCACTTTAATAACAAACTAAAAACTAAACACAAAGCATATAAAACAACCCGGAAACAGGGAGGGAACCAGGGAACACAGAAAATGAACCATAAGGCAGGGAGAAAACATAAGGAAATATAAGCACAGTCTTTCAAGAGGGAACGAGTAACACCTGGGAATAATAGGCAGGGCCACAGATGGGCCACAGGCAGACCCAACAACAAGCACATGACAAAAACATTAACACATGACTAGGACGAAGGAATGACAGGACATAAACAATGACATAGATGGACAGAGAACAAGGCAGGGTGTGACAACAAACAGCAAGTTTTAGAAAATTAACCATACTTAGGTACTTTGAGACATTATTATATTTAAAAAGATATTTTTTGGCATTAACAGTAAGTTTCACATATGTACATGTGTGTTAAGTTAACCCTTTTCAAGCTTTTCCTTGTGGTGACCCAGGATTATTTGCAGTTATCATCAAATATCTGACTACTCAGTACTTCATTAAGCTAAATCAAGACTGCTGGTGAAGGAATTGAATACAGTCATGTAATTCTTATTTACGTCTGTTCTGATGATATCTGGTGTTTTTATTGATGGAAATACGCTTATTGCTAAGATAAAGGTAGACTTTTGCACTGCAGTGAATATTATGTTGGAATATTAGTACAAAAAAGAACACTATTAAATCTCTTGCAAAAGAGATTGTCTCATAACTGTAAAATAGTTATCAGTGCTACTTCTATTTTAAAGGTTACTTGGCTTTTGAAATTTGAGATCCTTCCATCTTGGAAAACATCAGTAGGTGATGATTTTATTCAGCAGGTGAGCAGCAGTTCTTTCTGAGCTGAATCTTTCCGATTTGTTTTTGAGTTTTCTAGCATGATAACAGATTATCAAGGGACCACTTTTCCTTAACTGAAACAGAAGACTTCTAGTTCCATGGTTTTTGTTTTTAAAGGAGAGCAAATTTTCAAATTCTAAGAGAGACGGAAAGTCAGATTGCTCTGTTTATACAGTTATGTTCACAGTGTTCAGTGGTGTAATGTCGCTGTTACTCCGTAGGGCTAAATAATTTTTCCTCATAGCATTATTACCAGCAATGTGCTGATTTAGAATTTCTAAGACGATATTATTCATCAATGTTATTCATCGATGTTATTCATCAAAGTTACATTGAATCTAACAAATGCTGCAACTACTCCGGGTTCCATATAAAAACATATTTCATTGTGCTGTTGATTTATACTGACTCTTCTATGAGTAAAGGCAAGTGTGTCTGATATGGGTACCTGATATGGATACGTTTACCATATACCTTTGAACGCAGTGGTGGACTGAACGCGGGGTCGCTCTCTCTGGACAGGTACTTCCTCAGTGTCCAGAGATTTTGTGGACAGTGGGTCTGCTGGTGGTGATGTGGCCTTTACTGGACTGTTTTTATTCATAGTATCTTCTAGAAAATCATCCAAAATGTTACATTAGCGTTCTGTAAATTATTACTTTAACAGGGAGACAAGCATCAGCTCAAGCTAATGGAAGGACATGCTTACCAATATTTATATAAAAAAGAAAACATAAAAAAGTAAAAACATGCCATGAAACATTGTGGGTTTCTGACATCAATATTTGATCATCTGCTAAACAGAAATTCTCAAAGTGGGTCATTTTACTGTTTGGCCATAACTTTCCACAAGCAAGATTCACGATTCCTTTCACAAATCAGGTCCTTAGGCTCATGCATTTACTGAAAAACTTTAAAACGGTTGAGCGGCCACGAGCATTTACCGCATTGCCGCTGAGCAGTACAAATACAATTTAGCAGTATGACTGTTCACTGTTTGCTCTGATGAAAAATAATCCAATTCATGTTCACTTATAGAACCTTCTAGACAAAAACACTGTTTCACACTGGCTTTCTTTACATTATTATTATTATTATTATGTAGTTTCCGACTCGTGGATAGTGCTTCTCCAGAATATTCTGTATGTGTCTTCTTATCGGCTGGTTTAAGATTCCTCTCCATCCTTTTCCTGTTTAACTTCCAACTCTTAGGCATAATTGTTTGTTTTAATAAACAAATTCTTCTTAGAATCTGCACAAAATAAGAACTTCAGGTTGGATGTCTGAGCTTTGAGTGAGAAGTGAGACCTGAGAACAGCGGCCTAGGTAACTGTTGCATTTGAAGATCTTTTCCATCTTGAAACCAGTCTGTTTGTCTATCTCCTGTCATGACTGAGGCTTGTTGATCAGCATAGAGAATCCTTATTAGAAAAATAAGATGTTCTGGCTTTCCGATTTTCCTGAGGACATTCCAAATCAGTAAATAAGCAGGATTGCTTTTTGAATAACCCACCATAACATACCATAACATAATAAAATATTTTGCACATATATGCAGTGACTACACAATGAAATTCTGAACTTATTTACATCTAAATGCTGCAGATAACTGCTAAAAACGAGACAGTAACTATAAGTAGGAAAACATTATAAAATTATTATATTATTATACAGGATTAGAGATGTTAAAGTTAACACTGCTTTGCAAACCGTTGCTCTATTGAATGAATAAATATTTGAACACCAGTAATATCTCCTAGTATTTTTCTATTCACTGTAGAATAAAATGATAACAATAAATATTGTCATATTGCCCAGTTCAAGCATTAACTGGATACTGAGAATGCAAGGAATGTGAAATGCATACATAGGTTTATTTGACTAATCAGATTGGTTAATTAAATAATCAAAGTTTCACTACATCACTATATTTTTTTCAAAGACAATTCAGTGCTGGCGGCAGCAAAATGAACTGAACCTGGTCTCCAGTACGTGAGTTTGTCTAACCTTTGAATAAAGCGGTGGATTGAACGTGTGTTTGCTTTGTTTGGACAATTACTCCTTCAGTCTGCTGGGCTGCTGTGGACGGTGGGCCTGTTGGTGGCGATGTGGCCATTGTAGGGCTTGTGCTCATAGAACCTTCTAGACAAAAACACCAGCATGTCACATTAGCTTTCTTTACCTCTGTTTTAAACTGATTCAAGGACAAGCTTACTAAGATGTGCTTACCAAGTGTACTTAAGCGATTTCATTTTTCAGCCTTTTTTATTATTATTATTATTATTATTATTATTATTATTATTATTAAATTTTTAAATGCTGTCAAGTGGTTTCCAACTCCTGGATAGTGCTTCTCCAGAATATTCTGTCCTTTGTATGGGTCTTCTTATCGGCTGGTTTAAGATTTGTCTCCATCCTTTTCCTGTTTAACTTCCAATTCAAAGGCATAATTGCTTGTTTTAATAAACAAATTCTTCATAGCATCTGCCCAAAATAATAACTTCAGTTCAAGGGCATAGATTTAATCTTGACAGTTCTTGACAGGGGACCTATGAATCTACCCCCACCCTCTCTTTGTTCTGTGATAGAACGATAAAGGACTGATATACTACATATGCTATTCTATGTGCTTTTGAACTATTCTGAATAACAATTTCTAATTTAATTAATGAATAATATAATGCTAAATTAATGTTAAACTAATGACTGACAAAGAAGTAGTTTAGACTTCAGTGCAAATTAAACAGGTCTCAAACATCATCAATAATAAAAGTTGCATAATCTCCACAAAACTAGCAAAGTAACAATCACAGAAAATAAATCTCTCTAAATGTGGCAATGAACGTACAAGACGTATTTTCATCCAGATAGTGTTCCACTTTCAAACCAATAAGCAGTGAGTTTACATCTAAAGACACCTTGACTTCTCTTCAGCCATAGTGCACATGAAACAGGTCTCACACATCAGGGTTAATACATGGAGCACTGCATAACCTGGTGCTGCTGTCCACAAAACCAAAATATCAATCCCAGAAAAAAATGTAATCTGTAACAGTCAGAGACTGCAAGAGGCAGTTTGTTGTGAAGTTAATTTCCAAATTATTCATAGCTACAGACGATGTTTAGCCTGTTGGATGCTGTGCGCCAAAGCCTAGCATTGCCATTAACGTTATTTTGATGGACACATTTCATTAGTGAACCTGTTTGTTTAAAAAAAAAAGTTCCACCTTCTTCTTTTTTTGCTGCCATCCTCACTCGCTTGTAACACCCATGTTTCTCCCACATTGCACCGAGTCTTGCACAGTAAGTCTAGCATATGACTGAAAAGTTTTCCTTCCAGTTTTGGCGCTGCTAACAACCAAATGTAGCTACAGAGTTTCACATGACAGCAGGGAAAGGCCGCAGAGAAGATAGCAGCCTGGGTAACTGTTGCATTTGAAGATCTTTTCAATCTTGAAACCAGTCTGTTTGTCCATCTCCTGTCATGACTGAGGCTTGTTTATCCAGCAGAGAGATTCCTCATTAGAACGATGAGATGTTCTGGCTTTCCCATTTTCCTGAAGACACTACACAATGTTTATAGTAAACATAGTTGAAGATTTAATGACATGTTGTCTTTATACTTGGTTTATCAACCATCCAGCATGCATCAATAATAATGACTGCTGGTCAGGTGGTATGCGGTCCAACTCATATTTTGGGAGTCTGATGGTTTGATAGTATTTCTTAATTTTTCTTAGAGCTTACACATTAGTAGTCTGTGATCTTCAGCTCAAGGTCTTTTACATCTCTTGGTGCAAAGAATGTAGTTTCCAAGGCCACATTGTCCGACTGTATATCGTTCCATCTTGTTTTTTTTTTCATTTAT
The DNA here is from genome assembly GCA_021613375.1 of Megaleporinus macrocephalus. NCBI lineage: Eukaryota > Metazoa > Chordata > Actinopteri > Characiformes > Anostomidae > Megaleporinus > Megaleporinus macrocephalus. The sequence continues at coordinate 38,238,738 of CM038708.1, forward strand.
CAACAGTACATTTTGTTTGCATGTCCTGTCAATTTCAGCCCGAGTTTGCTTGTTGGAAAAGTGCCTTTTTAAAATGACGTTCCTGCATTTCCTGTTTTTTATTGACATTGTTACAAAAATACTACTGCTTCCACAGCCTGCATCCACATATTTTCTAAAGCACTGAAATGTCTTCCAATAAAGTCTTTGGATGAACACATAGCTTGGGCCTCCTTGAGAAAAAAGCCATGACCAATTTCCCTTCTTGTTGTTAACACTCAACAGATCTCAAACCTTTCATATGTTTAAAATTACTGTTGGAGCAAAAGAATTTCAATATGAGTTCTTAACACCAATTTGGGAAAGAAACCTGTTCTTCATACTAATGAAGATACTCAGTACTTCATTAAGCACAGCATTCTGCATCATGTTAATGAAACTGATTGTTGAAGGTATAGATACACATGGCATCACTTCAGTGCTTAAGTTAAGATCAATTAATCCTGCACTGGAATCTATTTGTATGTCACAAAAAAGAAAGTGAGGGAGGCAAGGTGCCCCCAAACATTGTAAATGTAAATTTGAATCAGATGACCTACCTTTCAGTGGCAGCTGAAATAGGGCTGTTTTGGTGACTTGTGAGTTCTCCACCTGCAGTGTAGCCTCACAGTAGTAGTGAGTCTGAGTGGCCTCAGTGAGCTTAGCAACCTCACAGTGTTTAAATCTGATATCTTCACTATCATGACATTGTGTCTGGGTGGCCATCTCTGTCTCCTCACGTTTCAGCTTTAACTTGACGGTCACATTCGGATGAACGTCCACTGTGCAGTTCAGATGGAACTGCTGACCGGACATCAACTCCTCTGGGTCAGCAGTGATGTTCGGGCCAGCAAAATCTTTGTGCAGAAAACACAATTTACAGTGGACAAAGTTTTAATACGTTGAAATTTTAATTCACATGTATTTACTTATTTTTAAAAAACTTTTAATGTTTTGGCACAATATGTTACTTTTTTAATAAATAGTTCATTTACATTGAAATCTATATATTATAGTGTGCAGAAGTCTGTAGAGGATAGTTATTTATTTACACTTTTACAGAACATGTCACTTGACTAGGAGTCTCCAGACTTTTGCATACATCTGAAAAAAAAATTAATTGAGCAGCACTAAGAAAGAATTAAACCGATAAGGCTTAAATATAAGATTAGCCAAGACTAGTGGTGTTGAATTAAATGAATTAGAATTTTAACTAGTACATCATTCTGCAGTCTGACTGCATGGACTGTGCAGTTTGAATCCAAAAGGAACATTACATGTTGTAAACGAACAAGCAATGTAAACCAATAATAATGTATGAACCTTCATAGAAACACAGATTATTGGTTTATGTTGCAAAAGAAAAGCAGTTCTGTATTTCTGTGAAATAGGGTTAGTTTTACATAGGGAGGTAAAGTAATGTGTATAAAAGATGGTATGGACACACTAGAGGTACAAACTCTCTCCCACAGAAACGACCTTTCTCAGTTGCCTCTTTGGAATTCCAGCCCTTTTTTATGTTACAAGGTTATATCGTAACACAATCCTTATTGCCTACCTAATCCTAATTCTTATTACCGAGAGTCGAGAAACATATATGGGTCATAACAAAAGATCACAGACAGAATAACGCTCAGTAAGGCACAGGAAAAGGCTCAATACTTTGCAAAGAAGCTTTCGACAAACAGAGTTTAAATAGGCCCACTTGTAATCAATACTTAGGTGAACCTGATCTAAACTGGTCAGCTGACCGAGAGTCCGGAGTCACGTGACCCACCGATGTCTGCTGGGTGTTAGAAATTCGGCCTTCAGGAATCAGAAGTCTGGAGACCTTCAGCTTAGACTCGAGTTTATTGACACACAGGAAAAGTGGGTACAGCTCAGTCGATCACAGCCGGTCTGATTAGGACATTTTTAGGGGACCTTATATACACTGGAAATTGTAAGAGGAGGGTAACGGTGAAGAAAAGGAATGTTAAGGAGGGGTAAGCAAGGGGAATGATAATTATCCTATCAAAGGGCAAAGGTGTGGACTTTCTGCAAGTATGGCGAACATCAATACTTCTTGATGGCTGCCATCCTGGAGGGTTATCGTGTGACCTTATGGTCGGCAATGAAAGGGCCATACCAACAACGCAGGGTGTTGACCACCCCAGAACAGCAAATAGGATAAACAATGCAGGCAGATGGCCATCCTCAGGTCAGTAGATAGGATAAACAATGCAGGGAGATGGCCATCCTCAGGTCAGCAGATAGGATAAACAAGTCAGGGAGTTGACCACCCTCAGGTCAGCAGATAGAAGCTTGATTTCTCTCATGGAAAATGGAGTACGTAGGCGAGTGCATCGAGTTTGGTTCAGCAGCGATGGCACGTGGCATGACGCCTACAAGATTACCACATTGACAGTTGACCACTCAGAACAGCAGGGGTGAGCTGACCAATCATAGTACACTAGGCTCATTGAAGGCGGGGCTTAAAGACACAGGAGCTCTAACAGAATGTATGCGAACATGGGCCACGCTCAGAAATAAGCCAACGTGGGGACGAACTTAGAAGGCTTGGGCTGGATTTCTGGGTGGCTTTGGTGCTTGTGCATGAATGGTGCCCCCAAAAAGTAGAAGGATGGCAAACGTTCATAGGGTGCACCAATGGCGCATGGGTATGGACATACCCGTGATGATCTTGGGAGGACCACCGGCCTATAACTTTGAACAGCATGGTCAGGGAATCCTTGGTGGAAGCCGATGATGCTGCACCGATCCTGAAGGAGTAGGCAGAAAATTGAGTTGGATTAAAACAGCTGGGCGAAAGGATGTTGCTAAATGGAGGTGAAACCTGTTGATTCCAGATGAAAAGATGGATATGGAATGCCATGGAGTTTGTGGAGATGCTGGCAAGAAAGCCAGCCGATCTGGTAAGTTGAGAGGATGTTAAGAGCTATATCTTCTCAGGTCGGGGACGGGCGAAAGAAGGCTTGAGGTGTGAGAAGGGGCTTTCTTTCAGCCCTCTGCAGGCTGGCCGCGGTCCGATGCGAGATGACTGGGGATGAAGAAGGTGGAGCGGAGGGCCCAGCATAAGACCTAAGACCAGGGGTAGGGGAGGCCTGCCATGAGCGGCTGGATTCGGATTAGCTTTAAACGCCAGTGCGGCTGGGGCTGTAAGCACAGAGCGAGGCCGTGAAGAAGGCTGAGAATCAGCGAATGGAGGAGCCGGAGAGGATGAAAGTTGATCATCCCTGCTTGAATGACGATTTCCATGTCGAACTATAAAATGCTGGTGGGTACGAGACGAAATGCTTGCGATGTTGTTCAACACAGGAATGGAGTGAGAATGGGAGTGTATATACAGTTGGTAGATGTAATCGGGGCATGGTCCAGCTCCCAAAACTATGTTACATACTAACTTTGCTTTCAGACAGAGGGTGAACAGACGTACAATATGAGAAAAATACTTTTGGAAAAGGTAAAGCATGTAAATCTATTTTAGTAGACCCTAAAAATAAAAGTATGAACACAGTACAATAAGCATAATAGGTCAAATGTCTAAAATCAAGTCAAAAATGTCACAACACTAACAATTATAAACACTAACAACACAAACTATTATACACGCTTTACCTTAATAAAGGATTTTATGTAGAATTTTAAGAACATTCTATATTTGCTTGGTAAAATGGTTCTTCAGATTGACAAACTTGACACTGTAACACCAGCAGAACTAATGCAATATAGAAAAATTTTCAAAAAGCTTCCAATGCCTTTTGTAATATTTTGTGAAGAATTTTCTAGGAATGGATTTTAACTGTAGCATTGCTGTGTTGACATAAAGCTTCTTTAATATCACACCAAAGACGTTTTGGCTGATCGGTTACATTTGGAAAGAACTGTATATTCTGTATTAAAAAATTTCTTTAATAATGCTGGCTGGTTTTTTTTCAGATCATATTTGTATAAAATATTGTACTTACAGTAAAGCTGAACAGCAGCCCGTGGATTTTTCAGCCCACATTTTGCTTCACACGTGAAAAACGTGTCATCCACATCAACAAATGGAATGCTCATGGTGCTGTACTGGTCATCATCTTTTGCGATCATTGATGTGGCATCAGTGAACATGTTCCATTTAGGCTTGCCAGGTAAACAGGACACTGAACAGTTGAGGATCAGCGAACTCCCAAGCTTAACCAGAGGTATTGCTGGAGTAATCTGGATGTCTTGTGATGCACAAACCACAGAACCTACAAAAAAGTCACAGTCCAGTTACAGCCATTCAGCAGTTTCATTATATTTGTTATACGATTATTTAACTTATTTCTAAAATTTGTTTTCACATTGTTTTAATTGATTTTTGAATCTACCAAGTATTAACTAAAATGTTCCTTGATTATTGTTGTACGAAATACCTTTGAAATATGCCAAATCACCTGCCAGTATAGTGAGATCATTTTACTTACTGAACTCACTTAATAAATGTTTCAAAATAAGGTAAATAATATTCTAATAACGTTACAACAATCCCAAAATGGGAAATATTTTATATAGGTAGTAGATTTAAGAGCATTCCTTTAAACAGAAGAGCTGAGGGTCCTGATGGGAAAAAAGTTACAATTATATCCTTTTTCCTTCCTTAACACACACTTTGGTTGAATTAAGAATCAAGAAACTACATTTAGATAACACAAGGTTCTTTTACCTTTAGGAGAAATCATAAGAGCCACAGATAAAATGAAGAGCCCATGTGGAACCTCCATGGTCTATTCCTGACCTTTTGCTTTCCTGGATGGAAAGACTACAGAGCCAGTTTTTTTGTCCCTTTTCTGTCCTGATTATTTCTGTTACCACCTCCCAAATTCTCTCCTTAAAGGTACAGGTCTGGTGCACATTAGCTCTGAAGTAATATGGGAAGTACATCAATTCTATCTTTTAAAAAACATTTATAGGCTATTTTTCAGGAGCTATAAAATAACCCACTCGCAAAAGGAAAGAGAAAGTCAAAGTGAGATAACAGGAGTGATTAAACGCTATAAAGAAAAATCTGACCACTTTAAAGACCTGGGAGACCACTAAACTGTCCCCATCACATAAACAACACTTCAATCCTTGAGATCTTTTTCATGCTTTAGATCTACAAACTTTTACAGGTGTTTCTGTCCATCCTTACATTGTCAGAAGACTATGGGTCTGAAAGGATGCTCAGCTGTTCAAAAACCTCCTCAGTTATAAAAGGAGAAACAGACACATCAAACAATGAAGGTGCTTGTGTTCTCAAAACAATAGACTGACCAGTGCAGAGTCCAGACCTCAACATCAGTAAATGCGTTTCCTTGGCAGGTGAGGCAACTAATTTCTAAGACTGAACTTTGGAGGTGTGGCTGCAGATTTCTTTGGGAAACTGAAAGTGATTCTCCTGAAAAGAGCAGAAGCTGTAATAAACAGTGAGCACACTATATACTAAATATTATCATTATTAATATACATAATTAGCTGTTGATGCTGAAAAATAAATAACTTGTGCTTGATAACTGTTTTGTCCTGAAATGAAATAAATGAAGGGTCTCTGACTCAACGCTGTATCTGACTCTGTAGTTACAACACAATATTAATCTAAGACTACAAGTTCTTCACCTGTTTAATAAAGCTCTTTAAATCTTGGATGTCTTTAAGTGTGAGTTTCATCCTCTGAGTAAATTAGACATACAATATGAATGATGTGCTGTAACATGTTTTATCTATAGGACTTATGATAAATAGTATAAATCTGTAAAACTCTGTTTATTTGATGTTTGTTCATTCCTTTAGATGATGAAAGTGAGTGACATTTTTTAATTAGTGTTAACTCTTTAACTCTTTAGAGGGCAGTGGTGAGTAATGTTTGTTTTTTTATGTTGATAACTCCTTTAGAGGGCGACGTTGAGTGATGTTTGTTAATTCCTTTAGATGATGATGTTGAGTGACATTTTTTAGCTGGTGTTAACTCTTTAACTCCTTAGAGGGTGGCTGTGAGTAATGTTTGTTTATTTAATGCAAATAACGCCTTTAGAGGGTGCCGTTAAGTAGCGTTTGCTTATTTGAAGTTTGTCAGTAACACATTTGGAGGATGCCGGTGAGTGATGTTTGTTCATTTAATGTTTGTCAATAACTCCTTCAGAGGACAGTGGTGAGTGTTGTTTGTTTATTTGATGTTTGTTAATAACTCTTTTAGAGGACAGTGGTGAGTGATGTTTGTTTATTTGATGTTTGTTAATAACTCCTTCAGAGGACAGTGGTGAGGGATGTTTGTTTATTTGATGTTTGTTAATAACTCTTTTAGAGGACAGTGGTGAGTGATGTTTGTTTATTAGATGTTTGTTAATAACTCATTTAGAGGGCGGTGGTGAGTGATGTTTGTTTATTAGATGTTTGTTAATAACTCATTTAGAGGGCGGTGGTGAGCGATGTTTGTTTATTAGATGTTTGTTAATAACTCATTTAGAGGGCGGTGGTGAGTGATGTTTGTTTATTTCATGTTTGTTAATAACTCCTTCAGAGGACAGTGGTGAGGGATGTTTGTTTATTTGATGTTTGTTAATAACTCTTTTAGAGGACAGTGGTGAGTGATGTTTGTTTATTTGATGTTTGTTAATAACTTTTTTAGAGGACAGTGGTGAGTGATGTTTGTTTATTTGATGTTTGTTAATAACTCCTTTTGACGGCTGTGGTAAGTATTGTTTGTTTATTTGATGTTTGTTAACACCTGTAAAGAACATTGGGGAAATGTTTATTTGAGTAAAATTTGTTAATATCATTGTATTATTATTATTAATTAATTAACAGAAGGCTCAACTCCTGCCCCCACACAGGGACTATGACTGTTGCTCTATTGACAACTCGCTTCATGGCACCAGTCTCCTACAGGCTTGGCTGTTCTCCTTGTCTTGCTCCGAGCAATGGGCTATAAAGGATTATATCCATAATGTGCTAGCCCAAGGATTTATATGACCCTCCATCTCACCAGCGGGGCCAGGGTTTTCTTTGTGAGGAAGACGGACAGAGGCCTTTGTCCTTGCATTGAATACCAGGGTCCCAATAAGATGAGATAAGATAATCCTTTATTAGTCCCACAGTGGGGAAATTCACCATGTTACAGCAGCAAAGGGATAGCAAGGCACTCAGTACAAAAAATAGATAAATAAACAGTACAGTATGTACAATATGAATAATAAAAAAATCCAGAACTCTTGAGATTTTTTTTACAAATAATTTTTAATTGGTAATGGAAAAATATTGCACATTATGTTACACTGAAAAAATATATTTTCTGTAAGTGTGTAGTGTTTAAATGTGTGTGTATAAAGTTTGCTGTGTATATAATCTGCTGTGTATATGTGGTCTGCTGGGAGCAGTGCTGGTTGTGGAGTCTAACAGCAGCAGGAAGGAAGGACCTGTGATACTGCTCCTTCATAAACTTGGGGTGAAGCAGCCTATCGCTGAAGAAGCTGCCTAGTGCTGCTAGAGTCTTATGCATGGGGTCATTCTCCAGTATGGATGTCAGCTTGGCAAACATCCTCCTGTCTCCTACCACCTGCACTGTGTCTAAGGGGCTTCCCAGGACAGAGCCAGCCCTCTTTATAAGTTTGTCCAGTCTCTTCTTGTCTGCCGTCAAGATGCTGCCGCCCCAACAGACCACTCCATAAAAGATGGCAGATGCCACCACTGTGTCAAAGAAGGTCCTCAGGAGTTTTCCCTGCACTCCAAATTACCTCAGTCTCCTCAGTAGGTACAGTCTGCTCTGGCCTTTTCTGTAAAGTGCAGTGGTGTTAACTGACCATTCCAGCTTGTTGTTTAGGTGGACACCCAGGTACTTATAAGAGTCCACTCTCCCGATATCAATACCCTGGATGTTCACTGATGGAGGGGGTGCCTGCACCCGTGGAAATCCACCACCAGTTCTTTGGTCTTCTCCGCATTTATCTAGAGGTGGTTCTGCAGACACCAGTCCACAAAGTGCTATATCAGTTGGATTCAGGAGGTGGTTAAGGACCAGCCTCTCCAGTGACTTCATCAGGTGAGAAGTCAAAGCCATAGGCCTGTAGCTGTTGAGGTCCTTTGGGTGCTGTGTTGAGCTAAAATTTATTAAGAAGGGGGTGAGTGTGAGAGAGGGGGAAGGGCAGCATGCTGGTAGTGTCAGCAGGGGTGTCTGTGTAGGCGCGGGTGATTGATCAAATCTATTGAAAAATAGATTGAGTTAATTCACACACGTCTGTTCCCCCGCAACCTGGGAGTCAGGCTTCTTGTGACCGGAGATGGTTTTAAGGCCTTTCCAAACTCATTGACATTGTTCTGTTGTAATTGTTCCTCCAGCTTCCTCCTGTAGCTGGCTTTCCCCTCCCTGATCTTCCTTCTCAATTCCCTCTGCACAGCTTTTAGCTCATCCTTGTCGCCTGATCTGAACGCCCTCTATATCAGTATTTATCCATGGCTTATTTTGGAGAAACACCGAACAGTCTTGGTGGGGACAGTGATCTTCACACAGAAGTTAACATAGTCTGTAATGCAGTGAGTGAGATTGTCAATTTCCTCATTAGGATCACTTAGTTCCTTCCACACTGTTGTTTTAAAACAGTCTTTCAGAGCCTCTTCAGTCTCCTTAGACCATTTCTTCACTGTGCATGTGACAGCTGGTTCTCTGTGTACAAGGGATTTGTACACAGGCAGAAGATGAACCAGATCAGATTTTCCAAGGGGAGGGAAAGGTGATCAGGTATATGCCTCCTTTGTGTTGGCATAAAACAATGAGGATGGAGAAACATTAAAGTCTCCAGAGATGAGAAGCAGGGCCTGTGGGTGCAGCGTCTACAGCCTACACACAGCTGAGTGCAGGACATCACAAGCAATGTCAGGGTTAGCAGAAGGGGCTAATGTACGCCGCTATCGCGATAACATGCGAGAATTCCCTCGGGAGATAGACCGGTCTCATGCTAACAGCTAAGGGTTTAATGTCCTTACAGCAGATTTGTTCCTTAATAGTAATGTGTCTAGTTACATCGTCTATCATTCACAAACATTGCCAGTCCACCTCCCTTCCTTTTACCACTCTCCGCCGTCTTGTCTGCACGAATGAGGTGAAATCCGTCCAAAGATACAAGCGTGTCTGGAGTTAGCGTGGTTAGCCATGTCTCTGTAAACACCATGACGCTACACTCCTGGTATTCCCTATGATGCCGCGTTAGCACTGTCAGCTCGTCCATCTTATTGGGGAGCGATTTCACATACCCCATAATGAAAGAGGGAAGAACGGGCATGTAACGTCTCCTCCGAGCGTGACGCAGAGCTCCAGCCCGGCACCCCCGTCGCATCTTTCTCAGCTCAGATATTGTGGCTCTCATGCGGCAGCGCAGCGGTGTTGCTAAGCCTTAACAGCTGACACCAAAAAAGCACCAGAAGTTTGGTGTCCATTTTTGAGGACAGACAAGAGCAACTTGTCGCTAACAAAACTTAAGTACTTGAAAAGAGAGAGAAAGTTAGAAGAAACTCAAAAATGAGCCGGAGCTGCTGCAACAGGCTGCCACCTCTGCGGCGCCATCTTGCCTGGGCGCATGTTCAAGGACCATAACCACATCTTGGTCCGACAAGGGGATGCTAGGCCAATGCTTTCTGTCCTTTACCAACTTTTTCAGGCATTTTGTCCAGAATATTAGTACAGTGGTCACCCCTCTCTTGGCCCTCGCAAAAATAAAATGTGGATAGTTTAAGAGGACAAATTAAACCCAGAAAGTTTTTTAGGTTTTTAGGGACTCCAGCCCTGTCTGACCTCAGCACCAGTCCTGCAACTTCCTGACACCAGGCCCCATTTTCATTCTTAAAGTAGATGTATTGGATGTGGGTGTGGAGGCTGTACTTTCCTATTGTTCTGCCCCAACAACAAACTCTTCCCATGCGCTTATTCCCACCCCGCTTAATTAATAATTACAGCAAGGGAATGGGGGCTTTTGGCAGTGAAGTTAGCTCTGCAGGAATGGAGACATTGGCTGGAGGGGGCTGAACATCCGTTTGAGGTCTGGCCAGACCACAAAAACTTAGCCTACATTCAGCAGACTAAGCCTTTAAATTATCGGCAGGTCAACTGCATTGACCCAGTTCAAGCACCAAGCCAGATGCCCTCTCCAGACAGTGGGACTCTTCCTCCTCTAATAATCTACAAAGCCCATATTCCAGGGATTTTGGTCCTATTTTGATAGGGACTAAAGGCCACCATTTAAGCAGCCTGATCCAGGAGGAGGTCCCCTGGGTAGACCCCCACCTCGGTTCGACTAAGGCTTGACTGAGATAAGCAGTTTCAGAGAACTGCCCTGCAGATTTTAGTGGACTCCCTGCTTTAAAACACCTACTGCAATGTCAAAACAGCTTGTTATTGAGCTGATAAGTTGAATCAGGTGTGTTGGGAGACTAGAAAGCACTAGAATGCGCAGGGCAGTGTACCTTTAGGACCAGACTTGAGAAGTACACTGCTGTGCACTTCCAATTAATACACTCTACAAAACACCTAAACTGTAATTAATGTAAAGACTGCATATTTATTTGTACTTTAAATTCTACCTCTACCTTCAGAACTATGGCTGCAGTTCATGCACATATTCTGTGTTACGGTCTTTGTGTTTTTGTATTTTTTCTATTGCCTTTACTCTATTGTTTGTTTATCTGTTTGTAATCACTACACTGGAGAGATAGCCTGAAGGTGTTTTGTAAGAAGTGTATAACTTTAATATAATAAGGTGTTATTTCACCTTTTCTTGTGCCTATATTTGAAAGTGTGCTGTACCTATCTTGGCACAAGCCTTGCCTCTTTAACCTGGAGATTAAAACAAGGTAATGTAGTTCTGGCCATAGCCTACTTTGCTGCCGTGACTGCACGAGGAGGTTCAACACTCCTTTGGTGGCCAAAACATTTTTACAACACTGAAATGTAACTGAATGAATGTAAATAAAACTGGTGACAACATTATGAAAACATTCTAGGAGATACATGTAGATGGCAATGAGATCAGTTTGTGGACACAACTTCCTTCAAGTTCCATCACACTATACATGCAACTCCACTGAATTTTGCTAAGCTGCCAACAGATAGTCATAACACCACAACAGTACTTAATAGCAAAGTTGTGACAGCAATGTCGAGCCATTGTTAACAGAACCCACTTCTGAAAATGTTGTAGAAATGTAGTAAGAAAACTAACAATGTTGTGACATTGTGCCGGTTAATTTATTGTATTTATTGTTTCTATGTTGCACCATGTTGTTCCTGGAGGAATGAAATTTAACTCTACTGTGTATATGTACGTAGATGGTATGACAATAGAAACCTCTTGACTTGACTTGACAGTGCTGTGTTTGATGGAATATGCTATAGTCTAGAGCAGTGAGGGGAGACAATAACAAATTATAATCAGTAAATTGGTTTAGAAATACAGGAATGGAGGGACTGGTGACTGGGGAGTCACTGGCAGAAAAAGGAAAAATGGCAAAATAGAACTTATTTGAGACTCTATGTGGGCTACACACAAGATAAATACTTCCAAGCAACAATAAGAATAATTATCTTATATTAAGATTGCATTAATAGTCCTAAAGATCCCAGTAAAGTTGAAGCTGGAATCTTTTGCACGCGCACACACACACACACACAGATTGCTATCAGTAACCATGATTATTACAGGACCTGCTGACCCTGAGTTGCACCCTCCCAGTAAAAGCTCCAGATATATCCGGTGCCTGATACACTAATACAAACAGACATGACCATGTCAGGCCACGGCCATGGATATTTTTAAATCTGGCTATTTTTTCTCTGCGTTTTGGCCTCCTGTCCACAAACAGTATTTTCCTGCATAGCAAACCAAAGTTTGTACAAATGTGAGGAGATTTTTGAAAGCTTTCAGTGTTTTTGTGTGGACGAGTTTTTGTGGGGGAGACAAGTGGACGTTAGCTTTAGTGATTCATTAAACCTCAGTGCGGAGGCATTAGACCATCACAGTGCAACTGCTGTTTTAAACCTTGAGTGCAAATATAAAAAAGGAAATTCTGGAGATATATGACAGCCATGTGATTCTAAGGATATATGACTGGCTAATCATTAACTAAAGTAATCAAATAATAATATAATTCTACAGAATCCTAACCTTGTCATTCAAATGGGCTTTATAGCTGGAAAAACTCTTCTGCCTGACAGGACTGTGTTTTTTCATAAAGCTTTTATTTTCTGGCACAAGTTAGACTTTGCTGGACTATATTATCTAGTGCCCACTTTTTTCTAATGAGAAAAGTAAGGGCCCAGGGAACAATATTGGGAACATAGAAAAGATTTCAAACTACAACAAAAGGCTGTTTTTCATGTCTATTTTTTTCTGCTAAATCTGTGCCTTTTTCACCAGATAATTTTTTCAGTTGGCTAATTAGCATTCTTGGCTAATGAGACCTTTTTCCTCTCCTTTTCAGATTTCTGGATATGGTGGCGCCCAGCAACAAGTGTCTCTGCCTAGTGGAAACTACAGAACTATTGATATTAAAGGGGGAAAGAGACAGACAGCTTAGACAGCTTGACCTGATGTTGAATGCTGAACTGAAGTCCACAAATAGGTAGTGTAGGTTCCAAGACTTTTGAGATGCTGTAGCATGAAGTGCAGGAACAAGTTGATTGCATCATCAAAAGACCTGTTAGCTTTGTATGTAAACTGCAGGGAATCCTGGTGACTACAGGGGTCAGCGCTAATGCCCACCAATTCCAATTTAGTTCAGTAACGTTAGTTTGGAATGATGATAGAAATCAGCAGTGCGAAATTGTGATGAATGTATAGTTTTGATTGATCAACTGTAAAGATCAACTGTACACAATACAATTCTCCGTCTTACCAAATGCACAATGGTGAAATCAGCTTTTTCTTACTGTTGTCCTGTTCCAGGTTGATTGGAGCAAGTAATATATTGTGAATAGTTTGTCTGTGGGTGCTGTGACCCTGCCCTCCATCTGCAATTTGCACCATAGCAATGCAGTGGGGGTTATGTCATTTGCAAATTTGTGTATAAGTTAAGCTATTCGGCAAGCACGGGGGCTACATATCCAAGACCAAAAAATAGACCACTCAATCTTTAATGATAGTCATTATAAATGGTTCCAACTCTCTCTTGACCAGATGGGAAATGAACTGGAACTAGGTATTGTAGGTTTCAGACATACATGTATAGGGTACATATTTTGAGCACATAGAGATGCTTTTACTTTAGACAAAAAAAATCTCATTTTTTATGAAAACCTGTTACTTCATGACCAACATACTGCACATTACATAGTGAGCCACTTTAGGTTGAGTCTAAATTTTGCCACACTTTTGTTCGTTATTATTATTGTAGTGCAGTAGCTCGCAGGAGGATGTAGATGAGGTGGCAACTGTGGTATAATTTTCTGTTGATTTTCCTCAAAACTTTGGAACACCCAGTTTGCTATAGAACAGTAACACATAAAAAAGACATAATAATGTCTGTAACTAAAATATTTCTACTTTACCTCCTCATACAGTGTACTGTTGTACTGACACACTAAGAAGGCAGTTCTTTTTTAGTGGTTTTCCTCTGATATCAAACCGGAATGTAAGACTGGGCTGGGGCAACTTTATCAACTTCTCACAGCAGCCTTCCTGGCCAGTGAACACATTATTTGTCCCCTACATCATCTTCTCATCACCTCCCTAACACCAACAACGAATAAGCCAATATCAATAAACTTGTAATAATACACCATTAGCTTCCTATTTGTACAACACAACATTTGACCCCTTATAGGTTTCTTTTGTTTTTGCACATTTGTCACACGTTAATTTAAATGTTTCAAACAAATTTCATTATCAGATAAAGATAACCTGAGTGTACAACCTATTTTAAATGATGCGGCTTCTAAGGCTTTGGAACTCCAGCAAACCACAGTGAGAACCGTTATCTACAAATGGAGAAAACATGGAACAGGGCGAACCTTCCCAGAAGTGGCCAGCCTACCAAATTACTCCAAGAGTGCATCTACAACTTGTCTAAGAAGTCCCAAAAGAACTCAGAACAACATCCTAAAGCACTGCAGGCCTCACTTGCCTCAGTTAAGGTCAGTGTTCATGATTCAACAATAAGAAAGAGACTGGGCAAAAATGCTATGCATAGGAGAGTTCTAAGGCGAAAACCACTGCTGACCAAAAAGAATGCAAAGGCCCATCTCACATTTGCCAAAAAATATTTTAATAATCCCAAAGACTTATAGGAAAATATCCTGACGAGACAAAAGCGGAAGGAGTGCGTCCCATTACATCTGGAGTAAAACAAACACAGCATTTCAGACAGCGGTCAAACATAGTGGTGGTAGTGTGATGGTCTGGGGCTGCTTTGCTGCTTCAGGACTTGGACCACTTACTGTAATTAATGGTACCATGAGTTCTGCTTTCTATCAGAAAATCCTGAAGGAGAATGTCTAGTCATCAGTTTGTAACCTTAAGCTCAAGCGTACTTGGGTTCTGTAACAGCACAATGATCCGAAGGACACCAGCGAGTGGCTGAAAAAAACAAAAACAAAATGAAGGTTTCGGAGTGGCCTAGTCAAAGATCCGGACTTTTTGAAATGCTGTGGCATGACCTTAAACAGGCCGTTCATGCTCAAAAACCCTCCATCGTGGTTGAATTAAAACAGTTCTGCATAGTAGAGTGGGCCAAAATTCCTCCACAGAGATGTTAAAGACAATGACAGTTATCACAGACGCTTGATTGCAATTGGTGCTGCCAAGGGTGGCACAACCAGTTATTAGGTTTAGGGGGCAATTACTTTAATTACAAAATGGCCAGGTTGGTTTGGATAGCTTTTTTTCCCCTTAATAAATAAAATCATCATTCAAAAACTGCATTATCTTTGTCTAATATTAAAATTAGTTTGATAACCTAAAACATTTAAATGTGACAAATGTGCACAAACAAATGTAATCTGTAAGGCTTGGCGTGGCTCGACTGGCTGATGCTGGGCGTGGTGTGGCTGGGTAGACTTGGCTTGAACTGGCGTGACTCGGGAAACCTGGTCTTGGTATGACGTGGCTTGAAAACAGATGGCTTGACTGGACTCAGCTGGGTTGGCTTGACTTCACTGGACTTGACTTGGCAGAACTTGACTGGAACTGGCTTGGTTTGCACTTACGGATGGTACAAACATTACCATGCACTGAGGTGTGGGTGTGAGCGGTATATGAAGGGAGCAGGTAATACGGAGCAGGTGGCTGAAAACAAGGGGCAGGTGTGGTGTAATCTAGGCTACTTTAGTATTCAGGGGACAGAGACCTCTGGTGGTGCCGAGCAGGAGTGCTTACAAGTAGCACGTTTACATATGTTAGTGTGTTTATTTAATGCTTTCCAAGCTTTTCCTTGTGGCAGCCCGGTATTATTTGCACCTTTTATCTAATATCTGTACTTTAATAAGACAAATCAAGATTGCTGGTGAAGGAACTGAATAAAATCATACAATGTCTGGGTCGTCCAGGAGAAATCTGGAGCTAAATTTTGTTTAATTTGTTTAAATTTTGTTACTACAATGCAAACTGTGCACTGTGACTACGGTGCAAAAGTCTTATATCATTTCTTAAAGATTTAAACATGTACAAGATTTGAGAGAAGCATGATAACAAAATGTCTTTGTAAACACCATCTTAAGCCATTTCTGATTGACTGTTGACAAATGTCATTCAGAAAATTATACATTAAAAGTATGTTTGAACACACTTAAAATACAGTTAAGGAAAAAACAGACTCTAAACACACATTCAAGTTTGGCACCTTAACCAAAACTACCTGATGAGTGAGGGCTTGTTGAGGGAAATCAATTGAGTGACTCCATGGGGAGTCTGGAAACCTAAACAATAACACTCACATACTTTGGGCTTTATAACTGTGCAGGCCGTTTACATGCACATAAAGCTACAACACTGAAAAATATTGGAACATACTGGAAAATATTAAAGGCATACAGGAATAAAAAATGATCATCCCACAGTGGGACACTTGAATTGTTACAGCAGAAAATGCAGTCATAAAATGATAAAGAGGTAGACAAGATGTATAAAATGTAGTAACAAAATAAACATCAATTTGTCAGAATAAATACTACAAAATGATACAACTTTACCAATTTTTCCATGTAATTGCATTGATAGATAATGTGTAGCTGTAGAAAGGACATTGCCCAGTAATTAACCAGATATTGCATAGACAGAGATACAGCACAAAAACTGTATAGATGTTGCACAGGTACTGTTCTAGCGCTACAAAGATATTGATGATTTTCCTTAATTAGATAGATAATTCAGTAAATAAAGGGGGGGTTTTTTGCATTAAAATGCACATAAATGTATTCTCTGTGTACTTCTTTTCTTCAAGTTCTTCAAGTTCATGCCAGAAAATATTTCCCTTTATTCAATCGTTACAGTCTAGGGAGAGGATGGGAACTTTCTACACGCTGACAAAAAACTATTTTAACATGTAAACAATAAACACTGAGCTGTCTTATCTCATAAATTGTTGGCTAGCTAACGTGTGTCAAAAAGCCAAAAGAAATCACAATAAAGTCATTCAGGGCCATAGGCATGCCACCCATCCGGCTATTTGTCACTTTTCCATTCCAGCCCTGTTCTCTGTGTAATCAGGGTTTCCTCATAAGCTACAGTCTTCCTGTTGGTGATGGAGAGAGATTTTAGAGTTGAAGTCTGGCGTTTTCATATTTTCTGCAAAAGGCTCTACATGCGCACAACTCCATACCTTACAATCTCACCGTAATATTTGAGGATGCATCGGTACTGATACTGGAATTGAGTATCAGCCCAATAACATGCTTGTTTACTTGCACTCATGAAACATTTAGAAGTCTGATAAAAGCTAGTCCCATGTGATGTAAGCTGAGTGTATTAACGAGCCTCTGCTCACTTAGAGAAGCGTTACTGACTCTGAACATTCCACCTTGACAGATTCCTGACAGGAGTGTACTGTGCGACTGTAGCTTATTTTTTAAAACAAACACAATCACAACCATATGGGTGGAAACACATAAGCTATCATGAAAGAAGTTAACCTTCCATGTACGCTTTATATGGACTTTAATCAGTTTGACTGAACAGACTTATGAAGCTTTAAGTTCATACTGTGATTTTTTTTCACACAGAGCTGTCAGCTGTTGCGTTTCAAGCAGCTTGTCTGTTAAACCACGTAATTTCTGCAGTACAAGTATATAAAACGTAGGCTTTGTCCTTACAAGATCTCTTCAGACATAGTGTCTCACCAAAGAGTATTTATATAAAGCACAGTGTATGTCTGGCTGTAGAGGACTTTACAGCTAAACCGACCAATCAAAAGACTTTTCAGGTGAGTTATCCTCAAATGTGATTCCTGCTGTAGCTGTCCCAACTGGACTGTTACTGAAAAGAAAATTAGGATCAAAACAATTAACCAGACTTTCCTTACGACTGTACAGAAGCGATTTTCTGATGTGAAGCAGAACGCGCTCTTCTTCACTGCAGCACTACTCAATCCAAAGTAACTAACATAATATCGCTAATGCACTTCATTTAAAATAAGCTAGATTTGAATGATGTAACTGTTAAAAAAGGTGTGAGTCAAAAACATCAAGTCATTGAACCAAAGGTCTTTAACACATACATTTGTTAGCACATGCCATATCTTAGTCCAATTTAGATTCCTGTGCTCATCAGGCTGGAAGAGGTTTTAAGAAAAAAACAAAAAAACCCTTTGAATTCACGGATCCACTGTCAGGCAAAGTACAAATGGAGGAAATTCAACATCCCTGTTATCCCACCCAGCAATAGTCATCCAACAAAAATGTTATACACAATACAGGAGATCACGAAGTACTCCAGGGAAACATCTAAATATCTGCAGGTGCACAATCAGGTAAACACTGGACAAGAATAGTATACAGTGCCCTGCAAAAGTATTTACCCCGCTTGGCATTTTTCATGTTGTTACCTCATAACCTGGAATTAAAATAGATTTTTTGAGGCTTTGCATCATTACTCGGTCTCTGCTTGGGAACTCTGCATCTTCTTCAGTTTGACTGAACAGACTTATGAAGCTTTAAGTTCTCTGCAGCTTCTTCAGTTTGACTGAAAATATATATAGATATATGAGAAGACAATTTTGGATTTTTTCAATTGAACATGGGGCAAGCAAGCAAGCAAATGTTACAGCTCGGTAAAGATTCAAGAGTCTCTCCGAATATTTGTTGGACTTGGTAAGACCTCTTTATGTGTCTTTATATGTGTCTTTTTATTTTTTTCTTTATATTTATGTGGACGTAGAGGACAGATGCTATTTAGTTTGATTCGTTTTCTCCTGATTTTTTAAACAGGTTAGTTTTTTTTGTTCCTCGTATGCTTTTCAGTTTTAGACAACCTTCAGTTGCTTTGTTTATTGGCGGCTGTCTGTCCCTAGAGATGGTGTCTTGTATTTGATCTGGCAAAGGTTTAGGAAGAGGTTTGGGAAGAGACTTCCTATGTGTTTCCTGTTTTAAGTATGTGCTCTGAGATTAAGGTCTAGTTTTTAATCAAATATGGCTTCTTATTTCCAGATGAGCCAGCTTGTTTTATGTACTAGTCTAATCATTACTAATATTAATTTCTGGTTAAACTGGTGATTTATCTTGTTATTTGGCTTTAATGTTTTACATGTACTTAAATGATAAGAAACAGTTTGATAAGAAGCACTGTTTATTTCTAGTCTGGAACCGACCTATTGTGACTTCTTGCTGCATTGACAGATTCACTAGTCATAAACCAATTTATCTTTAAAGTCAGTGTTTATTACTTGTTTCTTGGATAATCTGGTTTTGCAGATTACTGCCACTGAGTGCTGATTAGCTGGTGAACTGATCAACTGACTGGCTAATTGAGGCCGTTCATTATTATTGACATGAATGTACAAAAGACTAACTGGTGCTCAAAAATGTTCACCAATTTTACAGCAGTGGTGAAATATTATATGCTGTTCTGTGTTCAGAAGATAAGTGCATTTTTTTGTTTAGAGATGTTTAAACAGTTACGAACTACAATTTTGCACAAAAGGGCCTAAGTGATCCATTCATTTTGGAGTCATTCAGGAGCGCCCTCTAGCGTATTACAAAGCCGTGAGCAGCACCTGCAGCAGGACATGGGTTGCACCAGTAGCAGTGGGATGCAGTCCTATAAAGTCAGGCCACAACACTTATAATAGCAGTTCCACTGCATTTCCTGAGGGTCTTCATATGCTGAGAAACCAACATGAACGACTGCCAAGCTGGGTTTTACTTCTGGGTTTCAGGTTAAGAATGTATATGATTTATTTAGCACTGCTTTTCATTACCTTCCACGTAGAAAAAACGGAAGAGATCCATCACAGACATCCCAAAGCAAAGCGCATGAGTGAGTGAAATTACGTCCAGTCAGAACTGCTACGGTGGCATCCATACTGTGATTGGCTTGGGTTTCTCTGATATAGTGACCAGAGCATAATGTTACCACAGTGAAAATAACTCATTTGTAGTTTTAAACAATTCTTAGGGGACTTTTTTTTTTTGTCATAGTAAGACACTTATTTTCCACGTACTAGGGTGCCCAAAGTGTTGTGTACTACTACTACTACTACTACTACTACTATTACTACTACTAATAATAATAATAATAGTAATAATTGTGGTTCTAACCAGCTCACAAGAAACAAGAGATTCTTACATTTTACCACATTTATATTTTAAGACTTTTATACAGTATTGTAGACAAATTCATATGTTAGTTGACAACATCCATTACCCATCACCACCACTGAGAACAACTCTAACACATATTGGACATTAATGTATAAGTAAGCTAAAGCAAAAACTTTAAAGACTTTCCAAGCTTTGCAAACTGCAAACACAATTAAATACACGGTGAAGTATATATGGAATGTATATAAACATACGGTCACAACTGTATGTGGTAACTATTATTACTGACACCAAGAGCTGGAGATTACTCTCTTTATTTAATAGCCTTATGAACAGATCAGTAATGATGATGAGGATGAGTGTCAAACCTTTATACTGACTGACATATGGGGAAACTACACTAACCATTTCAGCTCACAGTTACTGCAAAGCATGTGGTAATTGTATGAATGGCTGATTTAAACGAGTGGAGAAAGTGCAGATTTTAAACTTTCAATCTCATACACTCATATTTATTATTGTTTTATTGTAGTCGGAAATGCTTGAACCTGTCCACACCGAATGTAACTGTAACTGAATATAACTGAGGATACAGAGACCTGGTGAACAGCTTGGTTGAGTCGTGTGCAAGGAACCATCTGCTTCTCAATGTGACCAAAACCAAGGAAATGGTGGTTGACTTTAGAAGGAGGAGGACCATGATAAGTCCCGTCACCACCATGGGTCAGAAATTGGAGCAGGTGGAAACCTATAAATACCTGGGTGTCTTGTTCAAGGGCCACTTCAGAGTCAGAGGATGAGCAGACTCTACGTTCTGAGGATGTGTTAATAAGATGTTGGAGATTTTCTACCAGTCTGGTGTTGCAAGTGTCATCTTCTTTGCAGCAGTCTGTTGAGGGGGCAGCAGCAGAGGTCAAGACACAAACAAGCTCAACAAACTAATCAAGAAGGCTGGTTCAGTTTTGGGATGCTCACTTAAAGGTTTTCAAGTGTTGGAGGAAAGGAGGAGGTCTCTTAGGAAACTCACTGCTATACTGGACAACATGTCACACCCCCTCCATGACCTACTGGTCAGACAGCACTTTCAGCAATAGCAAGCAACGGTACAGAAGATCGTTTGTACCACAGCGATCACACTGTACAACGTTTCATTACTGCACCAGGACATTAATAAATACTGAGTCATATCAGAATGGCTCTCTGATATGGACATTACTACATCTCTTACTCAGATCTATGTGCACTGCCACTTTATATATGCACCTCACATTGCACATCCATTTACCATTTAGTTATATATGCAATTTACTTACTCTATTGTGATGTGACATATGCCTGTATATGTCATCTGCATAATATTTATGCACCTAACTTACTTACCAAACGTTACTCTTTAGTTGCTTTGTTTTATTCTTATTATATGTTTCTTTTATTTATGTATCTGTACATGTACAGGCGGTTATTTTTCTATTGCTTTCTATTCACTGTACTTCTGTGCTGCTGTAATAACTGGCTTTCCCCCAAAGATTAATTATCTATCTATACAATTATAATAGATGATGTTATTGATTAAAATAATTATACAATGTTTATGTATTTCTGTCATGCTGTACAAAGATTTAAGCAAATATTAGTTTGCTTAAGTCTGCAAAGCCCACAGGAAATACTTTTCTCGGCTGCCATTAACACCTCGTCGCACTCCCTGTGCTTTTGTCACAACGTGATGGCAACAGAATTTTTATTGCCAGGCGTGCTTGGTATACCCTCACACAACTCACAGCAACTACTGGAAGCTGGGAGGCGATGTTGTGTTTTTGTTGTGTTTATGTTGACAAGATGTGTGTTCTGTGTTGTGAAGTGAAATCTGTATGTTCTACCAAGAGGTACTTGTCTCAAAATCACTTATACCAGTTTCCTCCACTAATCCAAACAATTTTACTGGGTGCCAGGTTGTATATGCAGGACTGCCTCAAAAACCGTGCATAGAACGATGATGGATTTTTGTGGCTCTGACTCATTAGGATCGGGCTTAGTTCACTTTGCATGGCCCAGCAGGAGAGGTTCAGGTTAACCCCCCTGTACGTCTCCACTATTATTTGTGGATTTATGACTTACTGGCTGTAGTCCAATGATCAGCTATAGGCTTCTCTGCTACAGAGGGTAACTTGCCAACTAAGCTTATTGCGTTCTAATAGTAACTCAATGTTGAATTGAATAGAAACATGAAGTACAACTGTGTGTTATTAGTTTACTCAGATTGTAGCTGTCTATAATTGTAACTTGGATAATTATCAGATCACATTTTATGAATGCAGAAATCCAGATCATTTTAAAAAGGTAACCTTACTTTGCAACTGTATATTCTGTCTCTGGCAGCAAAATATGCATTTTTTTGACATCAAAAAGTTATTTTTTAAAAGTCTAAAACCAAATTTTTCTTTTTCTAAATAAGAATATTTTTTTATGAGAAATTGATTTAAGTGTCCAGAAATAGTGTTATTTTCTGATGTAATCTCATAATGTGTCAACATTCTAACCTGCCATATCAAAAAAATACTTTATTAATATCTTTATTTTAAAAATAAGCTTAATTTGATAAACTACCATTTCTATGGCTTGTCTTTTTTTTATTTTTTTAATTTAGACACAACTTAATGATAGCATAGCAGAATGGACATCATTTCTGAATCTGAACCATTCTTACTTTAATGCTATGCACAGCAATGCATGCCATATGTTAGTACAATTTGTACCGTCAACCAGATTATTTATCTCAACTTCTCAAAGCTTTGCGGAGCAGTGACTGAAATATTCTTCTCCAACATAATTTTCCAACACCAGCTTAACCCCAACAGCGAAAAGGTCAATATCAATAAACTTTTAATAAATAGTTCACCATTAGTTTCCCATATTTACAACATCCACTATTCGCATATATTATCATCATCATCATCATCATCATCATCATCATCATCATCAATATCCTCATCATCAATGTCACCACCACCATCAGTTTTAGAACACATTTTTAGGCACAAATAAATTGGCTTTTTCTGAGTCCACAGATCAGATTTCTTTGTAAAATTAGTGGCTAGGAATAACAGTTTCAACAGCTTTGAGACAATACAAAAAGACAGAAAACAAAACAAAAACAAAAAACCCTGTGCCTTTCCCACTTTTCTTCCTGTAAAAACACCGCTTAAAAGTACAACATGCTCTCTAGACAGTCATCTAGTCATCTCAGTGATGGGCTGTGTTCACAAGACATTTTGATATGCAAAAAAAATAAACAATAATAATAATAATAATAATAATAATAACAATAATAATAATAATAATGTGCTGATGGTTTGACAAATATGTGATATGTGCTGCTGGTTTGTGTGCAGAGACAGTTGAACACAAAAGCTTGCAAGCAAAAAGATGCTCCAGTTTAAACAGTCACGTCCTACTAAATCTATCTAGCTGATTGTTCAGCGCTAGACAGGGATGTCACAAAATACACAGCAAAGAGAAACATCAGCACATTCTTAAAAACAGAGATCACAAGTGTTGATAGTGTACTGCATGTTCCTGCAACAAAATCCAACTCATAGGCCACAGCAAAACAATTCATGGGTAGGTACTGTTATTTTAGGACTGACATAACCTAATCTAGACTCTCTCATACTAAACACACACTGGGCAAGAAGTAGTTTTACAATAACTTTGAAAATAAGGCTATAAACTGATTTTTTTTCTTCCAGAAGACTTTACTGCAAAGTAAAGAATGTTAACACATTTGCCTATCCAGCTTGCAATTCTTTCATTTATGCAGCACTGCCATAAATCCATGAAGTTTAAGTAGACCTCAGTTACCTGAGCTTTTCAAAAGAAAGTTGTACAATATCAAAAGATTTGCTCTGCAGAAAACATACATTCGATTCTGAGGCAGATCAAAAAAAAAAAAAAAAAAAAAAAAAGTGATAAAAATTGGAGGTCAATGCAAGACTTCCAGGGAGCACGTGTTGCTGGGATAGTGACTTCTGCAGTCTCTGTACACCGAGATCAGCCCAACATTAAAACCAGCTTGTTTCTACACTCAGTGTGCATTTTAATCAGCTCCACCTACCGTAGAGGAGCACGGTTTAGTTCAATGCAGATCAATTTCTCTGCATACTTTGTTAGCCCCTTTTAACGTTCTTGTTTAGAACGCCACAAGACAAAAGGGGATGGGCACAGCAGTGACACAGACTTGGTGGTGGTGTGTTCGGGTGTATTGCGCTGGTATGAATGGATCAGACACAGCAGTCGTGCTGGAGTGTCTACTCACTGTCCACTCTATTAGGACACTCCTACCTTGTTGGTCCACTTTGTAGATGTAAAGAATGAGACAATAGCTCATTTGCTGCTGCAAAGTTTATGTTGGTCATTCTCTAGTCCTGCATCAGTGGTCACAGGTGGCTGGGTAATTTTGGTTTGTGACACTGAGGTGCTTAAAAACTGCGGTGTCTGATCCATTTGACATTTTTTAGGGAAAACAGCAAGAAATGTGATATAAAAAAAATGTCTTTGTGAACGCTGCCTTAAGCCATTTCTGACTGACTGATGAGAGGAACACGAGAAAAAAAACTGTTAACAAGTTGGTTTGGACAGAGTTAAAAATTATACGTTAACTCCTGGAAATACAGTTAAGAAGAAGAAAAAGTATTTAAAAAAAAAAATGAACACAAAAAAAAAAACACCATGTCAAACAGACAAACACACATTCACAGGATTGGCACCTTAACCAAAAGAACCAGATGAGTGAGCGCCTGATTTCAATGCACTTGAGGCTTGTTGAGGGAAGTCAATTGAGTGAATTTTCAAATCACCAACCACTGGAAGTCTGAAAGCAAAAAAAAAAAAAAAAAAAAAAAGAAGACACTCATGTCCTCAGTCTTGCTTTTTACAGCCTAATAAAACACATCAAAGAGCAATGCAACCTTCTAGAAGCAGCAGGAGTATGTGATTAGTTTACTCAGTATAGTGACACAAACCCAGTTAAACATCAGTGCTGAGGAGAACACCAAAACTACAGATTAAAAAGCCCTGACTCAGGCAGTGCGAATGTTACTAAACACAGAGGTGAGGCGGATGACAAAATAATGCTAATTAATTTAATTAAAGAAAAAAAACAAAAAAAGAAAAAAAAAAGAAAAAATATATTTGAATGTTTGTGTGCTCCGATAGGAGCAATAAAACACCACTACTAAACCCAATCAGAGCTAAGTCATCATCTGGGTTGTGTAATAGCCTTAAAAAGTCACAAAGGCAACTTTAATGTCTCTAAATAATAACAATAAAACTTTTGACATCTACCCTCAAAAACAAACTAGAGAAATTCATACATTTCTCTGTAACATGAAGCACAACAGTAATTTTGACAAGCTTGTTAGCACTGGGTGGAGGGTAGATATGGTCAGTGTGTACATGAGTCTTTCTAACAAGTATTTGTAAGTGTTTTTGTTAATTTTAGACAGTTTCGCTTCGTATAAAACCATTTTTCTGGGTGAATGGAAAGCAACCTCAACTTTTCTCCCATCATACAGTATAAAAGAAAAGGCAAAACGCATCCAAACCTGCAGCAGTATGACATGGCATACCAGTCTGCAGCTGTAGTCCACCTCCTCTTCTGTCAGAGCCATTTAACAGTGAGTGAGATGAAGGAACAGGAGAGGAAAAAAAAAAAAATAATAAAATAAAAAATAAAACCACACAACAACATTCAAAACTTAGCAAAGTGTAAGGAAAACCATTTAGTCTTCTTCGGTAGAGC
This sequence comes from Megaleporinus macrocephalus, assembly GCA_021613375.1. Classification (NCBI taxonomy): domain Eukaryota; kingdom Metazoa; phylum Chordata; class Actinopteri; order Characiformes; family Anostomidae; genus Megaleporinus; species Megaleporinus macrocephalus. The sequence goes on from CM038708.1 coordinate 38,264,291, forward strand.
GCATTCGTCTCTGCTTGCATTTCCTATAATGCAACGTAAGCATCATCCATGTCTGTTCACAACTGACCCCCACGATCACCGAATGTGGAGAAAGAGAGCAAGGAGGAAACAAAAAATGTTAAAACCCTATACATAAACTTTGAAATAACTTTCAAGTAGTCCTCATCAGTATGGTATATGTTTGGAGTGACCACATTTCCCATAATGTACGGCAAGTGTCATCCACGCCCAGAAACCACTTTCTCTGTCCTAGAAGGGCTTGTGATAGGCTTATAGACAAACCTGCAGTCTGATCCTTCTCTACCTCCAAATCAGTTCACCCCGAGTGCGGTGGGTCTAGTCAGCATGGCGACCCTTGCCAGGGGGTCAGGGGGGTGTGTCCCATACGTATGTATGTGGTGATAGTGCGTGAGTGTGTTATACGCTGCTGTCCTCCAGAAGGGGCTCCTTTCCTTCGCAGGCTCCGCCCTGAGGGCTGTGGGCGTGAGCTTGAGAGCTGCTGGTGTGCTTTTTGTAGCCGCCAGGACGCAGGCTGAGTGTATTGTGCTCTGGGATGAAGAGCGCCACCAACAGGGACAGCAGAACAGAGCATGCGCCGAACAGGAACGGAGGTCCTGGAATAATAGCACTCTACACACACACACACACACACACACACACACAGTAAAACCTAATTAAAAATAAAAGATACACAACTTTTTTCTCATATAGGTCTGATGTATTTGAGCTAATGACCAGTTTGATTAACAGCCCTGTCCAACAATGCCACTGCAAACATACCCAGCAAAAATAAACCCTGCCATCGTCAACGTTCTACACAATGGATGTTAAGGAAATATCCCACATGTCCCTTTATCAGCATTAAGAAACCACTGATAAACAGGGGAGAAAAAAAACATGGGTCTTTAATTTATCAGAGGCTTGTAAGGGTATCAGAGGCTTGTAAGGATGTAAGGGTTTCTAGGGGACATATTTTACAGCTGGAGAGTTGGTAGATTAGATACCCAAATGTATGCACAGAAGCACTAAAAAAAAATAAAAGATTCAGTTTTTGTTGGGCTGCCTAGATCAGAAAACATGAGATTCAACAAGACTTTCAGACTTGGTCTCACTTAAGCTTATTGTGCCTCATTCAAAAAGTAGTTTGGACCAAAACAGTCTGAAGTGCTGCAGGCTTATTAGATGGATATGTACACGTTAGCTTTCATGACATGGCCAAAAATTATTATTTTTTTGGCTGCCTAGACAGAACAGTAAAGGGAGCTGTTAAAATGTATTTATTAACTTTTATATTTTTCATTTTCTTTTCTTCCCCTATGTTTTAGTTATGACTGGCTTTGTTATGCTGAAGTGTTCATGAATACCCAAACATTTTTTTCCATAGCCTGAAGAACAGCAGCACTTGTTTAGGACACACGTCTGTTGCTCTGTGCTTGTTAGCACAAAAAGCTTTGAGTCTCACCTCATCAGTGGGGTTAGCCATGTTGGTTTTGGCGCCTTTATCCGGGCTGTCAGCAGGATCCATCTCGTTCAGTTCCACGTGGAACAGGTAGAAGACGAACCCGTAGAGGGCAGGGCCTAGTCCGTTACACAGCCCTCTGATCCCTGTAATCATCCCCTGCACCACACCTAACACAGAGAAAAGTTGGATTTCTTTCAGATAACTTCCATGTAGAGTCAACTAATGTGCTGACAAACTGTTAAAAGGAAAAAGCTTATAAATAAATCTGTGCTTACTGTACAAAATAAGACATAAGGACAAACGAAGCCTCCATAATATTCATAAACCATGAACAAATCTCACTGGTCAAAATGAGATCAGTAAAGGGTTATAAAGTAAATAATTGTGTTGCAATAATAAGAATTTGGTCACTTAAATATGAAAAAGATTAAATTAAATGCAATTTGTCATTTTTAAAAACTTTCAAAATTCCATTTTTTATGTTTGTAAGAATAACAATTATTACTAGGACCAGTGAACAGTTGTATGTATAATTTGTCAGCGCTTACCCTGCTGGTCTGGGTCGGCGTTTCGAGACACTATGGCACTAATGGCTGGAAAGGTGATACTGGACATAGCAGCTACAGCTCCTGCCGCCCACATCATCCTAAAAAATCAAGGTGGGGGGGGAATAAAGTTAAACATACGTACACACACTCTTTACTATATATGTAAGGACATTTGTAGGTTTCTACTGATTTTTTTCTATTACCATAACTAAATAATAATAATAATAAGCATTGAAGCGTCACATGCTTAAGTGAGGACTACTTATATATTTGTAAGGACCACATTCTCACAACACAAAGAAACCAATAAGTCATGTTTAACCCAATAAATCTCTTTATTCCTTATAAACAATTAAAAAAATAAAAACTAGTTGGTGTCTGTGTGCAGGCATTTAGTAGCTGAAGCTTCAATACTGAGCACAGAACATTAAAAATGAGTGATATTGCTGTACATCATTTCAGACTTGCATATGAATGTTTGTTCATTTCAGTAATTCAGTTATGTTCATGTTAAATTATTGTTAAGTTCTCTATGCACGTTTTTTTTTGTTTTTGTTTTTAAATCAAGGACTGGTAAATACATGCCAGAAAATATTCACATTCTTTTGAATCCAAAGTCATCACAGTAAAAAACAACCCAACTTTGTACATGCAGAGAAAAAACCTCTCAGAAAAGACATTTGTATCATAGAAACAATAAACACTGAGCTACTGTTTGATTACAGAGACTGTATGTTATTAGGCCACAAAACAATAAACTCTCTCGGGGCGTAGATACACCACCCATTCGCCTATTGTCACACGCATGGACAGTCACTCAGCCCTAACAATGACAAATAGAACTTTAATGATATGTGGTATAAGACAGGAATCAAGCTAAACAGGACATGTACTTCTCTAATGTTTCTCCAGGTTGATTTGGGTTCGGCATGACATCTCGCATAAAACTAAACAAGTCCTGTACTCCATTAAATACATTTTTAGATGAGCTAGACAACAACGACGATGACAACAACCCAATTGTATTAGCATTACATTAATACTGACGTTGGTCACCAGCACAATACTGTACCTATTATATACTCATATACTTGTACCTATTAAAAATAAATAAATGCCTGATACCATGTGACAGGTTGATTTTTCAAACATGTTACTAACTCTGTGGCAACTGGACACAAAGTCACTCTGGGCACTTTCAACATTCGGGCAGATTACCACCCAGAATTATTTTAGTTCTTTCAAACATTTTACATACATACACACACACACAACTATATCTATCTATCTATATCTATAAAAAATTTCAAACCAGCAAATGTAGCCATTAAACGTATTGTGTGTATATACATAAATACATACAATAACTTTACTGGCAACATTTGCTGGTTTGAACTTAACATACAACACATTTTGGACTCCCACTAATGACTAATCAACCAGTTGTTCTAACTTTAAGTTCACTGCCCTCTAGTGGTAAAGCAAACACATTGCAAGTGGGGAAGTCAAGGTTGGGGAGGGTCACTCACCATGGCTGGGAGCCAAAACCATACCAGGCCAGCTGAAGGATCTGAAAACCCAGGCCCAATAGGATGGTGTTCTTATTACCTATGGAGCGCATCAGGATACCCAGAACAACGGTCTGTAGAAAGATGAGAGAGATAATTTAACTGTCAAAAGTGCAGAGACTTGCATGCAAATTGAATTTCAGACCAGAGTTTGTTATTTATGATGTTTTTCCCTACCACTATTCTACTTAATGTATGTACTAATTCCCCAATTATTAAAATCCCATTAATAAAGAACACCAAGAGAACAGATATCAAAACAAAGCCTAAAATAGCTCACAAACATATATTAAGGCCTAATTTTACTTGAAATGTTTTATTCAAGTGGTTAATCGGGCTCAATTTATGGATAGATATTCTAGAACAACTGTTTATTAGTCAATGAACAGTCAATAATTTTTATCCAAGTTCATTTGTTTTAAACATTTTGTGTGGCTAGCAGGACCCAGGCTGTATTTGTTCTTCATTATTATTTACTCATGAATGACTCACTCTGTGCTGAAATCACACGCGTGGATTACTAGTACAGTTGCTCTGTGCAGTTTAAACATTTACTCATGTTTGAGTACACAGTGATGTTCTGACAAACTGTTAGCTCCCGTACCAACCTGAGCCAGGATGGAGAGAATTCCCACCACCGCGATAAACGCAGCTACCGTCTCCGAAGTGAACCCAATGACCTAAAGGGGGAGAGGAAGAAAAAGAGCAAAACATTCAGAAGACACCCAGCACTTAAAACTTATCCCAGAAATTAAGCTCTTCTCTGCACCGTCAGTAAGTGTGTTTACATGCACACCAATAATATGACCTTCCTCTGAATTTTTTTTATTTTCTACCTATTGTTTAAATGAACCTGCAAACAGCAAACAGTCTTTATTTAAAATCGCAATAATGTCGCTTTCACATGTTTGCATTAAACGGAAATGTCATTCTGCACCTCACAGTCCTCACAGTCCATGACAAATAATGGCATGAAACCACAGTCCTCACAGTCCATGACAAATAATGGCATGAAACCATGCAAATGTTACTAGTGTAAAATAGTAATTATCAGAAGAGAGCTTTAACAGTGTTTATTTAAGGTTTCTGTTGACTTGAAATTGCAGCAGTTTCAGCATGAAGTTTTACATCACTTACTTTATCTATTGTCAGAAATATTTAAATTTCTCAGCTCATGTAGACCCCCCCCCCCCAATTATCTGATTACCCAAGTGCATGTAAACACACAAAAAGCAATAGGCAACATGCTTTACAGTTGCATAGTAAATAGAAATTAATGACCAATTCATTTTAATTGTTACTGTTAAGATATAATGCACTGTTACATAAATTACATTAATAATTATTTTAAATCCAACAGTGTGGGCTGGAGATGATAAGTTTGAGGACTATCAAAATAAAGGGTGGTCATCAGAGGAGTGAAATGGCTCAATTAAAACTCAGTCATGTGACAAACAGGTGTGTGTATATAGTACCTGTCGTAGGTAGAGGAAGAAGCTGGAGTACTGCCCAGCCTCAGGTAGGTAGGACAGGAAGACTGTGATACAGATCAGCAACACTGTAGAATCCTGGCCAACTTTACGCAGAGACTGTGAAGAGCCAGCCAGAGAGAGCATGTTAAGGAAATGCTTAGAATATAAAAAGTTTACACACTGTTTAGTACTAAAAACCGTTCTATGACTTGCAACAACAGAAGCAGTACATTTTTTTTTTTTAAGAAAACACCACACACACACACACACACGTTTGTCTGACTATATTGTGAGGTCATCCATAGGTTTCTATTGATCTTTTTGATTTACTATTACTAAATAATACTACACCTACACCTCAGTCCTTTCCTTTACTGCCTTTAAAGAACCCTTATTTTAAGGGTAACTTATCTGGGCAATTGGCTTGCATTGAGGGGTGTAGGTGTACTCAAACTACGCGATCTGTACCATGAGTACGTTTGACCCTCAAAGTCCAGTTCAATTGACTAGTGTGATTGCTCTGTGCCACACCACAGTTCAACTGACTCAGGTATGCGGAGTCTGTCTCTTAAAACAAACATTGCACCAAAAGGCATCTATTTGCTCTACTTTGTGAGAAAGTAACCTCTGCACCATTTACGGTGGATCAGGAAAATCTGAACAAGAAGCTGCCAGATAGGAAGCCAACTTCAGCTTTGTGTGAGGTCAGAGCATCAGAGCTTTGTATAATTCAGAAGAAAAACAGCAGTAACTACACCAAGTTATCAGCAGAGTGTAGCACAAAGAAAACGTGTATAGTAGATCTCCTCCATTGCTTTAGTATTCTCTGTAAAATGACACGATATATATATATCTACACCTGCTCTGTAAATCCGCCTTCAAATTCGTACAGTGAATGTCAAGTGTGCCGCGACAGTATAGACATGGACCAGCCCGCAGTAGGTGCTGTGTTTGCACCCTCAGATTATGGATATAATGACCCTCGGAGTGATGACGTAAGCGTGCTCGGGCCCGGATGCAGGCCAGTGGACGAGTAAGAAGGGGCACAGGCACAGGCATCTGGTTTCTGACACTGTAAGCTTTAGCTGACTCACAGCAAAGGGGTCAGCCTGCTCCCAGGAGATTGGTGCCCCCCAGGAGGCTGGACGCATTTTTTCTGGCAGGGACTCTGGCACAGCCACCAAGATGAAACAGATGTCCAGAAGGGCAATGGCCGTGGCCAGAATGACAACCAGTGTGTCCCCGTATGCCTGAGAAAGATACGCCCCGATCGCTGGACTCGTCACCAGGCTTGCCGCAAAGGTAGCTGAAACCTGACACAGAAGAAACCATTAAGTGTGCTAATGCTATATTCACAAAGGTTATGCATTTTTCAAGATGCCAAGAAAACATGTAAAAGTAAAATAACTTTATGGAACTGCAAGTAAATGGCAGATACTTAGTCACGACATAACATCTTAATGATATTGGTGCCCTTTTTTGGATTTAAGTGACCATATGATGTAAAACCGTATTTCCCATCACTTTTTTAAATAAGAGTCTGAAGTAACGTAAGCAAGTTTTTACCATCCACCTTCCAGCCCATATATGGAAAATGAAGAACAGGCCTTTTTGAATTCATTATTACTGCGATCTATGCAGCCGACAGCAGGTTAGTGACATCCACTTACACCAAAGTTCTAAGGAATGGTCTACCTAGTGTTTTTCCTGAATGAGGTGTAATACAGGGTAGAGATCGACCAATATATCGGGCCAATATTTGCCATTTTTCATGCATCGGCCGATATCAGCGTTTCGCAGCCTCAGGCACGTCCGTGGGCAGCCCCGTGTTATTGGTGTGGTGGAACGGGCTGCCGCCGCATGTGAAGGACCCCAGGCCAAAACCTTTGGAACTGTTTGTCCAAACAAGTAAAAATAAATAATTTTTAGTGAACAGTGACGTTTTTAATGACACAGTTATGCGTTTCTAGTTATGGCCGTAGACCTAAACCAGAGCGCATGTTTTACTCCTTAGCTCCGGGGCTAAAGCTAACTGCTCTAGTGTAATACACACATTACCACTGTATTGTCACACAGCGAGTCTCTACGGAGCAGCCAGAGCTTGCCAGATATTACTCAGCTTCAGGCACTTGAGCCAAACGTAACTAAAGAAAGAGTAAAGAGAATAGTCATTACAGCATATCAGCGTCCTCTCTTGCATCGTGCATGCTGTTTTTCCTCTCTCTTTCTCTCATGCGTCGCATGCTGTTTTCCTCTCTCTCGCGCATTGTACATGCTGTTTTTCCTCTCTGTCTCTCGCCATTTCTGTTTCTTTCTCACTGTCTTTGTGTGCCTCATCCTCCTTAAAGAACTGCAGCAGGCATGTTGGCTGTGTGGAAGTATTTTTTAAATGCACTTCTTAATAACTTGTTAGTTATGGGTATAAAAAGATGTATGTTACATTCTTTCAGCAGTAATAAGGTCATACTGTACCAGTGTTCAGTAAATGATGTTAAGTTCTGAAATGTTGTGCATCCACTTCTTGTTACTATTAGTGTGACATATAAGCAGCAAATAAAGCAGAAAACTTCTAGATATCGGCCTCAAAAATCCGGCAAAAAAACCCAAACAAAACAAAAAAAAAACCCCAAAAAAAACCACAAAAACAAAAAAAAAAAACAGCAGCCCATATCGGCCATTGGCTGACCCTGACCTCTAAACATCAGCATTGGCTACAGAAAAACCCATATCGGTCGATCTCTAATACAGGTCATCCTTCAGAATGAAGCTCATGTATCTTAATAGCTTCTGTTACTGTACCATTAAGTTTCATCTGTGAAAGTCCTATTTTGACAGGTTTTACAAGAACAAATACTAACACATCTATAATTTATCCTCAAATTACGTTCTAGGGTGAGTTAAAAGACATTTCCTTTGTTCAATCAACGAAACCTTTTATCAAGACAAGCATGTTTTTCCTCACCAGGCCATACGCCGTGCTCCTCTCATGTTCTTGTGTGATGTCCGCCACGTATGCAAAGATCACAGAAAATGTGACTGCAAAAACTCCGGACATGGAGATCACAGCAAAATACCACCTGAGAAAAAAAAACAAAAAACAAAACAAAAAATCAAAGTCAAAGTGATCATTTATAAGTAAAAACCTACTAAATATAACCAATATATACAATATTCTGACATTATACAATTACTTCTAGATACAATTTATTTGTCTCATGTATTTTTTGTCTTAGAAATGTGTTTTATAACACTGACAAAATCTAAAATCTATAGAAATATGGAATATATAGAAAAATATATTAGATATAAATTTCTGTGATATTTTTATGTGTCAAGCATGTGTTGAGTAGAGGACAACAGTGCTGCCCTACATGCGGCACACTGGAGTTCAATTTCTTACCCAGGCAAGAATAAGGGCACTTGGAAAAGACTTCTCATGCTACGTGTAACATGTTCCAAAGATCTGCAGATACTGGCCCTCAGCAAATATCTTGCATTCACATAATCTGCTTCTAAACTGTCAAATTTAAATTTACCTTGAATTGCATCTTCTATTTGCTCTGTAACTGTCTAAGATTTTAATTTAACACCCATAATATTACTAGAAGTCTATTTTTTGGGGGGAAAAATAACCCATTTATGTATAAGTTTAGTTTTAGGTTGCAAGAGACAGCGATCGCTTTGACTTTCAGCTGTGATTGTGATGGTGAGGAAATAAAAGATCAAGTGTAGTTTACACCATTTTGCCAGTCAGAAGTTCAGACATGAACTTCTATAAGTACCATGTGTAAACAATAAATAAAACATTAAAGCCAGGTTTATCTGTAAGATTTAATGTTCGGGTGAGCTGTAGTATCTCACCATGGGCTGATCTTCATGAGGGGGATGGGGGCACAGGTGAAGAACACCGTGAGGAGGAGGAAGGACTTTCGACCCCACACATCAGAAAGAGCACCAATCAGGGGAGCGCTAAGGAATGACAGCAGGCCCTGAAGAAGGGGGGTGGGGGGAAGGAAAAAAAACCCCAAAACACTCAAATTGCACTTTACATTCAAAAATATAGCAATCGATGGTAGCTAAAACACCTAAAAGAAGAGTGTCAACATACATGTTGCCACATAGTGTGAAGATGTTTAACTGGCCAGTAAACCTTTAGACCCCATTTATACCTAGTTGCTTCTGCAGCTTGAGTATCAAGTAAATATATGGCTGTTAGTGCCACAACAACGCAAGCGTAAAAGCACCCAAAACATTTACAAATCTGGTCGCCTAAACCACTTAAAGAGGTGGGCTGAGATACTCATAACAACGACAACAATCATTTTATTTATTCATTGCTTTAAGTTAAATCAAAATATTAGCACTATCCAACGAAAAACAAGTATCTCCATTTTTTGGTCATTTCTATTTTTTCTGCATCAATTAAATGCAGCAACTGCCGTTTACATTGTGGGAAAATTTCATGATGAATGGTCCAATAGAACTGCTCCAAATTAGCTTGGAAAAAAAAATCTGGTTTCATTGACTTACATTCAAAGTAAAGACTGTTTTTGTCCTCTCCTGTAAAAGTTGCCATTTGCGTGTGTGTGTGTTCAGACATAAGTTTCTTATGTCATTTCTATATTGGTGATCAACATATGTCAGGTTAATATTTTACACTGATACAAACAGCCCTTCAGTCACTGGCTCAGTTAAATAAAGAAAGATCAAAAGGTCAAAGTCACCTTATCACAACCAAACACAGCTTAACTGAGCTACAGGGTTGAACACATGATTTAGTTTATCTGAAAAGCGAGAGAGAGAGCGAAAGAGGAAGCATTATTTTACCTTGACTCCATGTATTAGTCCATTCATCAGGAACGTGTGCTGAGGAAACGTCTGGTGCAACACCTGAGACACAAACACACAGAAAGGTTATCTCTCCCTGAACTACTCTATTCTCTTAGGAACTAAACTGACAGATTCATCCATCAACCTTATATCGCAGCCCACAATTCTCTAGTGATCAAACAAGTGGAGATTTTTGTCCACGCTAATTTACAGCGGGCTATTTCACATTTAGCATAGAGTTTTCTGACCACTACTGGGCAGAGAGCACAACCACACACTGCAATCCTTTTTGAGTGGCTTAATCTGAAGCACTGTGGATGAGAGGAACCGAAAAGAAATGGAAAACACAAATCCACCAGGAGCTACTTCAACATGCATTTGGCCGCTAAAGCATGCCATACCTCATAACTGTTCACTGTGGCGGTGACAGAAGCCAGACATCCACCTCTAAAAGCTCCTCTCATGGAAAGTGACTGCATAAAACGGATATGAACACATACTACCACATTTTACAATACTTTTTTAGAGGTTTGGCCTTAAAATCATGCGACTTGGTCCCCAATACTTACTTGCTTCAGATTTTCCTATTTTCATATTAAAACTCAAGACATGTTAAGTTCACTGGTGATTTTAGGTATTAAATAAAATGCCTATATATTTGTGTTGCAGAAATAGTAAACCCTGGTTCCCATCGACATCACTATCTGCCAGACATATATAGTAGTAGTAACAGGAATCAAGGTTCACCATTTCCACAAAACAAATACAGACATTTTATTTACTATCTAATTAATCAATCATTAAGTAACCTATGCCCTAAGGCATGTCAACTGACAATCAACCAATCATTTGATAGGAACCTACACACCATCTGGGGGCATTTTCAATGACAATCTGTAATTACAGTTAGCAGGCTGCTCTTTGACTAGAAAGAGTGAGAATCATCTGAACCAGTATTCAGTAATGATAGAGATAGATTAATAGATACTTTGTTGATCATAAAGGGAAATTTTACAACAAGGACAGCTACAACAAAAAATAAAAAAATAGAGTATAAAATAAATAGAATATACAAAATAGAAAAGGTCTGACAGTGTGTATGTGTGTGATGGCAGTAGTGTAGTTAACCAGTGTAAACAGTGTAGACTTTGATGGTGCAAATATGCACTAAAAAAAATCATGCATACATGCATAACACAGTTATACTGATAAATCTGTGAAATAAATATATAATATATGATTACTAGGGGTCTGAGGTATAACAGTGTTACAGGATTATTTTTTAATGTGCTGGGATGAGTTAAAAACAGTCTGATGGCCTGAGGGACAAAAGACTTTCTGAATCTGTTGGTGGAGCATGACTGGGACAGCAGTCTGCCGCTGAATGAACTCCTCTGCCTGATGATGGCACTGCGAAGAGGGTGGTCAACATTGTCCATGATGGTCAGCAGTTTACTGAGGGACCTGTTCTCTGCCACTGATGTAATGAGCAGGTTATGTAGCAACAGCACACTACCACATGGAGCAAATAAACATGCTTTTTATAAAAATTGTGCATACTTTTCATTGATCTGACCCCAGCTAAACTGTCTACAGATATGAGGTACTGCAGGCATGTGCTAAAACACCTTCCTCAGGGTGATGTGGAAGCTCTTTGCTGTTTCAATTTAACACCCAGCTCTCCCGACCACTCAGTTCTACTAAAAGCACAAAAACAGTGAGTGAGTGAGTGGTGTTCTAACACAGAATGCGGTACCATGCTTTGGGAGACCTTTCACACTCCTTTCACAGTGCTACACAGCATACACTCCTTAAGGTCAGTGTAACATGCACAGCGTTTTTTTATGTTAAAGGGCCCACATCCTGGATAAACCTTTTTTTCCTTTTTTTTTAAAAATAAATATTTGAATATTACATTCACAAGCTAAACTATGGAAAGTGAATTGCAATAACAGCTTTTGACTTTTTTGTGAGGTCATAAACATCATAATAATCAGGATAAAGAGTCTTATAGCTTTTTAAAAGAGACAAATCCAATTATTTATAAATAAATAAAAACAACAAAAAAAAGTATTTATTAGTAGGCCCAGTAACAAAAATAGCCTGGTTGATTGTTCAGGATAAAAGAGGCTTGAAATTGGTAGTGTAAAATTATCTATGATTGTTCTTTGGTACATAAACCTACATAAAAGCAGTGAGCCCCACTCAATCTGCCTTAATAATTCAGCAACAGAATTGGCCTGTGAGATATTTAAAGTGGTCCAGGCTTCCGTTGCTCAATCATGAGAAAAAAAAAAGTCAGTGTGAATGGGAAATTATCACTCATTCACTTTCCTTGGAGAACAGACATCTGAGAGTGTATCAAAATTAGCCATAATTAATTTTGACATAACACTTGACTAACCTCTCTTCATCTCTCAGAATTAAACACACTGTTTCTGCTCCTGTGTCGTTATTACTTGTGTACGTAAATGAGAATCAATCTGATTGCCCTATACTGTACTATACTGAAACATTGTTTATAGCTTCAGTGCGAGTGGGTGAGGCTGTGGACTACATGGTACATTTTGAAAGCTCACATTAAGTGCATTTACAGCCACTTACTGTAATCAAGTGCAACCTGGAAAAGAGAGCTGGATTTTCAGCTCAAAAGACTTCTCTGTGCATGTATATTCTGTCATTTGGATTTCTCAATTTTAGCATGTGCAAAAACAGACTGCACGATAGCAACAAAAACACCTTTGCAGTGATGCTGATACCTAAACCGTTTAAACGGTTTACAGTTAACACACAAACTTTACCGTGAGCATAGGAGTCGTGAGCAGCCCCCAAGCGAAGAACTCAAGGAAGATGACCACAACTGCATGGTAAACACTGGGCTCCCCAATCCCCTGCGGCTGAACAAACACAAAACAGAACACTATTAGCTTCTCACTGACAGAGAGGTAGAAGGGGAAAAAGCAGTAGTGGATAAAAATGAAAGGTGATAAAAAAAATAATAAAAAGAGTGGGGGGCAGTTTTGTCTCTTTAGTATAATACTTTGGGAAATGTTGACCTATAAATAAATAGATTAATACAGATAATTCAGAAGAGGTGCTGAACTATTGGTTACTCACACAAGATGGTCCCATGTAACTTTCACTTTCAAGCAGAGTGTGCATAACATCACATAATATACATCACATCACATACTACACATTGACTTTCTACATGATACATGAATCTTTCAGACATCATTAGCAGTGATGAGTCAAAAAAGATGAGCGCTTGAGAACGTAGGTGGTGATCTACAAAGATTTACACAGATAAGGTCCATTGAGGACGTTTAGCTTTTGGATCATTGCAAACTTCACTTATCGACCATGTACTAAATGCAATCCTAACTCTGTTTTCTGACTGGGCAAAGAAAGAAAAAAAAAAAAAAAAAAAGTAATTCACATAACCCTAGTTCTCTGACCTCAGGAGTGGGGTGTCTCAACCAATCGAGACACCAATAGCACCATGTCCGGCGCCTGGTTGACAGACCAATCACAGCAGTGATAAGGGAGAATCCACTACCTACATAAGCAGGTGCAGCTCTCAAGTTTAGCATTCTTGGAGCAGGCGCTCCTATAATGGCCTGCAAAGAGGGAAGAGTGGTGAGATAGTCACTCCTGATGTAGAGAACTGGGGTCATGCAAGTAAACTCTTTCTCTTTCATTATTTGTTCGGTATCATACTATGGTAAAGATGAAGCCAACTCTGTAACTGCATGCTTTGCCAACTGGTCAGAGTCAAAAACGGTCCAAGGAAAAAAACAACAGGTAGGGAGAATAAAACAATCTAAGTTAAATGGAGAAAATAAGGTGAAGGAAAATGTAGGAATGTAGCCATTCCTTTGTTAGAATGAGTTTGGAGGCCTCTAGCGGGTTGTAAGCTCATGGTAGTATAAGTTAAAATTAATAGCTTCCACCATCTAATGAGCCCAAGAAACAAGAGTGGATTAGACTTTCTAAAGCTAGTGTGTCCTATATACATATGCAGAGCATGCATAAGGCGAACCCAGCGTAGGCTCTGGGTACCGTCAGAAAAGAAGCAGGGAGCGGGGATGCAAAGCTACAAGTCTATAGCTGAACACAGTTGAACAAGGTTAGTATCACTAACCTTAGGTGCAAAAGCTAGGTTAGAGTGTAACATGACTTTAGTACCATGCACATCAAAGGCAACTGGGAAAGCGCTTCCTAGACTATAAAATGGGTCCCAAGGCCACAGTGGCATTTTTGAAACCAATGTGACTTGCTAAAATAGCAGCCAAATCAACAAAGCATAAGAAGAAAACATTTCAAATGTAAGTGTACAATTTTTCCCTGCGCTTGAGACCGCAATGAGAGCTGAACAATCTCAAATAACCAGCGTGGGGCAACCAAGAGGAGAGATGAGCCCTGTTCTTGTACTCTGGCTAGCATGGCTAGTAGAAGACTCACAGGTGGAAACGCAGAGTACAGTTTCTGAACAAAAGTGGGCAAGTGTGTCAACTCGCAGAGGTGCACCGATATACGTCAGTGAAAACAAGAGAAAGAAGTGTGCAAATAGACTTGACAGAAGCTCAGCTTTGGTACTCCCCAATCCATTTCACCACCTAAGGTCCAGTCTCTCTAAAGGTGATTTCTCCCTGGAGAGAAGATCCACCCAATAAATCATATGACCGGGCACTTGAAACACACATTGCTCCATAGGAGAAGTTTGCAATCTAGCTTGTGGAGTCTGGGGGCTGTGTCCCTGCTTGGCCGTTTATATATGCCACCACTGTGGTGTTGTCAGAATCAAATGGAACCATGACAGCCCTGGGAAAAAGGGGCAAAACGTATTAGAGCTAGGTAGGCGGCTAGAAGCTCAAGAAAGTTTGGAGAGCGCAGGCGCTGTTGCCAAATGCTACTCAGTGTGTTGCAAAACTGAGGGATTTCTTTACCTTCTTAGGGCAGCACTGCTGAAATTCTGACAAGACGGCATAAGTGGCAACGCAGACATAGGTGTAGTGCTTGAACCAAGCATTCAAAATCTCTTAAGAGGCCAAAAGGAACCACAAACAGAGTGGATTCAGAGTGTTTTTAGATGAAAACAGGCTCTGAATGTGACAGAATGGCCACTGTGGAACAGCGACATGTAGTGTCTGAAAGACAACGTGGCGCCTGTAACCCTTTAACATGGTCAAGGCAGCCACCACCTACAAGCTCATGGCAGGTTCAGATATCTGTATAGTGTTGTGAGTGGTGCAGAGCATGAGGGCCAAAAAACACACAGGTCTCCTCTTATAGCTTAGGGGTCCAGATGAGCCCCTAGCTCCCTCCGTAGCCAAGCCTGCTAGACACAGGGGTGAAAAGGCACTAAACGTTTTAGCCACCAGTACAGAAGACTTGAAAAATGGAAACTGTAAAGCACTCAGAAGAGCAGCCTCATCATCCAATTCCTGCCTACTGGGTAATACTATCTGGGTGAGCCTGATGGGCTAGCGAGGATGCTACTATTGATGGCTGGGAAAGGCCAAGCCTGTTCAGTTTTTCCAATATGGATATCTATGGCATGGACACTGGAACTTTACGGGAAAATTTTATGCCAGTAGCGCTTCAGCTCCTCCATTCACACAGGGACAGCAAAGATTGAGTGCTCGGCCCGGGATTGAATGAGTGGGCAGGGTTTTCCCCATCACAAACACCCCATGCCTCCCGTTGGGTCCGTCCGGTGGCAGGTCAAGAGATATGAAGCCCTTTCATTCTGCAGGACTTTGCAAAATCAAAAGCATCAGGGCAGTGCTAGGAGAGTTAGTTGACCTAGACACATGCTTGAACAAAAAATAAAAAATAATAATAATAAATTGCTCTGCTGTTCACATGGATCGCCAAGTGAACTGTTCGAGAATGCATTTTTTGGCCATGTCCAAGTATAAAGACACATATGAAAACAGAACAAACAGAGGCTACTGAAGGAGTAGTATAGTAAGCCTGTACAGGACACCAGCACACACACACAATCCACCACCTGCTTAAAACAGCCAAGGACACCTGCCCTAAAGTCGGATAATCATTACAAACAAACACCAATAAAACCTTTTAAAAACAAGGCAAAAGTCAATAAGCACTGCAAAAAAAGCAATAACCGCTCCACAGAACAAACCACATAGTGTGGTTGCTTCAAATCCAGTAAAACTGACACTAAATTCAAGATGTTAACGCATTAAAACAAAAAGTGCTACAAATGCTTTTAACACAAGAAGTTAAGCCTAGTTTTGGACTTAACAGGACATTCTTTTTAAATCATGATACCATTCTAGGATTTTCATATACACAGTAGTCACTTTGAAGCACACGTTTGATTTTATTTGCCTCACTTGACAGCGTCACCCAACAACTTTTTTGCTGATAATTACTAAGGACCGCTTGAACGGTTTGCATTTTTTAATGAACCTACAAGGAAAGTCTGTCTGATTTAATTTACTAATTTGTTTTAAGGAAAACTTAATAGGAATAATATTTTCCACCTAATTAGTTACTCAAAGTTGGGACCACAATGTAAATAATTGTTTTAGGCTTTGTGTTATTCCTGACTGTTTCTATATTATTATAATGCATTGTTTTTTGGAAAATGCTGTTTTCATAGCTAAATCTGTTTCATAACATTTTTGAACGGTTTCATAATTTCTGACTGTCAGACTGATATTTAACTAATCATTTATTAAGCGTCACAACAGACTATCAAACGCTTAACTAAAGAAAAAGTGACATTTGACTTTGCATATTTATTTTCAAACTGTTAGACCTAATTTTGTTTTACACAAACTGGTTTGGCTCAGATAATTAGTAGTTCTCCAACACAACTTTTTTGGCTCCTGCTGCTCAAAAAATAAAATAACAAAATATAAATTAATAAATAAATATCATAAGCCATCAATAATGAAAAGGGACATTGTACCTGCTCAGCATCTGTTGTAAATATAGCTACTTTATCCCCTAAAGCAGTCTCATAGTAGTCTAGACAATATGATTTTCAGGTTGTAATGCATCTTGAAGGTGAGAGCAACATTTGAAGTTCGGCAGGTGCTTTAGAGTGAATAACTGAAGACGTTCTATTTGCAACACTAATATTTATATTACTGCCAGAAGGCTGAATATCACACGGTGGGTATATTATATGAATTCTGTCAAAACAATGAGGGATGTAATGCAGCCCCAAACAATGTTATATAACATAACCAATAACATTACATGCTAGTTTGATGGTTAGAATGATATCTGCAATAATGTGTGTACCATCTGTGTGTAGTGACCTGTACTGCCACAAAACACAACGCCTCTCATTCAAAGCAGGTCATGTGCCATGTTAAGCAATGACCTGACAGTGCCAATGAACCGTCTGATCGTTAAATAAATCATATACTGAAACCTTTGTACAAAAGAAAAAAAAACCCAAACAAACAAAACCCCAAATAAAAAAAAAACCCTGGTGTCAATCCCAAGCTTAAAGCATGAATAGATGGCTTATAAGCAGCGTACACAAAAAAGGCCTTCTTTATTTTAGATCATGTAGTTGTAGCCTTGCAATTTCACCATAAAACCACAATGCGACTTTGTATCCAAGGATACTGTAGCACATCAGTTCCCCTTATTTTTCAGTATGACTTACTAACTTGGCTTTAACATATCCAATTCAGCTCATGATGTTTTGAGACATAAACATCTGAAATGCTCTGACAGTGCCCTGACAGCATAACTAGAACTGCCTAATTTACCATGCTTAAATGGATAAGATGTCAGAGCATAATATCTATAAGAAACGTCAACCAAGATCATCTGTTTCACCAACAACAAGTGGCTCATTTGCTGCCTCCTACGTACACTTAATGACTAATAAACAGAAATAATCCGAAACCTCTTCTGAATAAAGAGGAGCTTCATGCAAGGTAAACACATGTCGGTTTTCCATTAGATTCAATGAGCATTTGTTACCCACAGAGGCTATAAAATACGAGACAACCTGTGTGATGTCTACAAAACTCTCTATATTTTGTGGATTTATTTAATTCTCGTAATCCCGGTCCTACTTCCAGAGTACAACAACGCACTAAAGTAATTCCCTATTACCAAACATATGTTTATTTCACAGCGAGGTTGAAGTTGGCTTCCTATTCGCATTTTCCGGTTCCACCTTAAATCGTGCAGCAGACGCTGACCGCGGCTCCATTTAAGGTGGAACGGGGAAATTCGAACAAGAAGCTGACGAACAAGGCTAGGTGGACACTTGCAACTCAATAAACTAGACGCGTTTTATTTTGATAAGAATATTTTACTTATTTTAGGTAACATTTGCGAGAAAAAATATCATTAAATTTTACTATGAAAACATGCAGTCGACTCTGTCGCCTGGCTAAACGGAATGTTAGCTACAGCTAACGTTAGCCGGTTAGCAGGTCTGACACAGCGTTAGCTCCATACTCAGCTACTCAAACTTTAACTCACGCTGCCTCCATCTTTTATGATGATTTTCTTGGCCAGAAGAATGCTGCGGTTCAGCCGCTTTTTCTTCTTTTTCTCTCCAGTCATCGTTAACTTATATCCATTCTTGTAGCCCGAAGGTTTGGGTTTAGCTTAGCCGGCTAAGCGTAGGGCCTCCGTTAGCTTCGCCGCTAAACGACTTTCTCCTCCTCATGCAAATTCACCCGCTTGTTATGCATAGCAGCGCGTTTCGATTGGCCCGTTCCAGGAGGAAGAGGTTCGCCTGCGCGATTCGATTGGTCGCAAGGCATCGCCCCAAAGCCATACTTATTAGCATAATATGGTACACAAAACAACAAATCCCGCTTTTGTCGTTTCTGTAAATGGACCTCTTTGACTACATCAAAAAACCTTTTATACTATATATGTCTTTATCATTTCTATGTGTTATTTATAATGTTAGTGTACCGTAAAAGGTACTACTGTCTCTGTGACTTATTTAAACTTTTTAGACATTTTATGTTTACTCTTCTTGACATCCAACCAATTAAAATGACATTCTGTCCAAAATTAACACTGCAACTATCACTACATCTGAAGTCCAGTCACCTCCTACAATGGTGCCCCAAAAGTCTATAAAGTGAGATTTTCCAGACTAGGAAAATGCCCAATGATATATCTTGAAGTTGGGAGAAACTTTGAAAAACCTATTATGGTCATTGTCAATGCTCATAATAGATTTAACAAGAATATATTTACATGATTCACTTTACCCAAAACACAATATATTTTGTAATATACAACTAAATTCACCCTCTGGCTGAAGTTAGAGCCACTGTATTTTTAAAGCCCCTTCCAATGAGCCCAGTGTGCTTATTGGTCAACAGCCAGAGTGATATCCTTTTACAAGTCCCAGCCCTACAAACTGCTGTGGCTATTCTTACAATGTCATCGGTTCTGCTGTATCAGTTTAAATCAAGAGTCCCGTCCTGTAAGTCAGGTAGAACAAGTTGGTAGACCCGATAAAGCCACTGGAGAAGGATGTTTCAGAGTGATATGTTTTAGCCTTTTCAGTTCTCTGTAGGTTCCATGAGGGGGTGCTAAGCTTGCCGGTGGGTGGGCACTAAAGATCATGTAATTATGGTATGAGATGACATCACCTTGCAACAAAAAAGAAAGGATATAATTTAAAAATATAAATGTAGACATAATGATCCTTGGTTCCCCATACACCACTGTAAAGAGTCACCATACACCTTAAAGACTAATAATAAAACTAAAATATAATAAACTATTACAGCTTTTAATCTCTATACACACCTCATTCATTTAAACAACAAATAAGATTGTGACAGTTTGGCTTTATTTTTCATATAACAGCATAAAGCAACTTTTCTAGGTGACAGGATCTCTCTCCACTTTAAAAAGTGTACTGCAGATCATGTAGAAGTAGCTCAGAGTTAGATCATTCAGTGAAAACCTTTAATATTAACACAGAGAATATAAAATCAGAGATAAAGGAGGAGAATGATACGTTCAGCTAGCAGTGCAGATCTGGGAACATTTTAAGGATGCATATCAGCAGAGCAGAGTCTATTAACAAGTAACTTACAATTGCAGCTTAAAAATACAGCTATTCACAGAACGTACGTCAAATAACATGTCAACATGGCCGAGAATATGGGCTGTGATGCAACAACTATCTAATGATCTAAGATGTATTTTATAAATGCATATTTTAAACATCTTTCTATGTACAGTTCTATGTACTGTTTCCCTGATTTGCAGTTTGGTCCCAAGACCATAGACAGTGATTATTCTAGTGTTGCAAAAACGCATAAAACCAAATAAGGTGAATATTAAGACAGTAAATTCCATTCATCGGCCATACAGATTTAAAAATAATGCAAGCATTATTTTAAGATATAAATTTGTGGATTTTTGGAATACTGCCCATGCATGTTTGGTAGGCTTAAGAAAGGGCACATGTTCTACTAAGACAAAAATATTACAAAATCCCTCATTTTTGCAATCTGGTTACAAAATATATGATTACAACATTGTTCTTCCCCATATCTGACTTCTGACAGTGTTTTTTGAATTTTTCTTTTCTTTCCACATGTTTCTTTAGCAGTAGTGTGGCTTCTCATTAAAGGGCATTTTCCTCTTTTATTTTTTGGTTCACTTTGTGCAACGCTTGTGTGAGTACTCAAAACAATGGGAAACCATTATTACACCAGTCTCTTTCTCCTTTACTTAAGTTTCTTTTACTGTGCCTTTAGAAACAGTTCTACATGAGAAGTGAACAAAATTGAGTAACTAAACTAAATTGAGTTCTTTTAAGTTGAACAATATAAACTAAATGAAATATAATGTGTTAAATATGCCATGACTTCTGGGCAGGCCACATTTTATGTTGTTTTCCCCCAAAATGCTAAATTGAAGTGTGTTTTCTGTAGAGGACATGTTAACTTATTAGTAAATCAACAACAACAACTTACACGTTTGACAACTTTTTCACTCAACTGTATGTAAACGAGCTCTGCTCCATCTGGCTGTATAGAAAGCAGTCCAGACTAAATCGCTTCTTATACTGTCAGTATGAATGGCCAGAGCTAAACTGCTGTAGACTAAATAGGTGGATATATGTAAATATGCTGGATTTTGTGACATCACAAAAATAGTGAATTGAATACAGGCAGCTTAGTTTTTATACACAATTATAATGTATTTATATCCACAGTATGGTCCTTTTAAACTCAGCACTGTGTGTTAAAGATCCTCATCAATGAACGGGATGTCGAGGTCTGAGAAGTTGCCGCCAGTTTTGGAGCTTAAATCCTGGCTGTTTGCAGAGGGGACAGATAATGGTGGCCTGACTTGGCCCTGGTCGGCACATGTGCACTCCTCTCCGTTTCTGTCTTCTTGCTTCTCCTCCTCAGAGTCCGCCCTGCTCTTTTTCGGAGGTCCCTCTGGCCTCCTGTTCTGTAAAGCCATGTTATTCTGGCCTGAAATAGGAAATTTTAGATTAGGCACATGGGAGCTGGACACAGCTGGACCTCCCACGTTTCTTACCAAATGTGGCCATCTCAGAGCTCCTCAGCCAAACATAAGCAGAGCATAAAAAACTGCAAGCAGATACCACAAACATGCAGAGCCCAGCAGCAGCACAGAGCTACTACAACTAATACAAATGTTGAATAAAATACTTTTTTTTTAATAAAAGAAGAGTTTTACAAACTGTAGTCTTCAGTATTGTGAAATGTTTGGTGCCTGAAGCTTGCTTCTTTAGTTGTACACTGTAGCTAACACGTAACGGAAGCTTGAAGAGGAACACTGCAGACCAGTGCCATCTGCTGGTTGCATCTAAAAAAACACTATATGGCCACAAGTGTATGTGGACGCTCTTAATGATTCAGCGTAGACGTTTCAGCAACACCCATTGCTAACAGGTGCACAGATAAACGAATCACTGGCAGTAGACCAGTGATTTAAACGTGGGTCTGTTACAGGATGCCACCATCACTGCAAATAAGTTTTCGGCCCTGGCTAGATTGGCCCTGGACAACTGTATCTGCTATAATTTTGAAATGGAAGCAACAACAGCTCATCTACAAAGCAGCAGACCACACCAACAAGGCTATTGTCTTTTCCATCACTTACTAGAGTTCCAATAGACTTAGCAGCAGATGAAATGTGTTCTCTGGCACAATGAATCACACTTATCATCATACTGCCCAGTATATACAAATAAAACTTTGTTTGGCGAGTTGGTGTGAAATGGGTAGTACTGATCTCAATACAAAGATTTGTATAATTATGGTCAGTTTCATTTTACATTAAAATGATATATTTGGGTGCTTGCTACGGCAGCACATATACTAAAATTGGATGGATGGATGATTTATTTCGTTAGACGTTTAAGAAAACTAAAATAGTATGTGCTTTGCACTTATACAAAAGTTATAGGTCTGCATTAAATTTTTTTTAAGTTTCATTTTTTCCTTTACTTACATCTTTTAAGCGAGTAGCAATACAAATCTTCAAAATACACAAATAAGTACAATTACTGTAGTATTTCCACCCCTGCAAATTTCAGACACCAGACTTGGCAAGTGAGTACATTTGTGTGGAAAAACTTTCCATTTTGTTGCATTACACCTTTAACAACAACACCAACAACAACAACAACAAATAGATGACTTACAGCTGATGGACCCCCAGGGAGCAGCGAAGCAGCCTCCTTCCACTCCACAGCATGCAGCCCACATGCATAAAACAATTAAAAGTCTATACCTGTTACTGACCTTCCAAGACCAGACTTGTAAAGTGGTCCTGCATCGGGCTCTCTAAGCTGATCATGGACATAGTGTCCAGCGTCTCATTGTCCGAAGCGTCCTGGTCCAGCTCAGGCAGCCTGTGGGCCAGATTAACCCTGAAGAGAAGAGAATAGAGAAGCAGGTCACTCGAGGACTAGAGCACCAATATTCATTCTATGCCAAGTCTGTTGTGTCATGTAGCATCATCTAGCAGATAATATAAACTGCATGTCATTTGATTTAATGTAATAAAACCTCTGAAATAGGTATAATTATAATTGCAATATTTTTTTATGTAAATGTGATTATGATCTATAGTTTAGGTTCTTTCATAAGATTAGCACAACACTTTTCAAGTGTTCAAGATTCCAGACATTTTCAACACTACTTAGTGTATTAATTGGGTTTTGTATTAGATAAATAACTGTTTCAAATTCCAATCAGAATCAGAAGTTTAATTTACCACAAATAATAAAAATAGCACAAGAACAAGCTGCGAGTAATGTAAAGGATGTGTAATGTGTACATATGTGCAGTATGTCCAGTAAAAGGATTGTAAGTGCAAGCAAATTTATGTAGGTTGTATAACATTTGTGTAATTTTATCGTCATCTCCTGTATATGTGTATTTAATACAGTTATACAATATGTAACATGTATGTTTGCAACAAGTAATACAACTTTAGAGCCTATTACAATTTGTTGAGGTTTTACTTTGGGTTTTAATTTAAGTTTATAGTTTATATAGCTAAATGCTCTGTGGTTGTTATGTGTTTTCATTAAAGACAACAGGTTGAAATTTTGTGCTGCAGTGTGCTGCAGTGCACCTTAACAGTAAAAGCAGCACTGAGGGTTTAATAATATTTCATTCTGATCTGAAAGTCAGAGAATAAAGAGATCTGCTTACTTCTCCTGCTTTATAGATCTAATCCGCTCTTTCAGGGTCTTCTCCATTTCCGTGTCTGCACTGTCCATGGGAGACGAGTCCAGTTCGCTTCTTGGGTTCTCCAGAATCTGGCATGCAAGACACAAAAGGTACAATAAGCTAGTTGAAGTACTGAGCGGTCTACCCAACACATGTCGGTTTACTTTCCAACATCGTTTTGTCTCATCAGCCTGATAGATCTGTAATGTCTGTTATGTTTTCAGCTGTTGTCTTCCACTGGAAGAGTTTTCTAACCGTGTTCTTCCTCTGCAGTGTGAGCTGTTTGATGGCGAGTGCCTCAGCATGCTCCAGCTGCTGGATCTCCTTCATTTTCTCATCATACCGTCTGGTCTGCTCCATGATGAAAAGCTCTAAACACCTGTCAATCATCAGAACACATGGTCTGCATTATATATATACATACCTACACACCACACAAGGTAGGTGAGGCTTGGCAAGTATATGACAGTGAGGTCCTGGGCAAGTCCATCATGCTTATTTATGAATAATAATAATAATAATAATAATAATAGCAACTATAGGAGTTAATGGAGCTCACAGTGTGGTCTTGGGCAGGTCCTTCATGCTCAGTAATGGGTCAGATGTGTCTGGGCAGCGTAAAACACACGGAGCAAAAACAATGGCCAGAGAGTTTGCAGACATTCGATTATGAGCTTCCTCCTTTGCCACTCTACAGAAAAATAAAGGAAAAATAAAAAACAATCCATGTACAAAGACGTGTAGTCTGCATACAGAGACATGTACTCAATATACATAGACAAGAGTTTACATACAGAAATATACAGTCAGCCACCGCCATACAAAGACATACATTCTACAGACAGAAACATACTGTGGACATACACAGACATGCAGTCTACATACAGGGACATACAGAAATATGCAGTCTGCACACATAGATATACAAACACATACATCAGTTTACGGTTTCTATGTTTTTTTATTTATTAAGGTTTATTTATTAAGTGTATTGTAGCATTTATTAGGAGTATTTATATAGACCTGACACAGTTAAAAAAGGTATATACGTGAGTACTCGCCTGACCAGGTGAAAGATGAGACGCTCTAGCGTGTAGTAATTTGGAGCAGGAAGCTCCTCTACTTTTCTGTAGATTGCTCGTACCCTCTCGGATTTCTCCGGCAAATCTAGAGGAAGCAGAAGAATCTCAAGAAGATCAGTTCGTGTGTACTTGCTATTTATACCACCTCATAGCAAAATGATACTTGTAATATAAGTTGTTTTGTATAAACTTACACCACGTCAAAATACGTACCAACAGCATACAGGAAATCATTGTAGAGGCTGTACGTCATAAGAGGGTCTGGCAATTCCCGTAACCAACATTTAATCAGGCCAGTGACGGTATGAATGGGGTAGTTATCCAGACACACACTCTTCGGATCTGTAAAAATATACAAAACATGTGTATTAAGAATGTTTTAGTGTTAAGTACATTTCAGTGGACAATTCTGAAAATAAAATTAACTTTGACTGGTATACCAAAGCTTCCATTCTCTCGTAGTAGTAGTAATAATAATAATAATAATAATAATAATAATAATAATAATAATAATAGTTAAGCAACATTCATATTACGCATAAATGATAGGACAAACTAACAAGGCTGAAATTTGTTTTTGTGTGTGTGTCTCATGCTCACTGGTCTCCAGCAGCTGATGAAGCTCTTTGGCTTTGCAAGCTGATCCGGACTTGCGGTAGATCCCCTCAGTGTAAAGCCCATGCAGCTCCACAAAGGACAGCATCATCTCCATGACAGCCGGCACTGGCGTCTCATTGTTAGCCAGAGCGCTCACATGCACGCCGAAGTGGTTAACACTTTTACCCGCCTCGATCTGGAACACACACAGGTGAGATCTGCATAAGATGTTTATGAGCATGTGTGACTACATTAGGAACAAACAGAAAATTGTTTAAAAGGCAGGTGCTTGACTGATATTTCCAACTGATGTTTGATGATGTATTTATGGTATTCCAGAGAAGCAGAATGTTTAACTCACTTTACTCTGGTCACTTGGAACTTGAATACACTACTCACTTTGAATCTAGTCCCGCTTTCTACATTTACGAAATGTTTATGTATCTGCAGATCCGATCTTAAACCAGTACATACATTCTTAAAACTTGCTCATTTTAGGCAGCAATGCAGGTTTTAATTCCCTAGAACGTGTTAATTTAACCAGAAAAATAATCACTTTTACAAAAATAAAAAATAAAAAATAAATAAATGAATAATAATAATAATAATAAAGTACAATGGAAATAAACAGATAAAGACAGTGTCAAGAATGCCTAAAAACTAACACAGTAATTTAGTAAAAAATAATTTACCTTCCTGTGCAAGTGTTTAGAGCAGTATGAGGTTATTTTACTGAGACACTTCTTATGGCACATCATCTTACAGGCTGAGAGAGAGAGAGAGAGAGAGAGAGTAAGAGTGAGAGAGAGAGAGAGAGAGAGAGAGAGAGAGAGAGAGACCTATGACTAAAACAAAACTAGCAGTGGAAAATCTCTAGAGCTAGTCCTAAACTGTCATGTGCAGTGCAAAACCAATACAAACATGCACTTCTTAAATATCGACTGCTCAGCAGAATTTTAGTTAAACTAAAACTGACACTACACAAAAAACTAAAACTATTTATTTTCAGAAACTAAAAGCTAAAACTATTAATGCATTATTCTCACAAGCCAAAACGTGTATATCGAAATAACAACTTGGAATATAAAATAGAGGCATGAAACATAAACTCACAGCTGCACATGCCGGCTTTCTCCATTCCCCAGATAAAAGAGTTGCACAGGTCACATGACTGGACAATGTTCACCTGATACGTGTTAAAATTGTGGTCCAGCGGACTGTCCAGCTGCAGACACACACCACAGGAGCCAGGACACACAGGAGACAAGAGTTTAGGAGATTAGAGGATGCACATGAGGCAACGCCACATTCTACAACACTAAGATTTTACATTTCTTTAATCATGTTAATCTGTAGCAGCTGCTGGTATTATCAGTGAAAACTAAAGCATGATGTTGTGGTATATAATTTCTCAACCGCAGCTCAATTAAACAACTGTGTGACAACCTATATCACCTTTGAAATTGTAAGTGGAGAGTTTTTATGTATAATACCTTATGAAATAACAGTTATTATTTATGGAATGGTATTATGGAATTGTTGGAAAAAGTTTAGTTTTAATCAACCAAAATATATTGAAGAAAAAGCAGGGACTGTGCTGCTAGGTTGTTATCGCTTTGGTGTTTAAAGTGGTTGCTATGATATTCCAAGTGGTTTCCAGGGATTGCTAGGCAGTTGCAGTGATATTAAAGGTAATTGAAAGGCTTTTACTACTTGGTTACTATGGTGTTTTGGGCGGTTACTAAGTTGTTGAAATAGTGTTTCAGGTGGCTGTTAGTCTGCGGAGTACTTGCATTATATTACATAGCATGCAATGACTATATAACAGTCAGCAAATAAGAGATATATACACTGATTAGCCTGTGCTCCAATGGTCAGGCACTGCAGTGACATAGACATGGCTTTGGTATGTTAGAGTGAGTTGTGCTGGTAAGAGTGGATCAGACACAGCACAGTGTCCACTCTATTAGACATTCCTATCTTGTAGAAGTAAAATCAGAGACCATAGTTGCAGAGTATGTGTTGGTCATCCTCTAGACCTTCATCTGAGGTCAAAGATGGACTACAGTCTGTAATTGTATAACTATCAGGTGCTCCTAAATCGTAAGATGTGCTAATAAAAATGGACAGATATTGTTTTAAAGTTATCGCTGATCGGTGTAAGACGAATAATTTAATGATAGGATCTTGACCATTCCGTAATAGAAAATATAAGCTAAATATGAGTGCATGTCTCTTAAACAGCCTGAACTTTTTGGAGTTTGTCTATCGACACTATGCAGGACAAGTGAGCAGGTAAATATCCAGCAGAAGAATGGAAGAATATAAAGCACACAATAATAATGTTGCACATTGCGCAATCATTAATTATGTACTCTAATGATATCAATAACATCTCTATCATACTGTATCACAACATTCTTAATTCTCTACGAGTATGTATTACATATGGTGGTGACATATATTAATAAAAATATTGGACATCGACCCAGAATTCCCAAATCAAGGCATCCCTAATTAATACACATACAGTCAACTTACACATTTATCATTTGTCCTCTTGATCTTTTTTGTGGGCTGTTGGATGGACAGGGAGAAGAAGGCATGTATAAGAATACTGAATGAATTAATTCAATGAAATCAACATTCAGGCAGCTGAAATGCATGGACCCATTCAAAATGGTTTACGGTATATTAATGTATTATGTGTTTTTTTTAACTTACTTTTGCAGGCTCCACTTCTAAAGAGGCTTTTTTGGTCTCAGCCCTGATAAAGTTATCCAAAACAGACTGGAACAGGTTCACCACCATGGGCACTTCAACCTTCCTCTTCTGCGCGGCCAGGCTTGTTACTTTGCTCTTATAACCCTGCAGCAGGTCTCTATAGCTAACATGAGGGTTCTGTTCAACACAGGACACAGCAGTTCAAATGAAAGTGAGGCAACAAAACAAAACATACACGTTGGGCCAACATATTTCTTGTTTGAAGGCAATGAGCAGTAGTACTCTCAGTAAGGTGCTGTAAAAAGCTGTAAAGCCATGAGATGGAGATGCAGGAGGTTCATACTCACAGAGACAGAGTACATGCTTTTGATGGTATCTCTGAACTGCGTGGTAGCTTTGAGGAAAATCTCTTCTGTCTCTGAGAGAACCTTTGTTTGTGACTGGAGATCATTTATCTGCATTTAAACACACAAAAAGCACAATGGCCACTTTATTAGAAACACCTACCTTGTATTTTCACTTAGTGGCCACTGTAGTAGAAACACCTACATTGTGCCTCCACTCACTGGCCACCTTATTGAAAACACCTATTTTATACTTCCACTCAGTGGCCACTTTATTAGAAACATCTACCTTGAGCTTTCCTTCACTAGCTGTTTTCTCCGAATCTACCACGTTGTATATTCACTAACCAACCACTTTATAGGAAGCACATACCTTAACTATGACGTTTTTTGCTACCACAAAATTGACTAACTAACTCTAAATGTAGTTACTGTGAAATAAACTTCATTACCTGCTCTGAACATGAACACACCTGATTTCCCAGAAACTCGTCCAGGTGGCGCAGCTCTTTGGAGTCTGTTATCTGTCTGTCCAAAAAGGCATCCCACTGGTCCTGAACGCGCGTACCCCGGCTGATCCGGATGGTGGGGTTACGGCGTTTGCGGTTGGGCAGAGTGGACGCACCATAGGTGTTTGGATAGTATGAATGGGGGCTTCCATCTATAAAACAGAGACCTAACTCAATGAGTGAGGCTGAAAAGAACAACTCTGGACATACTCGTGCGAGGTTTTAGACTTACACTCGCCTCGTTCATCTCTTTCTGCAAGCGTCTTTGCCATGGTAACACTCCCATCCTGGGGCGTTAGCCGTTTCTTTTGGCCTTTCGGTAGAAACTTGGCAAAGAATGTTGTTCTACAATATTAATTAATGGGAAAAACGTTAAACATGTACAAATCCTTAGATATGTACAAATCACATACTATGCTGCCCTAAAGTGCTGTTGGTAATATTGTAATTGCAAAATGTGCACACATGAATGTCACCACAATGCCACAATGTACTTTCTAAGGAGCTCAAATTTTCAGCATTACAACTGCATGACCTCGGTTAGTTACTGTTAGACACAAAAATAGACATACTAAAAAGACATCACATACAGAAAAGCATGTCTTTGGAGTAGATAACAGTATGTTATAGAGAATAGAGGTGTACAAACTTGTTCAAATGTTCAATCACAGGTCTACTAGTTACTTAGTACTTAAACATCTTTTATGAAGCTGCAGTTGCTGTTTTTAAAGCAGTGACAACAATTTTGGTTTTAGGACCCTTTAGCCTTTGCTGATAAATCTCTGATATGTTGAATATTCTGTTGATATGTTTGTTGATATATGTTGATATTTTTGAAAAAAAAAAAATTATATATATATATATATATATGATATATTTAAAATAAGTTACTCACTTATCTGGAGGAATCTGCTGAATGCTGCCTCTCTTTGTGTTCTTTAGGCCGTCTGGTTCTAAAGGTGTCTAAAAGGAGAAGGCCCATGTTAAAAAAAAAATCACCAGAAGGAGTATTCCTGGGATGATTATCTGGACACAGATTCCAATTATTAGTCCCAAAGTCCTAAATGGCAAATTCTTAATTTGATTAGGTTAGGTTTAGTTACGAGTTAAAACTGACTAAATTATTTTGTTAATGAGGATTCTTGCAGATCATTTTCGGTCTACGACTTAGCCTAAACTGTGTCCAGAAACCAAACCCTTTAAGGCTCCAGACCAAAAGCATCATAATAAAACATAATAGAGAACCAGACTGGAGGAGGAAACTAAGGAATTCAGCAATTGGGCACAAATATTACTTTTCAGACACTCTAACAGTCAACACTCCACACAGCTCTCCACCTCCACACCGCTGACCCATGCTGAAACCGAGAGCAGAGCGAAGTAAAGATTGCACATCCATAGGAATAACTGAACAGTTGTTTAACCGCTGTTTGACTTCCAAACGATGAGTAAACACTACACAGACAGTGTAGCTCATGCTCAGGACAGATAATATAACAGATAACTGATGCAAACCGAAAATATTAAATATTAAATAACAGATTCCCATCACCACTGGAAAGTAAGACTGGGGAGGTTAAAGCCCACTGCATGCAACCCTTATCTTTCCCCAACCTTTGACCTTTTTTGCTAAAAATAAGAGATTGTAGTAGCTAATTAAAAAACCTAAATCCTTTATACTGCAGTAGTTCCAGAATAATTTGGAGTACTGAATAATAAGCCTTAAGACTGAATAATCAGCTTAGGATTCAAGGGGTTAAAATACAGCTGAAGATGATTAGTTCAGATTTTTCTACTTTGTGAGTTACAAGAAAGATCAATGCTGTGTTTACACAGGTCCTGTGCGGCAGTGCACCTCAGCAAATCCCATTCATTTACAATGGGAAGAGCTCTGTCTGTCACAAAGGCACACAAGCAAGTCTAATTAGTTTATTAACACCATGTTGCCTTTATGATTTTTAAATAATCAAGACATTAATTACAAGAATCTTGACTTGGCAAGTTAAATGTAGACTCCCAAAGCCGCACCAAACCAGTGTACATGCATTGTAAGAGTTTAATAAACTGAATGTGAGTGTGTTTTATATGACAAAACAGATCAATTAATCAATTAGACTAGCTATACCTTTAGGGACAGAGAGAGAGAGAGCTGGAGATAAGTAGCATAATTCCCCAATTACTGGGATCTTTAGTTAAGATAAAAAACAAACAAACAAACAAACAAACAAACAAACAAAACAATAGCGAGAATCCAAATTAAATTTTAGTGAAGATGATACGTTTTTCATCACGACCACAGTAGATAATTTTGCCTCTTTTAAGAAACATTTAAAAACATTGTTGAGTTTTGCTTGATAAAACAACTATACAAAAGAAACATAAAATAAAAAAAAAAAACATTCCTTCTCTGAATCTAAATTAGAAATATTATACAAATTGACTACATTCAAAATAAGTTTTACTGGACAAGATACCAAATGTTGCCATGTAGGAGCATACAGTCAGCCAGAAATTTTGCTGTTACGAATGAAATTCTTAACAATGGCAACAAAAAAGGTCAGAAAGCCACTGCTACCAAAGAAAAACCAAAGACCAAGCATTCAGCCATCTGAATAGCCCTGTTTTGTAGAAGATTTCTGCCTGCAGAACATTCCAGCTTCCAGAAATTGAGCCGATTCATGATACAGTTCAGTGGGAAAAAATGTAATTTACACAGACTTCCTCTTTACTTCAAAGACAGACCATTAGCCAAGACGTGTTGGGTGTCCATACCCTGAAAACCGCTCACCACCCCCGCTAGTCGTTCATATTTTCTATTAAACAAATGAATATATTATTTTTCTATGTTTATTAACTGTTTAACAAAATATAAAATGTGCCATAACCTAACTAGACAAACATTAAATACAGTGAAAACGAGTGATTGTGTGTTAAAATGTGCATGTTGACTGTAAAAGTCAATGATCCAGTGCATATACAAGTACTCTGTGTACCTAGACAAACTGTGTAGACACTCAGCAGACTACTGATACAGGATTAGTCCGGTTTTAGTCTATGCTTAATCTAAAATATCAGCTGAGTAAATCAAGAAATGTAGCTCAAGTGCAAAACTAGAGAAGATCAAAACATGATCAACACCCAAACATGGCTAAAGGACTGTATTTGGGGTAGAGAGCAAACTGCGGAAATGTCACTTTTCACCCAATTGCTCCTCTGTGCATGCAGAGCCCCATTAGTGCGCCCTGCCAGCTCGGTTTGGGCTCATGCGGTCACCTGGGCTTCATGTAGCCCGATGAGGTCGCTGGCTCTGGACTCAGAGGGGCTGATAGGGGGCAGGGGAAAGCTCCAGTACTCCAGGTCTCCGGCCTCAGTGCCCTTTAGCATGAAGCCACTGCGGGGACGGGCAAGCCGCCGCTTGTGTCTGGAACGCCTGCGGCTACGCAGCATCACCTAGTGACGTGTGGACCACTGTTTCAGATGCTACATCAACCGTAGGCAGTAAAGAGGGCTCACAGTAATGACTGCGGTACATCCACAAGCTTGTGGATTGGCAACTTTACACTACACTTAGAGAATCCAGGTCATACTTACATATTACACAAGCAAAAGGAAACAAATATAAATGCACCCAGTTCAGATCTAAATGTAAACAATCAGCCAAGACAAGTTGGCAAGGTTTTAGAACTGAAGCTACGAGGCTAACGTAACTAGTAAGTAATTACACTGATTGGTTATGATGTAATGTTCACAGTGGTGTGATAGGAAGCAGATGTCCACCTCTAAAACTTTGCTCACAGACTAATATTACTAGAAATGCTCATGAATATGCTGCCTGATGTCTGAGACATTGTTTCACAGGAGGTTTGAGATGTTCCATTAAATTCAATTTAAGATAATAAATAGTAATCTGGTAGTAAATGAAATGGCTTTATAACTCTAATGATGGTTGTAGACATGGTGATCCTAGTTCCCATCACCACCACTCTGAAGAAATTACAACCATTTCCACACCAAACCTCTATAAACGACAACCACAGAATTATGTTAATAAACCATGAATCTCCATGTAATTGCTTGTAAAATGGTGAAAAAATAATTACAGCTGATATACAGCTGATGTATTAAGCACACAGTCACGTTTTTTTTTCAAATAAAGGGAGAAGAAACAACATCAAATGTCTACAGTACCAAATTATGTTTAGTATCTACAATTGTCATATCTTTATTAGTATCGTGAGGTTGTGATAAGTTGAGGTCTAAACATCGAGTCTGACCTATTTTTGAGGCTTGTGCATGTGATGTTAATATGTAAAAAAAGTACATTATGAAGTAAAAAAATCTATTAGAGCTTACTTAACAACACAGAGATTGAGGCAAGTGTAATGATTAATTAGGCATGCAGCTAGCAGCATGCTAATTGGTGGGGTATAAACTTTCATTCAATGCCAGCTACATTAGTATTGTCGCTCTGGTGATCAAAACTAAAGGAGCAAACTTCAAACAACAAAGATGTCTTGGTTAGAGTAAGGGGTAAAAAACTGGAGGCTGCTTGTAACGCACAGTAGGCCTCCTGTTGTACAGTACCTCGCTCAAGGACGGAGAGGAGCTGTCTGACTCAGAAGAGCTAAGCTTGGATAGATTGTCCAAAGACATGGAAATCCCTCGACTCCTAAAGTCAGAAAAGTGACACAGCGCATAAGATCAGTCACAAAAACATGGAATAACACTAAAAAAGCTCAAAAAGCCGCAGGAGAAAATGGCAAGTTCTTACTTTAAGCTCTTCATCCTCTGATTTTCCAGCTGCTGGTCCCTATCAGGAAGCACAAGCTCGCTCCGTCTCTCTTTCCATTTCTCCACCTTCTGCTTCATGGTGGATGATTTGGAGTAGCGTTGAAGAGGTACTGTGTTTGAGGCCTCATCCTGAAAGGGCTGGGGCCCTCTAGGACCACTGTTTAGATCTAGAGAGCCTGGACGAGCTGGGGTTGGAGAGGGAGACTCGTTCTCCTTATCTCCTCTCTCTTTGTCTACATGCTGCATGATGTGTTGTTCTTGACCATTGAACTTCCCTAAATGATCCTCAGTGCTAGCAGAGACATGGCTTTTGTTCTCCTCCATGCTCTTGTTACCTGGTGAGATGTTCTGGTTGGGGAGTGGTGGCAGAGGCTTGGTTTTACCACTAGGGGGCAGTGCTACCTCCCTCTTCCTCTCCTCTGTCCCTGGGCTGCCCTTAACAGCTTCCATCATTTTATTCTCTTCTGCACGTCTAAATGGCACAACCACCAAAACCATCCCAATAAGAATGAGAAGTTTGTATATTCAAGGTACCATTTTGATTCCAAAATTGTGTGATGTGCATTCAAAATCTGAACAATAGCGGTAAACCTCGACATGGCATAGCATTAAATTTCCTCCATCTTACCTCCTGCGTTCTGAAGCCTTCTTCAGCAGCTGCAATTTTTGGAGGCTCTCTCTCTGGCGGAGATATTCAGCTCTTTGATGAGATTGTCTCCAGGCACTCTGAATCACTGAGGCTGCCCTGCAGCGTGCTGACTCTTGGTATGCACGCCAGGACAGCTGCAATAAAACATCCCAGACAGTTATACACATACATACAACTCATCACCATTAAACATATATCAAAATGAGCTACAATTAGCATGGTGGCAAATTTGCTGCTGGTATTTCCAACACAGTCAAAGTCATTTTAAACTCAATCTTGTAGTGACACAAAGTACATGGCTACAGTTTCTCCATTAGGTTGAAAAGGATTTTTGTCAGGATTCGGAAAGAGTTGCCCAACTTGGCAACAGTTGTTAAAAAAGACGACCATTCTTGTGTAACCAAATGTGACTATGTTTGACAGAGACAGTTTTGTAACATTCACTAAATAAATCTGTTTGTGATCAGAATCCAGCATCGTACTGGTTATTTGTAGTGTTAGCTTATTAAATTATCTGAGGAGGTTATGGTCATTGCTAACAAACACTAGAAGTCAATAGCTACCAAAGTCTTTCCTGTACATACATGCCCAAAACGTATCGTATTCGTCAAATAAGGTGAAGATTAGGACACTGTATGACTACCTGTGAGCTATAACCAAACTTCTCTGCATAGCTGTGCATGTTGACTACTGACTTCAACTGTTTGTTAGTTACAGTAGACTTGTAGCTCCAACACCAAACTAAGGCAGCAAAATCTGCACAAGTTTGTAAATTTGCACCCCATGTTCCCCAACACAGCTGATTTTGTGACTGCTGCAGTAATTCAGAGTGTGTATCAGTACCTGTATGGTTATGATGGCTTTCCTCTTCATTAGGAAGTGCTTCCTGGTCAGACAGGCACGGAACCATCTCTGCAGGATGAGGATACGACGCATCACTTCCCTGTGGAGGGTTTCTTGTAGCTTCTGTCTGTCCACCTCCTTCAGAAATACCTGTGAAGTAGAACAGATTACATGCTATGGTAAAGAAACAAGGGATTTATTCATTATACTCAGTCTGACCACATGGTAGTTCAGGTAGAAAACTCAGGGACCTTGGTCTTGCCGATCTGAAAGCTTGAATCGTCCAGGCCAGTTTTCCGCAGCAGATTAGTAACGTCCTTCTGAGGTGTGGAGGCATTTTTCGGCAGCAGAACTCTAAACTCATCTGTAAACTCCTGTAAACCATATGTTTTTAGGTTAAGAACAATGTTTAGAAAGCTTTGGTGAACATACTCTAGATTTCAATTCACAATTCAAGTGCAAAACAAGCAGGCAGAGACATTAAGGTCCAAAGGACAGATGTGCTAGATTACCTTGAAGGTGTATTTGGCTCCATATCCAGACCTCTTGATGCGAACCGTCTCCAACATACCGGTGTACCTCAGCTGCTTGAGGACAAGATCTTCATCAAACTGCATTTCCTTCTGAAAAAGCATCATCATTCAAACACCGTCAGAACCAAAAACAGTCAACTTATAAATGTTGTGTTAATCATGAAGCTTCAATGAGGATATCTCCACTGCACCTTCTCCGCGTTGGACCTGATGCAGCGGACGAAGAACGGCTCTGCTTTCCTCAGTGTGTCCAGCAGCCTGACCAGAGACGTCTGCATGACATAGACATTAGAGCAAGTATTGATTAGTCCATCAGTGTCCATTAAGTCTCACCGTTCGCATTGAACCTCAATGTCTGGACCTTCCCTGTTATTTATTACTGCTAAGCTACAAAGGCTCTCAAGCAAAGATGGAAAAAGTAATCAGCAGTTTGCTGACTGATGAGCTCTGCAGAGAAGCAGACTAGGATGCATAGTTGTAGGTAAACTCTTACTGTCCAGCTGTCATATTCAAGATCATAGAAACATATTTATAACATTGACTGATGTATGGATGAGTGAAAAACACCCTTTCAGTGGTTACACTACACCTATTTTCTCTAAATATGCCACAGCCATTTCTAGTTACAGTGGTGCATGAAAGTTTGTGAACCCTTATAATTGTTTATATTTCTGCATAATCAACCTAAAACATAACCAGATTTTTACAACAGGTATATAAAGAGAAATGAATTAAACAAATGATGCAATTGTATACTTGCTCATGTATTGAGGAAAATAATCCAATATGACAACAATATTACATTTCTGTGATTGGTAAAATATACGAACCTTTGCTTTAAGTATCAGGTGTGACATTCTTTTTGGTCAGCCAGTTTTTCTAACTGAAGATTTGTCCTATACATCAGCCTGAAGGAATTCCTATTTCTCTGTATAGAACACCTCCAATTCTGGGATGCTGGCAGGTTTCTCACTTCTAGCTCATATCTACTTCCCGGCCCAGATGCAGCAAAACAGGCCAAAATCATGTTAGTGCCACCACCTTGATTCACAGATATATGGTACTTTTTTGTCCAGACATAACCTCTCATTTAAACAAATAAGTTCTATTTTGGTTTAATTCATCCACAAAACATTTATCTGATAGCCTTCTGGACGTGTCTTCCAGAAGATCAGACTAATAGATTTCTGCTTTTTAAATACATTAGGCTGACACTTAATTCAACCTTACTGCTAATTCTAGATGGTCACATGTATTTGCTACTCTCAGACAAATAATATTGGATCATTGTCCTCAAAATATAATTTCTCATTTGGCTTCTCTTTATCTACTTTCAGGACTCTGAAATCTGATTATGTTTCCGATCATATTTATGAAGAAATATGGAAAATTCTAAAGGGATCACAAACTTTTAAGCACCACATG
The DNA here is from genome assembly GCA_021613375.1 of Megaleporinus macrocephalus. Lineage (NCBI taxonomy): Eukaryota > Metazoa > Chordata > Actinopteri > Characiformes > Anostomidae > Megaleporinus > Megaleporinus macrocephalus. The sequence goes on from CM038708.1 coordinate 38,301,377, forward strand.
TTATACTTATTTCCATGTTTACACTACATTCACTTCATGGATTACAATAAAACAAATTCCATGATTAAGCTACAACTATTTCTAAGGCTATGTTACACCTGCTTGCTATAAGTCAAACTGAGTCATCGATACTAGTTTTAATGAGTTTTTAGCTGTGTTCGGATGTTTGATTAAGTTGCTCCTTTAATCTTTTTCTTTTCTTGACAGCTCTGCCTCTGGTTGGTCCTCCAAATTCTGAAACCAAACTCACTCTCTTTCCAGCATGACCAACCTGAAACTGGGCGCTGATGCTGGGAGGCTTCTTCTTCTTATGGAGGTGAAGAAGAGACCTGGTGTCTCGATTATGCAGATTAAGATCCACAATGAGCTTCAGAGAGCGAGAGTTGATCAGGTTCTGCTCAGGATCAGAAAGAGTGAGACTGGTATGTTACTAAGAGGGAGGGATTTAAGGGAAAAACTCAGTGTAAAAATTATTTAGATAGTTTTACTCCAAATCAAGTCAAACAGCTAAGGCATGTGTGTTATTAACCAACCCAATTAGCAACACTCCCTCACCTCAATCCATATGTAGTTGTTCAGTAATCTCTAACAGTACATATAATCTCTAAATACACGGTTATCTAGAACCATAAACTGAAGTACAGCAGCTTAATATGCATTATGAAAGATAACAGTATGTCAAATGTTTTGGCTAATCAACTATGTGTGGGGTAGATGTACTAACATTTACAGTAGAAACGTACCTTGGGAATGAGCTGCTTGTGCCTGTTAGTTCTGTTCTTCCTAGCAAGGGGTAAAATGAGGCAAAGAGGAACATTTCAAGACTTTAACTTTAGCTGCTTTAAAGGTCACTACCAGGTCTGGTATTGATTTTCAATACTGTTATGGTACCAACTGTATTACTATAATACTACCAAGTACTGAAAAATTCTGTATCATTTGGTACTGTCAGCGTCAGTGAACCAATAAACATGCCTGTTCCAAAATCTAGATGTTATTAATGTTATTAAGTTGTTATTAACCCTATCACACCAGTAATACATTTATATATTCATCCTCTTTAACAGCTTAACATCTGCACTCAAGCAGGCATGTCCATCTTGGTTAAACATTTGGAATTTTCTGTGAGCTACTATGTTTTCTATCACTACGTAAAAGAAGTTCCATGCCATCTTTTTTGTGGAATGCACTGTGATTACAGGGTTAATATGGACCCTTTTAACATTAACTGGTAAGAGTTAAGTACCAATCAAGCCACTGAGAATTGAGAAAAAAAAAGAGAACTTTACAAAAAGAGATTTCTTTACAGCTTGAATTTCTGTAAGGCTTTTATACCGTGTGGGCTAAATAGAAACATTTGCAACACTTTCAATTAGCAATGATATAAATAACATTATTTAGTGCTTCATGAGGCATAATAGCATTTTTTATTCCTCAGCGCTAAAATACAGCTGTCTATTTAAATAAAATATATCATCGCTGTCCAAAGAAAAACAAGTGTTTCCGAAAAGGCATCTTTACAGGCGAGACCAAAAACGTACTTTATTTGTAATGTAATCCATGGAACCAGATCCCCCCACCACCGACACCCACCCAAGTGATTTTGGAGTGTTTCTATTGGTGCATTAACCATGAAATTTTCACACAGTGTAAACAAACTGCATTGCATGTTCTGAGCACTGATAATTCATGAATTGATACTGCAACGTATCAGTATTGAAGAGTTTTTAACAATACCCAGCCCTGGTCAGAAGATCAGAAGCTCTGGAGCCACTGAGGCAGTGCAGTGTGAGGCCCAGACTCACTGAGAGAATTGTCGTAACTTCCTCATAGAAATGGTGGATAGACGAAGCTTTTGAGGCACTTCACCACCTAACCGCTTAATGGTGCACAGGACTTTGGCATGCAATTCCCTGATTTATCCCAAAGCACAGAGCAGTAGAGAGGTGCAGAGAAGAGAGACAGATTACAGAGTATAAACAGGTAAAAATCAACAATGATTAGTACAACACAGAAATTAAAGTGATAGTTCAGTGAAAAATAATATTTAACCAGTATATGTCCCCCACTTACACCAAATATATTGGAGACGAGTTCTGTGTTTAATGTTTACTGGAGCACTGGAGCTACGAGGCTCCAAATAACCAGGGCCAATATCCCACCAATTAGCATAGTGTCACATACATGCTTTAAACTGTACAACATTAAATTGTTAGTTTGGTCTACAAAAATGGACCAAAAATAGACATAAAAATAAACAAAAGCACAAATGTATAACTAAAAACGTATTTAGGCATGCTGCTAGCACTATGATGATTACTAACATGACCACCCAAAAATTGTTAATTTCCTTGTAATTGGTACACTTTCACAAGGAGACAACTGTTTGGTTTTCACTGAATTATCACTTTAAAACAGTCCAGTCACCCAATCCCATTAAAGAGTGTGCAGCCCAACAGCCGGAGCCATATTCATCTCAGAAGGAGGAGCAGGATCAGGAACGCCACGATTCTCTGTGACTTCAGTGGGATTTTAAATCTGTACAACCTCCTGATCTGAGTGCTTTATAAATACGACTCCTGGGTTCATCTTCAAAGAAGAAACGTAAAGAAGACGAGAACCCAGAGGAATCTGATAGATTAATTCAGTTGGAAACAGCTTTGGTGTCCATGTGAGGCCCACTTACTTTTTAGTCTCGAATGTAGCAAAGATGTCCTCGAACACCTCCAGAGGGTTTTCTTCGGAGCGGTCAAAGGAGAAGTCAATGAGAGAGCGCTGACTGCAGACAGAAAACACACAATGATTTATAGGCTGAACTGCAGCTCTCTATACAGGATGAATAACATGACTCTTACCACACAGAGCCTCAAACCCTTAATATATGATTATACATAAACAACGACTAAAGTAATCCTACTAATTCAGTTGTCATTAAAATAATGTATATATAACCTACAGAAAGCAGACTTGTAATAAAATAAACACCATAATGTATATACAGATGTTTTATTCAATATTTATTATTGATATTATTAAATCATAATGTACAGTATCTGAAATTTGACCACCACTTTTGAAAAATGAGGAATTCGAGAATTCATCTTCCACAACCATTCTGGACACATCTAAAACTGTCCTATTACTTATTTGTGAGGTTGTAGAGTACTAGCATGTAATTTTTCCCTATACTTTTAGCTTCAACATAAAAAATCTTGAGAGTTCCCATGACCTCCTCACCTCATCAATCTGGTGATGGCTGAACTGGGTCTCCTAATATCCTTCAGAGAATGGCGGGAATAGCGCCTGATGGAGTCTAAAAGGAGAAACATTGAATCACTGCCTCACTTTGACTGTATTAAACATGTAATATAATCATAATATTGCAGCCATTTGCAATATTAAACAATGCAACTATAACTACCCCTTGTTGGAACTCTGCTTTCACTCACTAGCCACTTCATTAGAAACACCTATTCTGTGCTCCCACTCTGGGATAGGGGATTCTGATAAAGTGGCCAGGCTGTGTACAAATCCCACAATGAATGCTCTGTTGTAGAGGTAATTTAGCCACACCACATGAACGGTGTGTTACCTGGATGTTCCGTGGCCCAGCGGCGGCCGGCCTCTTTAAAAGTGGCCAGAGTTCGTATGACGGCTCGGAGGACGCCCCAGCGGAACACAGCCACAGGATCGGAGCCGATCAGCTGCCTCAGGTAACCCCGCTCGCTGCTGCGCAACAAAGCCACCATGTCCGGCCGCATTTGGTCAGTGTTCTTCGCCCTGAAGTCCTATAGCACACACACAAAATGAGACTATGTTTAGCTGCGTTTCTCAAACAGAGTCAGATTTCTGCCTTTATCATATCATTCACTATCAGAACTGGACAAATACTCTTAAAAATGAAAAAAATTTAATAGTTTCTTAATAATAATTTATAAGTAAGCCACATCTGCAATAATGTGACATGTAACAGTGTTGTGTAATCAATGTATTCCATTACAATTACAGTTAGATTACAAGTGGACTGTTAAATATATACAGCTGATGGATTACCCTAGTCTTTGGCCAAAATTGCAGCCTCAGTACTGAATTATTCAGCATAGCAATGTATGAATGTAATTGTTGGTCACAATTAAAAAGCTATTTTATTTAGTTACTCCGTAATCTCCACTGGAATATACCTTTAAAATAACCCTCCCAATCATGGCTGCTGTGCAAGTTCAGTTGAAATAGATTGTTATTTAAGGAAGCAGCAGCTTTAGGGATAAAACATTTACATAACAATGAGCAAGTACAGTGTGCAGCCAGTTACACAGAGTACTGGGCAGAAGTCTAAGGCCATTTAAGAAAACGATCCATAAAGCTGTTTACCTAGGTGGTAAAGGTTAATCCATAGCTATTTACAATTCCATAGAACATTTTATCTTTTATTGATTATTTTTTTCCCAGTATTTGAAAAATAATGTCGACATGAACTTTGACCCCTAAAACTTTTGCATATAGCTGTAGTTTGCCTAATCAATCCTTTATACACCAACTGTGTTCTTCTTACTGTATTCTTCTAACCTACATATTCATTACTTTACTAAAAACGGCCCATTGTGACTACTGGCTACTACATTTATTTGTTTACACATTCATTGTAATGTTATTTTGTGCACAGTCCTGTAATTCCACAGATTGTCCCAAAAGCTTTTTTCCATGTGTGCTTTCATTTACCTTTATCTGGTATTTGACCTTGCCGGCATAGTGGAGGATGACAAAAGCAGGTTCCATGACCGGCGTAGGCACAAAGAACTGATTTTCCTGATGCTGCTGCTTGAACTTCTCCAGCAGAGTGTCATCTGTGGCATGAGGTAAACTAGAGCCAGGAGGAAGTAGCAGTGAGGAAAATCAGGTCATTTTTTTTCTCCAACCTGAAATGCAGTTAGGCAAGACCTGCTTGGTGTCTGAAGTTTGTTTCTGTTGTTTTAGTGCTGGAGCTACTACTTCATGCGGCTAAGAAATAACAACAACATGGTGAAACTTTGTTGTTTGAAGTTAGTCATGTTTTATTTTTAATTAGTCATTTTAAAGTATGTTGATCAACGGGCATCTGGCTATTTTATGAAACTTCTTGCAACCATTATAAATAATTAATAGTTTTCACTGTGCAAAGTCAGCTTTGCACCAGCTAGCATAATATAAATTACAAACCCAAATTATAAACTGGGTTTGACTAATGATTTAGGCTCCCAGCTAACTGTATACTAACATAACCACACCATCATACTGCTTGTTAGCTGTATAAGCCTATAAGCTCCAGTGCTAAACCTAAAAAAGCAAAACACCAAACGTCTTACTGATACACTGAATGATCTGAGAATTTTGGCCTAATGATCTCATTAATAAGAGTTTAAACAGATAAGATGACTCATAGGTGTGACTATTTTGTATTCGGTTAGCCGGACTCTTCAGTGTGGTCCTTCTCGCTCACCTGCTCTCCTCGTCCAGCAGATACAGCAGGCCAGTGGGCTTCTTGCTGATCAGGTTAATGCAGCCGATGTTGTCAGTGTAGTCCACGTTGCTCCAGGTAATTCCCTCGGAGACATACTCCTCCTGCAGCACACCACAGTTTACAAGCAGTAATGTTTTCAAGGGTCCATTTTTTATCTGTTTATGTTTATTTAATCTTGTCCATATCCCCTTATAGCTCTTAAATATCTTTATTTGTCTTAATATTACTGATAATACTGATCTGTATAGTATCTCTATACTCTACTGTGGCAAGAAAAATCATGTAAACTCTTTGAAATTACCCGGTTTTCTGCATTTATAGGTCATAAAATGTGATCTGATCTACATCCAAGTCCCAAGTATAGATAAACACAACGTGCTTAACCTAATACCACACAAACAATTATACTATTTAATGTCTTTATTGGACACATCCATTTAACATTCACAGTATTGGTGGAAAAAGTAAGTGAACCCCTTGGATTTAATAACTGGACAAACCTCCTTAGGCAGCAATAACCTCCAACAAGCGTTTCCGGTAGCTGCTGATCAGACCTGCACAATGTTCAGGGGGACTTTTGGACCATTCTTCCTTACAGAACTGCTTCAGCTCAGCCATATTCTTAAGATGTCTGGTGTGAACAGCTCTATTGAGGTCATTCCACAGCATCTCTATAGGATTCAGGTCTGGACGGATTTTCTTTTTTTAAGTCATTCTCTAGTAGGTTTATTTCGATGTTTAGGGTAATTGTCCTGCTGCATCACCTAACTTCAACTGAGTTTCAGCTGGCGGGCAGCCACCCTGACACTATTCTCCCCTCAATGATGGCAAGCAGTCCAGGTCCTTAAGCAACAAAGCAGCCCCAAATCATGATGCTCCCACCATCATACTTCAACATTGAAATGATGTTTTCATGTTGGTATGCAGTGCCCTTTTTACACCATACGTAGTGCTGTGTGTTCTTCCCAAACAATTAACCTTGGTTTCATCAGTCCACAAAACATTTTCCCAGTAGCGTTCTGGAGTGTCAAGGTACTCTTTGGAAAACTTCAGGTGTGCACTGATGTTTTTTGTGGAAAGCAGCTTCCTCCATGGACTCCTGCCATGGACACCATGCCTGTTTGATGATTTGCATATGGTAGACTCATAAACAGAGATGTTAACCAGTTCCAATGATTCAGTCAAGTCTTTAGCTGTTACTCTAGGGTTCTTTCTTTACCTCTCTGAGCATTTTGCATTGTGTCTTTGGTGGGGCGCCCACTTCTAGGGAGAGTAGGTACAGTACTTAATCGTCTCCTTTTGTAGACGATTTGTCTAAATGTTGACTGGTTAATACCCAAAGCGTTGGAGATTACTTTGTAACCCTTTTCGGTTTTATGCAAATTAACTTTTCTTGATTGTAGGTCTTTGGAGATCTCCTTTTTTGCCAGGCATAGTTCACATCAGCAGATGGTTGTTGTGAATAACAAACTCAAAAAGAGTGTCTTTTAAAAGTAAAAGTAGCTCTACACCTCGCTCCAATCTTGTTTCATAGCTTGGACTCTAGGTTTGCTAACTCCGGACTCTAATTAGCTTTTGTCAAAGTCATTAGCATAAGGGTACACTTTTTCCACCAGCACTGTGAATGTTTAATGGATGTGTTTAATACAGAGATGAAATATTTTAATTGTTTGTGTGGTGTTAGGGTAAGCACATTGAGTTGGTCTAAACTTGGGACTTAGATCAGATCACATTTTATGACTAATTTATGCAGAAAACCAGGTAAATTCAAAGGGTTCTCGCCACTGTATATTATCTTTCTGTTTCATGTGAGCGGGCAGTTGTTAAAGCTGTTTTTCAAATAAAGACACAAAAACACACCTGAATGCATGGAACACCACCCAAAATCCAAAGGTGTCAAAAGTATTCAGATTCATTACTCAGGTATAAGTATAGATACTAGGATTTAAAAAAAAAACTTGTGTAGAAGTTGAAGTATCAACTCAAGTTTTTACCTCAAGTAAAAGTGTGAATGTACTGCTTTCAAAACTACTTTAAGTATAAAAGTAAAAGAAGTCTATAGCGCATTAGCCTACCTCCCCCCAAAAAAATCATTCTTCTAAAAGCCATAATGACTACAATTATATTTATATTATATTAAAATCTTACTGTTGAAACATTTGGGATACACTAGGCTTCCTGTTTCACCCGCATATATGCCCATTGGAAATTAATGTATTTTTGTACAAATATATTAAAGAACTTCTTTCTGTGCTTACAAGTTTCACATTTACGTTTGAGTCGCCTAGTTTTGACATTGGCAATTCACAATTCTCATACACTGCCAATTACCTCTTAACCAGTGCTTAGCACGTTCCTCCCTTTATAACCAGTCCCAGTATGAAGATGGACTGATAGGGATGAAAACCAATTTCGTTACTTTCGTTTTGGCGGCTCCCCGGCTCTCCGCTTTTAGCCTGTTTGAAGAGTTTAAACTAGTGCTATGATTGGTCAAAGTCTTCTTGTCCCAACAGGTTGCTGCCCAGTGTGGTTACACCCCTAGTCGAATTGCCTAGTGCTCGAATGCACTGACAGTTGAACTCTTATTTTAAAGTGACAAATCATAGCAGTGTAGTTTGATGTCTAAATGCGTATCTGCTATGCAAAACGCGTAAAGGTTGGCAGATCAGAAATCGGAGTATAGAATAGGAGTAATAAGGCTATTTTTTTTAATGTAAGGAGTAGAAAGTACAGATAATGGTGTGAAAATGTAAGGAATAGAAGTAAAAGTCAGCTGAAAATAAATTTCTACTCTAGTAAGGTAACGAAGTATTTGTACTTCGTTACTTGACACCTCTGCCAAAACCACAAGGGAAATGAGTGAGCTAACTGACCTGCTCCAGTCTGAATATGTGCTGATTGCAGTAGTGCTGCAGCTGCTCATTAGCGTAGTTAATGCAGAACTGCTCGAAGCTGTTTATCCTGAAATCCTCAAATCCAAATATATCCAGGACTCCTATGGACAGACACTTCAAACCACACAGGACACAGAACCGTTATCACAACTTTCAGGACATTATCAGTGTAATACATCTGTATAAAACACTGTAAACACAATATCTGTAATCAAAATACCGCCATTCAGAGCGTGTTATTAAATATAGATTTACTTTGCATTTAAAAGGTCACACTGACAAATGATAAAGCAGGCAAAGGACTTTTGCTGTACAATAAAAGTTGGTAAAGATAAACATCTAAACAGACAAACTAAGCTTTAGCTTGTAAGTTATAATCATGTATAAAACAAACTAAAAATGATTATGAGAAGAGGATTTTGAATGGCAGCATGAAATGGAAACACATGCTACACAATGTTTCTGCCCTAACAGTAAAAATTCCACAGGCAGCTAGTTTAAGGCCCTGAAAGTTTAAGACTTGCATTTGCTAGAAAAAAGGGAAATAATCATAAGATTTAATTTTACGAATGTTCAACAAAAGTCAACTTTGGCAATCAAATTTGTGTCCTTAATCCTCAGTGTTGAGGCTTTGGCTGTGAAAGACTTGGGCGTACAGCAGGACTGAACCTCGAAAACAGAGAAAATGCTAACTGACATTTCTTTTTCCTCTGGATATATAAACATAAAGAAGAAAGACTGTATGATACATAGTCAGTTGGGAGGATATATTGCTTATATTATATTTACATTTGCAGTTTTACTATTTTAGATTTACTGTTTTAGATGAGCTAGTCAGCCTGCTAACTGCTAAGTTAGCTCCATGAAAAGTCCCCTCACTGACATCAACTACGCTGCTCTTTGTGCTACAGATCAGTGTGTGCGGAGTTAGCTAGCTTACTTAGCCATGCTACAGTGGGCTACAACATTACCATCACAAGCAATGTTAAAATAGCCAGCATAAACCAGCTTGGAATGCACGCTGGTCTGTGCTGGATTTTTTTAGCAGGGCTCCAAATAGAATAAAGTTATGTAATGAAGTTTTATTAGTCAGCTTCCTTGCTTGAGGGCCTTTCACTAACCAGCCTAACCGCCTCATTATTCACCAGCATGTGGACTGTACAGTGGCGTGTGATTTAACTCAGTACCGGGACGGATTCCTCCATGTCTCTCTTGTTTAGAAGAGCGTGATTGATACGCAAGACAATCCAGTCAAACAGTGAACTGTACAGAGACTTCGCCATAGAGTCCCGGGCTGTAATGGCCTACAGAAATAAAAAAAAGAATATTGTTATTAACACAGCAGCAACTGTTCCAATCAGATTTTCATAATTAACATTTGTAACAGGCAAAAGTAGAAAAAGCCACATGTATATCACAAATGTGTTTTTATCTATGGAATACATTTTTTTTCACAGATGAACAGGTGAAGTGTGCCAAAACCATGTGAAACATAACAGAATAAAAAATTTATATATAACACAAGAGGTTTAAAGTACTTTAGAATAAGTTATTATTATTATTTTTATTATTATTATTATAGTGTAAAATGATATAACAGGTTTTAAATTTTAGTCTATTATATTTATAACGTGTGTTTTTATAATATTTAAAATAAAATATATTTTACAATAGTTTACAATAGTATAAATAGGTTTATAATAGTTTACTAATAATAATATAGGAGTTTTATATAAAACCAACCTTAGATCATTTTATAAATTTACAGTTCAATTGATCAAAGGATCTGAAATTGCTGTTACTCTAATTCAGAGAGGAGGATGTGATTGGAAGTAGATTTCAGAGAGCGCACTAACCTCACTGAGCGTGTACGGAAGAATCAGAACATCGTTGGCCGTCAACGCTCTCCTCTTTGTCAGAGCCTCCACCAGCAGCTCCTTTTTAACCTGCGCTTTCAGAAACACCACTGATCACGGAGAAGAACGGCGGTTTATAAAGTTGCCAATTATCATTGACTCATCCAGACCAGAGCAGGTGAGTACACTGGTGTTCCCAAGAAATTTGACTAATGCTTGACAGTTCTGTGTGGTATCTGAGCTGAAACACTGGAACAGGGATGGGTTGTGCAGAATACTTAGTAAAAACATATGCAGTGTGCTATAAGGGGTTATGATGAGGTGGGAGAGTTACCTTGAGGAGGTCAGACAGAGTGGACAGGACGTCCACAGGTCCCACCATCAGACCTTCCCCATCAGTCTTTGCCTCATATGTGACATTACCCAGGTACAGAATAGCAGATAGTACAGAGAAGATTCTGAGGGACAACGAGGACATTTTTTAAAATAAATTTTATAAAAAAAATTATCTTAGTAATAAGTTTGTTTTTCCACCAGTAAAACAAGTAAATTAAGTAAATAAACACTAATTGTGCCATAAAATGTGTTCTCTGTGCTAATTTGCTGTCACATAGAAAATCAGCACAGATTTTTTGCATGTGCATATACTCACATGCACACAACCATGATACACACATACCAATTTTTATAAATTATGCAATTTCTCTAGTTATAAAGTAATAGATTTATTTAATGGTTTTACTTTCATTTCAGCTGTGCAACAACAACCTTATTCAAGAATTGCCAGTGTTGCTCATGCATGAGTGTAACAGAGCTCATCACTGCCTTGAAGTCAGAAACTCAGACTGCTGGTCACATGGGAATTTGTCATTATTTCCATTAACACACACATCAAGTTAGTGTCAGTTAATGAGGCGAGTATCTCGAGGTGATGACACTGAATCACAGTGACATCAGACTAGACCAAAAGCAAGCCTACTGATCCATACTGCCTGTTTAGCAACAATCCAAACAAATGATGATGTACAGTACTGAGCATTTCAGTTCCAGTTAAAATGACCACCAAGAACAAGCTATCAAGTACAAGAGTCAATATATTAAAAAGGTAAAAATGCATACTGAATAAAAAAATTACATCAAAGCCTTAACAACTATATATACTCTTAAATATTTCAATATTTATCGTGCCCAGTCTTTACCTTTATTACAGCTTCAATTTTTTTCAGGGGACTTACTTTAAAATCAAAATGTCTAAAGCAAAAGTGGGGCTTGATTCTCTTCTCTCTCACAACTTTAAGTGCTGTTTATCTGATAGTGACAGCTTTGGTGGTCTAACAGGCCTTTCAGGTGCTCGTTAGGAGTTTCATTTTCTCTGTAGCTTGTAAGTGGATTAAGTTATATCTGACCTAATCTAAATACCTCCTAAAATCTATAATTCTTAGATAATTCTTAGAAATCTTAGATGTTTGAGTAGTATTGTTTATAGTAAGTTTTTTTTAATGAGCATTTCATGAGGTGTGTCTGTTTTTTTTTTTTATCCACGTACTACACAGGTTGGTTATGATAAATATAAATTCTGAAAAAGAAACGCTTTAGCAATCAATCAAAATCCATTACCCATCAAATTTAAGCTCTTTAGAAAAAAAGCCCAAGCCTAAGTGTGGTTCTGTCGATATTCCAAACCTTGCCCAATAGCAATGTACTGAAATTGTTACTCTTGTATGACATACAGATTTTTATGCCTGAAATACATATTTATACAAGTTACCCATTGTTAGACAGCACACTCACTGTTTTTTGGTTGCGGGCAAAAAGCCAACCATTTCCATGGCCTGATGAAGTCTCTTGAATTCATACTGGATTTCTGCTTGATCCTCCAAATGAGGGTTATCCTGTAAAGATGAGAAACAGAAAGGAAGAACAACCTCAGTATTAACTTCTATACACTGCAATATAATACAATATGCACTAACTAACCTTAAACAACCCACTATACAACAAAATATTAGTTAACATAAACAACTTCAACAAACACTCCTACACATTAGAATAACAGACACTAGTCCATAGGCCACCCCAATATATGGATCCTATAGACCTCAGTTAGTGCACCGATAAACACAGATTTGTTCATAAACAACCTTAGTTAAAATTCATATACACAACAATATCAATGATTAATTCACAAATGACCCAGAGTAAACACTCCTGCACATCAGAAAAGAAGATATTAGTTGATCAACAACCTAAACAAATGCTTCTGTAGAGATAAATTAGTACAAAAATATGGTCAATGAGAGCTCCTATAGATAATAGCAATCATAACAAGAGACATTAATCCACAAGCAATCTCAGTAAACACATTTATATAATCTAGAACAGGAGATATTAGCCCATAAACAACTTCAGTTAACACTCATACATACTAGAATAAAAGATATTACTCAATAGGCAGCCTTAGTAAATGCCCTTATATACATTAAAATAGGAGATATTGGTCCATCAAAAAAATCAATTAACACACCAACATACATTAGAATAGGCAATATTAGTCCATAAACAACCTCAATCAAAACTCCTATACATTAGGATATCGTCAATGACCAAAGAAAAAAAAGTATGGCCAAAATACTTTACAAGAGAGACCAAAATAACTTTCTTAACTGTCAATGTTCAAGTTTATGTAATGAGCTTTTATTCTAAGGGTTCTTGGATAAAATGAAAATACATGTTCTTCTTTGGGCAATATGATATATCACAAGTGTGTACCTGTTTGAGGTAGTGATAATCTTCTGGCTCCAGTAGCTTAAACTCCTCTCGCTCTTCCTCAGATGCTCCAACCAGCAGGTAGTAAAACACATGGTAGTTCCTGTAGAAAACACACAGTAAGGTTTAACAGCAGCAGTATGACAATATTCTATGGTGACATTAGGATTAGAATGTCGAAATATACAGGAAATTCTTGAAAATATGATCACTGTGCAGTTTATGACAGTGTAAACTTGTTCAGATTATAAATGTGGGCATAACAGCCAATATTACAAACATTTAATAGGGAATTCCACAAATATTTCCAAATTCAGGCATAATTAAACATGTAAGATGCGAACAAGAGCTTATTCAGAGTGGTTTGGTTAAAACAACTTTAAATAACGCCTTACAGAAAGTTAATACATGCAATGGTTTTAAACCATTATATGTACAGTTATATACACTTACAGTCCATCTGATTTGCTGCATACATTACTTATTCCCATTCAACCTGTTCTTTAATTGTCAGGACAACCACAAAGCAGGTACTATTAGGGAGGCGAACTGAAAATACAGCAACATCCAGCCAACAGTGTCCTGTGAGGGACCAGAAGACGACCAACACAAACTGTGCAGCAACAGATGAGCTATCGTCTCTGACTTTACATCTACACGGTGGACCAACAAGGTAGGCATGTATAATAGAGTGTACAGTGAGTGGACACTGTGTTTAAACACTCCAACAGCCCTGCTGTGTCTGATTGTCAATGTCACTGCAGTGCTAAAAATGACCCAATAATATCTTCTCTGTGGTGGTCCTTGGGATCACTAAAGAAAAGGGTGAAAGAGGGCAAACAAAGTATGCAGAGAAACAGACAGACTACAGTCTGTAAGTGCAGAACTACAAAGTGTACTGTAAATGGAGCAGATAAAATGGACAATGTGAGATAACATGTTATGGCTGATCAGTGTATGTTGGCTAATGATCACTGACAGTGTCCCAGCTCTGCACACATGTACATGCTATCCATCCCTGGTTGCATTTTTTTAACAATGCAAAAAAGGTGGGGAGTGGGGACCGGCACTAATCGAGGTGGGTATACACACGTAAATCCATTCATAGTTCAGGGCGTTGTGAGGCTAAATAGTCTCCTAAGAAAACGCATTTTATATTTTCCCCAACAATATCACAGCAAACCACTTTGAATGCCTATTTGTCCATCTCAACCACTGAATAATGCAAAAAAGGTCAAATTTGGTGGAATTCCCCCTCAAAAGGCTCAGAAAATCCATGCAATCACCGAGTAATGGCCAAGGGATGTAACACGAATAGCAAAACTGTACCAGTATCAGTATAATTAGTAAACAACAGAGCAAAACCAGCCTTGATATGCTGATAATCCGACATCCTGTCAGAGGACAGACATGTATGTTCTAAAGAAAACTGGTCCTGCATTAGATATAAGCGCTGGAGTGAGCAGGGAGTGGATGTTACCTTTCGCAGCCCCTTCTCGACACCAAGCGACACTTCTCCAGCAGATACTTCTCTATTGTAGCTCTGAAAGTGAAACAAATAGTGCTTCATCATCATCATCATCACCATCATAATCATATGTTTCCTGGCATTTATATGACACATCACAAACCATGTGAGCATAAAAATTGCTCTCCATGACAACTCTGAACTTCAGTGACTGCAAATGACACTTCAGTGACTGCAAATGTCATGAGGAAAGCCAAAATTGGCAGTTCTGCTTCTTCACTTTTCTGCATCTTAAAGGGACAGCTCACCAAATAATCAAATTTAATAAGCAATTTGCAGTTTACCCCAAACACAGTTAATTGACCAAGACATGTTTCCTTCTTTAGTTTTAGCAGTGGAGCTACGAGTCTTACATCCAGCTTTTTGCAAAAGCAATCTCTCCCTCAAAAAGCTAAAATGCATAAGGTTTTCACTACAGGAGACCCATAATGCTCATATTCAAATGTTCATAATTTTATTTTTGGGATACACAAGAATAGATTTACATGCCTCAGTTTTTAATAATAAAATGCTTTGTTAGAGCTCACGGTCTTTAAGGCCCACCTCTTGATGAGCTCTGATTGGTCAGCTCACCCTCTGTGCTCTGATTGGTCACAATACAATTTCTGTTTCCATAATACTGTGGCTGTTCTAACAAAGGCATTGGTTCTCCCATATCACTCTAAGTCTAAGGTAGAGGTTGACTGATCCACCTTCACAAGCTTGACTGGAGCAGGATGTTTTAGAGTAGTATGTTTTCTCTGCATGTTGTGTTAGGGTGTGCCAAGCTTGCTGGCAGGCAGGCAATAAGAATTATGTAATGAGATGATGTCATCTTGTAACAGAGGAAACATTTCAGGTTTTCTCCCTATGGGTGTATTTGGAATTTAAAATTGCTGACCGTTTAAATACAAAATGTGACATAACACACTAGGAAAGGAAAGAAAGGGGAAAAACAGAAAAGCTCAATATTATTCCCTATTATTTATTACAAGCTGTACTAGCCTTGTAGCAACAATGCTAAAACTAAAGAAGAAAACTTCAGACAACAAACACATCTTGGCTGATACTGTGGGATATCCTTACTGAAGTTTAAGCTGCAGAAAAGTAATAGATGTTTTCCTTCTTTCCAAGTTTGTCTGAGTGAGCAGCAAACACATCAGTTACATCTATGAAGCATGCAGAAGCTTTAGTGCTGACTCACCCTCTGACAATGCCGCCCTCCAAAAAGTTCACCTGGATAAACTTCCCGAAGCGACTGGAGTTGTTGTTGTAGGCTGTTTTTGCATTTCCGAAAGCCTGCAGAAGAAAAGACAAGAGAAATGTTTAAATATTTGTTTTCTCTAGAATGCAACTTTTCATAACAAACACCTTTCTTGACCATTAACTTATAAAAAATGCCGCAATTCCCCTTCAACAATGCTTATTTGGCACAGCAAAAGAAAGAAAGAAAAAAAGAAACTAAGGACAGAAAAAAGAAAGAACCTGGTCTCAGCCCTTGACAGACCCTTGCTTTATTTCTGGACCTGATGAAGGTGGTTTCAGTTAATAAACATTTGTGATCAGATCATGCAGGACAGGCATAAACAGAAACTTGTCCCCGCTAATAACTAACTTGATGAACCTGCTGTGCATTAATCTGAAACACCATCAGGACACTTAAGCTGTACAACAAATGTGGCATTTTTTTCTGAGAAGGTTAATCTCACTATGGGAAACTTACTTCTAATACAGCTTTCAGAAAACCATAATAAGCCACTTTTTAAAACAAAAGTAAATCATTATCACTCTTTAACCATTGGGTTACCTGTCAATCATCAACAATGCCTGAGTACATCGTCCTACATCGACCTACATCGAACCGCTCAACATCAAGACTATTTAAATATGCAGAATGTTGGAAATCTGAAAATCCCCCTTATACTGTGAATGTATAATGCAATCTTTAAGATTCAAAACCATTCAGTGTGGTTTGATATGAAATTGTTTACTGTAAATACCTTATAGTTGAGGTGATGCGAACCAAGGGCCAAGATGTCTACAATACAAGTATAGCTATTTTAGTTACTACCCAAAACCATCAGTGTTAATAGTGGTAAGTTTGAAAAAAAAAAAAGTTTTTTTGGGGACTATTTGGCCTCACAGTGCCCAGCATGGTTCGTCTCATCACCTCAAAACAATTCTCTCTAGAATTTAAAACCACTCTAAATGACTTTGTTTACAATTTAGTCATCCAAATGTTTTATGAAATATAAGGTTTTCCCACCAAATATATCAAAGCTTAAGCAGGTTTAGTTAGATGAAATTTGTATCACATGTAGATTTTTATAATATTTTAATATTTTCTTTATATTTATAATATTTATTTCTAATATTATGTATAATAATTTAAAACACCTACTGATATAACTGAGCTAATTCAGTGAAACTGAAAACATGGCATTTTCCAAGAAATACAGCTGAACAGCAGGAGGCTGATAGATGGCTGTGCAGTTTTGAGGAAGATAAAACCTCGTGAGTGAGAATGAAACTGACTGAAATAAAACTGCCCACTTGCACTGTTATAAGGCCGTACAGTATGAGAGCCTACAGCCGTGACTGCTGAGTAGCGTGGGCTCTTTCTGATCGGCCTAAAAACAGCACGGCAGAACTCTGAGCAAGTGACTGTGGTGGGTAAGAGAAACCCACTAAAGTGTGTCTGCCACGCTTTAGAAATAAATACTCTAAACTGCTGCCAGTCAAAAGTTTGGAGACATTTTTCTTCTTAGGCCAAAACCTTCTTATAACTATCATAAAACAATGTCTCTAACAACTGTAACAATTTCATGTGACAACTTTCTGTGAGGGAGCTTTTAACAGGTGGAGTATTAGCCAACATACGTATACTAAATCAACATTCCTGCTTCTGCTCTTTAATAAGGACAAGTTTTTCTACTTTGCACTAGTTCTACACTTTAAAGTGCAACACCCACTAATACCTGTAGAGGTAATCCTCACTATTCTGTCATAGACTTTAAAGCCAAAAGCTTCAGAAAACTATTGTAAAACAATGTCTTAGATGTCAAGCAGTAGGTTTAAAACCACTGTATGCATTTACATGGTACAACTTTCTGGGAGGGAGCTTGGACGTATGGGTGGACGTATGGTTCCTACCACCACCACTGTGAACAATTCTGACTCTGCATTGTTTCTCTTGTATAGGCCATTTCACACCAAACCACCCTGTATTGCTTTGTTTATGTCAATAATTTGGAATTTAAAATCTTTTTGTCATATTGGAGAACTATTTTCCAAACTTAATTGAAAATAAAAGTATGTAAATGGCACTCAAATGGGCACTTTAGACATTCGTCAAGGGTATAACTTTACAAAATTTCTAATTTAGTTGTTACATATTTCCTCATAATACTAAATGTAGCTGTGAAAGTGTTGAAGGACTGAGAACAGGATAAGGGTTAAAAATGCCTGATAGGACATCCCCAGTGAAAGGAATTTGGCCATGGCAGAAAGGAGTGACGTTAGTTCAGCTCCTGTTCTAACAGGCTCCTGATCTCCTCCAGGTTTTAAAGGCCGCTCTAACCAAACTGTACAAAACTACACAGAAACATCCTTTGACCTGGCCAATACAGTACTGGAGCTCATATTCCCTCAACCACACTGTGATGGTCTCAGGACCACAGCCTAAATGATACAAGTGTAAGTGAAAGTTTGGTCATGCAGGGTCAAGATTTTCTCTGTATGGAACAAACTTAAATATGACATAATGTCACTGCACACTTATTATTCATTCACTAATTTAACTGCACTTTAAATAAAACACAATGTGGAGTGTGCATATATATTAAGATCAAGGGAGAGTAAAAGCTTATTGCAAAGCCTTAGTTCAAGACTGACTCAGACGTTGGTTTTGCATCATTGTTTTACCATCCAACTTTTTTTTTTTCTTTACTGACTGAGAGGCGTTAGCTTCCAGAATTAGTTGATATTTGGTAGAATCAATTCTTCTTTCTGACCCCACAACATTTCCTGTGTCACTAGAGGCCACATAACCCTAAAGCATAACAGATCCACCTCTTTGCTTAACAGTTGGTAACAGGCACATCCTTGCTTTCATTAAATATTAAAATTTTCTCCAAACAAACATTTGAGGACTGTGGCTAAAGAGTTAAATTCTAGAATCCAAATGGATGAGACTTATGGATGAATTGTTTTTCATACTGGGGAAAATGTTTTATCACACATGTGCTGTTTTAAGACATGATGCATCACATATGATCAAGGTAATTCAAGAAACTGCGCATTATGCGAAGTTGCAATACCACACCAATTCAGTACCACCAACTCAAATCCAACAAAGGAAACACAAAAATGCGAACTCTCTCAACTGAAATAGCCAACCTTATGCAGGACTCTCGTGGCTACAGGCCTAAACAGATTAAGGAAATAAATAGACGGCCCCTTGGCTACTGAAGCAACATTTTCTGGTAGATCCTTCATTATCTAGTAGAGACTCAGAGGCAGAGTAGAAGGTGGGAGACAGGAAATAAAGAGATGTTTCAGCCATGACAGCTGCACACTGTGCACGTTCCTATCAGTGAGCGTGAATAAGCAGGCTGTAGCATGCTCATTCTTGCTGTGGTATTCAGAGGCAGCCAACACCCTTAGCATAAACCTGGAAGACCCGTCACTTGCACATTTAAACACATGAGAACGAGAGCCAATTCACAAGGCGATGGAGCATTTTTGCTAACTAGGCATTTGGGTGGGCAGGTGTGTGTATTCTCATTCAGAAATGAGGAAAAAAAAAAAAAAAAAACACACACACACACAGCAGTTTTCCAACACAGTTAGTCAAATACATAGTGATAGCCCTCACTTTCAGGTCATAAACTGTGTAACGAATCCTACTTCTTGAGATAAAAGCTTCCTGCAAACAAAAAAGAACATGGCTGTGCACTGCAACCACCCACTCACATTCTCTTTCAGACAACCTATCACAAGGTGAAAATATATGGCAACCCTGAGATGGAAGATAATTTTCCCCTTTTACACCCTAAAAAGCAGACCTACAACCTAGATACCGCTGCACAATGAAACAGTATTTAATGTTCTTGTGAAATGACACAGTTGGCCTTCCCAAGCAAATTAAGAATGTCTTTAGTACCTAAAACTGCAACTACCTAAAAACCTAACTGCAGGTTTGACTGAAAATAGGTCATTATTACTCTTTAACCCTCCAGGGTACAGTATCCATTCTTTGCCTTTTACATTCACACAACACAGTAATGGTGCAATACTTAAAAAAAAGAGGCTGGGCAAGAAGAAAACCAATAGCAGGGTTTTAATTTGTCACGTGACTATTTAAGCCATACTGAATGCCTTTGTTGTGGCCTTGGTCAAATGGTTCAGCTCCACAAAACTGGTCTGAAAAGGTGTTTTCTGCCATTTTGCAATCTGTAGAAAAACTGGCTCACCATGACAGCCAAGTACAGCTGAATTATAATCGATTACTAAATTATAAAATAATGAGCATCAATGGAGAATTGTTAAAATGCAAATGTTGAAATGACAACACATCTTTAAGAACTTCCACCATGACTTTGTGGTATTGTGTATTTGGGTTTATATAGTGTTACTTTATAGTTTCTCTATAGTTTCACCATGTTAAATGTGATAATGTAATTCAGTTCATGCTACTGTACTGCATAGACTTCTATAACAGAGCACTTTATCTAAAAACAAGCACTTAAATGTAACACTGACGATCAAACACTGATATGTGACTCATGACAGTTTAGGTACTTTGGTTTGATAGATTGTTGATGTAAGGTTTCTGTAGGCTGGTCCACAATCGTACTATGTCTGAGGGTATTTAGACAAACAAACATATAAGATTGTTTTTATGTTTTTCAATGGCAAGAATTTTCATACGGGTGAGGCGACTGAATGTTTACCAGGTATAATGTAATAAATTGTATTCAAATCTTAAATTATAACTTTTTTTCATTACAATAATGATTTCTTGAACATTATTATAAATGATGTTTACAAAGTTTCTTTTTACCAACTACCATTGTAATGCTACCTTAGTGGGTTATTTAGATTTACATTATTTGTTAGTAAGGAAACTGATGGGAATGCTGGCCAGTTGTAGTACACAATATGTACTAAAGTTTTGCGACACCTACACATAACACCTGTAGGAGCTTTTATGACATCCTATTCTAAATCCTTATGCATTAATATGGATTTATTGCAGCTTAAACTGCTTCTACTCCTTTGGCAAAAAAATGAGAACTGAGAATTGCTCTATCATCCAGAAGAGCATTTGTGAGGTCAGACACGATGCTGAATGAGAGGACCTGACTCCCTGTTCAAACTCTTCCACACTAAACTCGCCTTTGTAGACTAGGTTACAGTCATGCCGAAACAGAAAAGGACCTTCCCCAAACTGTTCCTGCAAAGTGAGAAGCATATAATTGTCCAAAATTCTTTGGTATGCTGAAGCTTTTCCTTCACAGGAAAGAAAGAAGCGTGATTAGTCACTGCACAGAACATGTTTCCACTGCTTCCAGTGGCGGCACTTTACATAATTTCATCTAACGCTTGGCATTGTGCTTGGTAATGTTTGGCTTGCATGAAGCTGCTTGGCCATGAAAACCCATGCCATAAAGCTTCCTGGGGGCAAATATTGTGCTGATGTTAAAAGTCAGAGGAGGTATGGAGGAGGTAAGTCAGTAGAGCATTTTTTTAGCACTATGTGCCTCAGTGACCCCTCTTTGTAACTTTACATGATCTGTCACTTCATGTCTGAATTGCTGTGGTTTCTAAATGCTTCTAATTGTCAACAATACCGCTCACAGTTGATCATGAAATATCTAGGAGGGAAGAAATGTTACAAACTGACTTGCTGCAAAGATGGCATCTTATTACAGTATCATGCTGGAATTCAGTGAGCTCTTTAGAACGACCCATTCTTTCACTAATTTGAAATAATGTGTGTAAAAGCAGACTGTATGTCTAGGTGCTTAATGTTATACAACTGTGGAAATAGGACTTAAACAACTGCTGTTTTTGATGATTATATTATGCATATATGCATGCATGCATGTATGTATGTATCTGATCAACCATGTCTGGGTGGCCCAGGTGAAGATATCAGATGTTAAAATATCCCAAAAACCCAAATACCCAATGAGCTCAGGTTAGAGTGCATCTGTATTTTTTCTGTATATCATATGTCTCGGCTGATTCAGGATAAGGGGAGAATTGCGTAAATGTGTATTTTTTTTCACTGAACTATCGCTTTAAAACAGGGAAGTAGGAAGTAGTGTTTTCGATTGTGTTCAGAGGCAGGATAGAGAAAGTACCAAAAGCAACGCAGATGGAAGCACAATAGTCAGAATGTGTCTCTGGTGAAACAAACTTCCTGCTACATAATGCGGTCACACAATGTAAGCTTCAGCAGGCACGGGCTTCCTCTCTGCCTCCACAGAAGGCAGCACAGGGCACTGTGGGGTTTTCTCTTAACAAAAAAGACAAAACTTAACTGTTCTTTACACAAACTGGTGATAATCAGCCATGAAATAAGTATGTTTGTTACACAACTAAAAACCCTGTTGAATACTGTTGAATGCTACACGCAAACCACAAGTTCTTCCAAATACGGTAACTCAGAGGCTCTGACATGCTTTAGACTGGTGGTGGTTTATAACCAGGGACACGGAAATTGGGTAGTAGATTTCAGGATAGCATATATCTTAACTTTTTAATCTATTGAGTGTAGAAAAGACCCCGTTGTGCTTGTTTTAGAGATGAGTTTGCATTACATGTTTTTTATTTAAATTTGCATTTAAATAAAACAGAAATGCATACATACACTGTTTAAGTTAACAATGTACTTTCATCACAGTAAGCTGAACTGCCTCCCCTGCCATTAGCTGGTCACTTTGGACTGCTTCACTTAAACACATGCAGGTAAAGATGGAAAGTGATTGCAGAGACAGAGGTTCTGAGCAACATAGAAGACTTATAAAGTTTTTAAGTTTAAAAAGAATCATCTATTGCATTAATATGTGACGCAATCGCTGGGGCAGTGGGAAAAAGTGACGTCACTGTCAATCAATTAAAATTTCTACATAAAACACTTTTTGTGTCCAGGTATATAATAGTGATTTAATACTAGACTTACTTTTATGCAACACATCATTTCAGGGCTCAGGAGCATAATCTTGCTAGAAGCCTGTATGAGGCTTTATTAGCATTTAAAGAACCTCATAAGGCAAAAAATCCATTAAATGGGGGGTTCAGGATGGTGTACCAGGATGTGAATTCTGTCTCATTCTGGTTATGACGTTTAATAAGATTTAATCTGGTTCACCACAGGGAAGAAACCATTGAAAGATTTCATTGTGTTGAATGAAAAATTTCCCAGCTTTGTAAGATCATATTCTCTACAACTCTATGAATAACATACACTATGAAATCGCAGTATTACATGTACATGGCAGAGATAGCATGTTTTTACATGTTAGCTTTAAACATGAATTAGAAAAAGCTCATTTCAAGGCTATAGCAAAAAAAACAATTGCAATAATAATAAGAATTTTCCAATGTACCCCCAGCTTTACTTTTAGCTCTCTAAGAGACGTGAGCAAAGAAAGCTAACACCCCACTGATTAGCATGGTGCTAACTGCACCTCTAAATCATCACACGCTTACCGCAAAGTTGTTCAGTAATCTCTAACAGACTTGATCATGTAGCTTTTGACACTCCATGAAACACTGTTTTTAAAATCTTTCATAGATTTACAGTTAATCCTACAGTTAGCACAATGCTAACTGCCAAGCAGAAAACAGTGTCTCCTTACTGAATAGTAATGTAATGACAGGCCTACATGACGCCGTAATGATGTTTCTTCTAGCTCATCACTGATTCACAATACAATAATCGAGTTTTATAGCACGCTAGCACTCTGTGACCATTTACTGTTTCTCAGGGCATCAGGTCTAAAAGTTTCTGGGGCATGGCAGATAAAAGGCTGCTGGGGAATCCTGAGAACCTGTTCAACCTGTTCCAAATAAAGACTCCCGGCACCTTTCTACCAGAGAGCTTACAGGCTGCAGCGATAAAGCCCCACCGCCCACAGGTCATAAACAAGGGCTGCAATAACACGCATCCCCGGAATTCTTGTTTCCTAGGTTGTGATTTCATCCAATTGTCATGTTTTTGGTCCTACCCCACTCTTTTCTGGCTTAACGTTTGACCCTTGTGCGGTGTCAAAAAGCCAGGTTGGGCCTTGACTTTACACCTTGCCACAATGCCTTTGTTAGAACCTGTATACTTGGTGCTCAATCAGCAGAAGCTGTGCAGCATCAGAGACGATCGTGCACATTCGTAAATAAACCACATTTTCATCAGTCTGTGAGCTGCCTGCATTTACTGTGGTGAGAAGATGTGACCTAAAAGTGTCAGATTTGTGGAGTGATTTATGTGAAGATAATGCTACATCGTTTCCACTAAATAAATGTAACTACTTACATCATTACATCAAATTTATATCACCTATTCTAAACTGCACAAAATGTTACCCATTTTGTACTTCAGGCCCAAAAGTACATAGTTTTGTTGCATCTAATTCATTAAACTGCATTTCCAGCAAAACTAGAAATGTGTGTTCTGGCTAACTACATTAACACAAATCTCAGAAATAAACTTGACAACTAGACCTATAACTAAGGCTGTGTACTGTCAGAAAAGATAACATCCCTTAAAGAATAAAATGTATTTTACGAAACCTGGCAACTGTTTACTGGGATGAAGAACTTGACACTAGACCAAATAATCATTAAAAATCATTGAATTTCTCTGTATTTAATAGTGTGTGTCCCACTTTTGCTGTAATGATACCTGAGCAGTAAGCAAGTTAAATACTGCAAATTCACCTAAGAGTCATCTGAACACAAACATTACTATAAAAGATCTGACTTTTTTGTACAAAAGCTTCAAAGGCTTTTTTTCAGTCTCCTTGGGTTTGTGAAAGGCGCTATATAAGTGCAACCTATTATTATTATTATTATGTGGAGCTGTTAACTGTTAGCTTACTGCACCCTCTTGAGAGTTTACCCTGATGCTGAGTGATTCAAGCATGGCAAGTTAGAAATTAATTTAAGGCACTGAAACTAGTTAAAAATAAGATATAGAGTACAACTAAATCAGGGGAAATGCATAGTAAACACTGAGAGGCAGGTTGTAAAAATTCAGACTAATAGCCAACATTGGCTAACATCAGCTAATTAGCCAACAAAGTGTATTTTTTATTGAATTCAATGAATATTTATTCAATTTTCATGAATTTTATTTTGACAGACATAGTCCACAGCATAAGCCCCACCCCTTCCACAGCCACATTACTCTAATCCATATACCTAGTTTTGATCAATGACACAAGATGCTCCGAAGAAAAGCACTTCATTGTTTTTTTACTGTGATCAGCCTCATTGCGAATCATCTTGCTGGTGCATCACGTTTAGAACAAACTGAAACGAGTCAATCAAAGAGACTGAACCAACCCTGAGCACACCTGGGACTCATTTGTCAGGCAGCGCCAAGACGGCCTTGTCAGGGCAAGACAGTCTGTAATACATTCTGGTGATTAAAACCTGATTCAATGAAGCATTCAATCTTTTCTCTATTAAGGCTTTAGGTTACAAAGAGAAAGGCATACAGCTGTAGTTATTTATTTTTAGCTGTAGTTATCAGTACCAAAAGAGGAACACAACACCAACTGACCCTAAACTGGAAACTTTCAAGCATCATTTAACTACAAACAGCTGCTGACTCAGTGGTGCATAAATCTTCTCCATCAGTTTATTATTTTTCTGTTAATCATCACAGCAGGAACAAGCAGGAACCACCTCCATCAGCTCCATAGCTCACCCCGATCCACAGTCACTGCACTGCACCACAGCACTTACTCTATTTATAGAGAAGGCTTTCTCTGTGGAGCCCCCTCTCCCCTCTGGGAGAGGAAGTGGTAAGGGGACCTCCCCTGCTCATGTGGTTTCTGGATCCCACTTAACAATGCTTAAGGGAAAATAGCCAAAATGCACACTAAAGGATGCCAAACTGCCCAGAACGCTGGTTCCCGACTCTGGAGCACCCCTGTACGGAACATTTAAGTTTGCATCCTGCACATCTGATCCAATGAATAAGACCGTTATATCTGCAAGGACTAGCAGGGACACTAAAGTGGGGAGGAGTACTCTAGGAATATTGGCCTAGAAAACCAGCAGATAATCTAGATGTAGTTTCCAATACATTAAATATGTAACAATTATTTTCCTACAAAAGTACCCCAAGGCAACGTGTTTGTTAAACTGCAGCACTATTATTATTATTGTATATATATTTTTTCTGAATCAGCTAATAAGTTAACACTGACTAATACTCACTAATTGATTAATACTGGCTAACATTAGCTAATTAGATAGCATTTGCATGTGTGTCAACCGGACAAAATCAGACAATAATCTAATATGGGTTAATACTAACTCATTGTGTGTAAGATGTGTTTAAGATGGTACAGAACATACATTCAGTCTTGCATGTGCAAATGTTTCAGTGCTACTGTACATACGGAAGTGACCAAGGTGGACGGCTTATCTTTTGTGGTGATGTTATCTAGCCTAGTGCGAAATTGACACAAGCGTAGAGTATGTGAACCAACCACGAGAAGCCGTACTCTAACACTGCTTCCTGTTCAGCAGTCATTATTTCCACTTTGCAAAAGCCTATCAGGAAATCATGATGCAGAAATGAAAACAACAAACCTCAGACCAGTGAATCATCAGAAACTCATCAAAATGCCATCAAATACACAACAATCATAAAAGCTTGGTGTGGGAAACTAAGCATTTAGTAAATACTGAAACTTAAATGAAAGAAAGTAGCATTTAAAAGCCACAGAACTTGTCAACAGCTATTTCTTGGTGTCCAAACATATTTATCTTGGCGAGTGAAATTATCTTAAATCTAGTCTATATGTCTTCTAGTTGTGTGTGTTGTCAGCTTATCTTAGAGTTATTTAAATTTTTTAACCTGTTTTTACCTGTATTAAGTAAATCTTACTATGTTGATTGCTTTTAGGAAATTGCTTGTTTTAGGAACTGTTTGTAAGAAATAGGCTTGTCACAAAGATTACATAATCGCAATATATTACATAATTTCTAAGAGAACAAAGCACAATTAATTGAGATTTATTTGACATAATTGCAACAATTTAAACTGATATAAAAAAGATTCCTTTAACTATCTCAAAATTATAAATATTAGACATATTGATTAGATTTATGATGTATACCAAATCTCACTAGCTGAGTTTTTTTAAAAGAGGTCCCCAAGGAACTTATATTTGTTTTAAGCCACCTCTTTCCACAGCACAATCCACAAAACTACTGAAACTACTAAATGGTCATTTCTACGTGATGATAAATAGAAGAGTTAATGGCTGTAGTCAATAAAAATCTCTCACTGGCAAAAACCAACTGAGAAAGCAGAGAGTTTTTGGCTCATTCTTGCTTTTCTATGTGAGTGTATGTTGATAACCTGACAGAGAAAATGTCTAAGAGCCTCATTTTGGACAGGTTTGTGGGACATCCACTAGTTCTACAACTTCACAGTGTGGGAGCTAAATCTAAGCTGAGAAACCAAGTGCCAGTTTGGCATTTGGGTGCTAAAATCAACTATATTAACTTTGTTTTTGTTCATCAACCGCATACAATGCAAGAACGGATTGCAGGCAACTAAATTTAGAATCTTTATTTAACCTTCAATGATGCCTTACTAAAGAAGGACTTCATCGTGGAAAAGTTCACTGGTTCATTATCATTGCTATCTGAATTTAAGATCTGAAGGAGTGTTCAGACCTATGAACGACACTTAACAAGAAGATTAGTTTTTGATGTGCAAGACATTTTTGGTGTCTAAAATTTTAATATTTTTTTGTGGAACAACAAGGCTACTGTAGATAACAAATAACAGAAGATTTCCCCACCAATTAGTCTAGTGCTACCTGCATGGCAAAAGCTGCTTCTGCTACATAGAAAGTGTTACAGTGAGAGTGCCGATGAACAAGTTCACATCTACTTTTACGCTCTAGTCATATTATTTCAATGGAATAAAGCCTTTAACATAATTTATCACCAGTTCCCCTCTTCAAATCAAAGAGTTTTTCAAGCTGAAAGATAAAATGTACAAAAAAAAAAAATATGTCAGCTAAGGTTAGCATTTGTCTGTCTGTCTATCTTTTTTGAGCTTGTTTTTATTCACTCAGACTAGCATCACATACCTGCAAACACAGTGCAAACACAGTCACACCCTTTAAGAAAAAGTGTCTGCATGGTTCCACAATGTAATCCAAAATTCAATTTCCACCAATCCCTAAGAAACCCCCAAACCAGTCCATATTTGTTTTAACCATTTCCCAGCATGGGATACTAAATGTGCACCATGATGCACTGACATCATGAAATAGTTATGGGTATGAATGTCTGAGACATTGATTCACTGTGGTTTTCAGAAGATTCTGATCTTAAAATCCATTCATGGTGAAGGGATACATATGGGGTGTTGTGAAAGAAAACCACCCATAGAGAAAACCTTCCAAAAAATATTTCAGATTGTCGACTAATTTCCACATTCCATATAAAATTTAGAAGACACAAGTAAGTTCACTGATGGTTTTGCAAGCAAATAATCGATTCCCACCTCTGCAAAGGAATCTTGGTCAGTGAGTTCTCTCAACAACTGAATTAAACACATTTTTGGGTAAAACTCTTAATCAATAGCACTGAAATGTGAACTGTTAAAGGGCCCATATCCTAAACTCATAATCTTTCCCCACTCAAAATGTTTTTGAGAGTTTTTAAGAGCTTTTAAACCATGTAAGACCAATCAATGTAAAACAGCTCTGTTCTGATTGGCTGTGCCTTATTTATATAATAGTCCAAGCTGAAAAAAGTGGGCAGGGCTAAACTGCTGTAGGCAGCATCCCAAAAACAATCAGCTTAAATGTTGGATGCTGCCAATTGACCATAAGCACTTGGAAATGAATGAGCAAACCCTTACTTGAAAAAACAGCAAGGAAAACTATTATTTCCCAGAATAAATAGCTTTTTACCTCCAGTACCGGACCGGCTCCCAGTATGGTCCTCTCCACACCACTGGTGCAGCCCTTGCGGCTGAATGCAGTCAGGCAGTGAATCAGAAAGTTGGTGCTCTGTGTTTTCCCTGAGCCACTTTCGCCAGAGATGACGATGCACTGGTTAAGCTGCTTGTTCAGCATGGCACGGAAGGAGGCGTCGGCGATAGCGAAGATGTGTGGGTCCAGCCTGCCCAGTGTGTGGTTCTCGTACATCTCCACATACTTGGGGTTGTAGATGGGCAGGAACTTGAAGGGGTTCACGGCTATGAGGATGTTGCTGGCGTATGTGTAGATCTGGTTCTTGAGAAAACGGCGCCGAAGAGACTCCAGAATGTTCTGTTCAGTCAATACAGGCAGGCTGCAGAGGTCGTTATAGTCCTCAGACTGGGGCTTCAGAAAGCCACAGACAACTGGTGGATGCTCGGGCTGGATCGGCCTATCAGGAACGCACAACTGGAGGGCGAAATAATACCCATGGATTTGAAGGTGCTGGTCTTGGACCTTTCTTGGCCAAAGCAGAACCCTTTCGACAGGACGGTCGCTAGCTTGAAGGACCCACTCCTCCCCTCCAAACTCCCTGACCTCCACCAGCTGGTAAGGCTTACACCCGTCCAGGCCCAGAGTGACCACAGCATTCTGGATGACCCTGGCCACAGTGGCCTCTTTGTGCACCCTGAGGGTGCAGCACTGGGCTGTTTTGAGGGACACTCTTGGGTATATTTGGAGAACGTAGGTAGCCTCATCCAGATAGGATGATTTTCTGTTTTCTGGGACGCTCATTGTAACACTCGCAGGCACGTAGCAGCTTCACCTCCGCACCCCGCATGTCACATACCACCTAGAAGATAGAAAAAGAGAAAGGAGCGAGTGAAAGAGTAGAAAAAACTGGTGCATGTTCATGCTTGTCTGAAGGAGAACGCTAGGAACTCCCAAGCTGCACCCTCCAATTCCCCTGAACACAGGATTTACACTGTGAATTATCAGCTTTCATACAATAAAAGGGAATTTTACCACCTTCTCAACTTGTAATGCCTAATTCAGGGGTTGATGTGTAAATAAAGTCAATCAGAGGTTGTTTGGTGTGAAACGGTTCATTGTAGAGACTCAGGTTTCTTTACAGTGGTCTGAGGGGAACCAGGGGTCACCAACCCTACAACATAAATATAGACATTTTATTTACTATCCAGTAACGCCACATGCCTTCTGAGTTTTTTTTATGGAATGTCGATGATGGTAAAAGAGTGGAAAATCTAAATTAACACATTTTCTTTGGGGACTATTTTGCCTTACAACACCCACCATGTATACCTCCACCATGATTGTTTCATGATTATTCTGAGAAGAAACAATGTCCGAGACATCAGAGAATGTATTCATGATCATTTTATGTAATACCTTTCTGTGAGAAAGCTTTTGGTGGCAGACATCTGCTTCCTATCAAAACCACTGTGAACAGTTTTGACAATTTGGAAAGTTTCTCTAGAATAGAGCACTTCATACCAAACCACTCAGAATGACTTTGGGTTCATTATGCCAAACATTTTGATAAACAACACTGGACTTCCCCTTTAATAATCAGATCGAGACATTTTTATTGGTATACAGAAAATCCCTAGAACACAACAAGTCCCTCGCCAGAGAAAACAAAGGAAAAAAGCCCACCAACACTCAGGTGTACTTCCTGCACCTGCCCTGCTGTCCAGTCTGGGACTTTCCTCGGTTCTTCCAATCAATCACAAGACTAAACTTTCAAACTTCACAACAAACCAAGTTCCACAAATACCTGCTGTGTGACTAGACTCGCCTGTTTTAATCCGCTGTCATTTCATTTCGCCCGACAACAGATCCAACCAGGAAAGAAAAAAAAGAAAACAATAGCTTCTCAGCCGCGTCCACTCTGCTCGACCAAAGTACGTGAAAAAGCTCCTCCTGACCGGCAGCAGCTGCTCACCTGGACGCCAGACTGACCCAAAGCGGGCGGGCACTGATGTCCACACCACAGGCAGAAACTAAAAACACATAAATGACAAAAACGGATCGAACCAAAATCACATCTACGTGAGTCCTGGCGGCGAGTTTAGAGCTCTGAGCTCCAGCCGCGGTCTTACTTCCTCGCTCAGCGCGGCCTCCGCAACACTGACGCCTGACTCTTTTCCACTTCACACCCGTTTTCAGGCACGCCGCGCCCCCCCGCGCTCGGAATGGCTACAAGGGTTCTCCAAGTGATTGGCTGGTGAGTGAGAGCTCTCACTGTGTAAAGAAAGTTAACCAAGCCAAAGCCAAACTCGTGTTCTATAACGTCTATGTGTACATGTGATCTAGAAGTTGCCTACATTATTTGTACTTGAGTTCTAGAATGCCTGTGTTGTACAGACTCGTGTTCTAGAATGTGAACTTGCAAACCAGAAGGCCTGCATTATTTGTACTTGTGTTCTAGAATGCCTGTGTTGTACAGACTCGTGTTCTAGAATGTGAACTTAAAAACTAGAGGGCCTGCATTATTTGTACTTGTGTTCTAGAATGCCTGTGTTGTACAGACTCGTGTTCTAGAATGTGAACTTGCAAACTAGAAGGCCTGCATTTACTTGTATTTTAGAATTGGTAAATTGTTCATACTTGCGTTATAGAGTTCTTTTACTGCATAGTTGTGTTCTTTATTAAAGGTTCAGGTTAAAAAGGCTGGAATGTAAAAGATAAACATAACTGAGATGAAGAATACAATAAAAAGTGTGAAGAACAGATAATGTCAGATAATGTGGTTAGGAACTTGAACATAAGTAAAGTACTCAGAAAGCAAAACAGTCTGACACATGAAGTTTCATGTTTTATGACTGTAACGGCGAGAAGAACACACACACAGAAACGCTTGGACGCTTCCAAAAAAAATAAGGGAGTACGGGAACACAAGCACAATCACTTAGCCCAATCTCACATTCTGAAAAAGGCAAAATCATTTCAAGGGCTGCAAGGCTTTTCTGACCAAACATCATAAAGTCTAAAAGTTGTATGCATTGGCACGCCAGCATAAACAAAAAGCTTGTGCATGAGCAGTGTAAGTAATGTGAATTTGTACTTTTGAAAATGAATGTCCAAAATGTCATATTTTTAATCATGATTTACACAAATGTAAACACAAAATGTTTACACAAAATGGTTCTTGATTTGTGGGGTGAAATATGTTTCGCTTTCCAAGCCAGTGAGATATAAAAGGGAATAGGGGGGTGTCAGTGATAGAGGACGAGTCAGTGATGGAAGGCTCTCAGTGATAAACTTAGTCAGTGATAAAGGTTGAATCAGTGATAGAAGGTGAGTTAGTGATAGAAATAGTCAGTGATAAAGGTTGAATCAGTGATAGAGGGTGAGTTGGTGATAGAAGTAGTCAGTGATAAAGGTTGAATCAGTGATAGAGGGTGAGTTAGTGATAGAAGTAGTCAGTGATAAAGGTTGAATCAGTGATAGAGGGTGAGTTAGTGATAGAAGTAGTCAGTGATAAAGGTTGAATCAGTGATAGAAGGTGAGTTAGTGATAGAAGTAGTCAGTGATAAAGGTTGAATGAGTGATAGAAGGTGAGTTAGTGATAGAAGTAGTCAGTGATAAAGGTTGAATGAGTGATAGAGGATGAGTTAGTGATAGAAGTAGTCAGTGATAAAGGTTGAATCAGTGATAGAGGATGAGTTAGTGATAGAAGTAGTCAGTGATAAAGGTTGAATCAGTGATAGAAGGTGAGTTAGTGATAGAAGTAGTCAGTGATAAAGGTTGAATGAGTGATAGAAGTGATAGAAGTAGTCAGTGATAGTTAGTGATAGAAGTAGTCAGTGATAAAGGTTGAATGAGTGATAGAGGATGAGTTAGTGATAGAAGTAGTCAGTCATAAAGTTTGAATCAGTGATAGAGGATGAGTTAGTGATAGAAGCAGTCAGTGATAAAGGTTGAATCAGTGATAGAGGGTGAGTCAGTGATAGAGAACTTTACTACAAAACGATTCTGTTGTAATATGTGCACACATGTAGTTTGGCATTTCCTGAAAAAGCATTTAGAATTAATTGTGTCATCACAAATATGCTGTGCTGTCTTTGTATGAATTTTAATTAAATATAGCGTTTACATGATTAGTACATTACATGTTTTTTATTTACATTTTGTGCCTTTTTATTTTTTAATGTATTTATAGCTGGAAGGAAAGTTATTCCATCTACAACATATAGTACAGAAGAAGTCTAGCCAAAAAGCTGAAGAAGTTGAGTCAATTTAACTGTTGGAGCTAGAGATTTTTATTTGTTTTCTTTTCTTGAGAAATCCTCCTTCCGTCAAACTACCAGCCAATCGCAGTCCAGAAGGGCGGTGCGAGGCCAGAAACGGGTGGATTAAAGGCGACCGAGGGAGAGCAAATCACCTTTCTTCGATATAGTAATGAGCAAAAGATTAAACCAGGAGAAAGTGAAAGACAGGAGAAAATGAAAGGAGACAGAAAGACGGTTTTATTCCATAGAAATCCCACACGACCAGTGCTGGGTTTTTCTTTTAGTTTCTTAGTTATTTTTTCTAAAAAAGAAACTGTTTTAAGCTAAATAGAGAGCCAGTCTGAGGATTAAACCTCATAATGGTACTGATGTGAAACATCAGCTCACTCTGTTAACAGTGTGGTCATCAAACAGTGATTAACTATTAATAAATGTGTTCAGACAAACTTAAACATTTCAGGAGACTAACTTGCTAGACTAATAAAGAAAAACATCAAATATACAGGCTGCACTCACAAACACTTCTGCACCTGCTTCATTCTTTTTTATTGAAATGTTGGACTCGGTAGCTAGTGTGCTATTCTCTCGAGTGTCCACTAGAGGACGGGTGGGGTTTAGCCCAGATTGCTGTGTACGGGAAAGCGCTGCAGTAACAGTCTCCAACGCAAGAGGGAGCCATAACAGCACAAATGTGATATACATATGCGGGTAGTAAGTAGTTACATCAATTTAAACGGCCTCTATTCTACATTTCTCTCATTTGAGGTTCCAGGTAACGCTTGTGTAATAATTGCACAGTCAGTTCTTACTGGAGATCTGCCTTTCTGCAGGTTTCACCCTCAACCATATCCAAACTATCTTACTAAACTATTCACAAAGCTCTGCAGTCAGTACCCAGATCAGGTGTAGTAGACAAGGGTCCCATGTAAAGTTCGCAGGATTGGTGCACACTAACTTGGTGACCAGAGACTGTTTGTGTTGCTCAGCCTTTAAGGCTGATGCACATGACATCTGTTATGATTGGTTGAAACACTCTTTATCTATGATATTTTTATCCACTGTTTGCCTTGCATGAAATATGTGGTCCCAAGTGGCTCAAAAACAACAAAAAAGTCCACCAACACAACATTAAAGCAAGGTCATTTGTTTTACCTCATCCTTCTACCGTGTAAGGATGATGTAGCGAAATGGCAAAACATGACTTATGGAAGCATTTCATATGTTTCTTGAATCATTAACAAGCAACACACCTGGGAAGCTCAGAGGCGTAGCAGTGCCTTCATAACAATAAGGCCAGAAAGGTTCTAGTGAACATGGTAGACAAATATGTCTA
Source organism: Megaleporinus macrocephalus (assembly GCA_021613375.1). Lineage (NCBI taxonomy): Eukaryota > Metazoa > Chordata > Actinopteri > Characiformes > Anostomidae > Megaleporinus > Megaleporinus macrocephalus. The sequence goes on from CM038708.1 coordinate 38,335,675, forward strand.
TTTAAAAGCAGACAATGAGCCTGTGCAGCGTGTGAAGAGTGTGTACCATCATGATTAGACATTGCATGACTCAGGAGACTTAGTCATGCTGTTTTATGGAAGTTTAGCTGACAGAGTAGCTTGTTCATTAAACCAGAGTTATTAAATTTACTTTAAATATACAACTATGCACATGTTAAGTTTACAGGTGTGTCTGTGCGTGTATTTCACTGTATGTGTGTGTGTGCGCATGTTTGTCACTGTGTGTGTGTGTGTGTGTAGGAGGATGACTAGTTTGTGTGTGTTTTTTACTTCTGTAATGTCAGTTATCGTGCACTGTGAGCTACTGTAACCAAAAACAAATTCCTTGTATGTGTGAGCATACTTGGCAAATAAAGTCCGATTCTGATTCTGATTCTGAATTTTGACAGAGTGATCATTTTTGTTGGCAGGGAGGTTGAATCTGATTTTTGAATGTATATAGTAGGTAATATAATGGACTATGATCAGTTATGTACATTCTATTTTTGAACAAATAAGTATAATGCATAATGCATAAATAAATACTCTTAGTAGGTTTTTGAATGCTTTATTGAAGTTGGCAGTCAATAGAGGCAGAACCACTGGCGGACAGCCCTGCACTTTCTATATCAGTTTCTGATAGAAACCAAGGATTTAGCGTTAATTGAAAAAAAAAAACACCTAACAAGTCAATCCTACACAGTCTTCATCTGAACAATGTTTACATCTGAATGTTCTGCACATATCTTGGAATATCGAGGTCAAATAGAAAATCTCTTGGTTAAATTCAACATGAATGGGCGAATATATAAAAATGCAATACTGTTTGTGAAAATCACAATGGGCTGTTTTCATAGCCTAGTTTCGGTATATAGATTCAATTATATCTGATTCAACCCTGTATGAACTGGATATTGCATTCATATATAAAATGTTTAACTACAACAAACTATTTTATTTAAAAAAGTGAAATGTTGCTTTTCCATGAAATGAGCATTTTTTTTCTTTTTGTTTTAAAGGGCCCATTTCATTCAAGTATCATCCAAGTATTCAAGTTTAAAAAAAGCAGATAACAGGCTCAAACAGACACAAACATTAAAGCTGACTAGGATGGTCAACGAGACAACCAGGACACATTCTTGACCGTAACTGTAAGGATAGTCAGACTGTTATTAAGTCAGGTTTAAATAAACTATACAATTTCAATATATTATTGGCTGTAGAATTCAAGCCAGCATCTGTCATATGTGGGTAACCCTCTCATCTGTGGAAGTGCCAACACTTTCTGGAACAATGTATGCTGCTTTCTTCAGAGCTTATTTCAATATGATAACGCCAAGAAACATTCTACATGTGTTACAACAGCATGGCTGCCTAATCAAAGAGTACAGGAGGCAGACTGACCTACCTGCTGTCCACACTGAATTGTCTCTCATTGAAAACGTGTAGCACATCAGATTGTGTCTTCAGTATTGTGTTTTTGTACTGTTTTCACTTGAACGCAGGTCAAACAGTTGACAAATCTCTGCTTTCTGCTTTACTCAGTGTTTCACAATTATAAGGAAGTATTGAAGAATAGCTTTGTGCTTGATTCACCACCACACATATGCTTCTCTTCATTCTGTTTCAATCACTCTCGGGAGTTGAGCTGAGTTTTGTGCCTAATCTTGTAAACATTTAGCAGTTGCTTTGTTTGTGTACTGTTTTGCTGTGTTGCCTTTGTTAGTTATGAAATCAGTCTTCTTGTTTGTTTTTCCTGCCGCATGGAATCTAGTGGCAAGCGATGAAAATTATTTTTGTTATTTTAAGCTGGATGGCCTCAGTCAGTTTTATTGTTTGTTCTATCAAACAACATCATAAATACACATTTGAATTATAGAAAACTGTGACTTCAACAACGTGCAGACATACAGGGCATTTTAGAGTTCGATTTGGGATACATTTGGGATAGGCTAGTGCAACACACAAGATTTACATGCGCTGCACATAGTGTCAGCATATACCTTATTAGAATTCATGTTACAAGCAGACTGAATTTAGAATTTAGAACCATTTGCTGCATGTGTTTGCACACAGTGGATATTGACCTCCAAATTTAACCCATTTTTGCAGCGAAGCACTCAATAACAAGTTAAATCAATAAACAAGTGGTCACTATTGTAATTCCACAATATAACATATATCAGTGTCAGCGAGGGTCGCTAAGCTAACTGAGCACAACTGAGCTCTGTGATAGGTAGCAGGCAAAATATGACATTATAGGTGAAAATTTTTTTTCCTTGCCCACTGTTGCACAGTGACATCATCAAGTAAGTTTTAGAGGTGACAAAGTTGATGATGATAATCATGTGATGATGATGTGATGAATCAGATGTCTTTGAGAAACTGAAAGTGGCTATCCTAAAAAGCATATAAGCTGAAATAAAGGTAAAGCGTGGACACACTGAGTACTGAAACATCTGAGAAGGCCTCTGTCACATGTATATTTTCTGTAATTACTGGCAGTTAGAATAAAACATTTAAGCTGCGCAATGTAATATTTGTTAGTTCAAACTAAAAGAAGTATCTTTACTGAGTGAGGGGAATAAACTGGCTAAATTATGGTGCGTGTGTGCTTCTGTAAGTCACTCTGCAAAGCCTGAAATAATTGTTTAAAAGTCACACCTCATTGTGCATCTTATTATAATTACTATACAATTATTAAAAGTATCAAAGTCACACACACAGGCACACAAGGTCTGGCTTGATTGTTTGGTCTCAAATGATCTCAAATAAACATTATGCAGATGAGTTAATAAAGTAAACCAGATTACAAAATGTTGTGCATGCAATTACACATTTCCACCAGAGATGTCTCCAAATTCCCCAAAAAATAAAAGAAGGACAGTCTCTAACCTTTGCACAGTACTGTATGTTGGTGGCAATCTGCAATAAACATGGCCCTCAACCACACCCTCCTTTCTTTGGACAGAAATGGCTGTTTAACTGGCCTTCTCCCCTCAGGCATTGCATTTTTGTCCACTTCACTGCTGCCTTGAGTCACTTCTTATTTCTTTACATTGTTGCCAATATATCAGACACCAGAGCTTTGAAGTATGTAAAGCAAGGCTCAGCTCCAGATTGAAGGGTCCACTATTCAGTGTCACCAGATCTTAAAGAAATCTGCCGCTGTGGTGATGGCTGCATCAGATGGCACAAGCGTTACAGATTGCAGAAAGCGTTACTGCAAAACCGAGACTGGCTTCAAGCCCTGCTGCACTACACCCTGCTTAAATCAGGAGAAACTCAAGGGCTATTAGTGTTTCTCGGGGCTAGCTCAGATCTAGTGCCTATCCCAGTTTTCCACCATCATAGTTAAAAGGAAGAACTGCAAGAAAGCCCACCCCTGCAGCACCAATAGTAAAGAACACTACTGGTGTATATTGCCGGGCCTCTTGGCATTCTGGGACAACCGCAGCCCTCATCTTTGGAGCAGTAAAGCTAAAATGGCAGATACTGCCATCCCAACCATGCCTGTGTCAAATACAGCGAAAGCTACTACTGATTCTGACAACTGGAGCCACTGCTTCACCCACCATAACCACTTCTCAGTTTAGTATCCACACAATCTCAGATGCACTAAGTCTGGCATCTTATCAACGCCCTGTAACACAAGACATCAGAACACCACAGTAAACGTCCCACTATTCATTAAAAGCAACCATTACTTTAGATAATGTTTGTGACACTGACCAGTGTTTTTGTCTGAATCTGAACCAGGAACTTAATAGTTTTTTACCTCAGAAGAAAGGTAAGTAGTGCTAACTTCTGTAGCAGCAGTTCAGTAGTAGTAGCTACGTACACACACCTGACGTACTGCTTTTCAATATTTTTTTTTCTCCACTTTAAACTCGTCTGTGACTCCAGGTGAATCATCACATACTTAAAAATGTCTCTAGATTCAGTAGGTCTTACGGGAAATGTTTCCATACTGCTTGATGAAAACTATGTATTTGGACACACTAGCCACACACTAGTATGGGAGTAGGACACTGAGCAGTATGGAAATAGGCTACTGAGTAATAAGGAAGTAGGTCACTGAACAGTATGGAAGTAGGACACTGAGCAGTATGGAAATAGGCTACTGAGTAATAAGGAAGTAGGCCACTGAACAGTATGGAAGTACGCTACTGCATAGTGTGGAAGTAGGCCACTAAGCAGTATGGAAGTAGGCCACTGAGCAGTATGGAAGTAGACCACTGACTGGTATAGAAGTGGGCTACTGAGTAGCATGGAAGTAGGCTACTGTGTAGTGTGGAAGTAGGCCATTGAGCAGTATGGAAGTAGACCACTGAGCAGTATGGAAATAGGATACTGAGTAATATGGAAGTAGGCCACAGAACAGTATGGAAGTAGGCCACTAAGTAGTATAGAAGTAGGCTACTGTGTAGTATGGAAGTAGGCTACTGAGCAATATGGAAGTAGGTTACTGAGCAGTATAGAAGTAGACCACTGAGCAGTATGGAAATAGGCTACTGAGTAATATGGAAGTTGGCCACTGAACAGTATGGAAGTAGGCCACTAAGTAGTATAGAAGTAGGCTACTGTGTAGTATGGAAGTAGGCCATTGAGCAGTATGGAAGTAGGTTACTGAGCAGTATGGAAGTAGGCCACTGAGTTGCATAGAAGTGGGATACTGAGTAGTATGGATGTAGGCTACTGTGTAGTATGGAAGAACGCAACTGTGTAGTATGGAAGAATGCTACTGTGTAAAGCAGTAGGAAAATATTGGTAAATGACTCCTACACTGACACCACACAAATAATCAGCAATAACAGACATAAGAAAGAAAGACATTGAGCTGCAGAATAGAGGTAACAGTCACATTACATTACAGTACAGAAAATAACAGTGCTAGAGCTGTGGTGCCGGTTCTGTAGAGGAAGATGACAGAAAGCTGCCCTCTGTTGGCTCTGCTGTGAACTGATCCTGAGGTAACTCTCTCTCTGCTTTCTTCCTCTCCACCCTGATTAGAGCACTGCACTGTTTTCAGATGATTGATTCACTGAAGTTCTGACAGAGGAATTTTAACATTAAGCCTAAAAGTGCTGCAGCTGTTGTCCATGACCTCAACAGCACAGCCGGAACAGATACAGTTACACTTTATTAACTTATTTATAAACGCAAATTACACCCACTGTACAATAATGAACAGTAAAAAACTCAACCAAACATACTGTTAGATAGTTTTACTGTATTACAGTTACACTGCAGTAATTAGTTAATAATTAACCACATATTAAATCACGGAAAACACAAATAACCCTAATAAATAAAGAATAAACACAAATGCCATAAAGGGCTCTAGTTCTATTTTAGCCACTAAAATTGTCTTAAAGGTACAGTAACAAAAACAGCCTAAGAGATAAGACAGAACTGGATTATAAACTACACACGTCTTACAAGACGGACTTCATGAGGTAAATATGTAAGTATGGACATATTTAAGTTCATTGATTTTATGACATCTCAAAAACAGAACTGTTCATACAAATTTTCTATGACTATAAGATGTAAGGGACTGAAGTTTATTCAGCTCTGTGTTTTTTTTTGCTTATATTAAAATCATTTGGCAAAAAGTAAAATGATGTAGGGTGACCGCACCCTGAACCCCCCCCCAACCCTACCTCCTCCCCCTCACACTTCCTCACATGCGTGGGTGAAGGGAAACCCTGCTTTTCTGCCGGAAACGAACTCTTGAGTTGCATATCACTTTAACCACATTTTATAAATACTCCATAAACAGGCATCTGGTTTCCATGGACACTGCTTTGGTTGCCTAGCAACATAAACAAACGGAGGCTGTGATGCATTTACAGGATAAACTGAATTAAAAACAGCATTAGTCTGTAGAGTAATTAATCAGAAACGCTGTGAAGATTCTTCAGCTGGACTTGAATTATACCGTAACATTATTTTATATGTTTGGAAAAAAAACAAATAAAGAAACAATTTACTGATAGTCTTTGTGATGCTTATGTTTTAGCATAGTAAAGCAGAGTGTCAGGTCATGGCAAATACTATACGAAAAATTTGGACTGTGCAAAAGTCACAGTATGAAATGGAATGTAATATATTAATAGATTAATGTATTGATATGTTAAATGTATTACATTCACAGTCAAAAGCTAAAAACATATTGGAGCATCTTGGGAGTTAATAAACACCAGTAGAAACTGTATTCAGGAAAGAGGAACCCAACTGCGCAACTACGTTACTCACTGATGATGAATACATATATACCACACTAACTGACCCACAAGAAAACACAATAAACTCACAACCCAGAAAAGTAGAGCGCCCATGAGTCTCCAGGTACAGCCATCAACATTGTCACACCTCATGAGCTGCTAGAAGCACTACACCACTACTCCATTAACCAACCCGTTAGCCCAGCACAATACAGCTCATGAAACACACGTACACATGCTGTAACGATAACTTTTTTTGATTTACAACTTAAAGCCTTACTTACCCCATATATATATATATATATATATATATATATATATATATATATATATATATATATATGCCTCCATTAGTCAATCTCTTTTATAATTACTATAAAGTTTTAATTAAACACCAAGTTAAAAAGATTAATTTTAACTGTTTCTACAAAGGGAGCACTGGGCTTGATTGTCTCATGAAAGAGAATAATGAGAATAATTGAAAGAGGTCTCTCCATATTTTCTGTATTTACAGAAGGATGTGCAGAAGGTCAGTATCTGCAGATCTAAGATCTCAAGTTACAACATAAACAGAGAGAGATTCTGTGATGTAAGGTGGTGCTAGATTGTTCAGAGTTTTTAATAGTAGAACTTTATTAATTTAAAAGAGGACTGATATGAGCTCTTTTTCTTGTTTTTTAGGATCTGCGCTGTTGTGTTTTTTTAGGATCTGAACTGTTGAGTTGTAGGAGATGGATTGGATTGATTTCTTAGGAACCGTAGTAAGAAGAGCATTACAATCAACTTGGTGTGTAACAAACGCATGAATGAGTTTCTCTGCGTTGCTGTGGGATAGAAAAGGCTGAACTTTGCTAGTAGCATGTAGCAAGTAGCATGTTGTTGATGAGGACAGTTTGTATGGTCTGCTGGGTCTTGCGGGGGATTGTTAGGAGCCCTATTTTCTCTGTAGCATTTACTTATTTAACTTATTTTTAACTTTTATATTAACTTATTCTTGCTTTGATTTTCATTTACCTTGTGCAAATGGATTATTGTATATCTAATCTCCATTGTAAAATATTATTGTAATGTTTTTATTGTTTAAAGTCCATTCTGATGCCACATTTTCAAAACATTTTACACACTAAACACAATCTTTATGATAACAATAACACATTTTCTAACACTAAACATTTGACACAAAAGAAAACATTTCTACCAGATGCTACAGCTTACAATCAAGGGAGTAGATTTCTTCAATCAGCCACTAAGGAACCACCGAAATAACACAAAATACAGATTTAGAAAAACAAGAAAGAAAACAGACTGACTGAAGAGGATACAGAGATAAGCGCTGCGATGAACTCAATGAGGTGATATATAGTCTTAAAGACTGCATAAGCATTCTGCATGACATAACACAAACAGAGCAGGTCAAATATATAGCTAAAAAACCTAGATAGATTAAATGCCAATGGCGGCTGGGAAAACGATATGAAGACAATTAAGATGCAGTAAATGTGTAAATGACAAGCCATATAGCGAGAACTATACAGTGTATGAAAAAAATGAGCTCCTAAAGCTCTTTGAGTAACTGATAATTTGTACAGAAATTAAGCTGCGAGCAGCAAGTTGCATTAAAGTTTCACTATGAAAGGCCAAGCTAGGAATATCATCATGCAGTGGAATCTATGCTTTTCTCTTTTGTAGTTTTTGCCAGAGATACATTTCCAGTTCAATGTGCTGCAAACCCGACCCCTTTTTTTTCATTTTTTTCTTTATTTATTTACTGTTAAAAGACCAGTCTTGGCATACATACCATACTAAACTAAATTGTCCAGTGACATTTGGTGAAAACATTGTCTGCATATATATGAAACATGTAGACATGTTCTTATTGCTTTTACTCACTTTTCTCATACGTGTTCAAACAGTTACTGGTTACTGTTACTGAAAAGGGAGACGTTTATCGACACCTTATGAAAAAATCCCCTCGTAGTCATATATACCTTTAGTACACATGTGGACTACGGTGTGATGTTAGTACAAATAAAGGTGACATTTTCCACCATCATAATAGACAAATCATCAGTGATGATGATCGATTACAGCTTTGCCTGAATTTCAATGCTGTCTGTTTGGTCTTCTCTGAGTTTAATATATTTCTAAGGCTGATTGGGCTGATCTGAGTTTGATATATTTCTAAGGCTGTCTGTTCGGGCTGCTCTGAGTTTGATATATTTCTAAGGCTGTCTGTTCGGGCTGATCTGAGTTTGATATATTTGTAATGCTGTCTGTTCGGGCTGATCTGAGTTTGATATATTTCTAAGGCTGATTGGGCTGATCTGAGTTTGATATATTTCTAAGGCTGTTTGTTTGGGCTGCTCTGAGTTTGATATATTTCTAAGGCTGTTTGGGCTGCTCTGAGTTTGATATATTTCTAAGGCTGTTTGGGCTGATCTGAGTTTGATATATTTCTAAGGCTGTCTGTTTGGGCTGCTCTGAGTTTGATATATTTCTAAGGCTGTCTGTTTGGGCTGATCTGAGTTTGATATATTTCTAATGCTGTCTGTTTGGGCTGCTCTGAGTTTGATATATTTCTAATGCTGTCTGTTTGGGCTGCTCTGAGTTTGATATATTTCTAAGGCTGTCTGTTTGGGCTGCTCTGAGTTTGATATATTTCTAATGCTGTCTGTTTGGGCTGCTCTGAGTTTGATATATTTCTAAGGCTGTCTGTTTGGGCTGCTCTGAGTTTGATATATTTCTAAGGCTGTCTGTTTGGGCTGCTCTGAGTTTGATATATTTCTAAGGCTGTCTGTTTGGGCTGCTCTGAGTTTGATATATTTCTAAGGTTGTCTGTTTAGGCTGCTCTGAGTTTGCTATATTTCTAAGGCTGTTAGTTTGGGCTGCACTAAGTTTAATATATTTCTAAGGCTTTCTGATTGTGCTGCTCTGCATTTAACATATTTCTAAGGCTGCCTGTTTGGGCTGCTCTGAGTTTATTATATTTCTAATGCTGTCTGCTTGGGCTGCTCTGAGTTTATTGTATTTCTAATGCTGTCTGTTTGGGCTGCTCTGAGTTTATTATTTTTCTAATGCTGTCTGTTTGGGCTGCTCTGAATTTATTATTTTTCTAATGCTGTCTGTTTGGGCTGCTCTAAGTTTGATAAATTTGTAATGTCTGTTTGGGCTGCTTTGAGTTTGATATATTTCTAAGGCTGTTTGTTTGGGCTGCTCTGAGTTTGATTTATTTGTAATGCTGTTGGTTTGGGTTGCTCTATGCTCTACACAGGCCTCACTTGGAATCATGTTGTTCTCTGTCACTTGCATCTTTCTTTCAAGAGAAGGTAAATAAAGAAAAGAAAGGAAACCAGTTTTTATGATCATTCTGGGTAAAATTACACATAAAAGTATGCAGCACAATTCTTTAAAATATCTCTTAGTAAAACTGCAAGGATAACATAGGAATAGCTGAGCTGCACTTTAGTAACCACCTGGAATACCATAACAATGGCCTGGCAACACCTTAGTAGCCAACTGTAATATTGATAGCAATGACCTAGCTGTTTGGGCTGCTCTGGGCTGCTCTGAGTTTGATATATTTCTAAGGCTGTCTGTTTGGGCTGCTCTGAGTTTAATACATTCCTAAGGCTGTCTGTTTGTGCTGCTCTGAGTTTGATATATTTCTAAGGCTGTCTGTTTGGGCTGCTCTGAGATTGATATATTTCTAAGGCTGTCTGTTTGGGCTGCTCTGAGTTTGATATATTTCTAATGCTGTCTGTTTGGGCTGCTCTGAGTTTGATATATTTCTAAGGCTGTCTGTTTAAAGACAGCTGTTAAAAGACAATTAAGAACTAAATGTTAATGACCTAAGCGGAACTGTGGAAAAGTATATTACTTTCCTTACTAATATACATGAATAGAAGTGTTATAACCCTAACTGGCCCTAGAAAGTAATGAGGCTGGGATTTTAAGGGGTGAATTCCAAATGCCAGAGATTAACATGGAAAAGAAGTTAAAAATAAACTCATTTTCCCTCCATTTACTTTTTCTAGCTATAAGAATTTCCACTTTAAGTGTGCTTTAGGTGTAAAGTTGGCAGGAGACATAGAGAAAGTGAGAGAGAAAGAGAGATAGAGCGAGAGAGAGAGAGGGAACAGAGAAGCAGAGAGAGACAGAGCAAGAACAAAGACAGAGAGACAAAATAAAAAGAAAGAAGACAAGAGAGAGGAGGAGTAAAAGTAAATACACAATAAGATGGAGAGATATAGTATAGATAGAATATGAGAACAGAGACAGGAGAGATAAAGACGGAAAGAGAGAGAGAAGAGAGCATGAGGGGGGAAGGGGGAGTGACCAATACATAGAGAGAGCGAGAGACAGAGGGAGTGACTAACGGAGAAAAAGACTGAGAATAAATCAACAGCATTTTGTTTTTTCTCCAAATGTGGAAAGCTCTGAGCAGAGGGTGTGAGTGAGCAAGCGGGTGGGCGAGCGAGTGCATGAGTAAGTGAGGAGGCTTTTCCTTCAGCATCCAGTCTGTCTTGACGAAGCAAAGAGAGGAGAGCAGGAGTGACCAGCAGGTAAGAAAATCCCTCTTGCTGATTTAACTACTTCATCTGCTTTTCAGTGCAGTTTGGCTGCTGTTAGACTTTTCAGTGGGCTCCTGCTTGGTGAAGCCCACTTTAATTAAAAAACAATTTGTTCATTAACTGCACTCTTTTTGTGTTACCTCTTCCTAAACTCTAATGTTCTGTTCCATCTTAAGTGGTGCAGCTGTGACATTCTGGCGCCTCAGGCATCCAAATTCTTTTTTTATGAAGTCAAAACATAAAACAAAGTCATATAAAAACTAAAAAAGTTTGTTGGACCCTTTTTTGCTCTTTTTTGGTTTCTTTTTTTTGTCTGTGCTGTGCTCTGTGGTTGTATTAAAACTAACACACAACATGTTCTTCTTCACAAAAAATACTGTCCCCCGTATTCCATTCAAAAGAGTAACATACTGTAAAAGTATTAAAATGCAGTAAAATTATATGATATACACATATATATGTGTATATAATATACATACTGTAAAAGTATTCAAATAGAGTCAATAATACACATACCACTATATTTCAGACAGGATGTGTCAGTCTAAGTCGGGCTGGGTGCGGCGTGTGGAGAGACACACCCACCACAGAACACAGCAGCAGATGTTTGTGTTAATTTCAGCAGTTTTTTAATTAGCTATGATTTTAATTACATTGTTTGGTTAAACATATAATATAGAAGTGCTGTAAGACCTGTAGCTGTTGTAGTAGTTACTGAACAATTCACAGTAGTTTATGAAAACCATATAGCATTTAGTTACTGATTAATTGTAGCTACTGAAAAATGATCACAGGCAGAATCATTCATAATAGCAACCGTATCATTTGTAGTAGTTAATAATTAATTGTAGTTACAGTAATTAATTCTGAATAGTTGACCGAGAATAATAATAGCATAATTTATAGGAGTTACTGTATATTGATAGCAGATACAGAAAAGATTATAGGAAATACTGAATACCTCATTATGGCCACTGATCAGTTTATAGCAGATCATGAATAATAGAGAAAGTAGTAGTAGATAGAATAGTTAGTAGTAGTGTGATGGTGCAAGGTAGCCCATCAACCTTGCACCATCACAAGTAGTTACTGAATATCCATAGTGAATACTACATAATCCACAGCAGTTACTTCACAGATAATACATGGAGTTTAGTTTTAAGTGAATAAATCATAGTTGCTACTGAATCATTTACAGCAGATAATGAATATAATAGCTAGTAAATAATTTATAGCAGATATGGAATTTAAGACATAGTAGTTAATAAATATTGTACAGTAATTACTAAATAATTTGCAATTAGTAATTCAAAGTAGTTAATGAATAATGTATATTGTAAAAATTGAAGCATTGAACAACAGAACTGCAAGTTTTAGTCTGCTCTGTGTTGGGCGTTACTTTCCATTCACTTTACGAGTCTCTAATAATGGTTATGTAACGTGCATGTCTGTGCTCAGTGGCTACTCTGTCCTTTAGGATGTTCTACAAGATTAAAGGTGAAATTGAGTTAGTGCTGGACAGTTGTGCTGAGAGCTGCTTCTGAGCATTCAGGGTCTCTTCATAGCTCCTGTAAATTATCTACAGATTCAAAATATATAGTGAAACAAATTTTTACTCTCAGCAGAATTTAAACAAAATATTAGGATGTAGCACGTGGGCTTATGTATAGGGCCAGAGTGAGGTTTAGATTTAGAATTGAATTTAAGGTTAGGATGTAGCGAGCAAAAGACCTCAAATCAAAAATGACATTCTGAAGCAAAAGTGCATCTTTTTGACCATAGCAACACAGTGGTTTAAATTAGGATGGTCCTAATCACCGTCTCGATTGTTCTGAGACCTCCACTTGACTGTAATTGGTCCACAGCATGGGAAGAACTTCTAGCAGCGCTGAGATGTACAGTCAATTATTTTTTAAATATCCTTACCTCATCTCAATCATATTATTGTATATTATTGCCACCTAAAATAAGAATGTAATGTCAAATATGCTGTTCACACGTTAAGACTGAGTTAATATGAACACTGAATAATAAACAAATCAAAAAATGTAAAGGTCACAAGTAGATATTCCACCATTCAAATAAACAAAGAGGCTTTTCATTTATTACATTACTACATATCCGCTGTGGATTGGGAGTCTGGTCTGGCTGTCTCCTTCTGTTTTTCTGTTCCTCCTTTGTCCACTGAAAAACAGTGTAAGAGGCTCATCTGTGGGCAGTAATGGGGCAAAATCTGCTTAAAGGTTAAAGTCGAGAGGCCGTTTTACTCTAGCAGAGGGAGCTCCTATTGCTTTTCAGATGGATTGCTTGAGTACAGATAAATTAATTCAGTGCAGAGTGGATTCGATTTGTCCAGTTTTATCTCATACATCAGTGGCTAACATGCAATGGTAAAGGGGAAGACTTAAAGCGATAGTTCAGAGAAGATATCAGTTTTACCACATTTTCCCTGTACTCCAAATATAGTCCATCAGTCAAGACCACAGAAGTACGTGTTAGAGGCCTAGAGAGCCGATGATGTCACTGTATATGCAGCAAAGTGAAGCCACTCGACTAGGTTCACTCTAAGTAAGCGATCTTCTATGGATGTAATGTCAACATACTTCTGCTGAATCCATACCAAAGCACATTAGAGTTCTAGCTCAGCAGGCTAACAGACTCCTCCAATAATTTTGGAGTTATGGGGTTGTGTCCTGTGTTATGTTACATGCATGTCTTGAAGTTTTACAAGCCCATGTTAAAGCTGGAGCTGGCAACAGTATGATAAAATCAATTAAGTGTACAGTATCATTAGCTTGGAGCTAACATTTGGAAATCAGATTCTAGGTGTGGGGGCAAGACTTCATCTGAAAACAATAATACATTTTATTCTGTCACGTGTTAAAGAAAAAAACAAAAACTATTTCAGGGGAATACTGGACCTTAGTACTGGCTTCTGTTGAAAGCAGCTTATAACACACATTTCTAACACAACACAAAATATGCTGATGTGCTGCAATCTAGAACACAATACAAAAGTTTGGACACAATTCACAAAAAAGACAAAGAAGTTTTTGTTAGCTTCCTTAGCAAACATCTTGACTGATCGACCACATTTGTAATGGGCAAATCATGATTTTTAAGGCTCCTCTTTGAGGAAGTGAGGACGTGCAAGAGAACTGCTAAAGGGCAGGATTGTGGAGGAGGACTAGGTGGGGCCGGAGTGAGTGGAGTAGAGGGTGATGGAAAACATTAGGCGTCTCTCTCCCTCTTACTCTCTCTCCCTCTCTGCTGTTTAGAGGGATCCTAAACATCTGGGACACATCAGCATAAAGCTGGAAACTCTGACACTCAGCCCAGAGAGAGAGGGAGAGAAAGCGAGAGACGGAGGGAGGGGAAAAAGGGAAAAGTGATGGCGTAGTGAGTCATGGTTGTGCTATTTGAGCCCGTGTTTAAAACTTGAATCTCTCTCTGAGGTGAAAGGACACCCATACTTGTTCAAGTCTCTCGCGCTCTCTCTCTCTCTCTCTCTCTCTCTCTCTCCATATCGGGCTCGTCTTTTACTTACATTAGGTTTTTCTTTTTCTCAGATATAAATTACACAGTAACTACCATGAATTATTAAACATCCACTATTTAGATGCCATGAATTATCCAATTATTTCATGTCATTATTATTATTCATAAAATTTAGCAGACACTATGAATTATTCACCAACTACTATGAAAGTCATGAGTCATGTATCATGTACTGCATACAGTTAACCATAATTTAGTAATAAGGAGTTGTTAGTAAGAGTAGGCATTTATATTTATGTAGATATAACCATGGATTAGTACATTTCACTCCTTTTTCTGAGGATGTGAAAGCTGTATATGTTATCGCTCTTTCTCCTTTTAAGGTTACTCCTTCTTCGCTCCACCTCCAAATTAGCCTGGTGGGAAAGATGAATGTATAACTGAAAGGAGTGTCTACTCTGTTTATACCAGCCTCCAGCGTGTGTTTGTGTCTGTAATGGATTCCGTCGTGTTGGACTGCGGTGTAGGAGGATTAACAGGGGGATCCAAATGCTGCCATTGTTCTGCTATCTGGTGCCTCCCACACATGCTGATGATAGATGGATTGTGGGGTTGAGTAAAGGTCTCGGTGGTGCCGTGCCGGTCTAAATAGCCGGAATACATTACTCAGAGGCTCTTACAAGACTGCTGGCTGATAGGCAGAGATTTTTCAGCTGCTGCTCTGAGACCTTTTTGTTGGAGTGCTGATGACATTAAGAGGAGGTGGAGAATTTGTTAGCATTTCACTGTTTTTACGTAAGAAGCACAATTGCATGAATATACAGCTGACCAGGCTGTTGAGTCTTCAGTGGAGCTGTCATGAGATTTTTGCTTTGTTTACCACTGGTGCTTCCACTCACTGGTCACTCTACCTTTGACCACTGCTAGCTGCTAGGAAGTGGTCCACTATCCAAAAATATCCAGCTCTGGGGTCAGTTTTTAGAGGACTGCTTTTCTAGATCAGCTAAAATCTCAAATTCTACAGCTGCATGGTGGAGCTACAAGAGAAGGCTTTCTGATAAAGTAGATGGAGACAATAAAAAAGTATATTTTGCTTCCAGTATTGTGTTATTACCTTTTATGTGCAACTATTGCTAATCCTGTTTTATCTTTTGTTCTAGACATCCCAAAGACACAGAAAAGTTGAAACTTCCTCTACCTTCTCCAGTTAGCGCGTGCATCCCATCATGGCGGTGGTTTTTCGCTCCTCTCCTCTGCTGTGGACTCGCGTGGCAGCCTTGATTTTCTCCTGCGTGGCATTCAGCG
Source organism: Megaleporinus macrocephalus (assembly GCA_021613375.1). Classification (NCBI taxonomy): domain Eukaryota; kingdom Metazoa; phylum Chordata; class Actinopteri; order Characiformes; family Anostomidae; genus Megaleporinus; species Megaleporinus macrocephalus. Next base: position 38,351,279 of record CM038708.1, read on the forward strand.
TTGCCCTGTACGGCGCCCAGCTCACCCATGGCACAGGCGACTGGTGCATCTTCTGCTGGAGTTTCAGCTTTGCAGGTACGCTCCTAGTGGTTCTAGTGGAGCTTTGTGACCTGCAGACCCGGGTCCCAGTCTCCTGGAAGAACTTCCCCATCACGTTCGCCTGCTACGCCTCGCTCCTGTGCCTCTCAGCCTCCATCATCTTCCCCCTTTACTTTCTGAAGGGCTACAGCGGCCGTAATGAGATGATCAACTGCCGCATTGTCTCCACTGTCTTCTCCTGTCTGGCCACGTTGGCCTACCTGAGTGAGGTCAGCCTGAGTAAAGCTCGGCCAGGAGAGGTGTCTGGATACATGGCCACTGCGCCTGGATTGCTAAAGGTGTGCGAGACCTTTGTGGCCTGTGTCATCTTCGTCTTCATCAGTGAGCCGGTTTCCTATAAGCAGAACGCGGCCACTGAGTGGTGCCTGGCTGTCTACTGCATCTGTTTCATCTTGTCAGCGGGCATAATCGTGCTTTGCGTAGCTGAGTGGACGGGATGCCTTCCGTTCCCCTTTGCTCGCTTCCTGTCCACCTATGCTCTGCTGGCCGTGGCAATGTACCTGTCGGCCACCATCGTCTGGCCCATCTACAAATTCAACGACAAGCATGGGGGCAGTAGCCACAGGCCCAATAATTGCAGCTCCATGATAGGACTGTGCCCATGGGACAAAGTGCTGGCCATCGCCATACTGACCGCTCTGAACTTCATCCTGTATCTTGCTGACCTCATCTACTCAGCCAGGCTGGTGTTTGTCACTGTTTAACCCTCATGTTTTTTGTTGAGATTTGTCTGGGCTCCTAGAGACCCCACTGTATGTTTATATGTTATATTGGCTATAAACAAATATGAATATATGAATACCTTTTAAATAAATGTAATTTTTAGTGGAAGCCTTCTGAAAAGTTAAAATCATGTTTGTTAGAATGCAATTAAGAAAAGTCCTCAGTGTTAGGCTGAGTTAGCTGGTCTAGCATCAAAACAACATATGATGGGTTTGGCTTTAATGACCAACATATTAACTTCCATTGCTACTGACCAGCATACGAGCAAACAAAACACAACATATGTGGGTTATGCTGGTGACCACCATTGCTAATCAATGTACTGGTCTATGCTGGTTTTAGGTGGTATAGTGCTGGTCTGGAGCAGGTCTAGCATCAAAACACAACATATGTTGGGTTTGGCTAATGACTAACATATTAACTTCCATTGCTACTGACCAGCATGCCAGCAAACAAAACATATGCGGGTTATGCTGGTGACCACCATTGCTAATCAATGTTTCTTTTTCTAGCAGGGAAATCAAGTGTTAATCAGGTTATGGAGTAGAGGTTTAAGTCTGGTATGAAGAGGAAAAAAGGGGTAGAAAGTAAAGCGAATGAAAGCCTGTCTTATGGTCAGCGAGGTGTCTGTAGCGTTATTGACATAAACACAAAGGACAGTTTATCTTCAAGCTTACTAGTTTACAAGACCTTTTTACCAATCCTCAATCTCATCCTCAAGGGCTGCTATTATTAGTTGATATTAGTTGATGTTGTCTAAAATGTATTAGATTTGTCTAGCACCACACTTTGAATGTCTGTAGTACAGTACTATTAGTAGCAGTAGAGTGTAAATCGAAATTAACATGTTAATATTATTGCTATCAACTATTGGTTAAGGCTACGTTAGATAGCTAGGCTAACTTAGAAACGTTTTTTTGCTCATGCTAAAGTGTTAGCCTCACAGCTGTCAAATGGGTGTCAGTTTTGGGTTCCATAATTAATTTTATATAACTTCATCCATTTCCTAATAATGTTGTGACTAGTTACCAAGATAGCAGAGTGAATACTAGCATGTGCATCCCCCATAAAAAACACTTTTGCTAATGCGACATCTTTGGACATCTCTTTACGTTTGGAGGATGATGTTAACTGCGATCCCTCTTGGTCATGAATGCAGTGTTACCCTGTTTGCGTAGATTTCAGCCTCAACCACAATCACTGCAGACACCAAAAGCATTGACCATAACTCAAGCTGGTGGAAATGCCTGTTTGAAACAGGTTTTTTTATGAAGTATTGACTGTTCATTTTATTTTTACAGATATATTGTTCATGTTAAAGTGCTACATGATCTTAGTCACTTTTCAGCAATCGTACTATACCAAAGAGGTTTTCAAATAATTTAAATTCAGGTAGAAGACTACAGCGTAAAGTCTCCTACCCTATTATGAACTGTGTTTTGCAGATGTAGGTTGTTATTGCTGCCTTTGTATGTTGAACTAGTCCCACATCAGCTTATAGGCTCAGTATTAATCACAGAAGTGTAGGCTGGTTATATGCGTCAGATTACTAAACATTTATCAATTAATCTCCCACAACATTCTGGTTCATTTACTTAAACTGATAATCCAACTGAATCTGTGCTATGATACTTGACATAATGCAACATGTAACACTGGGGCTTCTGTATTGGTGCATAGAGAACATGCCTTATTTCACTTCACGCCTTAGTTATCTTGTCTCCACTCTTGAAATTAAGTTTTGATGGAGAAGTAAATGTATATTCTGACATATCATATCATGTATTTTTAAATAGAAAGCAGTGTTAAACCTGTTGATGGTATTTTGATTAGTTTTTGCTGTTTTATACTGTGAGAAATGATGTTTTGACAAGACGAATGATCTTAAGTCTCAGCTATATGTAGATACTTCTGTAATTGTACTTTCGTACTGTACTTGGTAGTACTATTTTGGATGATTTGTGCTAAACTGAATTAAATACTTGAACTTAAGTGTCCAAGAAAACAAAACCATAGTACGTACTTGTTACAAATCCTAATGTATGTTTTTCTGCTGGTCAGTTTTATTAATATATTTTTAAGAATAAAACAACTTATTAGTGTCCAACACTGAAAAGGACCAGTATTGGCCATTAGTTTCTGCACCAAATCAGAACTTTTTAAAAATCTATTAGTTCATGTCAATAACTTTTTATCATTTCATTTCCTCAAAAGGCTAAATTCTCATTTCTGTCCTTCATCCAAATGTAATGAATTTAGCCCTGTCTATAAAACGTCTTTAGATGATGTCACTATGCACCAGTGGGTGAGGTATTTTCAATTCATACAGTAGTAGTGTATGAAAATGTGCACAAGTGTGTTACTAGTAGAGGACGTGCTAACGTATTTAAACTGAAGAGAAACGTAAATTTGACCAGATGTTTTCCAAAAAATTGTTAAATCAAGTAGAATGAATTCCTAAATCAAGTAGCTTTAAGATGATTTCTTTTGTCAGGGAATCTTTTTTACAGTCAATTAAAAGTTGTCCCAGGTGCAATTGTATCAGTATTAGATAGACGCTGTGTACAAGTTGTCATAAGAGTTTGTTGTTTGCTTATCTCTGTGTATCTGTGTGTATTCAGAGCTGTATCAGTTACACACTCACCTCGCAGCAGCAGAACAATGAAACGTCCCTTTGTATTTGTCATACTGGGGGGCTGTCTCTGACTGTTACGGTGTTGGGGTGGGTTATTCACTGTATGACGAAGGATTTTGTGGTGTAGTGTTGTTTCACTCTCTGTGGTCCCCCTGTTACAGTGGAACTCCAGCTCTGAATAAAAGTCATTCAAAGGAAACGACAGATCTGTCTTTCTGTGCCCTTGTCTTGAATGTCTCTTGTCCTTTTGGGATGGTTCTGTGCAGTGATGAATACTCAGGAACTTTGTGTGCTTCAGAAACGGCCTGGTCCACTGAAATAAATAAAAAATGTGCCTGTTATTTTTAGCTCATTTCAATTATAAAATCAATAGTTTATTACGTAACACAACTCTAGTTATTCTGGAAGTTTCACTGACTATGACTGTGAGCCATGAATTAACCACATTCCGACATTAGCAATATATTAGATATTAGTTTTCCTCTCACGTTTAACCAGGTTTAACACTCTTAGCCTAAACGGAAAGTGCTAGATCCCATAGTCATGGCTCACCACTAGCGTTTGAGAGATCCAGAAAACTCTCCACACTCAGAGGCTGTTTTGTATTAAATGTATACAAAGAAATGTCTAACCCAGAGACAGTGGTATAACTGGGCCAAGCATGTCTAGGACTATCCACTTTTATCTCTGGCCCACCCAATGACTGTTACAATGTTAATATCTTGAATAAATGGCCATAAAAATAAATGAAAAAATAAAAATTCCCTGAAGATATGCATATGTAACATATGGCGGGCTGCAACTGGGCCAGCACTACTGCAGACGCCTGAAAGGTTTAAACTAGGTAAAGTCAGTGTATGTATATATACACCACTGTGCAACAGTCATAGGCTCCTAAGTTCATTGTTTAAAAGTTTATGTCTTAGCAATTCATATATTTTCACCAGTAAAAACACCACATATCATTAGAACAGATGTAAATACACATAAACACAATACAAAGTAACATGAGTATCTTATTTTGAAAGAAGTAGATAATATTTTGTTCTCCAGTTTGAGCAAACAAAGTTTTATCTTAATTTAGCTTACTGAAGTAGGAACTAAAGTTTTATTTACAACCACGAAAAGCAAGCACAGGGACAGAGAAAAGCACAGCATGGCCCTTTGCGAATAGCCTAACCAGTTGTGTGACATGCCTAACCAGCTAAACCATGTACCAACAAAATACTGACTTAACTTTCCTTTCTTCTTAAGCAAAGCCAGGTTCTGATTTCCATCCTTATTCCTGAATATGAATAGTTTATTCATGTATTGTAATACAGGTTCAGATGTAATAAATACATCTATATAGAATGCAAAACAACCCAATAGTTCTGAAATAATAGCTCTGTTAAACCATGACTGAATGTTTGAGCAGTGGAAAAATAGACAGGATCGGAAAACAACCTTCAAATACTTGATGGGCAAAAGAAGGTGTTTCATTACGGTTGTGTCTAAAACAAACTTACATTTGAGGCAGAGTCCAATTTTGCCCCTTGTGGAGCCTGGTGTGCAGAAAATCACACTGAGAGCCATTATCCAAAAATGGAGAAAACTTGGAACAGTTGTGAACCCCCCTAGGAGTTACTGGCTTACAAATATTTCACCAGAGGCACATCAACAACTCATCCAGGAGGTCACAAAAGAACTCAAAAGAATATGTAAAGAACTGCCGGGCTCACTTGCCTTGGTTAGTATTAATGTACACGACTGCATAAAAAGAAAGACACAGAAAAATATCATCCATGGGAGAGTTGCAATGTACAAACCACAGCTGACGAAACAGAGCTCAAAGGCTCATCTCACATTAGCCTACAATATCCAGATGACCACAAAGACTTTTGGGATAATGTTCTGTAGACTGATGAGTCAAAGGTGGAACTTTTTGGAAGTCATGGGTTTCATTACATCTGGCATTAAGCCCTGAACACCACATTCCACCATAAAAACATCACAGGCACTTGTAACTTGTCTTGATCCCTCTTGTAGAAACAATTTACTGACTAGGTTGGTAAAATAGTCTGACACACAAGGCTGAAGTCAGATTCTTGTTTGCTAGCACCTCTTTAGAATTTCCCTCGCAGCTTTAAATGGTGCAGCAGTTAACAGCAGTTGTAACTGCTGCACTGTTTAAGGTGGAATAAGAAAATTAAAACTAGAAGGTGGTAAACAACAAGCTGCCTTCAATTGACTTAAGACCTAAAGTGTTTAGCACACACATATAGGTTTTTGTAGCTGGAGGTTGTCATCAAAAATAAAGTTTATCTGCTCAGGTTTAACTAACAACAGAGCAGTTCCCATGATTAGCTCTTAGTTTTTACATAGTTTTAGTAGCTCCAGCAGTTGATGAATCTTCATAGAGGTAGTTATGAAACTGTGGGTGGAGATGCATTATTCTAATACATGGAATATGAAAAGAAGCCAAATCTTAACACAAAGAACCTCTGGGTTATCTTACCGCACAGTTTGTGGGTTGGTAGGCACTTGAACTTGGACATTCACTTGTTTCTATCTACAAATACAAATAAAATAATAAAACGAATAATAACCAGACTACAAACACTTTGGACCTATATTCAATCGAAAGAAATGACATTTGATGTCTGCAAAAGGTTTGGGACAAGTCTATATTTAACTGGGCTACATAACATTTCCCTTTAAATATGTTTAGAAACTGTTTGGGAACTGAATAGACGAATTGTGGTGATTTTTTCCCGCATTTTGCCTCAATGTTACATACTGCAATTCATAATGCATCATGATTTTTTATGGGCTACAGATCTGGACCACAGGCAGGCCAGTTTAGCACATGGACTCACTTACCACAAAGTTGTAACAAGACATCTAGATGGCAGCATACGTTGCTCAAAAGTGCATATGTACATTTATGATGCCCTAGCAGAGGTGCAGGTCACCCACTAACACACTCAAGTATGATGACAGATTTCTAATCAGCTTAAGTTTAGAGACGCTGGCAGCATTTCTGGATGGCTTCCGCTAACATTTGTGGATGCAGTGACTGACAATGTTTTTTGGCTAACATTTGTCAAAATGTTTATTACAGAATAACAGCATTTATTACAGATCACATGTTTGAGATGCTCACATGTTTGAGTCTTAAATTGCTCTTGTCCTATTCACAATGAATGTATAATTACAAAAAAGAGAATTTAAAATCACCGCTTTCTGGTTTTATTTGCATTTTACCTGCTGACCCTAACTTTTTTGGAACTGGGTTTATGAATTTGTATCTGTACTTTACTTGAATATTTCTGTTATGTAATACTTTTTTATTTATTATTATTTTAAAAAATGTACTTTTTACATTTACAAAATATGTCACTTTAATTTTAATTTTAAACTATGTGTTTATTTTATCTATCTATTTAAGTATGTGTTTTAATCAGCCAGTTCTATTTATTAGACTCTATGCATCTTTTAGTCATTGGCTGAGACTCTTTTAGTCATTGTGTTGGAGTCAAAAAAAATAAACACATCCTGGTGAATGAGATTGGGGACTTAAGTCAGTTACAGTTTTTAGGAAATATGAATTTATTTTAGGAAGGGTGTATTCTTTTTAAAGTTTAGTTCTGACTGCTAAAATAAAAAAAATAAACTAAAACAATAAAACAGATTCCAGCAATGTGTGTTTGGTTTCTGTAACTATGACCCTTATGCATGCTAGTATTCGATGTAGGCTTGACTATTGCAGTGCAGTTCTTTATGTGCTTCCTGCATGTGGTATAAAGAAGTTGCAGCCTACCCAGAACTCAGTTGCTAGGGTTTTTACACATACCAAACCATATAACTCCCACTCTCCAGTGTTTACACTGGCTCCCTGTCCAACTCTGTACACAGTATAAAATACTTCATTTGATCTCTTTACTATTCTGCTCTTATTTAAACATATTCGCTGTTCAGGTCACAGTGCACAGTACAGATGTTCATCTCACATGACACAAATGGAAACTTGTGGTGTTTCCTGTCATAAGCAGGTCCAGGTGGTTCACTTTCGATAATACAAATGCAAAAGGCTCACCATAATACATAAAGTATTATATTTTCTAGTAAGGGAAAACCTTATTACTTTATTCTTTATAAGCATTTTTTGATAAATATTTTTTTAATGTACCTCCTGTGCATATATCCTCTTCAAGTGTATATGTATAATATCTTGTAATGATGTCTTACTTGTAGATATTAAAAAAAGGTAATTCAGAGACTTCACAGATTTCTGGATGGGCTTTCAGATTTCGAAAGTTTCAAATTCCAACCCAACTCTAAAGAGAGTTATGTTAGGAGATTAACTAACACCATGACTTCCTTTTTAAAACAACAGGCCCTATTTTAATTCTTCGTTTTAACATGCCCTCATCCACTTCCATTCATCACATCAATGTACATCATACCTGTTTTACACAAGGTGGTCTCTCTGTGCAGAAGGTGAGGTGTGGACAAGAAGGAGACTAGGAGATCACCAGCAAGTTTTCAGTAGTTTGAGCATAACGTACAACATTAGTGAGCAGTTACTTTTTTGGTTATAAATGTTCTGTAGTAATTTTCTTTTGTTCTTATTGTAGTGTTAAGTATTTGCTTATGCGCCCTCACGTCGATGCTAGGGCGTGGCTCAGCCTGTGAGCTGTAGTTATATCACCTGCCTTGGTGCTCAGCTGTCCCATTTCCCTCAGCTCTCTGAAGAAGAATGGCCCAGCCCGAATGGCTTTTGGACCAAGAACACTTCACCTGCCCCATCTGCTTGGACATGCTTCGAGATCCTGTGGCCATTCCATGTGGACATAGCTACTGCATGGACTGCATTAACCTCTACTGGAGAAACAATGACCCATGTAAGGCCGTTAGTTGTCCCCAGTGCAGGCAGAGCTTCAACCCCAGGCCCATCCTCAACAGGAACACCATCCTGGCTGATGTAGTGGAAAATTTGAAGGTTGCAGTGCAACTGGATGTCCGTTCGTTAACCAGTGAGGTTGAGTGTGATTTCTGCACAGAGACCAGAGGCAAGGCTGTGAAGTCCTGCTTGGTGTGTTTGGCGTCTTTCTGCAAACCTCACCTCCAGCCACACTTCCAGTCTCCAGTGCTGAAGAAACACAAGCTGGTGGAGGCCTCCATCCATCTTCAGGAGAAAATCTGCCCTCTGCACAACAAGCTTCTGGAGATATACTGCCAAACGGACCAGCAGTGCATCTGTCTGCTGTGTGTGATTGATGGACACAAGGGTCATGACACAAGTTCAGCGGCTTCAGAGTGTGCAAAGCAACAGGTAAGGAGGTGAAATGTGAGATTTAATCATTTGATGCACAATCTGGGTTAAATGTGTCACGACTAAGATTTTATTTTCTGTTTCTTTGCAATAAATGAATTTCATAATTCAAGCTTCCATTAATTCCTTGATTTACTTGTTTTTTTACCACCACAAATCCTTTTTCAGTTTTGAAAAACAAATTTTTCATAATAATCACTGACCTTCTTGGGTCCCATGTTGTGCATTAGAAGGGGTTTGGTTAGCTTGTGTATCAAAGAACTGCAATGAAAGTGAGTTCTGAAGAATTTTGCTTCAGTTAAATTCACTGTAAAATGACAGGCTGCTTTACGGGGAAGCTGATCAGTGTGCTAGTGGAAAATGATCAGGGCTCTCAGTCCTCAGAACTGAAGCACTAGCGAAAATGTAGTCTTTCAGATTACTTACTTTCTTTTCCATGTCATGACAACATGTTTAATTCTTTGTAGATGTCATGCCACTAAAAAAGACAAGCAACATCAGGAGCTTTATACATAGTAAACTAACTAGCCAGTGGACAGTTTTTTTCTTATAAACCGCTTTTAATTTGAGAATCAATATTTGATGTGATATCTGGTTGTCCGGATCTGGGGTTGTTGCCAATGTTGACACCAAATCGCCACTCTTGCTTCAAACTGAGGTAAAACGTTCTGTAGATGGGTCTAGATAGAAGCTTTTTAAAGATTAGTAATGAGAACTTTCATGTAAATGTAATGATGTAAAAATACAGTATTTTTATTTTCAAATGCAGTGGAGTAATATTTCAAAAACCTTGATACTCAAAGAACAGGTTCTTGTAATCATGTACTTAAGGCCTGTTACTGTTAAGACTATACTCTGCCCAGTGGAAGTCATATGTTAGCACTGTTCAACAATGCCACTGACTATGATTGTTACCACCATAAATTTCAAAATCCAGCATTTTTGTTTTCAGTTTTGGCATGGGGTGGGTATTAATGGGTAATCTACACATTGGGAAACACCATTAACACCATGAACACATTTTGAAGCAATAAGCTGATTTACAGACATCATCATTTTTCAATCACTGCTTTCTGTTTTAATTAGAATTTTACTGACCTACCTGTTTTGTTATAGGTTTTGTACATTATGTCATGGTTCTTCAGAATCAGTAGTTGACTTTCTTTGACAGGGCTGTCCAGCCAAAGGCCGGTACGACAACAAGTTTTTCAGACTGAAAGGATTTACAGGTGTACAGATAGGAACACTTTTTTACCTAAAGCCTTTGAAGTTGAAGAGTTGGTATCTCTAAGGTGGATGAAAATGAACCTGGTTTTCGGTTTGGGCAGCTGGTTCTGTCTAGGAATTGAGGTATTGCAAGAATTTGGCATACCTTCTAGTATACCTGCCAGATGATTTGTGACGTTAAGTAGAGGTCTGTTGTCTCCATGTACAACTGTGCCTAGTCAGAGATCAACAGAAATTGTTTGGGTTTCCAGGGGCAACTTTGCACCCTTTAGCCCAATTGGTTACACAAAATTAATATGGTGTCACCCAATTCTGACTGCTAGAGACTAATTTGTGGGCACTTCCCTTTACCCTTTTCTTCATCAATCGAATAAATTGGCCCATCCCCGGGTTTACACCCCATACTGTAAACCCTGATAAGTGATATGTCAAAAACCACATGCAGAAAGCACCTGAAGAACTGCACTGCAATAGTCAAGCCTACATCGAATACAAGCATGCATAAGGGTCTCAGTTACAGAAACCAAACACACATTGCTGGAATCTGTTTTATCAAATTATTAGAGGTAACTCAATGCTTCGAATCAATTAAGTTTTGAAATTATACATGAAGTTACATACACTTAAACTTTTGAGTTGAATAAATTATTTTGTTTGTACATCACACGAGCTATACTATTGCAGATATCCGTGCTTAACTACAGTAGTATTTTATTTCAGTTTTCACAACAGTAACATAATTGTCATGATCACAAACTGATATGCAAAACAAACCTCTTTTGTAGAGTCTTCAGAACTACATTTTGTAACACTAGTGAAACAATAGATGTTAAAATTCATAGCAGTTCAAGTTGTTAAGTTGACTACTTAGCAGAGATACCAAACACATTCATAATTAGAACACTTTATATATGGAAAATGTTTAGAACATTGCATTAAATCCACATAAAGCCTGTGAATATGTTGTTTGTTTAGAAATACCTGAATGAAAAATAAAAGCAAAACAAAAATCAACTTGCTAAGAATTCTGGGTAACTCCATCCCATAAAGGCTTCTCTATGGCTGATCATATTAAATGTAATTTGCAACCTAATCCAAGCATTATAATCCTAATGTAATGCACATTGATTATACCCTACCTTCAAACTAGATGGCACCAAAACCAAAAAGTCATTTGAAGGTTAAAATTAGGATTGTTTACATTTGGTGATCTTCTGTATTAATACATGTGACCAGCTGAAAAAGTTTTGAAAATTGCATTGAACTTAAGGAGAGCACAGATTGCTTATCCTCCTTTGAACAAGGTTTCAAGCAAAATTTCAGACTGGCTGATTATTATCAAACACTGAGCGGTAGTTAACAGGGTGATGTGAAAGAACATATTGTCTCACATTCAAATCTCAACAGTCACACCTTCATTCCTCTCCCCACAGCTTCCTTTATTTTTATTACCTTAGATTGGCATCAATAGCTGTTATCCAATGAGTGACAGGGTTGGTCTGATGCCTTTGGCAACCTGCTGTACTGTTTTGAATATGGTACACACAGGATATCAGCATTTATATTTATTTCCATGTCATGTTCCTTGTGATAACAACATATCCAAATATATCTTCGTCTAGTGTTACTGAGCACTCATAAATCAGTAATTCATGCAGTGCTGTCTTAGCTATTAAATATAAATTCCACGTATTTTACTAAGCTGCTGCATAATTGTGTGTAAACAAAGTCATTCAGAGTGATTTGGTGTGAAATGGTTTATTATAGATACCTCAAAGTGGGGACCAACGGTCTTATAGCCATTTTATTTACTATTTAAAATCACCAGTAAACCTGCACATCTTTTCTGTACTTGGTATGAAATGTTGGTGAATGTTTGTATGTATGAAGTAACTTTTTGCTGACACTGTTTTACTGTTTTGAGACTACAGTCTTTTCAGAACAACCATAAAACAGTCAAACATCAGTATATCCATAACCATTTTATGTAATAACTCTCTTTGAGGGATCTTCAAGAGAAAGATGACTGGTTCCAGCACTGTGAAAAATGGTTCTCTAGAACAAAACCTTTCACACCAAACCAGTCTGAGTAACTGTGCTACTTCTTTGGGTCAAACAACTTCATTGCGACATGCATGGATGTTTCTCTGCAGAAGCAGCTGGGGGCCACGAGGCGGAAGTTCAAGACGAAAATCCACGTGAAGGAGAAGGAACTGCTGGAGATGAGGCAAGCTGTGGAAACTCTCAAAGTGAGAATTTAGCTCTTTTCTGTCAATCCACTGCTGAAAAAAGCAGCATGTCTGGCAGCTGCAACCTAAAAATATCACAAAATATTTCTTAAAACCTAAAATCTCTCCCAGCATTGTGAGAAGCTATGTTGACTTATTATCTTTGGGATAGTCATTATTTGGAGAGTCTAAGTTAATATTGTGAAATAAATCTTTATTTAAATACAAAACCAAAATGTTGACATACTGATGGCAGAAACACAGAAGGAGAGATTTTTCTCCTCTACTTAGTGGAAAAGGATTTCAGTATAAACCATTACTCCAGGGTCCAGATTGGAAAGCTGCTGTACCCTTCTATCCTTCTAACCTTACAGATCTCAGTGCACTCATCGATGGAGGGCAGTGAGCAGGTCTTTGGTGAACTTGTTCGGTCTGTGCAGAGGAAGAGCCAAGAAGTGAGAGAGCTGATCCAAGATCAGGAGAGGAAAGCTATAAGGCTCCTAGAGAAACTGGAGCAGGAGATCATCAAGCTAAAAGAGCAGGACCATAAGCTGGAGTTGCTTCTGCACACAGAGGATCACATCCATCTCCTTCAGGTAGTCAGAGATTCACAAATACATCTTATCCTGACTGCCTATTATGCAGTCTTTGGTAATGACTGGTGGCCCTACAAGTTAGTAAAGATGTAACTTTCCGTGACTTGGGTGTTTGTGTATTGTCAATTTATCTTTTTCTTTCTTTCTGTAGACCTATATGTCGTTCTCTGCCCCTCCTGGACCACCAGACGTGCCCAGTTTCTCCATAGCTCCATTCTCAGATCTTGGGAACGTGAACAATGTCATCTCTGCTCTCAGGACAAGGATAGAAGGGGTATTTAAAATGGAGTGGCCCAAGATCATCAGAGCTGGTCAGTGAGTGTTTTACTTCCAAAACGTGCTTCCAAAAAGGTGTACATAGGGAGTTTGTGACCCTTCTTTTGTATAAACAGCCTCTACTCCATTGCAAAGTCTTTCCAATACATGTTGGAGCAATGCTGCACAATGTTTAATGTAGCTTCCTCACACCTACTCATTCCAAAGGCCTGCAAAGGAATTACTTTAATCCAGCTCATCCGAAAGGTGTCCAATGAAGATTGATCTTTTCAAATCATCTCAAATGTGTCTAATGGAGCTTTAGCACTTACACTCACCCCTTAGATGCTTAGCGGAACATCGTAACTCAAACTCATCCCAAACCTCTTAAGTGAAGCTTTATCACCTCTACCCATCACAAAGATGTTCAACATAGCTCCATCACTCCAACTTTCATCAGTCCAACAGGCCCTGAATATATTTTGTGGAGCTTCATCACTTTAACTTATCTCTAAAGTATTTAGTGGAGTTTCACCATTTCATAAATATGATTCCACTATTTCAAAGTCCAACAGAGGGAGTTTTACACCCCTATATCCCATACTTGTATTTGGACCTCGTGATCCTGGGTTTGCTCGCAGATTCTCCACAGCGTTATTCTACTGCCAATGCTTTTCTACTGAGAATATGCAGGTGCATGTTTTGCAATTGAACATCTGTGTCAGCAGTAAACAGATAATTCCACTCACTGCACTAATATCTGGATACTTTGGAACATAGCATATCTTTCATATAGTACTCCATGGTCAATATTATCATTTGTATAAAGTTGGGTGAAGAAGTCGATGATTTAAAACTGAGGAAATTCTTTTATTTGCAGCCAGCACAGTGAAGATCCTACAGAGTCCACTTCCCAAAATCAGACCAGAGTTCCTTTACTGTGAGTACTGCAGACTTATAACACTTCAGTCTCAGAAAAGTGCCACTCCTCAAAAACAACCTTGAAAAAAAGGTTAAGTAAATAAAGTCCTAAGGGGGCGATAGCCAGGTGTCTTTCACACAGATGTATAATTTGCTTTGATTTGCTTCAACAGGCAGTGATTGAAATACATATGTATGAAAGTAATGTTAAACAATTTGCATGCGCTGAGTTTGCATAATCGAAATATTGGCTCAGAACCCAACTGTGTGATGTAACCTCCTTCCTTTTTTGCTCTTCTCCTTGTGTCTTTCACTCCCCCTCTTCTCCAGACTCCCGCCAGCTAATACTGGACCCTCGTTCGGCCCACAGGGAGCTAAGCGTATCTGCAGACTGCAGGACGGTTTCGGTGCGGGCACGAGAACATTCCTGTGTGGACCAGCCCGAACGCTTTGATTACTGGTGCCAGGTACTGGCCTCTGAGGGCCTGCGGGGCTGCTGCTACTGGGAGGCCGAGTGGAGCGGGATGGGCATCACTGTGGCCGTAGCCTACAACGACCTGGCCAGGAAAGGGGATGGCACTGATGCTCACTTTGGGCGCAATGTTAAATCCTGGAGCTTGTTTTGCTCTAAGAAAGGTTACACCTTCTGGCACAATAATGCAGTGACTAGGATTCCTGGGCCCAGCTCATCCCGGATAGGGATTTATCTGGACCACGATGCAGGCACTTTAGCCTTCTACAGCGTCTCTGAAAATATGAGGTTCCTCCACAAAGTTCACACCACATTTACCCAACCCCTATACCCCGGCTTTGAAATTACATGTTATGGAGTATCTGTTACATTAAGTCAAATGGAGTAGCGTGCATGGTCACTGACCATTTTATTAGAAACCTACCTTAAATAAAGTGGTCAACTAGATTCAATATTCAGTTTTGACTATTTGTAGTGTAGGAAATAAATATACCATAACACTTTAATATTTTGTCTATATTTTATATAGAAAAGATTTATTTAGTTGTTATAATAGATTTAGCAGTAAATCAACTGACTGAATGAACTATCCCTTACTTGACATACACAGTATATGATGCAGAAAGCTAATTTAGAAACCCCTGCTTTATACTTCTTCTCAGGTGCGAGTGGCCGCTCTGCTGTATTTAATAAACAGGCAGATCTTCAAAAGTTTGGGGAAGTGTTTTAAGTCATATTTATGCTAAAATATAGAAAAAGGTAAAAAAAAAATTAAGCACAACTGTACCATGTACATCTAATCACTGACCATTATATTAGAAACACCTCCTTTGTACTTCCAATCACTGAACTCTCTATTAGAAACACCAACCTTTTACTTTTATTCACCGACCTCTCTATTAGAAACACCTACCTAATACTTCCACTCAATGGCTACTTTCTTATATCTGATAAAGATGCTATTGTGTGGAAGGACAAGGTGGGACCTTGTCCTTCCACACAATGGCATCTTTATTAGGAACATGTACACATTAATCCATGTGTCCACAGGTGTACAGCTGCAGGCTGCAGATCTGTTGTTGCACAGGGAATTAGGGAGTAGATAAAGTGGACAATGGATGTTAATATAAATTTAACCTATCTAATATTTCACCCTGGAAGCCTCCTCGGGTCAATGCTGTCTGACTGTGTCTATACTGTAGTTCATGACTAATGTTCATTTTCGGAATCCTTACTGAAGCTTTCAATTAAAAGGGGCAAGATTGACCAGACTGTACACAGAACCTACTTTCAACCAAAATTACTGTTTATTTATGATGTCTGTCTGTCCATAATAATCTATTATTATTATTATTTTTATTATTATTTTTGATTTTACATACATCTTCTTCTTCTTCTTCTTCTTCTTCTTCTTATATTATTATTATTATTATTATTATTATTATTATTAGTAGTAGTAGTAGTAGTAGTTTTTCCATATTACTTACAGACTGTATTTTGTTACTGTAGTGTTGAATATAACAAATATTATTCATTTTTCTCAGAAACTTTATATATTTTTTTTTCTATTTTTACATCACATAAAGCATGTTAAGCTGCATTTGTATCATACTATTAATACGATGAATTTGCTATCTTGATTTTAGACTGAATATGTGTAACAATATGCAAGTGGAGACTCTATAGACTTTCCAGACTTATATTTTTTCTTTGTTTCCTTAAAAGTTAACTTGTTTCTGTAAATCTAACATTTTTTATGTTCTTTCCAGAGAATAAACAGAAAGTATGCAACAAGTGCATTCCCTTTACAAGATGTGATCATTTAGTTTCACATAGAATTTCTACTGGATAATATTATTCATATTAAACCTTTGTACATTTCAAGTACTGAATTATACACAAATCTAGAAAAAAAATGTTGGAATTCCCCTTTAATTCAGAGTCAATAAAACATAAAAATGGAAGGCAATACCAGTGCACATAAGCATGTATAAAAAAGTTTAATGAATGCACAAACTGCTTAGCAGAGAAGTAATGAGCTACACAATCTGACATAAAAACAGCTCAGCTGATTTGTGATCGTGAAATTATTTAGCTGACTGAGGAGCTGATATGTGACTGAATTATTTATCTACTTGCATGGGCTGTGCTTACTCCAAGTTACCTCTGCTGACAGAAATAAAATGGCTGGTTTGACCAAAACAGAAAGGACACTACGCCCCCTGGTGGCAAATACAAAAGAAAGTATGTTGAGATTAATGGAACAGTTCAGGCCACACACTGTATTTGTATGCCTATATAGTATTAAACAAATCTGGCACTGATTAAAAATCACAACAAATCATAACTATTCATTTAGAATTATTTTCTCTGTAGCGTGTAGGTAGATATTGGCAAGTGAGCTCTTCAGGAATCTCACTCTAGTCCTTCTGGAAGTTCTAGATACATAACTGACAGAACTAGAACTACTCATATTCGCAGGTATTCTGTCGTTGTCTGGAATGAAGAACAGTGATGGCAGCTCTTCATTGAAAAAGTCACTGTACAACTTACAAACATACATACAAAACTCAAATTTATATTAATGTCTCTCACAAACTTTAAATGAGCCTGTTTCAACTAGAACAGCCACAAAATGTCAATGTACATCAGCTTTAGATTAGCACCAACACTAGAACAAATTAGCATTATGGTAGTGGTGGAGTTTGTTCTCATTGCTCTCAGCACTGTATGTACATGGATCATTAAAATAAATCAGCTTAAAGTCAGAGCTGAAAACATTTGATCAACTGATCTTGAACTAAAATCCTGTTGCTATGAGGGACCCTATACGTTCATTATGTTTATTGTATTAGAAGAAATGATCATCATAATACTACCAAAACTTTACCAAATGATTCAGTATTGACTGTTTCAATCGTGAAAAGTTTAGTTCATTTTAAGAAGAGCTCTAAAACACAAGCCTGTTCATGACTGGCAAACACAGCTTTGAACAACTTCACACAAAATAATCAATTTATCATATTTTTCATTTAAACACAAAAAACACATCACTTAATTGCGGAAAAATGTGTTTGGAACTGACCATTCTTAATGTTTATTCTTTTTTTTATTTCATCAATGGGATCTAACTGATCCCCCTGTGACCATACGCGGACAGAAATACAAGTGCTCTGTTTTTTGGTAATAACATAACTATTTTTTATTTAAGGTAAAACTCATAAGCATTGAAACAATTACTTTCAAATATTCTATACAAATGTATAATATATAATTCTATACATAATTATACATATT
Source organism: Megaleporinus macrocephalus (assembly GCA_021613375.1). Taxonomy (NCBI): domain Eukaryota; kingdom Metazoa; phylum Chordata; class Actinopteri; order Characiformes; family Anostomidae; genus Megaleporinus; species Megaleporinus macrocephalus. The sequence goes on from CM038708.1 coordinate 38,369,049, forward strand.
AAATGTATTTTTAAGAGTTAGGTTTTGGGACAGGCCCTACCTAATAGAAAAAAACATATAAATAAATATTTTGTATATATTTATCTTATTATTATCTATATTAATGTTCTGTCTAAAAAGATCATAACATGCTCTATATCTAAAGGCTGAATACTTTGTTGCTTTCACAAACATTTTTTTTTTATTATTGTTGGACCTCAGTTTAAACAAACTGGGTAGACTGGTCCATATAAGGTAAGCAAAGCTCAGAAAGACTATTAGGATCATTTAATTTAGAGCGTAGAACCCAGCGTTAATATCAGATATTTTAAGAGATGCTTTTGTTCTAAAGGGGCTCTTGTGTGTTGGGCTAGAGATGAGATTAGACGTTGTAATCAGGTGAAAGCCACCATATGCAGTTGATATGAAACACACTGCCACTGTGTGCCAGGTTGTGGTTTGGAGGTGAGCCACTGAAAACAGCCTGTGAAGAAATATCAACGCTTACTCGGAAGGAAATCCTCAGAGGGTCAGGCAGCGGGCACAAACAAAAGGGCATGGGGGTGTTAGAGGTGGGCAATATGTTATTTTCAAAATAAATTATGCCACAATAGACATTCTTTAAAAAAATATCACAAAGATGTGTTTCCTGTGTAAAAGATTTGTTTAATTATTTTCACCTAAAAAATGAACAACATGGTATTTTTTGCGTGTGAGACAAAGCCTTTGCACACAACTGTAGATAATTATGTGAAAGTAAGCAGAAAGAGTGACTTGTGGCCAAGAAAAGATTGCAGTTATGAACCAAGATCTGAACAAATAATAGATGTCATTAAATACAATATAATGTTTCCTTCAGGAGGAATAATTTGCAGTAGAAAATAAAAAATTGTGATGTATTGCAATATGCTCTAGTGTAATCCTTAGCATCTCACAGTTTTTAAAATACTGCAAAAAATTGTTACTCCAAAAATTGTTATAACATGTTATCATGGGGCACCTCTAACAAACATGTCCTAGATAGCAAACCTTGACTGAAACAAAGTTCCATATAATTTAATAACCACCCGGGACAGCATTGCAATGGCCTAGCATCACCATAGCAACCACTGGGGATAGCATGGCAACAGCCTAGAAAAGCCTTAGCAACCACCTAGAATAGCATAGCAATTGTAGCATAGCAAATCAGACTATTGCAATTATATTCCATATACACCAAACAGCCATACAACACCATAACATCAAAACCACTTTCTTGTATCTACACATAGTGTCCATTTGATCAGCTCCACTTACAGTACAGGTGCACTTTGTAGTTCTGCACTCACAGACTGTGTAGAATCCATCTGATTCCCTGCATACTTTTCTACCATGATTTGACCCTGTTCTTTAATAATTAAGAACCCCAAAGGACCACCACAGAGCAGGTATTATTTGGGTGGTGGGTCATTCTCAACACCGCAGTGACACAGTGCTGCTGGAGTTTTCAAACACTGGTTTCACTCACTGTCCACTTTAATAAACATGCCTGCCTTCTTGGTTCACCTTGTAGATACAAAGTCCGGAGATGAAAGCTCATCTGTTGCAGCACAGTTTGTGTTGGTCATCCTCTAGTCCTTCTTCAGTGGTCAGAGGACACTGCCCACAGGACACTGTTTGCTGAATATTGCTCGTGGGTAGACTATTCTCAGTCCAGCACTGACCCTGAGGTGTTTAAAAACTGCTGTGTTTGATCTACTAGCACCATGTCCGTGTCACTGCAGTGCTGAGAATGATCCACCTAACTAATAGTACATGCTCTGTTGTGGTCCCTTGGGGGTCTTGACCATTTAAGATCAGGCTGAAAGGGGGGTAAAAAAAATGTATGCTGTGAATCTGTAATGGTTGAACAACAAAGTGTTTCTGTATGGTAAATAGAGCTCATAAAACAGACAATATGTGTAAATATGAGGAGGTGGTTTTAATATTATGGCTAATTGCTGTAGTTTCCAAAGTGTTGGTAGGTCATTGCCATGCTATGTCATCCCAGGTGACTGCTAAGGTGTTGCTAAGACGGTAGTATGATACCCACAGTGATTGCTAGCATGTGTGTGTACATATGTGTGTTAATACATATGAAAATTTGTATATCTATGAAGGTTAATGTGAGAGATGTCCATTGTGATTACTCTTCAATGGGCAATGTGTGCATTTTGATTATATTATAATGCTGGATTAGTGATAATTTGTTTAACTTGAATTTAGTTCATTCAAATTTGTGATTTCCAAAATGATCCCTCACAGTTTGCAGGCCTCCAGGACCTCACCTTAATCTGAACAGCTGACTGGAGCTCGTCTACTGCAGCTGGAATGAAAGAGCTCAGAAAGACTGATGAGGAACCAAATATGCGCGGGTGACGTCACTCAAACCTCCTAAATAACATTACCATAACACGGGTAAACAGCTCTGGAAAGCACGCCGCCTTGCTGGAAGGTCACCAAGGTGTCTTTCGGCTTGTTTTGGAAACGGAACAACATTCCCGCATGACAGACTTTCACACAAGCGCTGGAGGGGTTCAGATTAATTACTGTGATTTGCAGCTGAGGGAAGCATTCGAGACCCAATCAAGCATTCTGTCTTATTAGATCCAGATTCTGAAAGGTTATTCTGTGTCAAAGGCACCTCAGTGATTACTGGCTCATGTCTGTATGTCTGTTGGTGGAGCCACTGTGTGAAGTAATCCAACCATATAGTCATGCAGTAACAAAAGGTTAAAAATGTTTTTCTTTTTGTTCGTTTCATGTGTGATGAGGTCATAAAGTCACACTTCTGGTCAATGCAGTAGAGATCGTTTGGTGCTACTGGGTCAAGAAAAGATTTGGTATTTATCTAAAGGCCTTGGTGAAGGTTATTAGGCACTAAATTGTTCTTTCATTTCAGGTTCTGCACCAGGGGGCGCTGTCCATCGGTCTAATTTATCTGTTTCTGGAAGGTACAATATGGGACAGATTTACTAATTATACTAGTTATGCGGTGTGATGATTATGACTATGCTGCCTGAATATTGCTTTATGATAATTTTGGCCTTTGACATTCATCAATAGTGGAAGGATCCATGCAGGGCTGTAAGGTGAAATATGGTAAAATGCCCAACATCCTTTATACACAGAAAAAAAGAAGAAATTCTTGGCAAGTGGAACTGTCATAAATGTAGTCGACATAAATAATATTTCTTATGTTCAGATTGTTGTATAAATTATTTCTAGATGTATTTCCGTACTAGTGTTAAGCTAGTTAAAAGAAAAAATGTTCCATATAAGCTAACTTATCTGACGGTTTAGTGAGATCATTTCACAATAAACACGTTTAAAATATAGTGTCTACAATTGTCAAATGAGCTTATAATAAATTTGAAAAAACCTCAAGATTAGAAATATTACATAAGGCCAAAGAGTTGCCCCAAAGAGTCTCTACAATGAACCATTTCACACCAAATTGAATGAAACCACTAAATCGTTAAAAAGCAGTCAAAAATAGATCTGGTAAAATCTTTCATACAAAATGGACGTAAATGGATGAGAACATGCGATACATTAATTAATAAAGTTGTGTCTGTGTTCACTTGCATAGAAGTTATAGATAATCCACAAGTTCTGGCCATCAAAACTGGCTCAAAGCGTCCTTAATGTCCAAAAATGTGTGACACCTGTTTATCCAGTTTTCTGTAGTAACAGCCTCCACTCCTCTGGGAAAGTTTTATACTAGATATTCAAACACTGCTATAAGGATGTGATTCCATTCAGCCACAAGAGCCTTACCGAGTACTGATGTTGGATGATCAGTTCAGGATCACTCCAACTCATCCCAACGGTACTGGATGGAGCTCTACAACACTAGGGGGCTTTATACACCACTAGCTGATGTTGGGCATTGGGCCTGGTGACTAGGTCTGCACCTGACGATTAATTTTTTAATCGATTAACCTATTGATAATTTTTTTCAATATATCAGAAGCATGAGGAAAACACATGGAAGTATTACATACTAATGCATGAGGGAGCATTGATACTGCAATGATAATTTATTTTGTCAAACAGATTAAAAACATTAGTTCAAATATGCAGTCATGATGAAGTAAAAGTAATCTATAAACATACTTACAGCCTTGTGTTTTGAATTACAACACAGCCAATACTTATATTGCCTTATCTGAGCAATATACCATAACAAATATAAATTCGTACATAAAAGGAGTGATATGACATTAATAATGCACTTATTACGGCACGTTTATGAGAAGGCAGCGCGTGGTCATCCGGGTCTGTTGTTCGTGTGAGGGCCTGTCTGAAAGGCCCTGATGTCCTCACCAATGAACTCGTTTACTGCAGGGGAAGAATAATACAATAATAAATTCACTAATCAATATTAATTAAATAGATTAGCTAATAAGTATGTGACAAAAAAACAAATTCCAAACCAGATTTCAATATTTAAGTAGTGTGTAAAACTACTTAAATGTGTTTTTTTTATTATCACATCTCAAACTTTAGAATAACTGTCTTTACATTTCTAGTGTTTAAAGAAAGTAGTGAGAAAAAGTATCATTCAGGAATTGCTATCATAAACAAGGTAGCAGTTTATAAAACAATACTCAGCTTAACAGATAACAATTTATGAATTTTTATACCCATAGTAACAATGCAGTGTGGTGTGAAAGTGCGACCCACCTTCTTCTAGTGTGATGTTGTGCATCGGTGGAGCTCCACTGAAGCCCAGCTGCCCCTCCTGCCCCTCCGTGTCCTCTGGGAGGGGTGCTTGGTGATCCCAGCCCTCATATGGAGGGTAAGGGCACATATCCTGAGGGTAGGGTGGGCAGTGTGTGTATGGGGAGTGGGGAATGGGGGGCAGGGGTGAGGTGGAGATGGGACTACTGGCAGGGAAAGGGCTCAGAGAGGAGGAGTGAGAGGGGGAAGGCGAGGAGGACAGGTACGGGGAGTCCAACCAGGGGGAGGGAGAAGGAGGGGCAGGGGAGGAGGGCCGTGGAACCCCTCGTGGTGCGTATAGAGGGGGCAAAAGCTCAGTGAAGCCCAGCTCCAGGCTTTCGAAGCTGGGATTGCGCTCGTTTAAGGCCCCATGGCCTCTGGAGCCGTCCTCCGGGCCTTCGGGTTTGGGGCAGAAATCCTCCTGGTACCCTTGTGTGGAATAGGAGAACTCGCTGGGATACGGGGGCAGGTGGAAGGCGGCAAGCCTGTCGTCGGCCAAAGATCGGTCTCTTGCAGGACAAAGAGTCACTCCCTCTAAGGGTAAGAGAGAAGGGCGGGGCAACAGGGGGTCCTCCTCCTTAAACATGACTGAAAGACAAGGAGAAATAAAACACATAATGGCAAAGACAAATATAAAGAAAAAATGTGTCACATGACAATAAGCCACCTCATCTGCTAATATTTGTTATCAGTTATGTTCAAAATAACAGTGACTAACATTATAATCAACACAGTTCAGTATGTATTTAGGGTGGTCTAACCTTTGCATATGGATATATCAGGCCTGTGAAGTAAAACAAATAACTGCCATAGTCTTATTTAGTCTGATCTGACCCTAAAGTGAAAACTTTGTTTGTTTGCATATATGTTTATGTGTGTGTGTACCACTCACTGGGCAGATATTTAAAACAGTGTGTGCTGCTCCTCTTGCGCTTGCCATTGGAGACGTACAGACAGACAGAGACAGGCTGATTCACTGACAGATCACTGTAGGCTGGTACTCGCACACACAGCACACACTAACACACAAAACACACAAGTTATTCATATACATGCACTTACCATTTGGAAGCACTTTGTGGTTCTACAAATTCTGACTGTAGTCCATCTGTTTCTATGTATACTTTATTATCCCGGTTTTACCCTGTTCTTCTGTGGTTAAGACCAAAAAGGAACAGGTACACTGAAGACGCTGACATGGTGATGGCATGTTAGTGTGTGTTGTGGTCATATGAGTAGATCAGACACAGCAGTGCTGCTGAACTTTTTAAAAACCTCAGTGTCACTGCTGGACTAAGAACAGTTCACCAAACAAAACCATCAAAGCATCCTGTGGGCGGGGTCCTGTGCCCAGTGATGAAGGGCTAGAGGATGACCCACACAAACTGTGAAGCAACAGATGATCTATAGTCTCTGACATTACATCTACAAGGTGGACTAGCAAGTTAATAGAGCGGACAGTGAGTGATCCACCTATACCAGCATTACACACACTTAACATGTCACCATAACATCACTAGATGGTACAGTGCTAAGAATTACACACTATACCAATAACATCTGCTTTGTGGGGGTCCTGACCAATAAAGAAAAGGGTGAAAGTGGGCTAACCAATTACGCAAAGAAACAGATGGAAACACAGTCTGTAATTGTAGAACTACAGAGTGCTCCTATATGTTAAGTAGAGCTGATAACATGGACAAAGAGTGTGGACACACAAAGGTGGCTGGTCAGTGTATATAAAATGTATTATTTATGCATTTTTTCTTTTCCCTTATAGTTTTCCTACTGCCACACAATGCTACCAAATTGGGAGGGCACATTGTTCTCCCAAAACAAAATCAATAAACAAATTTAGAATAAAAATGAATAACATGAAGTGGAGATGAATGGTTTTGTACTGTATACGTACAATTAACAAAAATGCAAAATATTTAGAATAACTGTACACATATGCAGACCACACTGTACGTGTGATTTGTGTACCTCAGTGCTTTTGTCGCGATCCACGTTTGCCTCCTCCTCCCACTGAAGTTTACCATCTACAAAACAAAGCAGCTTCATCATAACAGTGAAAAAACACACAGCAACATCAATAATCACTTAGGGTCTTACACACAGCAAATACACATAAAATACACAGCAAAAATATATATATGCAATAAATGTGTAAGCCATTCTGAATACAAAAGTTTAATTACAGATTTCACCTGGATACCACAGATATTTATTTCATTCTTAGTCATCTTAATTTAGCTCAATAAAGTACTAAGGAGAAAAGCAGGTATTAGATGAGTTACAAAATTCTTGAAACACTAAACAAAACATAAAAAATTAAAAATCTAAAAACAAACATACTGACCGGAGCCTCTCTCCATAAACACAACTTTAGAGGCAGGCAGGAAGTTGGCCCCACCTACTAAAAGCTCTTCTCCTCCCTCCACAGAGCAGGATGACAGGCTAATAGACTCCACCACAGGCAGCTCCTGAGCAGAACGCTGGGCTGGACACAGGAAGGGCATCAGGGAGACACAAAATAAGAATAACATAAGAATAAATAAAGCCTAATGCACCGTCACAAACAACTTCAGCTTATATCACAATATCCACAATTAGAGTTTATATGAAATAATTGCAATACTGTTTAAAAAACACAATGAGATTTTCTCCCCAAATTGTTCAGATCTAAAATATAATAAGAGGGAGGGGGATTAAATATAGGCCCCTGCAGACCTCTTCTGTAAATCAGCAAGGTGGTGGGATTTCTGATAAAGCGGCCAGGAAGTGTACATTCAAAGCAATGAAAGGGCGGAGCCTTATTGACTGTACTCACAGCACTCTATGGGCAGAGAGGCCACCTGCAGCGCTAAAACCCGTCCAGGGGGGGCAAGAGGTGGAGCCAGCGGAAGATGAGTGCGGAAAACCAAACGCACCCGTGTGTTCTTCCTTCCGACGTCCGTCTCTCCTTTTCTGAGCTCAATGTCAGAGTTCCTCAGCTTCAGAATACCTGCGCAGTCAATACTGAGAGGAGAAAAAAGATAATCACACACAGGCAGGAGATAATAACACACACTTCTATAGGGATCTGGTCATCTTACATTTCAACTAAGGCCATATCATTCTATTGATTATTTTTAGAAAAACACATTTTAGACTTAACACTAAAGCTCTGTTGCTTTAGACCATAAAAATCAATTATGTGTATTTGATGAAAATAGATTATCACACAGTATTAAAACTTAACCAAATAGTTCAGAAGTTTTGGTAGTGACACTTTTATCAAATTGTGGACAATTGTGGACTGCAGGGCAGTCATGGCCTGAAGGTTAGGGATCAGGTCTTGTGACTGGAAGGGCGCCGGTTCGATCCCCGTGACCAGCAGGACACGACTGAGCAAGGCACCTAACCCCCAACTGCTCTCTGGGTGCTGTGGATATGGCTGCCCACTACTTCAGGCATGTGTGCTCACTGCCCCCTAGTGTGCATGTTCACGTGTGTTTGTGTATATGTGGGTGTTTCACTGCACAGATAGGTTACATGTGGAGGTCAAATTTTCAGAATCAGAAATACTTTATTGATCCCAGGGGGAAATTGCAGTTTTTACAGTAGCAGAAGAAGAATATAGACTCTAATAATAATTTACACAATAAAAGAAATAAAAGAAATTTGTAGTATGTACACATATATAAGTCATATATTACAATAGAAGAATAAAATGTAAAGAATAAATGTAAAGTGACTGTGTCTATAATATTAAGTACAGATATACTGTATACAGCAGTAAGAGTTTAGAAATTGAAGTTATTGCACATTTGAGTTCTTACATACATAATTAAATTATTGTTCTACTGGTATCACTGTACGTGTGAGAGGTGTCGTACATTAAGGGAGGAGTTATAAAGTCTGATAGCCACTGGTAGGAATGACCTCCTGTGGCGTTCTGTAGTGCATCTTGGCTGAATGAGTCTTGAACTGAATGTGCTCCTGCGTCTCATCACTGTGTGATAAAGAGGGTGGGAGCCATTCCCCATGATGGCCTGCAGCTTGGACAGCGTCCTCCTCTCAGACACTGTTGTCAGTGAGTCCAGCTCCACACCCACAACATCACTGGCTCTGCGGATCAGTTTATCAAGTCTGTTGGCGTCTGCCACCCTCAGCCTGCTGCCCCAGCATGCAACAGCATATAGGATGGCACTGGAAAGTACAGACTCATAAAAGATCCTCAGCATAGTCCTGCAGATGTTGAAAGACCTCAGACGCCTCAGAATATAGAGACGACTTTGGCCCTTCTTGTAGAGGGCGTCAGTGTTCTTAGCCCAGTCCAGTTTATTGTCAATGTGCACGACCAGATATTTATAGTCCTCCACAGTGTCCACACTGACTCCCCTGATGGAAACAGGGGTCACCTGTGTTTTGTCCCTCCTCAGGTCCACCACCAGCTCCTTTGTCTTTGTCACGTTGAGCTGCAGATGGTTCAGCTCACACCACGCAACAAAGTCGTTCACCGTCGCCCTGTACTCATCCTCATCACCCCTGCTGATACATCCAACTAGTGCAGAGTCATCAGAGAACTTCTGAAGGTGGCAGGGCTCTGTGCAGTAGTTGAAATCAGTGGTGTAGAGGGTGAAGAGGAAGGGAGAGAGGACAGTTCCCTGCGGGGCTCCAGTGTTGCTGACCACTCTGTCTGACACACAGTGCTGCAGACGTACATACTGTGGTCTGCCAGTCAGGTAGTCAACAATCCAGGACACGAGGGGGGCGTCTACCTGCATCACGTTCAGCTTGTCACCCAGAAGAGCAGGCTGAATGGTGTTAAATGCACTGGAGAAGTCAAAGAACATGATCCTCACAGTGCTGCCTGGCTTATCCAGGTGAGCGTAGACTCGGTTCAGCAGGTAGATGATGGCATCCTCAACTCCCAGATGAGGCTGGTAGGCGAACTGGAGGGGGTCTAGAAGTGGCTGGACCATGGGCCGGAGCTGATCCAGGACAAGTCTCTCCATGGTCTTCATGATGTGGGACGTCAGTGCCACTGGCCTGTAGTCCTGGATGTCACTGGGCCGCGGAGTCTTTGGCACAGGAACAATGCAAGACGTCTTCCACATCACAGGGACCCTCTGGAGACTCAGGCTCATGTTGAAGACATGCTGCAGGACTCCACAAAGTTGGGTGGCACAGGCTTTAAGCACCCTGGGGGGGACACCATCAGGGCCTGCAGCCTTGTTCGTGTGGAGTCTCTGTAGCTGTCTTCTCACCTGGACTATCACAGGAGGGTGGGAGGCTATCAGGAGGGGGAGGGAGTGGAGTGGGCTGTTGAGGCCTGGCAGCAGAGGAGTCAGGGAGGGGGAGGTCAGGGCTTACAGTGTCAAATCTGTTAAAAAACAAATTTAACTGGTTGGCCCTGTCCACACTGCCCTCTACTCCCCTGTTGTTGCTGGATCTGAAGCCAGTGATAGTTCTCATACCACTCCAAACATCCCTCATATTGTTCTGCTGGAGTTTCCACTCCAGCTTCCTCCTATATCTGTTCTTAGCCTCCCTGATGGTTCTCTTCAGCTCTCTCTGAATCATTCTCACCTCCTCCCGGTCTCCAGCTCTGAAAGCCCTCTTCTTCTTGTTGAGGAGGGCTTTAATGTCTTTTGTTACCCACGGCTTGTTGTTTGGGTAACATTTAACAGTCCTGGTTGGGACAGTGGAGTCCACACAGAAATTGATGTAGTCTGTGATGCACTCTGTGAGCCCGTCGATGTCTTCTCCATGAGGCTCATAGAGTGCTGTCCAGTCTGTAGTCTCAAAGCAGTCCTGCAGCACTTCAGAAGTCTCCTCTGACCATCTCCTCACTGTCCTCATGGTCACAGGCTGACTCTTCACCTGAGGCACATACTTTGAGCTAAGGCTGACCAAGTTATGATCAGATCCACCCAGAGGGGGAGGGGGGAGCAGCTGTATGCATCCTTAACATTAGCATACAGCAGGTCCAGTGTTCTCTCCTCTCTGGTGGGACAGTCCACATACTGAGTGAAGTTTGGTAATGTCCTGGCCATAGTGACGTGGTTGAAGTCACCTGATATGGCAATGAAAGCAGTCGGGTGTTGAGTTTGAAGACGCGCTATGGTGGAGTGAATGACGTCACACGCCGACGTCGGGTTTGCAGAGGGGGGGGTATTAACAGCCACGACAACAACATGGGAAAACTCCTGCGGCAAATAATATGGCCTGAGTCCAACAGCCAACAGCTCAATGTCCAGACAACAGATACGCTCCTTGACGGTAATGTGACCAGGGGCGCACCAGCGGTTATTAACTAACACAGCCACCCCCCCCCCCCCCCACCCCCTCTCCGCTTACCGCTCTCGGTGCAATCCCGGTCGGCCCGAACAGTCTGAAAGCCAGTGATTAAAACGTTCTCATCTGGAATGTTCTGGTGTAGCCATGTCTCCGAAAAGCACATTAAACTACACTGCAGGTACTCCTTCTGACTCGTGGCTAACGCTGTTAGCTCGTCCATCTTATTAGCCAGTGATCTAACGTTGCCCATGACGACAGTGGGGAGACGCGGCTTATACCCCTTTTTCTCCATAAGCCTCCGTCTCTTCGCCCTCGCTTTCGCCGTGCGCTGCTTAGTTCCTCCTCTACAGCCCCTGTGCGTCCGTCTCCAAAGCTCCTCGGGGATGTTAGCGGCCCTGGTCTCCATGCCGGCCGGCTTTAGCGTGATCAGCTGATCCCGAGTGTAAACAAAGGAGCCATGCTGCGCCGCGGTGCACCAGTAGAGTGAAAGTAGAACTTTCACAGCGAACAAACTGACCAAAACTCTCTCTACTAGCATGATTCGAGAGGGCACAGCTTCACTAAGTTTCTTTGTAAAAAAAATAATAAATACTACTAAATAAAACTATAGTTAAAAAGCAAAAACACTTACACGCGAACGGGAGCTACTGCAAAGGCTGCACGCACTTTCGCGCATGCGAAACTGACCATCAAGTGACAGATGAATTCTTAATAAAAAAAAACGTAAACAGCTGTCCATGCATAAAATCAAAGTTTTCAATAAACCAAAAAAAAATTCTCTTAATGGTCACTTCATGTGACTATTTGCTGGACTGTATCCTAATAAACATTTTGCCACATGTATTTACACTTCGCAGTCATATGCTTCTCCTGTTAGTCAGACTGGAGTCCGATTGCTGTGTGGGAAAGAATATGCAAATCCACTGTTTAAGTGGCAACCAGTTAACAAATTTTTACCCTCCACCAACTGCAATCTGTTTTGCACAGTAGCATCAGTACATGTTGCTATTAAGTGTTTTGTTTCATCAGATCCTCAATGAGGTCCTGCAAGACGAGTTTAGACTGTATTGGGGGGGAATGTGGTTGTGTTTTAGAGATGGATGTATTTACACTTTACATTTACATTTACATTTACATTTACGGCATTTAGCAGACGCTCTTATCCAGAGCGACTTACAAAAGTGCTTAGTGTTGGTTAGAGTATGAATCTCCATCTAGTACAACAGGATTAAGTCCAAACCACTCTATACTCAAACACTGCAATAAACACAGGGCCAGTGCTGATACCTAGAAAAAAAGACAATGCAATACCTAGCCAGACTGGAACACCTACAGAAAAGAGAACAAATACAAGACTACATACAGTACAAGTACATTACTTAGCCAGTGCTCCTAGAAGATAAAGTGCAATTACAGTTTATACCATACTACAGTATATTAGTGATTATAAGTGCTTTACAAAGAGATGGGTCTTCAGTCTGCGTTTGAAGACCGCGAGAGAGTTCGCTGTTCGGACAGCCAGTGGAAGTTCGTTCCACCATCTGGGTGCCAGGACAGAGAAGCGTTTTGTTGCGTGTCTTCCATGAATCTTAAGTGATGGCGGGTCAAGCCGAGCCGTACTTGAAGCCCGAAGGGCTCGAGGTGCGGTTCGACTTTTGACCATTGCCATAAGGTAAGGAGGAGCTGGTCCATTCTTGGCTTTGTAGGCAAGCATCAGAACTTTAAACTGAATGCGAGCAGCTACAGGAAGCCAGTGAAGGGAGCGCAGCAGTGGAGTGACATGAGTGTACACTTCTACAACATGTGGCTCAAATGCGTATCAAATCACCTCCTGAAGTGGTTTGAGTGAGTGCACTTACACTTGCATTTCAATGTGACTCCACTTTCATCCAAATAAATTCCTGATACACAAGATGCATGAAGTGACCAAGTGTAAATAGAGTCTATGTTTTTGAACAGTGACAGTTCTTAATGTTCCACACTTTACTTCAAAACAATACCTGCTCAACATATGGTCATGAGGGACAGAGACACAGTCACAAATCTTGGTTAAAATAAGGCTCTGTCTACAGACAAACATCTATTTGTGTTTTTTTATTTACAACTAACCTTCCAAGCTTAAACGAACTTCTGTTTTAACCGTCCATTCTGTCAATTTTAAACTGACAAGCAGCAAATTTAATTAAAACTATAACTAGCATAATGCTGTTACACATGTTTATTTTATAAATCAGTGGTTTCACTTGTGAGATATTATTGTTTTCTAATTATGCATTTTAAAAAGCCACAGACACTGTAGACATGATCTCCACCGTCTCCTCTGGTTACCTTCAAGTGTCAAATAAAAATCTGCAATGATGTCAGTAAGTAATGAGGACACTAAGTTGAACATGTGGCTGTTTATTAGGAAGAACGTAGAATAACATTAAGCATCTGTAACAATAAAATAGGGGAGCAGCAGCGCTCTAATAAACAGCACAAATCTTATTATCTCAAGTGTAAATTTGGGGTTTTGGACAGACCCTTCCCAATATAAAATGAAGATTTTATATTTATCTTATATATCTCTATTAATTCTTTGGATCTAAATAGATTATAACACAATCCTTGTAAATATCCAAGTGTTGTTTTAATTATATTAAATAATTCAGCTTAACAGTCCATATAGAGATAATCTATTGGGTTTGCTGCAAAGCGGGCATGGGCATTTGGGCTAATTTTGATATTTGAGTATCCAAAATGGTCAATGAATGGACATCTGGTCATAGCAGCAGTTTAATTATTTAGACATTAGTAGGTAAACAGTAGGTTTAGTAGAGTGCCACACCACTTTATGCATATAATGCAGGCAAATTTAAGGAGAAATACAGTAGCGTAATAAGCTCATCCTGACAACACAGAGAAGTTATTATTTCAAAGGGAACCATGTCCTAAATATAGTTAAAGGTTTTAAGGCGGGCTGTTTTTATTTTCAATCAAAAAATAATTTTAGTCTTAAATAATTTCATTCACTCATTTAGATTTTTGTACTATTTATAAACTATTTATGAACTGTGTCAAAAAAGAAATAATACAATAAAACAATAGGCTGATCCTGTTGAACAGATGTAATTTTATAGCAGAAAACATTTATTTTGTTTATTTATTTTTGTGTTTATGTTTCGAGTGAAAAAATAAAACAAAAACAACAAAAGAAAATAGGCCACAAAAGCTTAAGTTAAACACATATTACACATGTGCTACCTGGCTTGTTATTCCACAAATCAAAATAGTAGCCTGACATTATATGTTAGTAATTAACACTGACACCAACTTAGTTAGAAGCCCCAAGTAAAGGCAGTAATAGACACTTCACAGCCCATGAATTGGCATCATGCTAATTGCTTAAGCAATCTGTATTTAGTTTGTTTTGTACTTGTCTCGATTGATTGCCACTCTCTTATTGCATAAAGGGAAAAAATGTGTTTCTTACAGTGCAGTCATGTTGTTTTCTGGGTTTAATGGAATGTCCAGCAGTTTGGTGCCAGCCTGCATGCTCTCCTGACTCGCCGTTCCCACCATCTTCCCCGTCACCCTGAGTAAAATACATATCACACATTTAAATGAATCACTTAGTAGGTTATTCACCCTCTATATAAAATAGATTTTTTTACGTGTCCAGTTTGTTGCTTCTATTATTGCTTATATGTGGATTAAAGCATGGGTCCCGTAGGTAATCTCAACAGCACAGATCAATTCTTTCTAAATACTTTTCTTCACAGTTCTTTCTTTTTTCTCTATTTCAACCCTAATCAATAAAAGGGACACTGACAAAAATACATGAAAGTCTCTACTAACATAAACTATAATTTCTCTAAGCTTACACTAACCAAGAAGGGAGAATAAGGAGGTTTAGCGATACCTGTGTATTTGATAGAACGGATGAGGCCGAATTGATCTGTCATCAGCTGTTCCCACAAACACTTGTAAAGAGAGGGGCTGCCGCTCCGTGTATCCCACCAGCTGCAGGGGAAAACAGCAAGAATGAGCTATTAACCTTGATACATTCTGTCCCATATGTACAACTATGGAGTAAAATGTCCTCCATATGTGCTAATGACTAACGTTAAGCAGTAACAACTCAAGTGTGGGAAAATAAATGCACACTGCTGTTAGTGTGGTCCTACCGAAGCACATTCAACAAATTATTCATTGAATTACTGAATAAAGTAAAAAAGTAATTTACTTTTATTAAGTAAAATGTTCATAGGATTATTATTACTGTGTTTATAACATGACTATTGTTTTGAGCCATCATAACTCATCAATTTTTATGCATCAATTAGCCTTATTTATTTTTCAGATCCTCAGCCAGCTGCTTAGAGGAGCTTAAGGTTGTGTTAGCATATAGGTTTGAGGAGAGAATTTATTAGGAAAGAATTTATTAGGCTCTGTGATCATTAGCTGATTATTTCTAAAGTCAATTCTTGATCTGCCTAAGCATTCTTACTAAATATAAGCTACCTGTTCATTAGAATTTGTTAAATACTCTTATGTTTTAAAATAGCCAGTGGTCTCGCTGTGGTACTTTTTTTACTTCTTGTCACTTTTTTCTGGTTAGGTGCCCAAACCTTTGCATACAACTGTATGTACATGATTTGTATTGTTCTTTCCGTAGTTTCTGTTTATTCATCTCCATATCTGAGCAGTCTGACCTTCACTACAGGATGTCCACCCGGTGATGCCTTCACAGCCCCTCGGCTTCCCTCTGTTTCGTAGTGGGCACGATGATGTGGTCGTGGTTGCACCTCAAGTCGAAGCTCATACTGATCGAACTGGCATGGTAGGGGCCAGTCCAGTGGTGGCAGTGCATTAGACCTGAGACAGTTTCAGAGGGGTTCAGAGGGCCTCACCTACAAATGCTACAATATGTTTGGGTTTTTCACATTTACAACCTCACCATGTAACATTCATGGAAAATGAACATAAAAAAAATATCTTGACATTTCAGTTTAACATATACAACATGAAATGAGCCATGGGCCACACTCCAGTCCCAATCTGTTCAATTCTGCAAATAAACAGCAACTGTGCATTAAAGTGTACAGAAGTGTGTAGAGCAGGGCTGCACAGTCTTATAGTTCCACTACTTAAAGACATCAACATTTTAACATAGTATATAGTGATCTCATATTGGAACACCCGATCTTGGCTGAAGAGTTAGATCTTGTACTATAAGCACTATAGTTCTAATGTCTAGAGACACCACAGGATTTAAATCTGGGCCTGCATAAGACTGTATCGACTGTGTGTTAATATTATGTTCTGTAAGGATTTTAAAGCCCCAAAAACAGCACAGAAAAAAGACAGAAAAACTTTGATCCAACTGACTACAGACCAGAATTGTATCACTCCTTTGATATTTGCTCCAAACCACCATGACACAACTATCTTCTCATCTTGAGGGGAACAACCTCCTACTGGACATAAACCAGTCCGGATACAGGCCTGGATACGCAGCAGAAAACGCCTTCCTGTCAGTCACAGACTCTCTCCACAAACACAGGGAGAATTCTATGATCACAGCCCTCATCTTCTGTGACCTGGTGATGCCTTTCAACAATGTGAACCACCAGATGCTTACATTTTCAACACTTAAGCATCTTCCAGCACTGCTCTGGAAAAAGGCTGTTTTCAACTCCTCGTGACCTCCTTACTGGAGTGCCTCAGGGCCCAGTTCTTGGTCCAATGCTGTTCTCTTTTTATACACATCTTAATGTGGATAATACTTCCATTGCTATGTGGATGACACCCAGCTGTACCTGTCCCTAACATTCATCTCCCAAATGTTAGAGTATACATCTTGCTGCCTGCCTGTTTACTCTTTCTGGAGGATAGCCATGGTCTAAAAGAAAACTAATCATCAAGAAGATTGAACTGATTCACCTAATAAGAAGATTGAACTGATTCACCTAATAAGGACAGTTAGGATGTATAGCATTTCTAACCTGAAGATCGGGCTGTGTGCACTGGCGCGGGTTCTGCCCCAGCCCAGGGCAGGGGGTACTGACAGGTAGTCCATGCCCAGGGCTGGGGGGTCCCGTCTCAACTGCACCTGCTCTGAGAGGGTGCCTGGAGACTGCTCCGAATCCACATCTCTGGAGGAAACCTGCATGGAAAGAATTCAAAGTTTTGCAAATTATGTATTTTCCATCACATCAAAGTTGAGTAAAAGATATTTGATTGGATTGTTATATTAGGCTATGATGATGGGTATTAGGCTATCCTTGGCTACACCATGGTGACACAAAAAACTCCACTATCACCCTTAACCTACAAGGGGTTTAACTGTCTGCAGTGTGGAACTGTTTTAAAATGAATAAAAAAAAAACAGACCAACCAGACACTTGTAATATCTCATGTGTTTCTAGCCACAGTGTGTTATGAGGCTGTGTCATGAAATAATGGTCAGTGGCAAATATAAAAACAAGGACAACTACGTTTCAGCTTTTCATTCTTTATGCTGAACAGTTTGACTGGCATATCTTACCTACAGGGACTGCTTTTACAAACTTTAATGTACTCATGCAAAATGCTAATTGCTGCTGTGGGTACAACACCTCCATTTTTATTTAAATAGCCATCTGCCCTTTACATTGTACTCAAATTCCATGATAAATGAACCAACAGAAACTGACCAAAATGCTTTACAAAAAATACTTCCATTGAAACATAAACATTGTTAAGATTTAAGAAATATAGGATTAACAGGTTAAAAAATCCAAGCAATTGTTTCAGTACTGATATTTAATGATGCACTTAGTGACATGCAGAAGAGAAGGATGTTCAGGTAAAAAATATCTGCATTTTAATCATTTTATTGCATTTGTAACCCTCCACGAATTCCATATTTTATCTAAAGAACCAAAGTTCAGGCACATTTATGTGGGCTTCTGAGTGGTACAACATGTACCATGATAGTATAGATGCTTCTGTTAGTCAGCGTAACAGAATTTGCACTTTGTGTTTTTGTGCAAGGGCTTTGAGCTTCGACGACATTACGTTAGCGGCAGTGTAAAAAGATGTAGTGGGGATTCGCATGTATCAAAAAAAGCACATGGTAGGCTGCACACTGCC
This sequence comes from Megaleporinus macrocephalus, assembly GCA_021613375.1. Lineage (NCBI taxonomy): Eukaryota > Metazoa > Chordata > Actinopteri > Characiformes > Anostomidae > Megaleporinus > Megaleporinus macrocephalus. The sequence continues at coordinate 38,387,175 of CM038708.1, forward strand.
AGTTTGATAACATCGTGTGAAAGGTGGTGGTCTAGCAAAGAGGAGAAATGGAATAACACGGGTAAAAATGTGGACAAACTTCCAGTAAAAATATCAGATCCTGCAACGTCTATATCGGCACACCCCTTGTAATTACTTGCTTAGATGCATTTGATGTATCAGAGCAAGGAAAGGATGTAATTAATGATGTCTGCAGGAGTGCACACCTTGTGCACCTCCCACATATGAAACAGCAACATAAATGTAAATTCAGCAAGTAGAACCGGTGCTTTCTGTGCATTACGAGTCATGTTCTTTACCTATCAAATCCACATAACAGTATTAATATCATAAATAAACAAGCCCATTGAAAGTAGCCAAAAATGTTCCTGTGTCCAAAAATTAAGGCAGATTTTATTGAACAGTATTACAGTTACAACAACTATTACATCATTTAGACTGATCCATTGCATCTCCAGCTCACCTGCTCTAAAGACGTCTTCCTGGCCTTCTGCGGGATGCTGAGCTCACAGCTGCTGGCCGGACCCTGAGACTGGCCGGTGTTTTCTCCCGTCTCCAGGAGGGTGGAGTTTTCCTCTGAGTAACTGCCTCTGCGGGAGGTGCTGGGAGAGGCCAGGGGAGAGTTCCTCCTCTTTTTGCCCCCAGGGGAGGTGGGCCGGGAGGAGGGTGTGAGGCAAAAGTGGGCAGTAGCTTCATTAAGCTCTTCTTCCTCCACCAGCAGCGAATCACAGCTGGATGCGGGGCTCAACCAGCCACGGGAAGAGGGACTAGAGGCTGGGCTTGGGCTGAGTGATCCCGCTCCCATCCCACCATCCCGATAGCAAAAGGGATCGAGTAGGGGCAGATAGAGACGCTCCCGGTCCCAACCCCCCCCAGTGTCCCAGTAACTGCCTGGGGGGCCAGAGTCATCCTCTGGGGAAATAGTGGTGATCTGAATGCTTGGACACTCCAGTACTCTAGACTCGGATACCTGAGAGACAGAGAGAGGACGAGGAACAAGAAAGGTTTGGACTTTGAGTGCCAGAAATAACCCTAGATTTGAATATTGTACATACAGTAAAAAGTACCATCAAATTACAGACTTAAAATCAGCGGCTATGATTTTCTGATATTGTCAATTTTTTATCAAAAATCTTTGTTAAAAAAAAGTTGAATTAAAAGTTACATTTTCAGGACAAACTGACTAAGAAAAATGATCCAAAATGACTTACAACAAAATCAATGTAATTAATTCACCTGTGAAGTTACTTATTTGGAGATATGTTTAGTTCTGACAATTACAAAACATTTATAGATAACAGTGTCAGAAAACACAGAATCAAGTCTTTTAGAGATGCTGAATAAGTGAGTAAAGGCAGTGAGTGATTATTTAGGTATGTAGTTAGCAACATGCTAATTGGTGAGGTATAAGCTTCTGTTATGTCTTAGCTGACTCAAACGAAGCTAACCTCACACAGCAAACATGTTTTGGCTACATTTAATGTCTAATGTTTAATGGTCTACTCATTTAATAAGCTTATTAGTCACACCAGGTTGAATTCAAGCGAAAACCACTACTATATGCAGGACAGGTGGACTCCGGGACAATGAATCACTGCACTGACACAACTGACCAAATTCTTCAGGATGAGCTAATGAGCTGAGGTGCATATCTGTAACTACATTTGTTCTCACCTGTACGGATCGTGCCGGCAGGCTCTCGTATGTCCCACTAAATTCCCTCACCGGCGCCCGTCTGGGTGGAGGAGAGTGCATCCCTGCGCGGTGTCCAGCTGACGATAGAGCTGAGGAGGTGCTCATCGTCTGGTCAGTGTGTGTGGAACTTAGGTGGGTGTCTGGACGGTAAACAAACTCTTTATTAAAGAGTAATCACATGGCCACGCGCAGTGCAGACTTATAATACAATGATTTCAAATAAATACATTAAATGGCAATAAAATTATATAGGAAATTACTGCATGACATTAAAGGGCTTATACGGCAGAATAATAAGATATTCTGCTATAACTGTGACACATAATCTAATTAAGCTATTAAATCAGAAACAGACAGGCAACAAAGACAGGTAATGTCATTGCTGAGTAGTCCATATAACGCTATGTAATCAATATTGTTCTGTTGACACCCACAGATTAAAAATGGCCTCCTCACCTCTGAAACCCCAGTATATCCCCTTATTTTTAATGCACACGTATTAGTGTTTTATGCTTGTTTAAATGAAAAAGAAAATGTGTTAATCATCCTTTTTTGCTATTTGGCCCAGAATTTCTTCAGATGTAAATATCGGTTTTACTCAGCGTGACCCACGTACTTGATGGAGTTATGTGTTGGGATGTGGCGGAGGGATGCGGTGTGTAACCATGTGTGTTTGGATGGAAAGCTGGAGTGTGCCAGTGCGGAGAGGAGAGGATGGGTGTGTGCTATGCAGAAAGGAAAGAGGGCAGAGAACGAGGGGAACGGAGGGAGGTGTATGTGTGCATGCTCAGTAAACAGAGACTGAGGGTTCAGTCCAGATGGCAACCGTTAACGCTACTCACACGCACAGCTGATTAAAACCACATTGTGCTCTACCCTCCTCTCTCACACACGTACGAACGTGTATTCCTCTCTTTATGGGGGACTTCTGTTGATTACTGTACGTCTGCAACTACATCCTGTAAGTTCTACCACAAACCTTAACCTCAGCAACACGAAAATCAGCTGTCGGTCTTTACTCATTATTCCTGAAGAGGATTAACTAAATGTGTCTTTATGGGGAGGTTGTCACAATAATTACTTAATAATAACAGTGTTGTTATACTATACTAAGATAAAGTGCTAAATACTATAACATATTCTCCTAGAAGGTGTTTTATGGCTAATTATATTATGTTAATATGATAACATCTCACTAAAATCCAAAGATTAGTAAATAATAAAACATTGTAATGATGTAATTTCTTGATTTGTCGTCTGCCCTGAGATTTAGTTGCCACTTTTCAAAAATATTTCTGATAATCATCTTATTAGAACCCTATTCTAATTTTAGGTGCTGTAGCGAAGCTTTAAAAGCTTTAAACTGTCTCCTTTGGCTGCTACTTTGCACTTGTTTGTTGTTAAATGAAACATATTTTTTCCTGAACCAAACCAATATGTGTAGTTTATAATCAGAATGCTGTAGAAACAAGCCACTGTTACAATTCATCAAATGTTACAAAGTAAATAAAATCTAGGTCTAAGAATGAAAAATCAGATCGATCTTACCAGCCAATAATTCCAAAATGTAGTAATACTATTATTAGTATAGTATAAGTATTAGTATTACAAAGTCAATTACTTAAAATTAACCATCCTGGGGGGGCTGGGTCCCCACAAGTATCTAAATACATTATTTGACCTGATTAGTGCCACACACACACTCAGTTCACACACATGACGAATCAGAAGAATGTAAATGTATATCCTGTTGTCTAAATAAATAAAAAAGACCACGTTCCCTCGTGGGGACCTGACAAATGTCCCCAAAATATACATCCTGGGAACAGCTGGTCCCCACTGAGAGCTAAATACACACGCACACTCACACACTGCCAGCTAACTGCATATGACGATTCAGCTAAGCTAAGTAACTCCTGCACGCTGTTTAACAGCATCGGTTTTGTGGAGCTCCGGCGCCGCGTCTGTGCGCGCTGTCCTCCGCCGCTCAGAGCGCACTGACCCCCGGCTGCCCCGCTCACCTGCAACCGCGGCCTCCTGCTGATCCTCCTCGAACACCAGCTTAAACTCAAACTCTCCCTCCTCCCAGCCGGAGCCCGGGGCTGCCCCCATCCTCAGTCCCAAGCAGAGAGAGAGAGATAAAGACAGAGAGACAGAGAGAGAGTCGCTCAGTTAGCAGCAGTAGAGTCCAGCTCCACTTTTGCTGGCTAGCCAGGACGAAGACTTCCTCAAAGAAAAGTTTTGCAGAAAGAAAAAAACACACACACACACACACACACACGAAGGTCCAACTTCTCCTCCCTGCGCGACTCCGTGTGTCCACTTTTACATTCCCACGACTTTCATCTCTTCATCCTTTGTCATTCTGCGCCTTTAGCATCTGTTTAGCTTCTCTCTCTCCTTCCTCGCTTTTAAAAGTTCTCTTCGTGAGTTAGCATCGTTCCGAAACGGCTCGTGTAGCTTCAGTGTGGGACTTCACACACACTCGCTCGCTCACTCACTCACTCATTCACTCACTCACGCGCGCGAACACACACGCACACTTCTGCACTAATATCATGCGCGCTCTCACACTCGCTAGCTGACGAAAAAAGTTTCATCAAAGTTTTCCTCTCTTTCCCCCCTCCTCTCGTTCTTTACCCTTAATTGCCTTTGGGTGGATTCCTCCAGCTCCCTCACTGCTCCTACACTTCATCTCCTATTGGTCATTTCACCTGTCAATCACAATATCCCCCCCCCCCCACCACCACCATCCAACACCCCCAAAAACTCCACCCCCCTCCCCCCTTCCTTTCCCAGTTTCCTTTGCCCACTCTGCTCAGGGCTTTCATTGGCTTTCAGCGAAACCACATCTTATGTGGGTGAGTTATAACTTCATGATAACCACGAGAAGCTCTCCAGCATACATTCATCAAGGCAGAAGCATGTTCCTCCCCCCTATTCGACAGAGAATTCCCTGGACGGAGACCAGCAAGACAAGCTTCGGCCTGGAAAGAGCAACCCGTCCCACCCCGAGCGCAGCCCTGCATATCGATTCTGCTGTGCACTACATTCTTCACTGTGTTCTTTATTTGTGTGCCGTATACGAGGCTTTTATGCAATATTCTTAAATGCTACATTCTTACACTACATGCTATGCACTATATTCTTACTCTATACACTGTACAATGTCTGGCCAAATATACACACACTAATATTTTACCGAAGTGCTGCTCCCTGAGCCACTCTTTTACAATTTGAGCCCGATAAATCTGGCCATTGTTGGCCTTAAATAAATCGGTGCCACATAACCTTGCTAAGCCTTGACCTGACCAACTGTAGTAACCCCAGAGCCTAAAACTGGCTCCAGAGGTTTGTATAGTGGCAACTATGCAAGAAAGAGACAGGCCACATGACCTTTTTCCCATTGTTCCAGCATGCAGTCTTTTGCTTCCTAGCAATGTTTTCTGATGACCAAGTTCTATAAGTTCTTGTCACAGTGTTTGTGTGGAAATGATCTTAGCCGTGGGGTGCTACTCATGATTCTGTACGATTCAAGTGATCATGGACGATCAAGATTTTTCTATGAAACTGATGGTTCTTCACTATTCTTCCAGGTTTACTAATGCACCAGACACTTCTCAAGCCAAATCCCAGTCATTTCAGCAATCTTTCTTAGCTTATGCAATAATTTGACTTTTCTAAAACACAGTAACATCTTTTACACTTGTGCACATCTTTTCACTTGGTTGTTTAAGAAATAAGAAGATACTCACTGCATCAATTAGGGTTAAAAGAGTTGTTGGCAGCTGAAGCATGTTAATCATTGCAGCAATTATACAATCAAAGACTCTTTTTTGGCCACGCAATGTATTCTCACACTATACACTACATCTTACATCATACACTACATACTTATACTATGCAATGTATTCTTACATAATATTTTTACACCAGAACACTGTACACTTGGTATAAGCCTTATATTTTTTTACTATAAGCTATACTTTATATTCTTACACTAGACATTAAATTGTACACTGCACACTATATTTTTAGACTATACAATATACACTATATTCTTACACTATGCAACACATACAATGCATTTACAAAGCACTACACATTATATTCATACAGTACACACTATGCACAATATTGTTACACTATACACTGTAATACATCCATATACTATATGGTACACTAAATTTGTGGCCACAGGTGTATAAAACCTAGGCACAAAGGCATGCCAACTGCTACTACAAACATTATTGAAAGGATGGGTTGCTCTCAGGAGCTCATTGAATTCCAGAGTGGTACCGTGATGGGATACCACCTGTGCAAGTCCAGTTGTGAAATTTCCTCACTACTACAGTTTTTTCCAATTGCTAAAACACGATTTTGTAAACTAGGCTGGTTTTATTAAAATACTTAACACAATTCACAAAACCACACTCAAACTGCAAAATACTTCATATATCCTGCAAAATATAGCATTAAAACCAAAACTACATATAGCATTATCAAAATCAAATACCACACACTGTTGGGCGTAATGAAAAGCACTCTCATCTTTAGCGAGCTCTGCCACAATACTAAAAGTCCAGATTATTCATATTCACAGAAATATTTGCAGATACACACACATGCTGCTGTATTTTCCTTTTTTTTACCAAACAAGACATATACACAGCAGATATATTTACATAGGAGTGAACAAAAATATGCTCACAAAAAATAGCTAACTGAGAAAGAAAATTACAGACAAAATGTGCAGAAAATAATATATTAGTTTACAATGGCAGCTTCCTGTATCCTGGTGGACATTTGGCCCCTTCTTCCACCGTGGTTGCATCTCTCAGTATACAGAAAAAACAAAAATATAGGGCTTGGACAATGCAGCCTAAAGATATTTCCCCCACAGTAGAGTAAATTATACAGGAAACTTGTACAGTTAGTGTATGTACAGTAAAACGGCTCAAGTTGGGCTCAAAAACGACTCTCGCATCGTCAGCGCATGGTTAATGAAATGGTCAACTAAGGTTATTTAGATTTCTTTTGAAAGTTTGTTTTCTTCTTTGGCCAGCTCTACCCTTACCTCTCACTCTTCCTTCCCCTCTCATTCTCACCCTCCTTCTTCCTCTCTGCAATGTCTTCCATTGTTGTTGTACTTCCTGATTGAAGTGGTAACAATTAACAGTTCAGGTGTTCGGTCCGGTGGCACATATATTTGCCATGTAGCTCCTGTAGTGTCATTTTGAATGGCAGTGTTTTGAAATGGCAAACTTGTGGTTTTATGTCAGATTGTTGGGTGATATGTACAGAACCGTGTGCAGTGCTTTTAGAAAGAGCCATTTTAAATTGCAAAATGTGTGTAAAACAGAAAACGAGTTTAGAGTGTTGGAGACTTGAAAATAGGTTTTGCTCTCTGTGTGTCAATTAAGATAATTGTGCTACGCACGTCATTTTAGTGTGTTAGCAACTGGAAAAAACTGTAAATATTCCACAGTCGACTATCAGTGGTATTATAACCAAGTGGAATGACAGCAACTCTGTAGGCCATGTAAAATGACAGAGTGGGGTCAGTGGCTGCTGAGGCACGTAGTGCACAGAGGTCAGCAACTCTCTGCAGAGTCAATCACTACAAACCTCCAAACTTCATGTGTCCCTCAGAATAGTTCAAAAACAGTGGCAAGCGCAATGCAGTGGTGTAATGCATGCTGCCTTTGGACTCTATGCGGTAGAGACATCTCTGAAGTGAAGAATCACGCTTTTTTGTCTGCCAATCCGACGGTCAAGTCTGTGTTTGGCAGTTGCCAAGAGAACTATACTTGTCTGACTGCATTGTGCCGCGTGTAAGGTTTGGTGGAGGGGGTATTATGGTGTGGGGTTGTTTTTCAGAAGTTGGGCTCGGCCCCTTAATTCCAGTGACAGGAACTCTTGATGCTTCGCCAGACCAGGAGATTTTGAACAATTTTATGCTCCCAAATTTGGGGGAACATTTTGGCAGTTTGGGGATGGTCCCACCTTACAAATACACTTCTGAAAGAACGGTCAAAAATTTGTATAAACACACATCCGACACTCCTCACTTTGTGGAAAGCCTTTCCAGAAGAGTTGAAGCTGTTATAGCTTCAAATGGTGGGCCGACATCATATTAAACCCTATGGATTATGAAGGGGATGTCGCCCAAGTTCATATGCATGTGAAGGCAGACGGGCAAACACTCTTGCTAATATAGTGTATATTCTTACATTATAAACTGCATTGTTGCTTTATATGGTGCACTACATTCATATACTATTTTCCAGAGGTCACTAATAGGCAGACCGTGGTCCAGGTCCAGACCTAGACTTTGTCCAATGCAGACCTAAACTATTTTATTTTGACAGTGTTTATTTCAAGCAACGGAGGAAGCGAGAAGCAGCAGTCGGATAATAAAGCAAGTTGGAAAAAGGCTTGTTTAGACTGCGTGCTCTAAAAATCTTTATTTACTTTTTCTATTAATAAACACTTTATGATGCACTTTTTTCAAAACCATTCCGTTTTTTAAAATGAAGCCCTTGTTTTTATTTGAAGTGAGGGACAAAACATTGATTTGATGTTTTATAAATAATTCAGTTCAGCATTTAAAGCAGTAAATATTGTTAAAATACATTGAATGGTATTTGTAATTTGACTTGTCTTTTAGATGCTGATGACATAAAATGCTGATAAATAATAGGCTACTTCAGTATACGGTATATGGCACTGGATCATAACACAAGTAATTAGGAATCATGACGGTCCGGACATTGGCCTGAGGAAATTTTCTCTTACTGGACCTTACTGAATTCTAATTAAATACCCCTGCTATATTCTATATTCTTATGCCATATTCTTATACTCTTATGCTGTATTCTTACACTCAGCACAACAGACATATTCTTACACGATGCACAATGAGCTTTATTTTCTTTACTATGCACTATATTATTTCACTACATCCTGTTTTAAAATTGTGCAGTGTATTCGTCCACTATATGCTACATTCTGTCAATGCATTATGTACTATTTTAATAAACCATATTTTTTCCATGCATACTATTTTCTTTAAATATACAGAATACATAATATTATTACACAGTGCACCATTACACTCTTACATACACTACATTTTTGACGCTATAAAACTTACAACTACGTCCTTAAACCATTTTCTATACATAGTATATATACTTGCTATCCTGGTGCTTGGTTTTTGTAGTGTGTGGTACATTCTGATGGTCTGATGGTAACATCATAAATGTATGAAGGAAGTGGTAAACATATACATTTATGAGTTGTACAAGGTCCATGTTCCTCAAGTTTACAAGTAACGCACGTATCACCAGCCAGTAAATCCTCTGATTACATGTAAAACCACAGCAGAACAGCAGACCAGCTGGTAAACAACATTCCCTGCAAAATTAGCAATAAAATTCCTATATCAAATGATCAAAGTCTTTCATTTTCTATATTATAACATGAACGGTTGTTACTTCAAGACAGCCTGTACTGTACAGTACAGACAGGCCCTATCTCTGCGCAAATAACCTCTATAGAAAGCAGTCACTAACTGCTGTTGGGTCCTAGTTTGCATTGATGGCCTAATTGGTGCATCAGTTAAACTTTTGAACATGTTCTGATGAATCCTCCCATCTCTGTTTCCCCTACTAGAATTTCACACTACATCAAATAACTTCCTAAAGTAATGTAATTCAGTTGTTAGTAGAGATTTACACCCCTTATTCACATTGGGATAAACACTGTTTGCACTAATAGTGTCTAGTACAGTGCTTGATTTGGGACACAGCCTGGGTAACATTTATAATGGGTCGTATAAAATAGCTGTAGACACTCCAATGTGTCCTGTTGACAGGAACTAAACTGAACTTTGACGGCGACGACAGGCTGCTCTCCTGTCATCTTCTATCTTCCCTCGATACTTCGCCCTCTCTCTGCCCCTCCCCCTCAGTTTTCTCCATTTTCTATCCCCCATTCCTGCCCTTCACTCCTCCCCCCACCCACCCCCAAAGATCTGTTTCTCATTATCCTCTGTAGTCTGCACTCTGTCTGAGACGGAGACCAAAAACTTAAATAAACATATTCTCTCTCTCTTTCTCTCTCTCCCTCCCTACCCCCCTTTTCTCACGTTATCTCACGTGTCTTCTCGACATCTACTGAAACTATCAATGGCTTTTCACACACACGCCGAATGGCTGACCCCCGGCTGCTGCCATCCGGATTTTGACCATCAAAACTATGTGATGTACTCATTTTCGACTCGGTTTGTTGTTTAGAACCCAGTTCCGCTGGGACAGAGAGGCCGATTTGAGGCCGTTATCAGGGAAGGGGGCCGCTCACATGAGGAATATTATGATGTAAGGCCTTGTGTGGTCTTCTGCGTGGGGCTTTGTTTGTTTAGCAAACCAGGAAGCATAATTACAGACAAACTGACACGCGCTATGTTCAAAATGATCCAATTATACACTATGTAGTCCACACTATTTTGTTTAGTGTCTAAAAACTATTTCCCTCTACACCACATAATGCACTATTTCCAAAACTATTCCTTTATACACTAATGTCCTATATCCTATATAGTGCACTACGTTGATCAGTATAAAACACTTTTTTATGCACTTAAAAGGACAATTTGATCTATGCTTGAAACAATGAACTAAATAGTGCAAAATGTTTAATTCTGTCCATGTTTTTACTAAACTTTACTATACTGTTTTATTATATATATTTACTATATATACTTGTTCTATAGCCATAACCACTGTGTAGTGAACTCTTTCAGCCTTTGTTTAACCTAATTCACCTTTGCAGTGCACATCTTTGTACTATGTCCAAAATGATACCTCTATACAGTTTATTTGTTTCTTTTTCTATGGTCAAAACTACACCCAATACAAAATACAGTAAACAGTTTTGTGGTCTATGTCTGAAACTATGTCCTTAAACATTGTACAGTGTGCAATATTTTGTTCCATGCTCAATATTACCCTTAAACACTATATATATAGTGTATATAGTATAGAGGGATATATATATATATATATATATATATATATATATATATATATATATATATATATATATATATATATGTCACTATTTGCTACATTGGAGCGCTACACTGAAAGGAAATAGTCCCAACATCAGACTACTATACTGAACACTATAATGGGGAACAGACATATTACCCAAATCACTATACCCTACAATGTAGCACTATCCAATCCAATCATGCTTTGTTTTATAACTGGTGGAACAAACTGCATGAAAAAAGTCATGTTCGATGTTCATGAGCTTCTAAACAGAAAGCTTGTAGTCAAAACAGATTTCAGTTAGTTGTTAGAAATATAAAACAGAAACCACTATCCATTGAAAGACTCACTGTAAAGCCAATACACACAAGCTCAAGTCTGATACAAACATACAGAATGTTTTTTACAAGCCAGTGTTTAATCTAGAATCAACAAATGTACACTTAGGCTTACAAACTATTGAATACTATTATATGCCTTAGTACTATTAGAACCATATAGATGACTATTATAGGGAATAGATATGTTATTCCTTATTTTAGAGCACTATATAGAACAGCTTTTTAGGGAAAATAAATGGAAGTCACTATTCACTACATTGGAGCACAATTTACAGCACTATTTCAGGAAAGGACATTTATGATTGTAACTATTACAACAAAACTGTACAGTACAGTGACTGTGACTTACATGGTTTTCTCTTCTAAGAATATGAATTTGTTTTGGAAAGCTCAGATTTTGGAATGAATGCTGCCATCTTGTGGTGGACAGACGGACCTGTGAAGTTCACTTGGAGTGAGTCTCATCACAACACCAGTGTGATAGTGACAAAAAGTTCAGAGAACAATCTTACAAAGTTTTTCCCTTTACCCTAAACATATAAATCAGCCAAAACGTGTTTGATGTATGAATTTTGCTTCTTTTAGCACTGGAGCTACAAGGCTTATGTCAATAATGAGTAATAACTGCATGCCTAATTCAATTCATCACTCACCACCCTATAAACGTGTGGAGTTGTTCAGTATTGTGCTTTCTGACACTACTGCTACTACTGCTTTTTAGCTGCGCAGGATACAGTGTCCATCTTTATAGATTTACTATAACTATCACTTTAAATATATTACAAGTTAACGGTCATATAAGAAACAGAGAGCAAAGCCTATTTTAATGTAGTTTTAATGTAAAGCCTATTTTAATGTAAAATACAATGTTTTAATAAAATTGTCACAGGTTTTACAAATTGGTATTACAAAGGCATTCTTTTTTGATACATTTATCTTATTTTAAATGTTTTTTTTAGCATATTTCCCTACACTATTAAAAAAGATTACATTGTTGTACAATAAAAATGTAAATTGACCACTGAAAAAAAATCAGTACAAAAATTCTTCACTGAATTAACCAAATGCATTAATTTCAAGATATCCTTTATACAGACAATATTTCATCAAAAAGAGTACCTTATCCTAACAGATCTGTAACACCTGTGACAATTACATAATATTTTAGGAGCAGTTCATGAAGAAGACCAGGTGGTTTTAAATAAGCACAAATAGACTTAAAAATGGACAAATTTTCATATTTACATGTTTTTTTCCAGTGTTCTGATCATTCATGGCATTAACGTCAGTCACTGGCATTATATGAATATGGTGTAACACCACTGACGGTCACAAAGTTTTTCTTCAGGATTTTGTAAATTTACTATTAATTATAATCAATTATATAAATTATATATCACATTATTTTTTACATTAGACCAACTACACAAAGAAGTTTGGTTCTGCCTGATACACAAAATTATTCATAAATGTATATAAATTAATGAGCAAGTATGAACCCTTGAGATCCTTCCCCTCTGATGAGCTTTGACCCAAGGAAGCCATTTAAATACAGCTGTTAAAATGATCTATAAGTCCTGACAATACCTGTGGCCAATATGACAAATGTATTTCTATAATAAAACACATATTTGTAATGTGGTATAATATTTATATACACATTTGTAAGTTAAAATCTAAAATAAAATGTTCATATTAAAAAATATTTTCCCAAAAATGTTCAAAATAAATGGTTACATGACAAACTCACATATTAAACTAGTTTTAAAAATAAATATTATTAAGAAATCATAAAGAGAAGTGTATTATTTATTCTCTCAATAGTGTAAATGTGCATATTGACTGGAGTGGTGGCTAATATTTTAAGCATTGTTTTAAGCCCTGCAACCTAGCAATGTGACAAGAATTCCTACTTCAAATGAAGAAAGACCCACATGTGGATTTATGCTGTGTTTGAATGTTGGTAGCTGCACGTAACCAGGGAGCTAACGTTGCAGTTAGCAAGCTGGCTAACTACATGACCCATAACCTACTATAAAAAGTAAAACCCTAAAAGGTAACATAATTGTGTGAGACAACTTGAAATGTGTATTCAGTAGAACACTGTAGTATAAAAAGTGGATAGCATCAGCAAGGTGATGTGTGCAGCCGTAGTAAGCCATGGTACTAATGTCGCAGTCAGCAAACTGGCTAAGATCTCCAAAAGTATATGTAAACTACATATATAAAACACAGTCAAGTCATTGCAGCCAAACAGTAGCACTACAAGTCAAAGATGCGACCAAAGTTGAACTTTATTTTTTAGCCCTGAATGTCTGCAATGCAAAAACATTCATTTGCGAAGTGAGGACCGCTAAGGCAGGGCAAGAAAGGGGAACACTGAAAAACTTAGGCTGGAGTTCTGGTTGGCTAAGGCTGCTGGGATTTGAAACCAGGCCCCCCTTGCCAAGTGGAGGAGCTGAGGAGGTGGTGGGGTGCGAATATCGTCACGAGAAGGTGAGGGCAGAGGAGTGGTTTATATAAAGCGTGTAATGATGGAGAGTAGGAGTTTGGGCATGGTCCTTCTCCCAAACTTAAATTATTTCATAACTTCATTGGTGGTGAATTTCTTTGAGGTTAATGTAATTCTGCCTGCCCTAATGTTAATGGGACGTCCATCCAATCTATCAAATATAGCTACCCAACCTATCAGCAACACACCTGATTGGCCGATTGAACATTCATTAATTAACATTCAATGACATACAGTCATCAGTATAATATAAAAAAGGATATAATGATTGGGCTTTAGCATTTTTACATGTTTATTTTACTAATGGTCTAAATGAAAATGGTGCATTGTTGTTGATGGTGGGGGGTTTGGGGCAAGGGGAGGGGTGGATTTAAGAACATTTCCAGAAGTTGATGTTATTCTCAGGAAACATGCTCATTTATGACGACCTAAAGGTCAGCAGTGAGGAAGTGGACAATTCCCATTAGGTCCAAATGGCTGGAGAATCATTGTCATCACTGCTGACGGACAGGATATAACAAAAGAAGAAACGCTAAGGATGAGAAAATTCTGCAGTATAAACAGAGCGGAAAGCAGCGAAACACTTTATAAACAACAAAACATTATGACATGTATGGATAGACCAGTATGGGAACCTTCAGGGCCTTCAAAGTCAAAAGATATGTCAGTAGTTTTTAGTTCATTTACATTTAATAGAATCATTATGCTTTCGCTTTTAAACTTAGTAGGTATTACAATATTATTATTTCATTCTTGGAATGATAATACAGAGGGTCCTCGTGGGGTCCAGACCCTGCAGTCAACCTCTTGGATCCCTGTGGGATCCAAATGAACATCCAATTACGCTAACAACGTTTGGAAATTTACACTCTTATCCAGAAAAAGTGCTTAGTGTTCGGTTAGAGTATGTATCTCTATCTAGTACATACAGGTTTAAGTCCAAACTACTCTTATACTCAAACACTGCCATAAACACAGGGCCAGTGCTCATACCTAGAAAAAAGACAATGCAATACCTAGCAAGACTGGAACACCTACAGAGAAGAGAATAAATACAAGACTACATACAGTACAAGTGCAATACTTATCCAGTGCTCCTAGAAGATAAAGTGCAATTACAGTTTATACCAGTACTTCAGTAGATTAGTGATTATAAGTGCTTTACAAAGAGATAGGTTTCAGTCTGCGTTTGAAGACTGTGAGAGAGTTTGCAGTTCGGACAGCCAGTGGAAGTTCATTCCACCATCTCACCATCTAGGTGCCAGGACAGAGAAGCGTCTTGTCGTGTGTCTTCCATGAATCTTGAGTGATGGCGGGTCAAGCCGAGCAGTACTTGAAGCGCAAAGGGCTCGAGGTGCAGTTCGACGTTTTACCATTGCCATAATGTAAGGAGGAGCTGGTCCATTCTTGGCTTTGTAGGCAAGCATCAGAACTTTAAACTGAATGCGAGCAGCTACAGGAAGCCAGTGAAGGGAGCGCAGCAGTGGAGTGACATGAGTGTACCTGGGAAGATTGAAGACGAGCCTTACTGCTGCATTCTGGATCAGTTGTAAGGGCCTGATGGCCTGCAGAGGAAGACCAGCCAGGAGCGAGTTGCAGTAGTCAAGCCTTGAAATGACAAGAGGCTGGACGAGCACCTGGGAGGCCTCCTGAGAGAGGAAGGGTCGGATGCATCTGACGTTGTGGAGACTGTATCTGCATGACTGTGTCATATTTGTAATATGGGCTGAGAACGATAACTGGTCATCCAGAGTCACCCCAAGGTTTCTTGCATCTTTAGACGGAACAATCAAAGAGTTCTCGAATGAGATGGCAAGATCCTGCTGAGGACCTGTAGTTCCAGGGATGAACAGCAGCTCAGTCTTGCTGGGATTGAGCTTCAGATGATGAGCTGTCATCCATGAAGAGATGTCAGTCAGACATGCAGAGATGCGACTGCAAACCTGAATATCAGATGGTGGGAAGGAAAGCATTAGTTGAGTGTCATCAGCATAGCAGTGGTAAGAGAAACCATGAGAGGTAATTACATCACCAAGAGAACGGGTGTAGAGTGAAAAGAGGAGAGGATCTAGCACTGAACCTTGAGGGACACCAGTAAGGATTCTGCAAGGAGCAGATGTAGACCCTCTCCATGTTACCTGGTAAGACCGCCCCTCTAGATAGGACTCAAACCACTTCCATGCAGAGCCCGCGATTCCCAGGTCAGCGAGGATGGATAGGAGGATCTTGTGGTTCACCATGTCAAAAGCTGCAGAGAGGTCCAGAGGTCCAGCTTGCGTGGATCAGATGATGATGCTTCCAGTTTCTCCTTGTAGAAGGATGACTTGGCAGCAGTAACCTCCGTTGAGAACTTGTAGAGCCTGGTAGGAGTGTAGGTCAGAGTCAAGTTGGGACTTCCTCCACTTCCTCTCTGCCTTCCTTAGCTCTCTCCGGTTGCTGTGTAGGACTTCAGTCAGCCACGGGGCAGGTGGGGAGGATCTAGCTGGCCTGGAGGAAAGAGGACACAAAAGAGGACACTAACTGCAGATGAGAGTGAAGAAAGCAATGTATCTGTGGCTGTATCCAAAGAAAGAGCAAGAAAAGAATCAGGATGTGGAAGGGTAGTAAGGATAGTTGAAGCAAGAGACGAGTGAGAAATGGAGTGCAGGTTACGTCAAGTGAAGGACGAGCCTGAAGGAGAGGCATTGACAGAGAGAGCAGTGAGGGAGAGTGTGAAAGATAGAAAGTGATGATCTGAGCAGTGTATGGGGGTTACTGTCATATCCAGCACTGGGACAGGTCTGCTGAAGATCAGGTCTAGGACGTTTCCTGCTCTGTGCGTTGGAGGGGTCTGGTTGAGAGCAAGGTCGAAGGATAACAGCAGCGGTTCGAGACATGATGGCTGCTGCTTGTTCGATGGAAGATTAAAGTCACCAAGGAGAATGAGCGGGTTCCATCAATGGGGAAGAGACTTAGAAGAACATCCAGCTCATCTATGAAGTAACCTAGAGGAGAAGGAGGAAGATAAATGACAATGATATGCAGTTTAGTGGGGAAAGATACAGTAACAGCATGAAATTCAAAGTAAGAAACAGAGAGATGGGAGAATGAATGTGGAGTGAAGTTCCACTTCCTAGACAAGAGCAAACCTGTGCCACCACCCCTGCCAGTCTGTCTCGGAGAGTGGGAGAAGTTAAAGGGAAAGGGAAGTTAAAGGGAATAAGGGAATAATAGACGCTCAGATACTAACTATACCTGGAATATATCTGAAAATTACATTACACCATAGCATGATTGTAAATCTGAGGACTCTTCTTAAGAGTTTGGTGGAAAGAGCGAATTGTTACTAATTCCTCAAACCAAGCAGAAAAAAGGAGATGTGCAAGATCTCAATTAATGCACGTATGAGTGCATAAATAAACTAGAAAATAGTATTTCTAGAAGGAGAATTCTACTTTTTCTTACTTAATAATTCAGATTAATTTACTGCCATTGATATTTCCACTGACAATGTTTATCCTTTACTCCTTCACGGAAGACAATATTTGAGACTATTGTGACTGAAGTCTGTCAACAATCATTTTTCATATAGTTGACACATCCTGGGGAAGTTGATCTCTTTACTGTTGACACTATAGAGAGCATTAAATACAGTGTGTAAATATGGAGATGTATGGAGTTAGTTGGTTTAAGAAAAAATAAGGACAGGAGGTGTGGCAGAGGAGGAGAAAAGACTGACGCATTTCTGCTTCTCTCTCTTGCTCTCTTGCTCTCTCGGCAAGCCACAGCCTGTGTGAAGTGAAGCATTTCCCTTTATAAAAAGCGGGCAAAGTTGGACTTGCAACATGCTGAACTCAAGGAGAACAAAACAGTCTGACAGAAGGAACACACATTTATTTATAGGAGAAAAAGAGAGAGAGAGACAGAGAGAGAGAGAAAGAGAAAGAATGGCAACTTGATACAGTGATCTCTTAGGCAAAGCCAGGGTTTAGAAATACGGAGGGAGAAACATAAGACAGAGTGTGAAGACAGAGGAAGAGAAGAGGGAAAGAAAGAAAAAGCTCCTACATTGTCTGGTTGCGTACTTTTTTTGGGTTTGCCTGATTTATTCTCTGCATCCATTACATTAACTCCAGGGGATCATCGCATAGGTGAGTAGCATTCTTTCTTTACATAAATTCTCTGTCTATCCCTCATTTCTCCTGCTTTGGTGCTTCCACATCAAATTTTTGAACTAACCCTTGTGAATCAATTCTTTAAGCAAACATTTTCTCATCGATTCCTCTAAACGTATCTTTCCACATCTACCCTGCAAACCTTCCAACATCAGTCCTCCAAACTAACCCTTACATATCAGTCCCTCTAAACTAATTCTTCAATATCAATCCTCCAACCTGATCTTTACACATCCATCGTCCAAACTAACCCTTCATCATCAACCCTCTAAACTAACCCTTCGTCATCAGTCCTCTAAACTAACCCTTCATCATTAATGCTAGAATCTGTTTGATTGTTATTAAATGGGAGAATAATAGATGTCATGTTTGTCTAATAAGAAATTAGAGTTAGAAGATTAGAAATTTGAGTTCCCTGAATCATGTCTTTACAGCTGTATCTAAGAATCACAGGCCCAAGTGTATTATTGCATTCATAAAATGGTGGGTGACATAGAATATGACAAAATACACATTTAATAAATAGTTTATGTTAAATGAATAATAATCAAGATTGATTACACCTGAAAAAGTAGATCCTTTAGAACAGAGGTTCCCAGCCTTTTCTAACTCAGCCACCACAACCAACCACAAAAGCCTGCAGATGTAGATTAGTTTAGCCTTCAACTGACTTGAAAAAAAGAGTAAGTGTTAGCACTGGGTTACTTATTTTCTGTTCTCAGACATGTAAAGCTGAAAGGATATTACAAACAGCTTGCAAATGATTTGCACCGGACAACATCGGACATTAACTGGATCATATCATATGTATAGCTAAATGATCTCTTGCACACAAAATGCTACACTTAAAAAAATACGCTGTCATGTTATTTGTGGTCTGTTTGATATTTGTGATGTTTTCTTAGTAACAGGATTAGTTTGTCCTCCGCTTTCTCACGGACAGTATTTCTGACAAAAGCATGGACATTTCAAGTGTATAAATGTATAAAATGGCAGCGTGGTATAAATAGCATAATAATAAATTACAGAGCCTAAATGTAGTAATGGGATTCTCTGAATAACTAATGTCTTATATATGTATTATGTTTCAAACAAAAGCGTATTCATTTGTAACAGGAATATTATGCCAATCAGTAATAATGAGCAGGTTTACCAATTGAAACTGAAAGTGATTCCTATAATCCCTGTAATTTACTCGAAAACTGATGGCCATTGAAAGTACTGAAACATTAGTGGGAAAAACAGTTTGTCCTTTACGTAAGTCAGTATTTTGTGTATATCTCTTCTTTTAGATGACAGCTTGAAGCCGTCTACCCATGGAGTGCAGTTTGCACAGCTGATGTTCAGCCAGGCTTGTTGGGTGTTCTCTTTTGGATGTCTTTCTACAAATTTTTACTCTTGATTTTAGAATTCTCAATGCATTTTTCATTTTTTTTCCTTACAGACTGTATATTACCAAGAGACAATGTTTTGTAAAATTAATTCAACTCTATATTCAGGTTTCATAAAGCTGTGTCTTTTTAAATGTTAATCATACTGGTATTTTGGATGGTGGCATTATAGGGGTAGCAGTTGGTAGCATGTCTGAACTTGTGCACCAGTTAGAAGAACAAAGTTTATTTCAAAACTTTCAAAACTAATATTTTCAAAACAGTGTTTTGCTGAGTAAATGAAACCTACCTGTCTGGAAAAAAGCTGTTTAAATGTAATGTCCTCAAGTGCCCTAAACCTTTGCCCAGTACTGTATCAAAAACAGACAAATTATTATACAAATGTGGGAAAAAATGACTGGGAGATTCCGACTTGTTGGCTACACTGACCTCACATTTTTTTAATGTGAATACTGTGGCTTGGAACCTGGCAGGCTTATTGCGTATGTTTAAGGATGGGCAGAAATGCTCCGTTACATCAGAGGATATGAGCAATTCCCAAACATGGATTGACAGGATACTTGGCTTGTTCTAACATGCTTGTACCGCTGACTGCTGGAGGAGTACAAAGAACATTTCAGCCCACAATGCGATAGACTGCAGAACATGATCTCTTTTTGTTTGTCCAAATAAAGCAAAGCCGTCGGGTTCCGTCACAGTGCTGCTGGTATAAGCATTCAATCACAAATTCTGCTTCACTTTCTGGCCTAAACAGTAATCTCATTTGATTTCTCCATAATTACATAAGATGCAAACAAAGCCAATTCAGAGTGGCATGGTGTGAAATGCTTTACTGTACAGACGGTGGTGATAGGAACCAGGGATCTCACATAGTGTCCCCAGAAGTGGCTCTAGCGAGATATCTCTACACTTACCATGAATGTCGTTGCAACCACTTCAAGTTGTTCAGGAATCTCTAACATTCTGAAGTTTGTGGTTTCTGACATGTTTGTATGACACACTGTTATCTATAACATGAATTGAAACACACTGAATAGCTGGAAATATTCTTGATGTCTGGGTTTTGATCTTGGATTTTGTGGTGCTTCTCCATAGGCTTCCCCAATGACTCCACAAAATGCCACAGATGGCTCCCATGGTCCTGACAGCTCTCTGAACATCTCTTTCGTCATTGGTACTTTTATCCTGGTCATAGCCTTTCTTTTGGGCGTCCCGGGGAACCTCTTCATCATCTGGAGCATCCTGGCACGCACTCGTAAACACTCTGTCACCTCCCTGCTGATCTTGAACCTGGCCTGTGCTGACGGCACCATCATGTGTCTCACTGTGTTCTTTTTGGTCTACCTGGCCAAGCAGTGTTGGGTGTTCGGTCGCATAATGTGCAAGCTGCTCTTCTACCTCTGCAACACCAACATGTATGCCTCCATCATGCTGATCACAGTGATGAGCCTGAACAGACTGGTGGCCGTGCGCTGGCCCCACCACTTCCACCTCCTTACCCGCCGGAGGACCGTCCTGGCCGCCCTCGTGGCACTGTGGCTGCTGGTCTTCACTCTAGCTCTGCCGGCTTTAATCTTCAGGGAAGAACAACAAGTTAACAACACACAACGCTTCATCTGCGTACACAACCATTCGGAATCCAGATATGTAGGTGATTCTTATCATTCCTGCTAGTTTTAAGGGGGAATTCCACCCACAAGTTCTGCGTAATTTAATACCTGACATGTAAACATTCAGAGCAGTTTGGTGTAAAATACTCTGTTTTAGAGAAACTTACAGAGTCAGAATTCTTCATGTTTTATTCATGGTTATTTCTATTTTCCTGCATGCTTTTATATATAAATTTTTATTATTGCTTATTAATTATTTTCTAGTTTGTAAAGTACTTTGCATGACTTTTGTACAAAAGGTGGTATATAAATAAACTTCCATGAAGTTTATCCATTGAAGTCTGATCCATTTTACCATCATCAGTGTTCATTATAAAAAGAAGACACATATTTGTGGTGTATTGGGTTTCTATTGCTACCACTACAACTGTAAAGAAATCTTCATTTAATTATGCAGCTGTTTTAAGTTATGGAATTCCCCTTTAAAATAAAAGTTTGATAGAAAAAAATAAAATTTTACAATTTCCACCCAATTTTAATGAAAACAAATGGAAGCTCATTCTCCTCCAGTTTGCCGCCCTTTAACTTTGGCTATGTTTACTGTGTTTTGAGCAGGTGGTGTTCCACTTTACCACAGAGACGGTGGTGGGCTTCCTGGTTCCGTATGGAATAATACTGAGCAGCTACACATGTATCCTCCGGCGCCTCCAACAGACCAAGTTCAAGAGGAGGGTCCGCAGTGAGAAAGTGATCCTTGCCATTGTAGTCATCTTCGGTGTTTTGTGGCTGCCCTACCACATTAATAATATGATACAGGTTAGGAGTTTCTCCAAACTGTCTGAATGTATTTAAATACACTAGATACATTGTACATGACTAAAATCTAAACTTTTTAAAAAAATAACATTTCTCGGTTTGTTTTTGTTAGGTGGCTGCTGCATGTGCACCAGATAAATCTAGCCTCCAGAAAAGGTAAGTAATGGCTTTCTGTAATCGCTGCATATACACTGACTTGCACTCCAAAGATGCACTGACACTTATTTTTTATGAGAATTATTATGTGACAGATTTCTTGTGTTAATTCACCCTTGAAGCATTGAATTAGTTCTTACTATGAAGGCCTATATCATGGTTGGACGTATTATGTAAACGCTTTTTAAAATGCACTTTTTAATTCCAGTCCATGCAGAAAAAATAAGATGCAAAAACAACCCAAACGATTTGCTTTTAATTATTTATGTTACAATTATGAACACATGACCACCATTTAGACTGCCAACTTGTCTACAGCAGTTTAGCTCTACCCATTAAGCCTACAGCAGTGCAGCCACACCCTATTGCATGGCTTATGGCAGTTCAGCCCTGCACTTTTAACCTATTGCAGCTTAGCTGGACCTTTTTTTATCTACAGCAAGTTCGTCCTACTCATTTAACCTTCAGCAGATTACTTCCACCCATATAGTTTCCCACCCATTCCCACTGAAGTCATACGGAATGATGTTCCTGCAGAGAGTCTGTAGTTATTGGATTGGGAGATGTGGGAAAACAATTCAAAATCCTGCTGTTTCTGGCTGCCAAAAAATTGAATCTTTTATCAAAATAAAGGCCTTGTGAATTGTATTGTATGTCTTTTTAGATTCACTCTTGTTTCTGTTGTGTTAGAATACTCTGTATTTCTGTTTAGATATCACCTAAAACATAATCAAACACAAGTACTAAATCAAGACTGCCCAATGAAACAAATGAGACCATAGTATTACACGGAGTGATCCAATATTACGTTTAAATTATTATCTATGGGTGGTAAAAATATGTGAACCTCCAGGATTAGCAGTAACTTAAAGGTAAAATTAGACTAGGTATTGCAAATTAATAGGTGTTTGGAGTGTTTTAATAAATGAGATGACACTTGTGTGAGAGATCAACCCTATGCATTTAAAGAACAGGGATCTATCAAAGTCAGATCTTCATGAAGCATGTTTGTGGAATTAAATTTCTGAGAACCTCAGAAAATGAGTTGTTGAGGCTTGCTAGGTTGGAAAGATTTTGGACACCATCCACAGCTGAACAGACTCTTTATAAAGGGAGAAAATTCAAGACTGCTGGTATTGTCCCCAGAAGTGGTCAACCAACAAAGATCCCTTTAGGTGCAAGGTGTGTAATAGTCTGCAAGGTCACAAAGGAACTCAGGGTAACTTCTAAACAACAAAAAACATCTATCATAGTGGCTAAGGTTAATGTTCATGAGTCCATCATCAGCACTGAACACTGAATACCAATGGTGTGTGGCAGGGTTGAAAAGAGAAAGCTGCTGCTCTCCAAAAAGAACATT
Organism: Megaleporinus macrocephalus; assembly: GCA_021613375.1. Classification (NCBI taxonomy): domain Eukaryota; kingdom Metazoa; phylum Chordata; class Actinopteri; order Characiformes; family Anostomidae; genus Megaleporinus; species Megaleporinus macrocephalus. The sequence goes on from CM038708.1 coordinate 38,410,266, forward strand.
GTTGCCTGTCTGCAGTTTGCTAAAGATCATGTAGACAAGTCAAGGCTATTGGAAAAATGTTGTGGATGGCTGAGACCAAAGTAGAACATTTTGGTTTAAATAAAAAGTGTTATGTCTGGACAAAATGGAAAACACTGCATTCCAGCAAAGAACCATATCTTATCTGTAAAACATGGTGGTGGTAGTATCATGGTTTTGTTGCATCTGGGCCAGAACAGTCCTTCGCATGGCCAACACACACCCACGCACACACTCACATCCAATTTAGAGTGACCAATCAACCTAATATGCATGTGAATGGACTGTGGGAAGAAACCGGAGTACCCGGAGGAAACCCACTCAAGAACGGGGAGAACATGCACAATCCACACAGAATGGCCCGGACCGGGAATCCAACCCGGTTCGTCTTGCTGTGAGGCCTATAAGACTGTGCAGTCGCCGAGCCTATGTTAAGATCTCCTCCAAAAATGTCTGTACCACAGTATTCTCAAGTATAAAGCTTATTCTCTGAACTGGTCTCCCTCCTCATTTTGACAGCGAGAAAAGAAGTTACAACAAAACCCACCAACACCAGTTGAAGCTGCTCTAAATAGAGAAATGGGCTAACATTGCTTCAAGCCGATGTGCAAGACTGACACATACACATACTTATATCACCCACATTTCTGTAATATTGGATCAATTTATGTATAACATTTTCTGTCATTTGTTTAACTGGGTACACTTTATCTACTTTTAGGTCTGAAAAACGAATTATGCTTTGCGTCATTTATGCGAATTTTTAAAATTCTGAAGGGGTTTTACAAACTTTCAAGCAGCACTGTATACATGTATGAAGTTATTAAGTCAACACTGAGCAACAGAAAGGCCAAAAATTAATCTCAACTGTTTCTTACTTTCCATACAGGCTGTATGATATTGGGCTGTCCAGCCGTGCAGTGACCTCTGCCCTGGCTTTCATCAGCAGCAGTGCTAACCCTGTGCTGTACACGTTCGCTGGACGCTCGTACATCAGAGCCGATGGCCTGTCATTTATGGCTCGGCTTTTTGAGGCCATGGCGCTCGACTCAAATGACAGGAAGACTGAGGCTGTCGGGCAAGAGAAAACGGCTCTGGGGCTGAAAAACTCACACAATTCAAACTGTACCGAAGTCAAAACATAAAGAACAGTACATGGACAGTGTTGGGGTCACCAGGAAACATGGGATACTACAAGAAACGAAATAACACCCACGCTGTTGGTAGCTGACCCCCAGTTTATTTTGAGGAGCTTTACAAATTATAGCGAACAAAATCTCTTTATGTCTACGTGCTAGACATGCTGATGAGCATGTCTCGGCTGATCCAAGTCAGTGAAGCATATGCATTTTATCTTTAAAAAAAAACAGACCTAAAAACAGGTCTAAGCTGGTTTTCTATATGAGAAAAATGAATGTCACTCACAAAATAGTGCTGTTGTGTCCTGTGGTAAACTACACTGTTTGAAACCAGTTAAATTTAGTCTTATTCTTCCCCATAATGTCACTAATTTCTTATCTATATCTCATCATATTTTGCTCATCTTGCAGCCTAAATATGAATAATGTCACATGTTAAATAAGGTTTTTGATTTCTTTTAAAGTTGAAATATTCCTCTGGGTTTCGTTTGTAAAAAACAAACAAAAAACTTAACAAACCAAATAAAAAACATGAATAATTTTTAAAACACTGTCCCACGTTTTCATGTCACTACAGAAACACAAACATTTAATAGACAGAGCCTTATTTTACCCACACTCCTGCATTTTCAAGCAGGAAGTGACTGCATGGTGCAATGCGTGGTGCAATGCGTCCCAGTTTGTGGAACATTAGAATTGTCAGTACCAAAAAACATACTTTTGTGTTTGCTTTTTTGTGTTTAAAATGTAATCACTACAGAACCATTTAACAATGTTTACAATTAGATATGTACAAAGTGGAAGGTTACATCTTTTGTTTTGATAGAATAAACATAATTATGCTCACTTATACTAAATGAGTTTAGTTCAAAGTCATTGAAAAGTCAGTTTAAACTTTTTCAGTACTCAAACTGCAGCCTAAAACTAACACAGAATCTAAACTAACACAAAAGATGAAGCGTAAGTGGTATTTTGATGAGGTCTGTTTTGTGATGGCAGTTCAGTGCACTGCAGTGTTAGCGTACATGCAGCAGTAGTCATATTTTCTTTATGACTTTTACTGACCTCGTGATTCAGATGATTCAGTGATAAAACATTTGTTTACTATAGCATGCAATAGCAGTTTTAAAAATTATAGAGATTGTGGACAGACACTGAGAACATGACACATGGCCTGTGTCAACACAGTATTATCTCATTCATATAAAGAATTAGAAGTATTTAAATACTTGCTGAAAAAGAGAGTCTCCAAAGACAATAAGATATTCAAAAATGAATGAGGCACTGTGTCTTTAAACTATCATAATTCCAAACATAAAAGTTGGTGAAATTCCATGGTTTTTAAAGTTTCCGCCTCTGTACTTCATAAAAACTATTTCTTTTTCATTTACATGTTGTAAGTGAAAAAGAAATACAGTTTTTTTAGTCAATATGAAGGACAGCTTGCATACTGGAAACAATAAAAAACTTGGAATTGTCGCTGTCCACAGAAAAACAAACAAATTGCCAACTTTACAATACACCCCAAACCCTACTTTACTTTTAATATACATGGATTGAGTAAAAAAAAATTCAAACTATTCTGGAGCTTTGTTATTGGTTCAATCATCATAAAATTTTGACACAATGTAAAAGAAAACTATAGAGAATTCATGTATGGATAGATAATAGTTTTGAATGTCTTCTGTGCATTTCCTTTCACTCTCACAAGATTTTGTTTGGTCCATGATATGAGAAAGCCTTTAGCATATGTGTTTTTAAATGGGGAATTTGCAAACTTTGTTGACAACACGTAACACTGTATTTTGTTGTTGTTCAAAGAAAAACAAATGTCTCCAAAATGGCAATTTTACAGGACGGGACAACAGCCTTTACTTTTAAATTAAGTCAAGAATTTCAAAGCATTTCTATTGGTCTATTCATCATAAAATATTTACCCAGCAACTGTGTTCAAATAATGTAGAAAAAAAATTGCAACGATTTGAAAATTATTATGGCCATTTTACAAATACTTAAAGTACTCTACTGTTTGGTCATTTGTATTGTAAAAATGATTTTTGGATCCAGATCCAGTACCTGGTTTTCTCCATAAACAAATGTTTAGCATGATGACTTTTCCTATTCATATTACAACCACTGACCAGTCTTTTCATTTATAAAATCTCAGATGAACCGGGGACTTTAGATTAGCTGAATTCAGCTGCAGAAACTTAACATTCAAACCTGAAAACAAAAGCAATACAACAAAAATATTACTATGTCAAATTGCTGGGCTCAAGTTAAAACTGCCCCATGCTTTGTACATGAGTCAAGTCAAGTCAAGTCAATTTTATTTATATAGCGCTTTTTGCAACGATGTTGTCTCAAAGCAGCTTTACAGAGTTTTGAAAACAGTTATAACATATGTCCCCCAGTGAGCAAGCCAGAGGCAACAGTGGCAAGGAAAAACTCCCTCAACTGGAGGAAGAAACCTTGGGAGGAACCAGACTCACAAGGGGAGACCCATCCTCCTCTGGTCAGACAGTATTTACAGTGTGAAATAAATACCAAAGAAAGGAGCCTCTGTTTGAAATCTGGATAGCAAAGCTTTAGAAGCTGCACAGATAGAGGCAGTGTATGACTGAGGCAGTCTCTGGCTGAGGGAGTCTATGACTGAGTCTTTATGTTAAGTGGGCGTGAGCTGAAACAGTCCCATCCTATCTCAGTGCTGGTGCATCTGGATGGCACAGTGATGTAACTGAGGGTGTAGTAGTAATGGACAGGTGAGCTGGCTGGTGATGGTGGGGTGATGGCCCGATGATCAGTCCTTCAACAGCATTCAACAGACGGGAGGACAATCATTTCCTCAGGAAGAGTAAAGAGAGAGAGTTAGTTGGGCTCAGGAGTAAGACTATAGAGAATATGAATTTTCAGAATTTTAGAGTGCGGCTGGCGACTCCGGCAGATCTAACTATAACAGCCTAAACTAAAAGGAGAGAACCAGAAGGTAACATGGACATGAGAGTACCCTGAGACACTGGGGTCCCCCCACTCCACCATCAACAAACCTGTGTGATCGCGTGAAGTGGTGGAACAACAGCACCAACATCTCAGTTTACCATAAACCTCTGTGTCCAAGAACCCCCAGATCTCCTGCCTTTATCTAAAAGAGAAGATTAATTACCAAAAGCTACACTAAACAAGTATGTTTTCAGTCTAGACTTAAATATTGAGACTGTGTCAGAGTCCCGAACATTAACTGGGAGATTATTCTACAGTTTGGGGGCTTTGTAGGAAAAAGCTCTTCCCCCCATTGTAGTCTTCTGAATTTTAGGAACTATTAGAAAACCAGCATCCTGTGATCTGGGTGAACGTGGCGGTTCATAATAGGAAATTAGATCTTGCAGGTACTCCGGTGCGAGACCGTGCAGGGTTTTATACGTCAGTAATAGAATTTTATAGTCGATACGGAATTTAACAGGAAGTCAGTGTAGCGCTGATAAAACTGGACTGATGTGATCGAATTTCCTGGTTTTAGTTAGTACTCTAGCTGCAGCGTTCTGAACCAACTGAAGTTTATTCAGGTTCCTGCTGGAGCATCCTGACAATAATGCATTACAGTAATCTAGCCTTGAGGTTATAAAGGCATGCACTAACTTTCAGCATCAGACACAGATAACGCATTTCTTAACTTTGAAATGTTTCGTAAGTGAAGAAATGCTGTTCTTGTAATATTACCTACGTGTTGATTAAATGTCAGATCTGAGTCAATTGTTACACCAAGATTTTTGGCTACTGAACCAGGAACTACAGAGAAGTCAGCAAGATTTAACATTAAATCTGAACATTTAGTCCGAGCAGCCTTTGGGCCGAGGAGGAGAACTTCCGTTTTGTCAGGGTTCAAAAGAAGGAAGTTCTGTAGCATCCAAAGTCTAATATCTCTTACACAATCTTCTATCTTATTTAATCTGGATTTATCATCTGGTTTGGCTGATATGTACAGTTGTGTATCATCGGCATAACAGTGGAAACTAATTCCATGTCTATTTATAACTGAGCCTAATGGTAGCATATATAGTGTAAATAACAGAGGACCTAAAACAGAACCTTGTGGAATTCCATATTTCACTTTTGTAGTGTTAGACGATACATTATTTATCTTTACAAACTAAAAGCGATCACTAAGGTAAGATTCGAACCAGGATAACGCTGTTCCTGTGATTCCAACTATATTTTCTAGCCTGTCCAAGAGAATAGTGTGATCTATAGTGTCAAAAGCTGCACTTAGATTGAGTAACACCAGTAGAGATACGTGGCCCTGATCAGAGGCAAGAAGAAGATCATTTGTTATCTTAACTAAAGCTGTCTCTGTGCTGTGATGTGGCCTAAAACCAGATTGGAGTTTTTCATATATGTTGTTCTTATGTAGATGAGAACAGAGTTGTCGAGCTACAGCCTTTTCTAAAATCTTAGAGATAAAAGGTAAATTGGAAATCGGTCTATAACTGGACAGTTCTCTGGGGTCAAGATTTGGCTTCTTTATCAAGGGTTTTATCACAGCTAGTTTAAAAGACTTAGGTACACAACCCAGACTAAGAGAAGAGTTGATGATAGTTAAGATAGGTTTAATAATAGCTGGTAATACTTGTTTCAATAGGCTTGTTGGAATCATATCGAGTGTGCATGTAGCAGAATTTGAAGAAGAGATAAGTTTTTCTAGTTCTGTCTGCTGTAGTGGAGAAAATGTTTCTAGTCTTTCTTCTAAAACCACATTTTGTGCTGTTTGAGCCAAACCGGATGAAGGATAGGTTACTCGTATTGGTAGAACTTTTTGTCTAATATTCTCGATTTTGCTATTGAAAAAGTTCATGAAATCATTGCTGCTGTGCTGTGGTCTGAGGTTCCGTTCCTGCCTGATTTTTGGAAAGTTTTGCGATGGTGCTAAATAAAACTCTAGGATTGTTTTTGTTGTGTAAAAATATTACTATGTCAAATTGCTGGGCTCAAGTTAAAACTGCCCCATGCTTTGTACATGAGTGCTCATGCAATGTCATTACTCTGCTAACTTGCTAGTTAGCAAGCCAGCAACTGCATGACAAATGACACATAAAACATTTTCCTGCTTTTCTCTTATAGCCAGACACATTTGTTATCTTTAAACAACATTTTGTAAACCAAGTTGGCCAGGCTTGCTAAATAGTTTAATGAGAGTAACCAACTAGCCATGGGCTAGCCCAGTCAACACACAATGTTGCCTACTTCCTTACAACTTATAGTATCTGAACAAAGTTGTCACAACATAGCAATTAAGTAATGTTGTTTTACGGTTTAATGACAACTTGTTGGCAAGTTAGCAAAATTCCATGAAGTTATAATGGAATGTATGAAGAATTCTAGAAGGCTGAGACAATGTACTGACGTTTCCACTCTTTATCACAACATTGTGAGATAATGTCACAACTTTTGAGGAATTACATTTCAACATTGTGACCAAAACAACACATTTTCTCAATGTTTTCACAGCGTAACTGTGTTGTGCAGGGAGTGCACCTTGACAATCTGCTTCTACCTCTCGTGCCCTGTATATGTGACACCTAAAGCCATAAAAAAGTGTTTACTTATATATTTTTAAAACTTTGATGCAGAATTCAAATCAGGCATGTCATGTCAAGAAATAAGTGAAGTCTGTGCATCTAGTTATTACTAAAAGAAAGCTTTTACTGTTGTGTTTAATTTATGTGGTAAAATCAGACATTCTCCGTTCAGCTCGGTTCTCCTTTAGGTTCTGTGTCTCGTTGTCTTGTGAGTTTATACTCACTAAAACACGTTTTCAGTATCGAGAAACACCCATAAACATGCGCCTCAGGCTAAGCTTACAGGGTTAAAAGGAAAACTGTCATAAGAGAGATATGAGATGACGTGTCATTGGCAAACCAAATGAAGAGTCTACGGCATCCTCGGCACCCAGCTTTTCAGACCGCAGCTGGCATACTCTGTCCAAGCACTCGTATCTAAGGTCTCATTCTGAGAGTTATAGACTTTACTGCTTCAAATTAGCCTGTCTGAACACGACAGTTCTTGGCATGCTAAGAAAAATTAATGAGTCAAGCTGGGTGTGAATGTGACAAAGCTTTATGAGCAGCTCATTTTCTGTGAGGACAACACCAGCAACAATAAAACCTGCAAAGTTCACAACCAATTTAACAATTGCGCATGAGCTCAAGTCCTATTAGAAACATTTATAAGGCCACCACCATTGATGCTCGTGTGAATATGTATGACTACTACATAGAACATGTGTATATATTTATTGAATACATTGCCATGTAAGCCAAAAGAGTCCGAGATAGGAACCCAGACTCAACGGGCTCATTTTATAAAGGTGACTGCTTTAAGGTAAGGTGCTCTTTTTATAAGGCAAGTAGTCTTAATTTCTCTTTTCAAGTTCTGTGATAGCAGGGCAAATATTGTTTTGGACAAACTATGCTACTATTATCCAAGGGAAATTTTAAAAAGCAGCAAACAGGTGAAACTTACCACTGCACTCAACAAAGTGATGTTTGAAACTGCAGAATTGATCCACTGTTTAAATGGAACTTGTGTGTGAAAGCAAACTAGCAATGAGCCTTTTCCCCAAAATAGGGTCAGAATTAGTCCTGGGGTTGACCATTGAGTTGTAGTGTTTGTTAGCAAATGTTAGTCTTGTCGCTCCACCCCTAAACTACAAGAAGCCAAACTGGGTCAACAAACATGTCTTTGCTGATTAAAACATAGGGTTAAGGGGAAATCAGTGCTAGATTTTTTTTTGGGGGCAAACTATGCCTTGCTCTCATTGTTGAGAACTACATTTTTGGGACAGACTTGCAGTGAAGCAGACAAGCCAAGAAAGTAAAAGGGGAATTCCACCAATCTTAAATGGAGTGGTTTGGCGTGAAATGCTCTGTTTAAGAGAATTGTTTACAATGGTGCCAAAAGGAACCAGACCTCCACCTTTAAAAGCCCCCTCACTGACAGTACTGACATGAAACTCATGAATACGCTGACATCATTTCGTGATTATGTTGGCCAAGGAAAACTTCACATTACTAAGAGAGAGATAGATACTTTATTGATCCTGAGGGGAATTTAGCAGCCAGTAGCAGTTTCACATAACAAAACCCAGTAAAAAGAATTCCAAGTCAAAAAGAATATATACAAGAACATATGAAAACAAAACTATACAACCGGACTGAAGATAAAAAAGGTAGTGCAGTAATAAATTAGGTAATGTGTATTAAGCAATCAACATTCTGTACAGAAACAGCTTATTCTGCTGTAGACACAAACTCCTGTTTACAACCACTTCGAATGAGTCTCTACAAGGAATCATTTTGCAATTTATAAAAAAGTAACTGTTAGCTTAATTTTAACATCAAATACCTTCAAAGAATGTAAGCACTGGTACCTGGTGCTGCAGTCAATTTACTACAAGTTCAGTTCCAGGAGCTCAAAATTAAAGCCACCAGATCATTTTTGTTTCGAACTTTGAAGCCAAGTGTCCCAGGATGAGGACATTTTTATTTACCAGTATATTATACAAATCTGCTTTTTATTTTATTAACACTTGAGTTTAATACTCATCAACTAGCTTATGTGGTCTGTTCACTATGTTACACTACATACCCCAAGACAAGGTCCCTAAAGAAGTGATTCTGATGATACACACCAAGATATACAAGAAGCCCTGGGGGAAGGAGGAGCTTAGTAACAAAGGTGATATGTAACAATTTGCATCTCACCTACAATTCCACAAATAAAACACTGAGTCACCAGTGACTAATACTCATGGAATTAGAACTAATTATAAGCAATGACACTACACAGTTGTCACAACTGCATTTTTAGAACTTTATTAATGCAACAAATTTTACAGGTTTTTTTGAACTTCTCAACATGTTACACTTTGAAGTAAGGGCAAAACAAAGTTAACGTTTTTTCTTTTAAGACAATGGCAACTACATTAAAGTGTTTAAAACAATTCAACAGAAATTCAGTTCCACATTTTATCGCAAAGGTAAAAGATTTACACAACAAAAAGGCATAAAAATCACTTTGTACTGCAATCATTTTACAGGACAAAATCAACAATGCTACAAGTCACATTGCTCATCTCCATGATCAAAATCAGCATAATCAAAAGAGTTTAAAAAGGACACAGTCTTCAGTTCATACCTTCAACTTCAATGGGCCCCCTGTTAGAAAGAGGAGGGATTAGCTGGACAAGTCAAAGTAAAAGTTTGTTCATAAACACATCACTCAGTCTTTCAGTGCATGTTAATAATCACTGGTTTTCAGGTGAAACACGGACAGACATGCAACTCCTCAGCAAGACACTATCAGGAAAAGGAAATGATTAATGACAGTAAAACTCACCTTTAGACTGTAAACTGTGGCAGATCCTGCAAGAGAATAAAAAGAAAAAACATTCATGAAGCGATAACCCACTGAAACACAGGCACGCTTCTCACAGGCAAACCTGATCAGTGCAGTAAGAGTGTAATCATAAGACTCAGGTGAAACACGGACTGCAGAAATCATCATTTCAGGATGAAACAGCAGAGACACCCATCAAACATTTACCACCACACTGAAGAATGCTGTCCTCCTGGAAAAATATATAGTAATACTACAGTGTCCTGTGGAAATTGCTGTAGTATTACTATGAAACTTTTTGTTGGGGTAAATCTACACAGCAAAATCCCCAGAATAACCATGGGGTTGAGTCAACACCAACTATGTTGATAATTCTTAAAATTGATTGTTTTCCTAAACCTAGATTAGGCCAAATCAAGGAGTTTTAAAAGGGGGAAAACACCTGTGCAATGAAAATGTATAGCTAAAGGCAAGTGAGTATGTTATGTAATTAAGAACCTGGCAATACAATTTGTATCACGATACACGCATCATAATGCATGGATCATGGAAGAGTCTAACCGCTTAAGATAAACCTTTACTATCTAGCAGTCGCACAAAAACCATGAAATAAAAATGAAAATCATGACAAATCTACACATTGAACAATGAATTAGAAATCAATATTGTGTTAGAGAAACAAAGCCTTATACCACAATGTATTTGAAGATTTTCATAAGTTACGACCAACCATTTACATAATAATAATAATAAAAAAAAAACACTACAGCAGTGGTTGCCAACCTTGGTCTTGCAGGGATGGATACCACTGAGGTAAAAAGTGCCATAATTAAGCACTACAACACAAAGGCTTAATTCAGTACTATAGTACTTGCATTGAGGAATTGAGAAGTATAGGTAAAGTCAAGCTGCATAGTCCTGAACATGTAAGGCTTAATTTAACACTACTTCTCAGGATTATAAAGCTCAAATAAGCACCATGAGGTTAACTAAGGACTTAAAACACAAAAGGCTCAATTGAGCACTAGGCAACTTCTTTCCACCCTATAGCTTAAACTGCTTCAATAAACTCTTCAAATTTACACCACAACTTCATGGTTAAGATAAGTAAACATACAGAGTGGTTTACATGAAATAATTTGCCAACTGACCCAGTTTTAGTGTCAGCAGTAAAGACCGGAAGCAGACATATGAAGTGTTTAATTCTGAGTAATTACACAAAATTGTCACAAATATGCTCTACATATTTCAAATGTTGCAGGCAAAAAAAGAAACTGTTTGCAGGAATTGCCCTTTATCTCATCACAGTAAGACCCAACTCTGCAACAACATGACCGCAGTCAACACTTAAGCTTAGTTCAGCACCAAACGTGCATTTCTGCAAGACTCTAAAAAAGTAGAACATACCATTTTGGCACAATAACCCAAAGCTTTAAAAAGATTAATCAGGGTTAAAAATCCTTATTTCAGCATTTTAAGGCCGAGTTTCCTTCCTATAGCTGAATAATCAATCATTGAGCAAATGAATACAGCACTGCTGTACTTATAACCTACTGGTAAAATCAGCACTCTTGAGTTTTTGCTGTGTGAGGAAGCAAAACTGCGACACATCTGGACACAGTTAGCTCGGGTTTGACGGCTGCACCTGCTGATTCGTACAAAACAGTCTTTAGATTTAATATCAAATGTTCTTACCATCCCGCTTTCTTACTCTAAGCATGACCTTGCTGCTCCACTCCAACGCCCGAATTTACCTGTCTGTTTATAAAAAAAAACGAGACTGTATCGGCTCGAAAGCGCTGAAAGCTATAAAAACGCTAACTGTTGTGAAAGCGCGGAAAGCTCCCCAATAAACTCGACTATTTACAAATTAACCAGCCACGCTGCGCAGCCTATTAGCATTGCCTTTTGTCTCTGTTCGCCGAATAAATTCCTTCAAGCCCTCCACATTATTAGTACACAAAGCTAAATCATTACAGGCTTTTAAAGCAAATAACGATAAATAAAAACCGTCTGCTGAACATAATAACGAAGCTGAACAGACGCGTGGCCTGCCGTTCTGTTTCGTCCTCGCGAGCTCGCATCCTCCTGCAAAAAGAAAGCTGCGGATTCTGTGCACGCGCTTTATCTGCTGTATCACCCACGTGCTCGGGTGGAGGCATCATGAGGCATCATCAGGCTCATCCACCTTCACCCCCACCCCTTTTAATGGCTAACTGCAGCGACGGCATCAATGTTTTCCCCTTTTTGGCGAAGAACGCGCGTTAAATTAAATATGGGTGTATTTGAGAGAATATTTATGTATTTTCACTGCCTTATATACATACTAATGTGTGTTAATACGAATTTTTAATTCATATGTCAGACATTTAGTTAAAAAATGAATGTCCCAAAGACAGGGACAAAGTCTATCAATTATAGATTGTGTTCTGTCTTATTATACGCCCATTTTTTACGTAGCTATATCAAATAAGGAAAAACAATTAGAAGTAAGAGGGAAGTCTTTATCTTAGGTGTTTTCCACATTTGGAGGTCAATCACAGAGCAAAACTTAAGGCAAATATAAACAAGGCCCAACCCACTCGGAGACATTCCAGTTTCATCGTTGATGTCTATCTTAAATTATCCAATTAAAAATGGGTCATGAATACAGAGGGGTCATTCATTCCTGCTTTGAACAATTTTATAACGCACTTTTAAGGTGACTTGTGCTTCTCTCCAGTTCCAGATCATGTATTGCTTTTTTAGCTTTGTTCACTGAAGTTTTTTTTACGTCGTATATTTATTTACGTACATATTCATTTATGTAACATATTGAACTACACTTCCCATAAACACCCGCTAAGCTAGTGTTAGCGTGTAGCTAAGCGGTGGTACAAAACTCAGTTCTGGAAAGACCGCTGCACAATAGCAGTCAGCCTGAAGCGTTGTTTATTTTGCCTATTGCCTAAAAGTGACCTTTTTTCGGGACACCGACATCTATGTGCATTTGTTATTTTGAAGAATATTGCCGTTTAACTAGCGTGCTAACGAGCTGGCTAACCAGGTTCTGTAAAGCCAAATTCCCGGATGAGACGGATGACTCTAATTCGTTCAGCCCGTCCCGCGTTGCTCTTGTGAACATGTAGTTCGCGAAGAAGGGCTACTAAAAAACACTATAAATCTTTAAATCTTCTAGTTTAAAGCTGAAATATTTGATGTTTAAAAACGAGGTGTTAGATGAATCTAAATGCAATGTATTTTTGTGGTTTTGGGAACTTACTTCACCGCCCACGTGGGTCACGTGGTGAGCCTATGGAGCTCGTTTAGGGTCAATGTTAAAAATATTTGAATTAGGTTGAATTGCTCAGGCTAACGCAACAAGGGAAGGACATTTGCCTACCTGCTTACAACAAAATGCGAGTATTGATCGGTAAGTAGGACGTCGCTTGAGCGCCTGACACCGTGACTGTGCTGTTCTTTTACTAACGAACAGTTAGAGGTATATTTTTATCGGCTATGTTGCATCATACTGCAGAATGCATGTGATATAAGCTTGTACTAATATGGTCAAACAGTACTGTTTATTCCATTATCGTAGGTCATGTCTGTTTTTTCTTGCGAATGAGGTGGACTGTTTTGTAAGTTGTCGGTGCGCATGCGCACAAGAGTTGAGCTCCATAGTGTGACTTTTCTTGTATCTGCGTGCCTTCTTGAATCACCGCTTCATAAATGCACTACATAATAGTTTTCTCCTCATCAGGTGGAGGCTCCGGCTTTGTGGGTCGTGAATTGACACGATTGCTAAAGAGCAAAGGCCATGAAGCCACCATCATCTCCAGACAGCCTGGTCCAGGCAGGATCACATGGGTATGATGCAGGACCATCAAACACTACACGTTTTGGGTTATCTACACCTGGTGTGATCATAACCACTCACCTTTAACAGCAGTAGTCTCCAATCTGATAAGTCCTGTGTTAAAGACCCAAACAACCCCCTTTTGGTGATGTACTATAAAGGTGTATGGAACTTACTGACCTTAATTGACTAGCTGGATCATTTTTTAAACTTATTTGTTTCAAATGTGGTTAGAATTAAACCATCAGTGCTAGCTAACACCAAACTTTAGAAGTAGTAGTAGTAGTGGATTTCTGAACACTCCCAGTATAAGTCAATAGTTGAATAGTCAGCTATTGTTTCAGGGTGATTTAATGTGGAGTGTACCACAGTAAAGACATCTCTTTACAGTGATGTTAAATGTTTTTGCTCCCAAGCATAGCCTTAAAGGCCTGAATTTAAGGGTATTTCAGTGTTTGTGATGTAAACAAGTCCTTCAGAGTGGTAGAGTCTCAGATTTCTGTACAGTATTTACTATTAAAAACCACCAGTGAACCTACACGTTTTCTTAGTTTTCGTAGTATATGTAATGCTGATGATTGGGGGTGTTGGTGATTTTTCCCTATAATGTCCTGCATGTACCCCTTTAAAAAAGATGCATTGTAAACACGTCAGACATTTGGTTCCTATCACCACCACTGTAAACAAGTCTGTACATTTCTTTCAAAAGGAACATTTCACACCAAACCACTCTAATTGACTCTTAATTCCGCAGAAATTTTGAAGAATATGTGCAATTCCCAAGTGACCAAGCATTAACTTATTCAGCTTACAAACAGTTCAGCTCCACGCATGGCTGGAACTATGGTTCTTTCTTTCAGTCCGTTTAGACATATTTGGTTCGTTTTGTGTCCATCTGGAAGTGGGCAGAGGGTGGTCTTGGCACACATAGGTTCACGCTGGTGCACTAGGTGTGAATAGCAGTGTCCACACTTCTAATAAGGTGTGTTAACAAAACAGCCACACCAGGGTTCATTTTAAAGAATTAACATCCTAACTGTAAAACATTAAGTAGAGGAAAGGTCAGTTGATTTCATTCTCTGTCTCTCCTCTGCAGGCTGATGTTGAATCTAATGGTCTTCCACCATGTGAGGGGGCAGTGAACCTGGCTGGAGAAAACATCATGAACCCACTGAGATGGTCAGTCAACACACACCTAATGCAATTAGACATCTTTAGAAATTCGGCATTCAGGAAGGAGACCGGGTGTCAGCATAGACTGGAGTTTATTTACATATGCAGAGTTATGTATGGGTCCAGCTTAATTAATTAACAGAGCAATGATCTAACAAGAATATTTTTGTGAGTTGTTTTCATGTGTATGCATGGAATCACAGACGTGCACAGCTTAGGTCATCAGTCCAGTCTACTGAGCTCATAGTCTGACCTGGTTTAAGTAGAGGCCATGAGGGTCAGGGGTGAAGATGAAAAATGAAGATGAAGGTAGAGGAGGAGTTTAAGGAGGGGATAAGGGGGTTGAAGATGAGAACAAGAAGGGAAATGTAGGGTGTAGAGATAAAGGGGGTGATTGCTATCACCTTAAGGATGGGAGAAGAAGGGTCATTTCAGTACAAACAAAGGAATAAGGTGACAAGATTAAGGTGTGACAGTTATCACCTCTCTGAAAAGAGGCCACTTGCTAAAACTCTACAATAAACATGTTTAAGACCATGTTAGAAAGGGAATTTCCATACCTTTCCAATTTCCAAGCCTTCATCTTAGCAATACGTGTTTTTTGTATACCAATAAGAACGTCATACGTCATTAGAACAAATGTAAATAATTATAAATACAGCACAAAGTAGCATGAATATTGAAACAAGTAGATAATATCCAGTGCTCCAGTTTAAAGAACAAAGTTTAGTTCCAGATTTCTCCTGGACACCCAAAACATTGCTGGGAAAGGAATTTAAGAAATTCATACAATCTTGATTTAGCTTAATGAAGTACTGAGCAAAGCAGGTATTTGAAAATCTGTAAGTTATACTGATTTGCCACAAGGAAAAGCTTGGAAACCACTAATTACTGTAATAATATTAAAATAATTTTAAAAATTGTGTTTTGCTGAGTATGTAAAATCTTCCTGTCTAGAATATAATGTACTCTAGTGCCTAAAACATTTGCTCAGTACTGTAAATTGAGAATATTTTCTTTCACTCGACGCAACATATTTTGGCCACTAAAGCTCTTTGGCCAATATCATCAAAAGTTTGACAAATTAGAAGAGAACTGAGATAATAAATACAATAAATATGTTAACAGGAAGTGTCAATCTGACTCTTAATGATTATAAAAATTCTGATTCTGTAGCCACATATTGTAATTATTGTAGTAGGTTTATTGCATTATATTATTGTTGTATTTAGTTTTGTCTTGTTTAAAGGAGATTCTATCTGCAATAAACATGTGTTTTGATATTTAGATTTTATTCTAAAGTCTATAAAAAAGGCATCCATTTTCTTTTGGTTATAGCAAAGAATTTTTACTTTTGGTGCATCTCTAACAACTTTTTTTTTTTACTGGACATAATTTCTTAATCGTCAGCCCAGCCTCAGCTCTGTGAAAGATTAGACACGTGTTGTTTCTTACAAACGCATCATGCAGAGTTTTAAGGAATGTGCTTTTCTGAGCTATTGTTGATTGTAACCTACAGGGGTTGGACAATGAAACTGAAACACCTGGTTTTAGACCACAATAATTTATTAGTATGGTGTAGGGCCTCCTTTTGCGGCCAATATAGCGTCAATTCGTCTTGGGAATGACATATACAAGTCCTGCACAGTGGTCAGAGGGATTTTAAGCCATTCTTCTTGCAGGATAGTGGCCAGGTTACTACGTGATGCTGGTGGAGGAAAATGTTTCCTGACTCACTCCTCCAAAACACCCCAAAGTGGCTCAATAATATTTAGATCTGGTGACTGTGCAGGCCATGGGAGATGTTCAACTTCACTTTCATGTTCATCAAACCAATCTTTCACCAGTCTTGCTGTGTGTATTGGTGCATTGTCATACAGATACACGGCACCGCCTTTAGGATACAATGCTTGAACCATTGGATGCAGAATGGTTCGGTAGTCCTTGGCAGTGATGCGCCCATCTAGCACAAGTATTGGGCCAAGGAAATGCCATGATATGGCAGCCCAAACCATCACTGATCCATCCCCATGCTTCACTCTGGGCATGCAACAGTCTGGGTGGTACGCTTCTTTGGGGCTTCTCCACACCGTAACTCTCCCGGATGTGGGGTCAACAGTAAAGGTAGACTCATCAGAGAACAATACATATTTCACATTGTCCACAGCCCAAGATTTGCGCTCCTTGCACCATTAAAACCTGGCACGAGTGACCAAAGGTTTGGCTATAGCAGCCCGGCAGTGTATATTAACCCTGTGGAGCTCCTGACGGACAGTTCTGGTGGAAACAGGAGAGTTGAGGTGCACATTTAATTCTGCCGTGATTTGGGCAGCCGTGGTTTTATGTTTTTTGGATACAATCCGGGTTAGCACCCGAACATCCCTTTCAGACAGCTTCCTCTTGCGTCCACAGTTAATCCTGTTGGATGTGGTTCGTCATTCTTGGTTGTATGCTGACATTACCCTGGTTACCGTGGCTCTTGATGCATCACAAAGACTTGCTATCTTGGTCACAGATGCGCCAGCAAGACGTGCACCAACAATTTGTCCTCTTTTAAACTCATTTTTAAACCCGTAATGTTGTGAGCATTGCAATATTTTGAGCTAAACTGTGTTCTTACCTGCTAATTGAACATTCACACTCTGCTCTTACTGGTGCAATGTGCAATTAATGAAGATTGACCACCAGACTGGTCCAATTTAGCCATGAAACCTCCCACACTAAAATGACAGGTGTTTCAGTTTTATTGTCCAACCCCTGTAAATACCTAAAGAACACTGACACAGACTGCTTGTTTCATTGCAAACATAATTAAACCTGTTGAATTGGTGAAGTACAGGATCTGAAAATGTCATCAGAAATCAGATATTAATACTTTAAAACGACAGTTTTTAAATACTACTGCAGGATGTCTGTGTGTTCAAATAGTGTCATATGTATCGTGTATCATAAAAATATTTAATATTTTTACCATATTATCTACAGGTGCTCTTAAAAACCTCACTTGTTTTCTTTGATATTAGCTTCTTCAACTTCATGCCTGTTTTTTTTTGTTCGTGTTATTTACTTTACTTTATTAACTTATTCTGTATCCCTGATTGTCTTCCTTTAACCACACAGGTGGAATGACAGTTATAAGAAAGATCTGTTCTCCAGTCGAGTGGACACTACGAGAACTTTAGCACAAGCCATCATGGCCTCCCCTTCGCCTCCGCAATCATGGGTCCTGGTCACAGGAGTGGGTATGTTATCTACGTTACTGTGCAAAATTAAGTCATTCATTTTCAGGTGATATTTCTAGGGAAAGTGGATATGGGGCAATTTATTTGGAGACGAAAGGAGAAAATTTTAAGTTTAAAAACAAATAAAAAAACTACAGAGAAAATGGGACATTTAATAACCTTTCTTTTATTGTTAGAAGACATCTTAGCATTATGGGTCTGAAAGAATGGGTAGTCACCAAGAAACCCTCACTGATAAAAGGAAATACAGACACATCAAACAAAGAATAGTTCAAACTTCAACATTACTGAACCTCTTTAAGATGATTTGGATGGTAAGAAGCAGAAATATTTTTCTTGTGGCTCCAGATTTCTTTGAGAAACCGAAAGTGTGTCTCTTGAAAAGAATGGAAGCTGTAATTAAGATGAGGAGTGGACACACTAAATACTGAAACATCTGGTATTACATTGAACAGAATTTAATTTATAATTAAATATGTGTTCTGGTTACCTGAACTTGTACACCATGGCTGTTTGTCTGGAAATTGAAGTCTCAGGGTTTTGCACACTGCTATGAACATGACCCCATATTCTTTTCACATTCTCACCTTGCTCTTCTCTTTGACTGTAAATCTTCATTCACAGCCTGTTATAAGCCCAGTCTGCAGAGTCAGTACACAGAGGACAGTGAGTGGGCGCCCTTTGACCTCCTATCTCGGCTGGTGAAGGAGTGGGAGGAAGCTGGCCGGCTCCCTCACAGCATCGCTCATAGCACCAGACAAGTGGTCATCAGACCAGGTAAACAGTACCATACCTGTAATTAGGGATGCATCAAAATGTTGGCATCCAAAATTTTTCAGCCAAAGTGTTTGAAAGTGGCACTTTTCCATTTTTGGGTAAAGATAAAAGGCAGAAAGATACTAAAGATCACGCTTACATAGTTCTAATGAGGATAAAATTTAGAAATTTGTCTTCACTGATCAGCACAGGCACATACACACTGTTCAATCAGATCAACAGTGGAACACATTATATACACAGTCTTTCAGCTTGAATTGATTTAATGAATTTTTTTGGTAAAAATTACTTAAATACTGACCAGCAGAGTGTTTGTGGGTTTTTGTTGAATTTCTCACACCAGCAAGTCAGGTGTCCACTCAAGACAGTACAAGAGGAAACTGTAGCATTTTGGTGTCCATGTTACATTAACACTAACATCAAAAGACCAGCTGTTCTTTTCTGTCCACTGCCTAAAAAACAAATTGTTCTACTGTGTTTTCATTTTCATTTAAACCCTGATTAAACATCCCTGACACTCAGCTAAACAGGATGCACTGTTTGTATGCTATCTGTACTTATTTGTGGCATTATGGTATATTGGTTCTAATAAAACTCACAAATAAGGAAAATTTTCAACTGGTATACCGCTCACTTCTAGTTTCTTTGTTTATATTCTCAGGTGCTGTGTTGGGGCGGGATGGTGGTGCCATGAAACAGATGCTAACGCCATTCTGGCTGGGTCTGGGTGGTCCTCTGGGCTCAGGCCGTCAGCCTTTTCCTTGGATCCATGTCTCAGACCTGGCTGGAATAATCCTCCATGCTCTGGAAACCTCCAGCTCATCCGCCCCCACACAGCCAGAGGTGTTTAATGGGGTCGCTCCAGCGCTCAACACAAACTATGAGTTCACTAAGGAGCTCGGCCGAATTTTGCGGAGGCCCACCGTGTTTCCTGTCCCAGGGTTCCTCATGGACGCCTTGCTGGGCTCAGAGAGAGCGGTCATCCTCATGCAGGGTCAGAAGGTCATACCCAAGAGGACTCTGGAGTCCGGCTTTCAGTTTCAATTCCCAGATCTGGCCTCAGCCTTACAGGAGATTGTTGGAAGCTAGTATTTTGATCATAGCCAGGTTATTAGTCACTCGTGATATGGTGTTCATCAGTGCAGAGACTATGATATTTCAGAAAGAAACACATTACAACGGCAGTGAGTTTAAATAAGATTTTTTAATCAGTCCACATTTTTGTTGTAACTTTGTTGTATTCAGTCCCCGAGTGCATTAAAAAGGTAATAGATAGGCTGTAATAATAGGCTGTCTGGGTCAAAACTGTGGGCCTTCCCATCTGTCCTCAAGGACTGGGTTAAGAAATAGTAATCTATTGATTATATATTCTGTTTCCCAAACAATATAGTCATTTGTGCAACCAGTGTGCTGTTCATTAATCCACATATGCAAGTTTCAGCAGTGGCTCTGATGTCCATCACAGGCTCTGTCCAGCTGCAGTATTCCTTTCAGTCCTGTCAGGATCCCAGCACTGTCCTTTCTTCATCAGTGACATAAGCTGTTTAAAGTGATTTAAGCCTCGTCTGTAAGCCTGTCATCTTCTATGTAAATAAGCGGAAGCCGATCTCCCCAGTTACTGCTCCGAGCACAGCGGTACATGTGCCTGAAAGGGTCAATTTTTGAATTTAAGAAATCAAATAGATTCCAGTAGATCCCAACATTAGTGAAGAAAATGCTTTCACCAAAGTGTTTTAACATAAAAGCTTTTGCCATGATCTGACATAATGCCTGTGTCTGTATTTTATTTATAAAAAATGTGTATAAACATGTGTACTAATAAATTTAGTCAACATTAAAATAGGATTATGCACATCTTGTTACCTACACTAAAATCATTATGCTAAATAAAAATCATTTTTATTACCTGCTCATTTGGACTAATCAGTATGCATTTTATGATACTGGTTGTTTTAGACCCTTGTCAACTTTGCTTTTTTTCAATTAACTGTTATTTGTTTTGCATTTGTTAGATTTTTTCAATGAATACAAGCAGAAATAGTGATTTATATACACTGATCAGCCATAACATTAAAACCACCTCTTTGTATCAACACACATTGTCCATTTTACCAGCTTCATTTAAATACAGGTGCACTGTTCTACACTTACAGACTATAGACCATCTGTTTCTCAGCATACTTTGTTAGCCCCTTTACCTTGTTTGTCAGTGATTAGGACCCCCAAATGACCACCACAGATCAGTTATTAGATATGCAGATTTGATGGGCAGACATGATGCTGCTGGAGTTGTTTAGCACTGTCCACTCACGGTCCACTTCATAAGACACTCATACCTTGCTGGTCCACTGTGTGGATTGTAAGTCAGAGACGATAGCCCATCTGTTGTAGCACAGCTTGTGTTGGTCATTCTCTAGTTAGTGGTCACAGGTTGCTGCCCACAGGACACTGTTGGTTGGATGTTACTGGTAGGTGGACTATTCTCAGTCCAGCAGTGACACTGAGGTGTTTAAACACTCCAGCAGCAGCTCCAGCTGCTGTATGTGATCCACTCATACTAGCTCAGTGTCACTGCAGTGCTGAAAATGATCTGCCTCCCTAATAGTACCTGCTCTGTGGTGGTCCTCTGGGGACCCTTACCATTAAAGTACAGCATAAAAAGAGAATAAATGTAATGTATGCAGCAAATCAGATGAACTACAAAGTGCTCCTTTGTGGTAAGTGGAGCTGATAAAACAGACAATATGTGTAGATATAAGGAGGTGGTTTTTATGTTATACATGTTTATAATAAAAAAGTATATTTGAAGTATATAAAAGTAAACAGTAAATGTTCCAATGGATAAAATAAAAGTACTACTAGGCACTAGTTTTCATATAAATGAACATTTGCATGCTTTTGACATACTTTTGTTTTGGAAGATGGTAAAATGCACAGGAACTGAGTAAAGGACAAATAGTAATTAGGTCCAGCATTTTGCATTCTTTGTGTGCCTTGTACCTTCCGTGTTGGCGTGCTGTGACAGCGAGCTGTTTGAGTTCTCCGCTGGGGCTGCAGATCTGGCATTGGACGTGTCTGGTTCTGCGATGGACTGGAGCGGTTAATCTTCCCCACTCCACACCATCTTTCTCGCAAGGCTCCTCTCTCTCTTCCCTGCTCACGATTAGATAGCTGAACCTCTCTTCTTCCTTATCCCGATTCTAAAGAGGGAGAGAGAGAAGCAGACCGGTCCATGTCCTGTTTAATGAAAAGTGTACTTCACCATTTTCTCTCTGACCCCAAATATAACTGACGTGTTTCGTGTCTGAAGTTTGCCTTTTTAATTTTAGCACTGGATCTTCCAGACTAATGTATCTAACAAGCAATGCATGCTCATGCTACTAAAAACAGATAGAAGTAAATTCATTGGCTCCCTCATTAGGAACACCAACACTTTATACTCATTGTCTATTTAATCAGCTGCGCTTTCCATATAGCTGCACTCTGAAGATCTAAGACTAAATGAGATTACTAAACAACTTTACAGGGTTTGGGAGGATTTAGGCATGCAGTTAGCCCAAATAAGCGGGGTATACAGTCATATGCAAAATACTGGGCATCAAAAATTCATGTACAAATAAGCGCATCCTCTAGAGAGAGAACAATACACAACTACTGTTTATTTGCTAAATTTAACATATTTGTGGAAAAAATAAACCAGTGGCCTGTGCACATACATTATATTTTATTTTTTTATGTTGTTCTTTTTATTTTTTAAATAAATTTTTTCCTGTATGTTAAACTGAGCAAATACGTAGAAATTTGGCACAGAAATTTGCAAGGTTTCTTCCTAATATAGGATGTTTTAACTCACTCTTAACTAAAGGCTAATTGACCGGGGGTGCTCCAACTTTTGCACACGGCCATAAGCTTGCATTACCTCTTAGCTGCATTGGCATTTTAGCTTTAGTGTTGAACTCAAAAAGAAAACTTCACACCAAACTTATCTTGGCTGAGTGACTGCATTTATTTTAAACATACAGTGGAGATGACTCACCCCAGATAAAGGCAGAGGGTGGTAGAACTGGAGGAAGTTGCAGGGCACTACTGGTTGTTTAAGCAGTTTGGGACAAGTCTGCTGATGAGTGCACTACACAAAAATACATGACACAGTTAAATAAAGGACTGCATACAGGAAATCCAAACACCAACCACAAATCAGGGAAATAAATGTAGAAGTAAAAGTGCAAATAATCAACTCACAGGAGCAAATACCACTGGTTTCCGAGAGTCATGGACTACCTTCTCTTCCTTCTGTAAACCCACAGAGAACAGAAGTACAAAAATACATGTTTACATTAATGAAACCAGAGAAGCTGTGTAGGCATTTGCTTCACAGTGCTTAGAAACTAAGCGGTTATTGTTGTGTTAATCATTCAATTTCTCATTAACAACATCAATTATGTATTAAACACTGGACAGAAGGTGCATCTTTGTGTAACATTTTTATCCATACCTTCAGTAATACATCTCTGGCTTCAATTAATATCTGATGTCCTTCTTTTGTTCCATTTTCCACCAGGACCTAAAATATAACAAGTTAGGAAAATAATAGTAGTAATGCCCACCTGACCTCACAAACCCACTGCGTCCGATATACTAGTACCAGCACCACACATACATTACCATTTCGGTATCACTGTGGTGCTAAGAATGAACCGCCACCCAAAAAGTATCCGGACAACAGTGGAGCTAAGAAACTGACCTCTAATAAATGGTGTTCAGCAGACTGATACACGGTACAGCAACAGCTGAAATATAGTCACTATAGTGTAACTGTACACCTACATAGAGGAGCTATAAGAGAGTTGTTTCTAAAAAAATGGAAAATGAGTAGAAGCTAGGTGTTTCTGATAAAATGTCCAGTGAGTGGAAGGACAATGTAGGTGTTTCTAATTGCATGTACCAGTATATACCAATTAAAAATGATCACTTACAAGGTAGGAATTGGTTTTCCTCCAGAGTGTTAGAACTGTATCTTCTCGTTCTTTCTGTGAGGCTAGCTCTGATAAAGAGAAAGCTGCTATCACCAGATCAGACTGAACCTACAGAGAACACACACACAGTTTGAGAGTCATACCACCCACAGAAATCAAGGGTATCCATAAGTTGGATGCACTACAGCAAACTCACTGAATTGAAAGTGACCGATTGGGAAAATACTAGTCAGGTATAAAAGCTTACAAAATATTCTAAAAAGAAAAAAAAATAGAAGCTACAGAAGGACAAACTAAATACCAGATAACCTGATATTATATTTAGCTGTTGATGTATTAAATATGTTTTGTACTTTTTCCTGAAATGCTTGAAAAATGAATAGCGGGTACATTATTGTCATTCTGTCAGGAAAGTAAATAAATAAGGGGTTTGTGACTTTTGTGCATTACTGAATATTCTTAGAGAGCGTGTAAACTTACCTTCGGAGAAACAGGAAGGAACTGGCGGAAATAAACATGTTTAATAAGCGGATCATCAGTATTGCTGCCACCTGGGAAACAACATTGATAGAATCGACATCTTGGCTACAATGTGAGTGCAGATAATACATTCCTTCTAAAAATAAATAAACACACCTGTAAGAAGCTGCTCAGCCAGTCTGTTCATGTCTCCAGAAGCATCCACACAGACATACTCTTTTAGGGAGTTCCCCCAGTGTGTATGCGAAGCCCTTTAAAAAATAATTATTGAGTAAAAGAAAAAAACAACGCTACACTGATGAAGGAAATTAGCATGTTGAGTTACAGTAATGATTTTAAATTTATCTGTAAACATTTAAATATTCTGAGTTTTATTTTTGCATTTATTGAAGAAATTCACTAACATCCAACCTGAAAATACTTATGGGCATGAGCCATATGGGCAGGTAATATGGCAAAAAAATAACATCACAAGTTGGGGCAACCTGGCTAGATTATATATTTTATTGATTTCTGAAGTGAAAAGAAGCAAACAGCCTTTGAGGCAGAAAAATACCAAATTCTGTAAATACACAGTTGCTTTATACTTGATTACAAAATTATAAATAATAAAAGTATAATTAACTGTATTATAAATCATTTTAGAGTGACCCTCACAGAAACCCACACAAATTTCAGTTAGGTGATCCTCACCAGAGAGCAGTCCCAAGCCCTGAGCCAAAGTCCAGCAAAGAGCAAGGCGTAAATGACGGGTCTCTCTTCTTTATCTGGAAGGAGTGAACTTGCAGGTGAATTTCCGATGATGTAAAGCAACTTTACTAGTGTTGCTTCAGCAAAACTTCAAGAAACAGTTTGTAACACCATCATGAAAATTCCATTACATTTACAATTACATTTTTTCAAAAATCATCTTCAAAATTGGCCAGATTCAGACTTTCAAAAGACCAATATCATAGTGAACTTGTGTCTACAACACAAATATAGTCATATTATTTAGGATGTAAAACTACCAGTAAACCTACTTGTGTATTTTTAATATGCAATGTTAATTATGGTAAAGTTCTTTACTAGCAACACCCTGCATGTATATCTTTACTGTAAATGGATTTTAAAAATATATTTTAGGTCAAAAACTTTCAAAGCTATTCCAACACAAAGACGTCAGGCATAAAATACTAGACAAATGTAGATTATGTGCTCTTTTTGTACGACAATTACTGTTTTATGCTAATACTTTAGCCTACATCTATAGTACAGTACATACAGTGTAACTTACAGTGTCAGAAACCACATAATCAAATCTAATAAAGCTTATAGAATAGCACCCTGCACCAAGCTTTACTTAATACTTCACTAAAAATATGTTGTATATTTTTCACCAAAAGTCCTGTGGTTTTAATACCTCATTAAGTGCTCTAATGACTGCAGCATAGCCACCTGCAAGCCTGGCAGCCATATACACCACACCCAGCTCCTCATCGTACCTGAAACCAGAAACAAACTCTGAGGAATACAGGACACTCTTCTCACAGAAGAGAAAAAAACCCTTTAGGAACTACATCTGTACCTGAGAGGTGTCCAGTGATACGTCATTTTCCTCAGTTCAAACAAAACTTTCTTCTTTAGTTTAGATTCTAGATCACCTCCATCTGAACAACACGGAGAAAACAAACTTTACTCTCAGACCTGTTGCATGATTAGCACTGTCTGTCTCAACACACATAGTTCGACAGTTCTTCAAGTGTCATTTAGTACAGGCAGTGGCTCTGTTTATAACATCGTTTTTTTACTATGTTCTTGAGTTTTTTTTCATCAATTGTGTGCGTATGTAAACGTTTAAGCACCCATTGCAGTTACAGCCTTGATGTCTTGCTCAATCTGTTCTAAAAACACAACTGGCTCACAACTAGCACCTCTGTCTCCTTTTCTGTAATAATGTTTGTTTGGATTATAAATGAATGTGTGGAATTAAAGGCCAGTAGAGAGGAGTCAATTAATCCAGCTATGCAAATATCAAAACCAGCAGCTTAAAGAGTCCTTAAACTTAATCAACACTGGGAAACCCCAGTGAGGGAAAATCTGATGTTAACTCTTATTTTGATGCTACTTAGATCACTACTTATGTTTGCTGCTGAGTGTGTTGGGAGCAGGACCTTTAACATGTTTGATGATGAGGTTAGAATCTGCCTTCGGGGCTGTACTACTCCTTCATCCTCTCATCTTGGACTGATTTGGCTCACCATTACAGTAAAGTTGTATTTTAAGACAGTATGGGCCGGGGTTAGCATGCCAACTGCAGTAAACATCTCTACACAATGCATAGATGTCTTTGATATGTTCTTAACTTACTGTTATTTCTTCGAATTCTATTGGTAATTGTTTATTTTGGAATGATTTTCATTGAAATACTCAAAGTGTATGTATTTGTGTTAGCTACATTAGCCTCATAGTTTCAGGGCTAAAACTTGGCTTGTCTTATGTGGTGTAAATGGAGGACATGGTAAACTTTTTTTTAACGTATTCATTTCTCATTGCTGACAGCAGCTCACCACTATGTCGCTCTTTCATCTTCTCCATCCATTTTCTCTCTAGTTCAGTGGCCTTCTCTCTCAGCTGATGGGCATCTGGCGCTCGCTTGCGGCTCCACAAGTAGTTCCTCAGTCTGCAGGATTTTTCAGCCAGATCCTTCACTTCTGACTCTACATCAACGAACAGAGCAACAATGGAGATTCAACAAAGTCTTTCCTAAGTGGCAGGAACTGCTCAGTGTTTACATGCATGGATTAAATGTGCAGTTTGCAGCTGGAAGGCAGCAAGGTTAGGTTGTAATACTGCACAACAATACAGACTTGGATGTGATGTGGATAGATAACATTGTTGTGTTCACACAAAATAACACTGTCCCTGATGCCAATGTTCCATTTTGGGGTCATTAAAAGAAATACTGACTAATGCTAACAAGTTAACTTTAGAGCTACTCACTGTGTATAACTGTTAGAGCTCCTCTCTGGAGACCCTCAGGCAGGCGGAGAGTTTTGAGGTTTGACACTCCGGGATGTTTTCTGTGCGGAGTGCCTTTCAGGAACTCAGGCTGGACAAGAGCTACTGCAGTACTTTCACACTGGCAGGAAAAATAATACAAAAAGACTTATTTGTGTCAAATATTTTTTTACATAATAATACCAATGAACAATAATATTCATAGAGAAAACATGTTTATATTGTACGATATAAATGTATATGTATGCAAAGCATGAAGAGAAAGAGAGAGACCGCAGCCTGTGTGCGTATAAATATATATATATATATATATATATATATATATATATATATATATATATATATATATATATATATATATATATATATACACACATACACACACACACACACACACACACACACACATTCATATATTTATTGCTGTGATAAAACGACGTTTGGTCAGAGCTTTCCCTGTGACGCGTTGCACAATGACCCAATCACTGAACACTAATTTGCATATTTCCCATAATCTCGAGTCTCCCACTCGTTTTCATGTTTTTTTTACACAAAGCGTCACATCACAGCTCTAAATAACATGGAATACGTCGTAACTCACTGCGAGACAAACTGCAGTTACGACTTCGCACAAAACTTAACAGGCTACCATCATGGAAACAAGTATTAACTTAGCCAGATTATAAATCCGCGGCAGCATCTTCCACCACTTCCGGAGCGGGAGGAAGCTCACTGTAGAGGTCACGTGCAGAGTGCTAGTCACTCCTCCAATAATCTCGGGGAAGGTCTGAGACATGAGCCAATCGTCGCTCTCGCAGGGCGTCATCTGACTCAGATGAGCGAGTTCACAGAAAATGTGGGCCAGCGCGCGAGATCCCGCACGAGACGCCGCGGCGCGCATTGAGCGCCAGCCGGCTGATGTGGCGCGCGCAGGCTTGGAACCGCTCGCGGCTAGCAGAGTGAGTGCGATGTGTGAGCCGGTGCACGAAACCGGAACCCAATTCAGACTACTCTCCTCCCGCTTTTACTTACATACCATTAAAGTTTTTTTAAAAAATATTTTTTCTAAAGAGAGTTTGAGTCTGAACTGTTGGTGGTGATAAAAACCAGACGTCCATCTATAAAAGCCGCTTATATTTATGTCGGATACATTGTTTTATGAAGATTTCTGGCGGTGAATGGCTACACGCAGTCTGTTGTGAGACTAAAAAGTCCGCAAAGAAAACGAATTTCACAATTTTAACTTATTTACCATCATCGACATTAGATATGAAACTCAGAGGACCCGTGCAGGTTCACTGGTAGATTTGGATAGTAAATAAAATGGCTATATTTGTGTTGTAGAAATCGTGAGCCCTGGTTCCCATCACACCACTGTACAGAAATCTTTAGTGTCCACATGAAGCATTTTACATCAAAGCACTCAACTCACTGAATTTCACAGATTAAAATAAAGCAGAATTCCTCTTGAATTGATATTTTACTAAGAAGCTAGCAGTTGAGAATACGTATGTGTCTTGGGCTCCTTGAACTTAAATTTCTGTTCTGCTTTAACATTGTATGTTTAAGCTGGAACCATAACATTCACCCAAGCAGCTGACAGAAAAACATTCACTCTTTACAAGTAAGAATCTGTTGTCTATATTTTCATGGCGGAACAGAATATCAAGAATCGGGCAGATGACAATGAATATCTGACACAGTCACATTGAAAGAAATAACAGAGTCCACTGGAGAGAGTGGACGCTAATAAGTACCTGGGTGTTCACCTAAACAACAAGCTGGCTGGTCAGTTATCACTACTGCGCGCTACAAAAAAGGCCAGAGCACACTGAGGAGACTGAGGTCATTTGGAGTGCAGGGAGCACTCCTGAGGACTTTCTTTGATACAGTGCTGGCATCTGCCACTTTTATGGAGTGGTATGTTGGGGCAGCAGCATCTTGACGGCAGACAACAGAAGACTAATCACGCTCAGAGAGAGGGATTGCCCTTAGACCCAGTGCAGGTAGTGAATATACTTTTTTTTTTTTTACTGAGTGCCTTGCTATCCCTTTGCTGCTGCAACACTCTGAATTTCCCCACTGTGGGTCCAATAAAGGATTATCTTAAAAAAAACACTGTCGTAGCCGCAGTCGACTGGAATTTTCACCTTGTACAGCTGTTACGATCGCATTTAAGGTGAAACAAAAAAAATCATTCAAATCATCCAAAAGCTGTAGAATAGCACTTATTCCTCGAAAACATACGACAAAGCTGAAGTTCTTCCCCGAGTTTGCATTGCGCCTTAAAAGGTGCAGACTGTACATTTAAGCCAATTTCAGCGTGGTTTTTAAACGCTGACAGATCGTGTGTCGATTGATACATCTGATATGCGTGTTTGAAGACAGTACTTTGAAAAAAAATATATATAAATGTTAATATGACACTTAGACTCACCCGATGTGCGTCTTTGAGTGGAAAGGCAGCGTGACGCCTCCAACAAATACCAAACACTCGATTATACATAACAGACATGTCTGCTATATGTACAGAACTCCTGCATGAAGTAAATCAGCAGCGTGGACAGTCTTACAGTGTCCGTCTGGCGGTCACATGGACACACACTAGACCCGTCATCAAAATAAACCCGTGCGGAAACACGCAGCTGTTTGTAACTCGTTCCTGTTCTTATTTCTCTGGGAGGGCGGTAGTTAGCTTTGCGTTAGTCTGGCTTCTCCTCTACAGCGACAAAGAAAGCGGTATCAAATATAAAAACACTCATTTTAATGACAAGATGCGTCGAACTAGAAGCTCTCAAATGAAACCAGGATCACATTCAGACACTCAAGTGCAAACAGGTAGCGATAACAAGCAGCGGCGCTAAAGACAAGTTCACAAATTCAATTTTCAAGTTCATTTTAACGAGTAACGTTACAGCTTAGTATTCTTTTTTTACCTTCGTTGCCTGGGAGGTTGAATATGTGTAAGCGGTTGCTGTTAAAACGGTAGTTCGAACAAGTCGAGTTTTCTAGTTAGAAAATATGAACTGGTAATAAAAGTTTATACCCGCCAATTAGCTCAATGCTAACATTACACAAACATGCAGGAACTTCTACGGGGATTCTGTAAGAATCTTCACTACAGTTGAATTGAAATTGTAGTTAGTTAAATGATATTGCGTATGTGATATAGATGACTATGGTACTGCATGAATACTATTAAGAGATTTATTAATACTATACAGAAAAAAAATATTAATGTTATTAATTGTTATAGATAAGGTGCCAGTTTCCCAGATTAAAGGGGAAGTTATTGAGAGTGGTGTGGTGTGGAGTGGAGTTATGCACAGTGGTGGTATAGGATAGGAATCACCTGTCCACCTCTAAAAATTCCCTCACAGATGTAATTATGTACATTAAATGTTTATGAATATGTTGAATATCTTAGTATTTTTCAAAAATCCATTCCGTGGGGGGGGGGTGGGGGTGGGGGGGGGGGGGCAAATAAAGTGTTTTCTTACCGCATGTAAACCATACCATGGTGCAGTCTGACCCAGACCAAGACCACCTCTTTCGGTCAGATTGTGGTTTGAGGCACCTTTCACACCCACTGTTTTGATTCGGATCAAACAGTTTAGGTGTGAAAGCAACCTGACCTTTACAGCAAATTATTTCACAACAGGTCACTAATTGTGTATACCTTTCAAGCACTGAATTATGCAGATAATTTGAAAGATTCTGTTTACCTTTCAAGCACTGTATTAGCACTCCATAGTCTTGCTGCACGATGATGATGATGTTTTCTATTGTTTTCAGTATGGCAGTGGGAGGGTGATGACGGACAGTGGGAGCCGTACTCGTCCACAGCTTGTTCTCAGCTAGATGCAGCAGTCAGGGCTGGGAAAAGGTCTGTGACCCTGCAGCTCAGCCCGGGATATGATGTGGACCTTGTGAAGATGACTCAGACTAACCTGGTGACCAAATACCGCAGGAAGATACGTTCACTTACTGTGAAGTCAGGTAAGCCTAGAGGGTTGTGCTGAGAGTGGTTAGACTGGATAAGTTGGTCTGATGAGTTTTAAGTTAGTGATTGATTGATTAATTGCTAAAAGTATAGGCCAGTGTTTTTGTAAATCATTAAGGGTTTTTGTAAATCTTAAAAAAGTAACAAACTGAAAACTAAAAGAGTTTCCTCCTATAAACTCACATTAAGTAGTCATTAATTATTTTGTGGTAGATGAATGAAAATGATTATTTGATTGTTCTAATTTAGAGTCAACCACAATGAAACCTTAAACTCACAATACAGTACACCTTTGTATTTTAACCCAGATACAGATACAAGATACATGTTAAGTAGAGTAATGTAAAGTTTTGAATGGTAGCACGGACAATACTATTATTCTTATATACAAACAGAAAACACATTTCTGCACATTTTAATTTATAATCCTTATTTATTTGCTGAATTTAACAAATTGGGGGAAAAAAGAAAACAGGTCTTATGCAAATGTTAGGGTACAATTTATATTGTGTATCATATTTTTCCCAACATGTTAAATTGAAATAAATAAAAATGAAATTTGCAGAAAAGGGTGTTGCCTGGTGAACGTGTGGTAAGTTCTCCTGTAAGACCAGAGGTCTGGTGGGGACTGATTTTTTTAATACTGCACTCACTCAAATTTGTCCCGCTCCCTCCTGCTCCCTCCAAAAACTGCAGCATTTGTCCCACTATTGCCGACAACGTAGATGTTTTGGTCCGCTCATACCCGCAGTCCTGTATGAGAGTGAATGACACAAAATATTTGACATACTCTATTCACAAATTAATTATTGTCTCCTGAAATAATCATGACTAAAATGACTGCCATATGTCAGATGTGTCTTTATTTGTCTTAATTGTGGTGTATGGGCAATTTATACGTTGGTCACATGATTGCTTTGCAACTGTTTAGAATGAGTTTATTACTTTCTTATTGGTTATTTAGCTGTTTCCGCTTATGTTAATTATGTTAATGCATGCAAATTATAACACAACTATTAATATTTTATATAGGGTGTTTATTAATTTACTGCAGTTTTCTTCATGTATATGTTGTCCCGCTGCTACACGCAATGGACTGGTTACCTGGCCACTCCCGTTCATGACCCTGAAATTTTGTCTCATTCTCCAGTATATTGTGATAGGATCTGCGAGTAAGCAGAAATGCACACCTCTAGTTCAAACCTTTGCATGTATAAACTCAGTGGGGTCACATTATTGTGACCTCTTCCTATGTGCAGCGTGCAGATGGCAGTGTTATGGTCTGGGGAATGTTTTCTTGACATTCTCTGGGTCCACTCATCTATGCATCCTTGCAGATTACGTACACCCATACACATTCAGCACGATTGTCTTCTGTGGGGCGGATGGGATCTTCCAGCAAGACCGCATGACACTTCACACGGCTAGAAATGTCCCACATTGGTTGATAGATCCTGACCACTTCCAAGTACTACCTTCCCCTTCAGCAGTTGTGGGATGCACTGCAGTCAGCATGGCTACAGATAGCTGTGGCAAACCACCAGGACCTAATCAGTCTCCCAGCCCGTCTAGCTACTGCACACAGTGGTTACTCTGGATATTATAATGTCATTATATATATATATATATATATATATATATATATAGTCTGTCATGATGAGTGTTGTTATAATCCCTTAATTAAAAAGTTCTATGGTAAAATTACCACCTTCATGTCAATTCTACACCACTCACTCACTCATGCTGGCTTTTTTTTACAGAGGATGTGAACGGAGGTGGCGCATCATCACTGACCAGCACTGCTGCCATTAAAGAGGAGGAGGAGGAGGAAGAAGAGGTCCCTGCTGCAAAGAAGAGACGTGGACGAGGGAAGAGCCAAAAAGTCAAACCCAGCAAGGACACAGACAGTAAAGGTGATGTTTCGCTAGTAACTAATACTAATACTGCCAGTCAGCTGTGGTCATGTTAGCATGTGCGTGGTTGGATCGAATCACTTATCATAGATTTGTTTAATGAGAGTAACAAGAAAAGGCAGTTGATGTCTGACTTGCGGTTATATTCTTTACATAATAAATAAACACAACAGCATTGAGAACTCACATGCTTAATGTACAAGAATAGACAAAACAGCAGAAACAGCCACTTTATCATTCAGCATCAGCCCTGAAGTGTTAAACTTGTTAAGGCAGGGTTGTTGATAATGTCAGCTGTAGTTTCATTTGCTCTGTTTAACATTGATTCCGATATTAAAGTGCCTTATTTTCCAAAACAAATCAGATGCAGTGTAATTCATACATCATTAAAGGCAACGAAACCTGCATTCCTCTGTTAAACCTGCACCCCCCCAGTCAGAATGTTCCCTTATTTCTTAAGCAGGAATGCAGATACATATACACACAGTATGTACATATTGTCGTGATGAGTGGGCCGACTAAAGTGGTCCAATATGAATGAACGAAATCTTGTTACTAAAACTTACTATACATTATGTAGAATATCGGTGCTGTTCAAAGAAAAACATGTATTTCTATTTGTATCAATGTTTTTTTTTTCACTTCATTTGTACGCAGCAGTTGTCGTTTACACTGTGTGAAAATTTCAGGGTTAATGGACTGAAGGAAATGCTCCAAAATCACTTGGACAAAATTCTGGTTTCTTTGACCTGGAAATTACATTTTTAAAAAGAATAGTGTATATATTTTTTGTTGAACAAAATCAGTTATTATCCTTTATTTAAAAACATTTAATGATAATATTACAGGAATTTCTGCTAATGTTTTAAAGCACTATAGAGGCCGTCTAGGTATCTATTGTAAAACTACAGTTATAGTTTTAACTTTCCAAAATTGATGCAGTTGAATGACCTCCTTCTGAACACCTATTTCTACACCTCTCACTTACTCATGCTGGCTTTCTTTACAGAGGGTGTGACCGCAGCATCACTGACCAGCAATGCTTCCATTAAAGAGGAGAAAGAAGAGGAGGTCCCTGCTGCAAAGAAGAGACGTGGACGAGGGAAGAGCCAGAAAGAGACAAAAGCCGAACCCAGTGAGGAAACAGACAGCAAAGGTGATGTTTCACACTAATAAACATAATAACCTTATTCATCAAAGTGTACCTGAAAAAATATTGCCAGTCAGCTGTGCTTCTGTTATCATGTACGTGGTTTGATTTAATCTTTCAGGATTTATTTGATGAATAAGAGAATCGGAAAAAAGTAACTGATGTCTGACTTACATTCGTGTTCTTATATAGACAAAACAGCAGAAATAGCCATTTCATCTTTCAGCATCAGCAGTGAAGTGGTAAAGAGAGCAGATCTGCATTCTTTTTTAATCACCTTCTTAGTAAATATAATTTACTGAAAAGCAAAAAGTATGATGAAGTGGTGGGTTATTAAGATTAGCACTTGTGCTCCTAAATCACTTTCTTTGCTCACATACAAGTAATACAGTGTTAAGTAAAGTATAGAGGAGTAAATCTTTCTTTAGATATAAATACATTGTACACTTTATAACCTCCTGTTTGGCGTTGTGCAGAAGTTGTGAAGACGGTGGTCATGAAGGGGAAAGCTCCGGTGGATTCCGAGTGTAAGGCCAAACTAGGAAAGGTAGCAGTCAGAAGACATCAGCGTGATACATGACACTTTTTGGTATTTTCCAAGACAGCAATGCTTAAATGCTAAACGTCATTCTGTTACTTCTACCCACACTTTCCTCCACAGGCATATGTTTACAGCGAAGGGAACGATATTTATGATGTCATGCTAAACCAGGTGAGTATTAAGTGTTTGTTTTAAGTGAATTAAGTTATTTTATCTTTCATAATATCTGAAAAAAGTACATTAAAGCCAAAGCTGAAAGAACCTTAGTAATATAACATAAAATAAAATGTTATAATTTAATGTAATATAAAATATACAACACCAGTTCCAAAAAAGTGTTGAATTGAATTTAGAACTACGATTAGCCACATGTGATTTTGCACACAGCGGAATTTGACCTCCGCATTTAACCCATCCGTGCAGTGAAACACCCACATACACACACTAAAGAACATACACACTAGGGGGCGGTGAGCACACGTGCCCCGAGCGGTGGGCAGCCCTTATCCACGGCGCCCGGGGAGCAGTTGGGGTTAGGTGCCTTGCTCAAGGGCACTACAGTGGTGACTTGCTGGTTCCGGGGATCGAACCGGCGACCTTCCGGTCACAAGACCGGATCCCTAAACTTCAGGCCACGACTGTGTCACTGTGTAATATGAAAATAAATAATTCTCTAAATCTTAGCTTCTGAGAGATGTTGCCATTCTAAAATAATAAAATAATAATAACAATAATAATTTTTACCATACTGTTTGTTTTGTAAATGGTCGGTTACTTGTTCTCTACATTGACGAGTAGTGTATGAGTGCAGCACAGGTAAGCACTTACTGTGTCACATTTATACATATGATACTTAGATTCATATTTTGGAACCAACTATTGTGGGGCGCATTGAGTCTTTGCTCCCTCCAATAATAAGGCTGCTAGAAAAGTTGTGGAAAAGCCGTTTTTGTAATTGCACGGAACTTTAAGCATGCAAGGAGGACTGCAACAAAAAAGCTGTATTTTTCTGGCATGTTGGTCAACTACAGCAGCAAAAACTGGTCTTTTGAGGTTTTACTGACCCAATTTTGAGTTTTTACTGTGTTTTAGACTAATTGTTTGATTATTTGTTCTGTACATGGAGGAGCAGTGTTTAAGTCCAGCACTCATTTTGCAATAACCGTTAGCACTTTGGGTCCCATCACGAATGTTAAATACAAGGTGCCAACCATGTATGCATGTAGAAATAGGAAAACATAACTATAGACCAGATGATGTAGCAGTAGTAATAATTATTATAAAGGCGGTTACATATTTGCATGTTATTTACATAATAGTTGCAAAACCTGCTCTGTGTTCCAGACAAACCTCCAGTTTAACAACAATAAGTACTACCTGATCCAGCTGCTCCAGGATAACACTGCTAAAGCCTACAGCGTGTGGATGAGATGGGGAAGAGGTGAGTGCAGAAGATCTCAGTCTTTTAGTTCATCTCTAGTAGACTTAATTATGTATTTTAGTAGTATTTATGCACAGTGTTATTTATGTTGGGTCAGTCATGGGCTGGAGGTTGGGAAACCAGCCTTGGGATCAGAAGGTCGCCAGTTCCCATGACCAGACAAAACACGACTAAAGTGCCTTTAAGCAAGGCACCTAACCCCTGACTGCTCCCCGGGTGCTGTGGTTGGACTGCTCCAGGCAAGTGTGCTCACTGCCCCCTAGTGTGTCTGTTCACTAGTGTGTATATACTATCTATTCATAGGATGTCCTTCAAAGTAGGCTGTGATTACTGTGTCCTTTTTGGGGGGAAACAGTCTCACATCCCATGTAGGCTACAATAGCAAAACAGAGAAAGTTGCAGCTTGCGAGGGCTGGACAGTGGCTGCTCTTCTACTTTATAGAATCAGTGTACCTAATAATTGTATAAAACCCACAGCCTCCTGTAACGTGTTATATAAAGAAAGGCTACTATCAGTTACTGGTTTAGGCCTACAGCCTTAGGCTAGATGAGTGGGCTAACACAGCTAGGTAAGTTGTCACGGCATATTTATCTCGTACTGTACATCTCTCCTCACCTTCTGTCTGAAATGTTAAGAGCACCTCTGTCTTTATGTCCCCATCTTGATGAGCCCAGTGTACTGTGACTGGTCAGTTCACCCAGTTTTTTATGAATGTGACTACCACTGCAGTTTAGTCCCTGTACGTTCAACCCCTGTCATGCATTGTGCAGAAAGAGGATTTCCCATTTCTTTATTGTGAGCTGTAAACACTGCCTGGGTTCCGATCAGTGTGAGTCAGAGTCCGATCCTGAAAAGCAGGAAGAAGAGAGGTTCTTAGACCCCACCCGCTTTCGCAAGCTAGACTGGAGTGCCACTGCGCAAAACCACAGTGACCATAACCAGATGTTGATGTTTGTAAATAAATGATCTATAGTTTGTGACTGAAGATGGACTGATTAGGCTGAAAACTTTCAAGCTTTAGAAATAAGTGTCCGGTGGTTTCTAAGATGTTTGTGGTCCCACAAACGGACATGCAGTATAAAAGCTGCGAAAATCCAGCATTGTGTTGCTCACAGGCTTTCCTCCGTGAAGTGCCAGGCACACAGAAAACTGTTTGGGATTAGTAAAAGGAACAGTGGAATATAAAATGTTCAATCACCTACTTCGTTGTGGTTGTACCTTTGGCAGACCTTACAAAAGAAATACCCTCTCACAATGCAGAACACAGAAGTGTTTATGACATGGCTAAACTCAACAAACTCTTCCTAACCTTCAGTAGTAACCTTCTAGTGCTGCTAGGCAACAAAATAATGTCACCATGCTACAGGAACAACACTGAAAATCCAGTGAGATGTTTCAGGCAGCTGAGAAAAGTGGTTTCTGTGGGACAGAGTTTTCCCTTCTGGCATGTAACTTTGTAGACAGTTTACATATAGAAGCTGCGAAACACACTAAAGGAAAGGGAAAAACTGTAATAACATAATAGGTGCTGTAGAGAGTTAGAAAAATGGCAATGTAAATATTAATTATGGCTGCTTTTGGCATGTAACACCCACACATACATAAATGGAACTCAGGGTCATTTATCAAATGTGAGAACAAAATAACATATTGGTCCTTTAACACACAGTGATGTTCTTCTCCTCAGTGGGAAAAGTTGGACAGAACAGTCTGGTGTCTTGTGGCGGCGACCTCACACAAGCTAAAGACATCTTCAAGAAAAAGTAAGTTCTTCAAGGGTAGATTGTCCTGAACACTGGTGCTTGCTCTGTTGTATGTGTTGTGATTTGACCTTCATGTTTTCTAGATTCTTTGATAAGACCAAGAATGAGTGGGAAGGCCGCACAAACTTTGAG
Source organism: Megaleporinus macrocephalus (assembly GCA_021613375.1). Lineage (NCBI taxonomy): Eukaryota > Metazoa > Chordata > Actinopteri > Characiformes > Anostomidae > Megaleporinus > Megaleporinus macrocephalus. The sequence goes on from CM038708.1 coordinate 38,448,244, forward strand.
AAAGTTCCTGGAAAATATGACATGGTGTTCATGGACTATAGCAGCAATGACAAAGTAAGTAAAAGTCATGTTTGCTAACAGATGTATCTGTTTTATTCTAGTATTAAAGGGTGTGTGTCTTGGAAAACTGTATATTCTTCATTTTTTTAGGTGAAAGATGTGTAAGCACTGCTAAAGTTTCATAATGTACTGTTAACTCTCAGGTCCTTACAGCCCTATATCTGGAAATAACAGATATAGAATAGACCCAACCCAATTAAACTGAAATTATAAGGAGTGCTTTATCCCAGATTGAATGAGAACCGAATAAAGTTTTTATTTTTTTTAAAATACACATTGGTCAGGGACAGTGACAAGAAATTAAACGAAGGACAAGAGTAAAATGTACAATGGTTGTTTTTGGTAAGCTGACCTTAGGGGTAAGATTAAATACAACACTGTTCTCTGTCCCTGTGGATCTTCATTTGGCCAGTTTACCTGTTACATGTATAGTCTATTTTCTTTAATTTCCCATTGTTCATTATTCCTTATTTAGGTTCTATGTTTAATTATTGTTGTAGGAAGAAGATGCAGCTGCCGTGTCCACTCCTGTCCAGAAGAAGCCGTCTCAGTTGGACATCAAATTGCAGTCTTTACTGGAGCTAATCTGTGACATCAAAGCCATGGAAGAGTGCGTGCTCGAGATGAAGTTTGACACCAAAAAGGCTCCTCTTGGTCAGTTTTTGTGGGTGACCATACTGGAATGTACAAACTCTAAAATAACAATAACCGAAACAATAGTTCAATTCATAGTATTTGATTATGTCAGAGGAGAAAAATGCCACATCCTTATTTTTGTAGATGAACAGTAACTGAATGACTGAGGTTGTTTTCTTACTACTGCTGTAACTACAATTAAAATCCAATAACGTGGGCTTCCAGAAAACACTACAGTTTCCAAAAAGTCTAAACATTCACATGCATAAACTACAAACACTAATAAAAGTTTCTCCCCAAACTACCCAAGTTCTTGAATAGTAAACATATTTGAGCTGTTACTTCCAGTCTTAAGTGGTGCAGCAGTTACATTCAGTAAAACAAATTTTGAAAAGAATCTGATGAAAAAGAAGCCAGCAATTTAACTCAATAGCTCCATCCTGAATCAAGACGTATCTTAAACTTTGGCTAGGAAATATTTAGCGAACAAGCAGTGGAGCTGTAATCAGTCCCTGGTGCTGCTGGCTAATCTTATCTGCGTCTAGAGATCTTATTTAATGCCATGGCTAATCTTTTTTTCTGTAATAATATCACAGCCATTCACTCTGATATATTGCCTAATAAGCTTTAAATATTAGTTTTGAATTAAACATTCCAAAAGATTTAGTTGTCTTTGGTTATGGTTATGGCTTTGTTATCTCAAAACAAACCTACAATGAAGTTTACCAAAACTGCGGCGGCACGATTGCATGACATCAGAATACTATGTACTGCTATACTATAGTACTGCTTTGTCTTGTTGACCTCTAAAAAGGCAGGGCTTTGTAGCAGCACTAAACCTCCAAAACAGGTTTAAATCACCTCTTTACCCTTTCATCCCTACTGGCTACAAATACACAAATGAAAGAAAGATTGTCTGATACGCCATCAGTCTGGCGACTGCATTATTGTAGTCTGTGGTGGAGTTAGCCAGTTCACTGACTGCTTTGTTAGGTCCTTGGCTAATCACTGCATACAAGTCACACCACTGACACCAACTACACTGTACATTGCAAAGCAAACAACGGTCACAATGAACGCTGTCCTCGCTTTAGTCATATTTTTAATGGAAATACAGTATAGTGTGTTTTAAAAAGCATATAGTGATAGTTCAGCCAAACAGTCCTAACTGGCAGTAGATTAATAGCTTTGATTAATTGCTAAGGTGAACTGCTAAACCCATACATAAAGTGTTTTGTTTTGGGTTTTTTATTAGGAAAGCTGACAGCTGAGCAGATCCGGGCTGGTTACGCCTCTCTGAAGAGGATTGAAGACTGCATGAAGAGGAAAGGCAGCAATAAGGAGCTCCTCGACGCCTGCAACCAGTTTTACACTCGCATCCCCCACGACTTTGGGTACACTCAGTAATCAGCAGCATGCACATTACAGACAATTAGTTTAAATCTGAGGGTCCAGACTTCAGTTCTGCACTTTCAGAACCCCAGAACTTGTGCACTAGATTTATAGTAGATGCTAAATAATTTAAATTAAATACTAAATCATTCATACTAGTTACTTTGACTTTGACTTTGACTTTGACTTTGAATAATTTATGGTTGTTAATTTTGGTAGGTATTGAACAATTTAGCATATATTATTACTGAATAGTTTGTAGCAATTACTGAATAATTCAAAGATTCGTTGTTTAATTATTCAAAGTAGACACATCGTAGACATATAATTCTTGGGTAGGCATCTAGTAAATGCCTACTAGAAACAGTATGAAGTAAATCACAGGAGAGGACATGCTGAACAACATGCTAAGAATAAGTACGTCAAAGGTGCCCCAGTAATTGCATTTATGTATAGTAATAAGAGTTGTATCTTCGTGCATTAATACAGAATTCAATTGATCTCACTTGGTGTGTTTTATATTAGGTACTTGAATAAATTAGTAAATCCAAATTCATCTGTTCTATAATTTATGGTTTGATGAGCCCTGTTTTGATTTTGGGTGTTGTTGTTTGACTAATGATAGGTAACTAATATTGGTCAGTTAATAGTAGTAGACACTTAAAATAATAATTGAAATCTCTGATTTGCTTTTTTACCCACTCTGTAGTTTGCGGACACCCCCTCTTATCCGCTCAGAGGAGGAGATAAAGGAGAAAATTGCGCTGCTTGAGGTATCAGTCAGAAACAAAAGCTATGAATAAAAAACTTTGCCATCATGTTATTATTGTGAATGAAGTATGTTAGCTGTACTGGTGGCTCAACTTCTGTGGCAAATGATATCATGTTGTACTGGTTTGAAAGTTAATGTAACTCCTCTCTCTTGCCCTCCCTCTCATTTTCTCTTCTCCCTCTCTCTCCCTCTCTCTCCTTTCCTTTCTCTCTCCCTTCCTTTACCACTGCCTCCCTATTTCTCCCTTCCTCTCTCCCTTTCTGTCTTCCCCCCTTACTCTCTTTCCCTCTCCCTTCCCCCCCCTCTCTGTCTCCCTCCCTTCGTCCCTCTCTTTATCTTTCTCTCTTCCTGTCCCCCACATTTCCTCCTTATCTTTCTCCCTCTCTCCCCCTCTCTCTTCTCCTCTTTCTCCCTCCCTCCCAGGCTCTGAGTGATATCCAGATAGCGGTGAAGATGGTGGAGTCAAGTTGCCATAGTGATGAACATCCTCTGGACAGACAGTATCACTCTCTGAAGTGTGTGCTGCAGCCTCTGCCCTCCGTCAGCCACGAATTCCAGGTACACACCACCAGAAGGAGCTGCACTAGTCTTCTTTGCTCATTATGCTCAATGCTTTTCTTACATACACTGTTGTAGTAATGGACTGCTGTACATAGACTACTTTACTAATTCATTAAGTCAACTTAATGACTTTGGAAAAGAGTGTACATTATATTCTGTGTAAAGAAATTCTAAACAGGTTTGTATATCGCACATTGTTAGGTCATTGAGAAGTATCTACAGTCCACTCATGCGTCCACTCATAGTGACTACACCATGACTATCCTGGACATTTTCTCAGTGGACAGAGAAGGAGAAAGAGACAAGTTTCTCTCTCAAATGCACAACAGGTACTTAAGCATGGGTTAAAATGTGACTTCTCAGACATCCTCTTCTTGGCCATAGTTTTACTGACTTTTATTTGTAAGGTAGTTTAGAAAGGGGATGTATAAAGTTCTATAGGAGTTGAATTAGTTTTCATCAGACATCTTGTGCCCATAGGTGGTGTAAGGTACTGTTGGCTGCTATTGCTCCTGTTTGGGTGGCACACCAAAGACATTTGGGAGCCCCATAATTAACGTTTAATGTAATGTTAACTAGATCTGTATAATTATATAATTTACTTATTTCATATTGCCAGTGATTGAAAAAACTTGATTTCAGTGATTTTAAAAACCTTTAGCTGGGTGATTTATTTGATTTAAAAAACTTTTCCTGTTTTGTATTCAGAGAACATGGGGCCAAAATTTCAAATTACACATATAAATTATGATAATATACGAGTACATTGTTAATTTTAACATGTAGCATTATAAATGAGAGTTTGTTCACATTGTCCAGGCCTAATAGTAAGTATTGTCTTTGTTACATTAAGGACACTGTTGTGGCATGGATCTCGTCTCTCTAACTGGGTGGGAATCCTGAGTCAGGGTCTTCGAGTGGCTCCTCCTGAGGCTCCCGTCACTGGCTACATGGTGAGAATGGACACACATACCAAACCTATCATGGATATACACTATGACTCTGAATGAGCTTGGGGTCTGCAGGGGTGTAAAACTGAAGTCTGAAGCCAGGCTGTATCCAGACACACCAGAGCTCAACCTGAACCTTATGTTGGCCAGAAATTGTCCTGAACATGGCCCCAATATTTTGTATACAGTACTGTGTAAACTTCTGGAATAGAGAGCTGCTTAGAAATGAAAATCTGCCCCCAACCCAGCAGTGGCTCACATCTTACACTGTACTCACCCTATATCTGCATTAGTCGTACCCAGCCCACCCCAACACTACTTTTATGCTTAAACACCATCCCCTCTGCACAAAAAAAATATATATATGCTTAAACACCATACCCTCTGCACGTTGTACACACATTATTCAACACTGTTGTAATAATAAAGATGCCTCAAAGTGTTTTAAATAGATTCAGTAGATTTAAATGCTTTACTTAATGGATCCTGTGTTTTTTCAGGGTGGCTATTAACATTTTCAACAATTACTACTTTATTTAAGAGCATTTTTAAACAAATTTGTCTAAGAACTCATCAGGCCCCGATAACCTGCAAACTGTAATTGGTAAAAAAGAATTTTAAATTGTTCCTCAGTCCCTGAATTTCAAAAGAAGAGATTTTGTCACCTTCTCGCGAATAAATTGTACAATTTACAACGACTGTAGACATAAGTGATCTTATGTTAAGTAGTCTTAGTTTTAGACTAAAAGTGCTGTTATTGCTGGTTGATTAAACTAATCTGATACATTTCCCAGCACTGGTACGCTCCTTTACACCCACATTACGCATGACCTATGTTACCCAACAACATCCCCACCCCTTGCCAGCAGCATCAATGGAATATTTGGGATTAATGGTTTTATTATGCCAATTTTTCTTATCTAGTTCGGTAAGGGGATTTACTTTGCTGACATGTCGTCTAAAAGTGCCAACTACTGCTTCACCAATCAGAAGAACAACATTGGACTGCTCTTACTGAGCGAGGTGAGTTGACACACTAAGAAAGTTTTATATTGCATTTAGTCGATAAGGCTTTGGTGTTGTTTCCTTTGCTGTACATGGGTTTTCTTCTTTTCTGATGCAAAAAAATGAGACCATTAAATAAATGTAAAAAAAATTAACACTGGAACTTGCGTAGTACTACATGTAAAAAACAAAGAAATATGCTATTATTTATTATAACAACAACCACTACTGTTATTATTATTGTTAATGTTTTCTTATATGTGCATACATCCAAAGAGAAAGTTAAAGCTTCAGTCATTTTCTATTTAGGTTAAAATAAAGATCATTTAAATAAGGAAAATATAATTTTGTTATTAAATTATTAACGTTTGTTGATGTAACATTGTGCAGGGCTTGGATCTTTAGTGAAGAGGAAATAAAGGAAACCTCAACAAAAACACACTTAAACCGTTTCCTCCTCCCACAGGTTGCTCTTGGTGACTGTAATGAGCTGCTGGACGCTAAGTATGATGCTGACAAACTGCCTTCTGGGAAACACAGCACCAAAGGCCTCGGACAGACCGCTCCTGACCCGAAGAACTTTGTCACATTGTAAGTGAAAAACAGTATCTGCTGATCTGCCACAACAGTAAACAGATATTAAACATAAACTTCTTATGCTGCAGCTCGCAGGGCTGGTCTGGGAGATTACTGACCATAAAAATCATCCATTGTGGTGCAGTTAGCTCTCACTAACAATTAAACAGTAAAAACACAAACACTAGTGTGACCAGGCTTTATTATTTATTATTCATCGTCAGTGCTGGAGTGGTGTCTGTGCAGTTATTTTTGGACGGCAGGGTCATTTTATTTATATTTTTTACATACTTACTATAAATAAACCCAAACTGGTTATATATTTTCATTTACAAAGAGAGGCTAGTATATTTATGCTGTCCTATTTAATGTACTTGAATGTGTATGATTATTTTAAAAGCTCAGCATGCATGGAAACATTTTTTCCAGTAAAGACAGTAGCAACGATTTCTATTTTTGTTAGATCTCTCTGTCTTGGAAGAATGGCTAACAAATAAACCTGGCTTAAAGTAGACAGACAGACAGATAGATAGATAGATAGATCATAAAATGCAGCCTTTGCAGAAGTACAAGTCCATTTGATATTTTGTTTTCTGTTTTCCAAGATATTAAGTTCAGTAAATAAATAGTTGTGCACTAAGATTTCAGAAAAATATCATATTTAATTGTGTTCTGTCTAGAGGAGGTGTTAAATTGTGAGATTAATTAAGTAATTACTTAATTATATGCTTACATTTTAATAGCTCAGAAAAAAGATAGGTATTCCAGACATACATGGATTAAAGGGATAGTAATGACTTAATATGGGATCTCTCCTGCTTTCTCTCTCTCTCTCTCTCTCTCCCTCTGTCTGTTTGTCATTCTCTATCTCTCTCTCTCTAGGGATGGTGCCACCGTGCCCATGGGTCCTGGCGTAAAGACTGGTGTGGGTCAAGGTGGAGGATACTCCCTCCTCTACAACGAGTTTGTGGTGTACAACCCGGCCCAAACCCGCATGAGATACCTGCTCAGAGTCCGCTTCAATTACTCCTCACTGTGGTGAGGCTGGTTAGCCTAGAATTGCAGAAACATTGTTGTAGGTTTGCCTGTTTCTTCTCTAAACGACTGCACAGACTACTGAATGTAGACAGACTCCGTATTGTTGTATTAATAGCGGGACCTTTGGACACATTGTTAAGTGCTTTCGAACATGTTAAATGTTTTTGGAAAAGAGAAAACTCCTTTTTTTACTTAGACTTTTTCATGTTCATGTTGTCCGAGTTGATGTTGAAATCATAATCGTAATTACACATATTTGAAAATATCTTTTAGCATTTGGTTCTCTATATGCATTTCAGCTTTATCGGCAGACAAAACTTTATACACAGATTAGACGTGCTGAAAAACCTTAAGCCAAAGTTTGTTTAACAAACATAAGCAAAAGTGAAAGTACAGTTCCTGCTGGTTTTAGAATGCATTTTCCATGTTATTTTCACTTCAAGAGCAAATGTCTTATTATATCACTGTCAAAAATATTAGAAAACATCCAAAAATATGAAACTGAAAAATAAACTTTTTTACAATACATGAAACATCATCACATTCATACATTGGGGTGTTCAAGTGACTTAATATGCTGTGCCCGATAGAGAAATTGATCATGGAGGGTATCAGGGTGTAAAAGAACATAAACAAAATGTTTATCGCTCTGTACATATTTTATAGAAGAGAAGGCTTTAAAACTGCACAAATGTACACTACCGCTCAAAAGTTTGGGATCACAGTGAAATTGTCTTGTTTTCAATGGAGTAGCCTTCCTTCCTTAACACAACAATGGACTGACGGGTCTCTAAAGAAAGTTGTTTCTTTCTGGCCATTTTGAGTCGGTTAGCAAGCTATCAACTGCTGATGCTTCAGATACTAAACTAACCTAGAATGTTGAGCTGCCATTTATGCTCACTTATTAGAAAAATGTTTTTCAGCTGTGCATCACAATTGAGCAAGAGTGTCCTAACAACCAATTAGCCCAATAACATCCTTAACTTGGACTGGCGGCCGTACCAGGAGATTTAGGCAGAGGACTGAGAATTGCTGATAATAGAACTATATGCAAAATAAGTCTCTATACAAAAATAGGCTTCTATTTTTATTCATTAAAAATCATCTGATACACTTAAATTAATTGTGAAATGGACAATATTGTTTGTGAATTGCATGAAAATTGCATGAAAATAATTCCAAAGTGATCCTAAACTTTTGAGCGATAGTGTAAAGCACAGCAAATGGCTGTCACTGAATGAAGGTGGCCATACAAATCCAGCAGATCATCACAAAGTTAACCAGCATCTGTTTATGCAGCATTAAAAAAACAAGAGCCTTCTTAGATATCTTATTTTCCTACATGCTGTAAAAGGCTAAACATAAACAATAAACATTTTTATAGAATATACAGAAACACAAGATGAGAGAATAAAAAGATGGATAGATAGATGAAGACTGGGTATAATTAGTTGTTTGAGCCTCCACCAATAATCATAAGGATGTAGAGGAAGATGATGATTATGTCCAGGTAGATGATTAAGGCTGCGAAGATGTATTCTTCAGGATCTAAGTTGTACTTCTCACGACCCATCACCAACTGACAGTCCACCGCTAGAAACTGCAGCACAAAGAGAGGGATGAAGTAAGCGCTGTGTATCAGTCTAATATATTGGCCACGTACAGCTAAATGATTTGAAGAAAAATGTCAGTATTGTGAATGTATTTTACATTTTTTCTGCAGAATGTGTGTTTGTTAAGTTTAATGTATTAGAGGAAAGTGAAATATAAACTGGGCTGTACATTTTGCACAGACCCTTTCGGTAGAGGACGTGTTACCATTTTTTCACTTAGAAAATTAACAAAACGTTATTTGAATTTTGCACACAACAGTATGTTCTGGTGCTGCTCAGTTTGATATTTCTGCCTGTTTCCTATGAAGTAATGTCCTGTTGTACGACAGTATTTCCCAGCTTTCCCTAATCTCACCATGAACTTCCTCTCACGTTCATGCAACCCACAACTGATTTCTCAATCTTCTGTTTACACAAAATTACAAAATGTTTCAACCGAGTTCTTCATCTCATGATGAGGTGCTGTCCTCAGTCCCGCAATCTCAATGCAATCTGCATTCAAAATTACAGTTATATTTATCATATAAGCCACTGAGGAGTCTCTATGAAAGACACTACATTGGGAAAGAAGAAATGGTCCCACAATAGAACCTTGAGGTACACCCTTCGTTTTTTAGCTTATGGGCATCGCATGGCAAAACACTTTGGGCCTGTATCACATAATTAGATAATGAGATTTACCAGTGAATAAAGCAGAGCTCCCAGAATTCCATATGCAACCTGCGCGAGACTGTTGTAGAAAAATATGGTGAAGAATCCAAACATGAGAAGGTCCACGGCAAGGACGGTGAGGATGCCATTGCACATAGTGAAATCCACACGAGTCTGCAATGTTGCACAGCCAATGAGAAGTAGACAACTACTTACTGAGTTTTGAGTTAATTAAAAAAAGTGCATACATCATTTGCTTAAAAAAACATTCCATAATGTCCATCCACACAGTCACCGACTGTAATACGCTATAGGCAGTGTAGGGGGCGATATGGCTTCTATTGTTTCATTAAAAAGCAAGCAATTTGTAATGCTCTATATTGTTCATATGACTCATCATTCTGACAGATTACAATAATTAAAGAAATAATTTTTAGCTGCCGCCATAGATCTTACCTGAGCGGAGAAGATGATGATGGTAAAGGAGATAACCAATGTAGAGCCCATAGCGATAATCACAGCGGTAGTGTTATGGAAGGAGGCCACAGTTCCCACCATGTAGGACAAACTCAGGGTCACTGCTGACTGTAAACACCAACACAATGTTTACCACACTGTGGCATAACATGCTGTTTATAAGATACTAACTAGTAATGAATTCTCCTGCAGGGTTTTACTGCAGTTCTGCGGTTCTTTCATGTCATTGAAAATTAAGTCACATGACTGGGTCTAAAACAAGAATTTTAAACAAGCAAAGTCACTCAAAAGCAAATTATTGCCTATGAACACAGCTCGCCGTACAGTCCACAAATATAAGTTAACGCTCTATCATGCAAACAAGAACTTATATGTCAGCACGATCCAGAAATGCTGCCGTCTTTTCTGGACCAAAGTGGACTAAAGAGGAGAGAGACACAGGTCAAAAAGCCCGCGTCTCTGATGGTACGAGGTTGCATTAGGGCCTATGGCAAGGTAAGCTTACACATCTGGAAAGGCTCTATCAATACTAGACAGTATATAGAGGTTTTAGAACAACACATGCTCCCATCCAGACAGCGTCTCTTTCAGGGAAGGCCTTCAATATTTCAGCAATCCTAAACTACATACTGCATCCATCACAAAAGCAGAAGGTCAGTTTAGACCTTCACCCGTGAAAACTTTTGGCGCAATATGAAATGAAAAGTCCAGCAAAGAAGACCCAGGACTGTCGAGCAGCTAAAATCCTACATAAGACAAGTATGGTACAAGATTCCTCTCGTAAAACTCCAGGAACGGGTCTCCTCACTTCCCAGACCTTTACAGACTGTTGTTAAAGAAGAGGATCTGCTACACAATGGTGAACGGTAAACATACCATCAAGTTAAAAGAGTTAATAATTTTCATGAAATGGAAAAATGTCCCACTTTCAGTATATGATGTGTTCTATGGTCCCTTGTAAATAAAATATGGGTCTATGAGATTTACATATCTTTACGTTCAGTTTTTATTTACATTCATTTACATTTTACACAGCGTCACCACTTTTTTGGAACTGGGGTTGTATTACATTCAGGAGTGTACATGGGCCAGAAGGCTCCGGAAAGAGAAAAGAGAGAGTGAGAAGAGTGACCTCAGAGAAGTTCATACCCGGCTTGTGTGGTAAATCTGTTTCTGCACGCATGAGAACCAGGTCAAGAGAAAAGTGAACAAACAGAGAATCATCTTAAAGAGTGATCAAGTCATTAACACAATATTTCTTGACCTCGTCCTCATCTGGCAGGCAAAGAGTTTTTATTAATAAAGATCAATTCTATTATTTTAATTTCCCGCATGAATTAAGGGGAAGAGAAAAGTCTTTGGGAGTGGTTTGGTGTGAAATGCTTTGTTCTAGAAAAAGCTCCCTCACAGAATGTTAATACATAAAATGATTATAAATACTTTGCCTGATATCTGAGACATTGTTTTACAGTAGTTTCTGAAGATTTATGGTGGAGTGATAATTACAGGCTCCTGCGAGGCAAATAGACCCCAAAGAAATGTACTAAAAATATATTTCAGCTTCATGCACATTCCATAGAAATGGCTTAGAAATGTATGTTGTTGACTCCACGTTATATAGTAATAAATAATAAATTATACATCTCATACATATTCGACAAATGTAAGTACCTATATATAATTATATGGTATATATAACTTCCTTAAAATTTCCTATTTTATATTAATTTTTTTTTATAAATATGCTATATATATATAAACAATCTTTACAGGAGATATTTTAATACTTTATTTTTAAAGTAACTCACTTTCTTTTTCTGGGGCCAGTTTCTTTTGGTTCTTTCATGATAAAACGTGCACACAATGTAAAGGACAACAAGGGACAACATGAGCAGCATTGCCCAAAAGGAAAGTTACAAAAATGGAAAGTTTTGTTTTGACAGTAGGGACAAATATAAAATCTTGTAAGTATCTGAAAACAAACACTGACCAGGCCGATAAGGTTCCAGGGGTGCTTGCGGCTGAAAGAGGAGGAGAAGCTAAGAGCTAGCGCCACCACCATGAAAAGGATGTAGGAGCTGATGTACACCCAAATGTTATCCTGCACCGCTTTCTTCACGGTTTCTGAAAAGGTGAACACGCACACCACAGAGAAAGTGACCAGCAGCTGCAGTGTGACCACACTGAACACCTGCTCAGGTACACAGAGAGGGATGGAAGCCAAAGACATATGATTAAACGATGTTTCTAAAGCAAATGAGAAGAGTGTTACATTTTTAGTTGTAGTTTTTTTTAATTGCTACAAAATTGGCACAAACCTTTCTGATAAACGCCCGCCGCACAGTCTTGTCATCAAACAATGATGCAGTAAAAGCAGGTTGGGTGTTTGGATACACGACTTCTGTTCAAGAGTAAATTTAACAGTTAACCCCGCCATGCTGGTGTACACTTACAGACTGTAGCTCATATGTTGATGCACACCATTTAATCCTTTATCAATCACAGAAGCTGCTTTTAGCTAGATGGTTTTGGGTGATGGATCATTTTTAACTGTATACGACTACAGTGGAGCAATAAGCTAAGTGTTTCTGATAAAGTGGCCAATGAGTGTAAGCACAAGGTAGGCATGTCTAATAAAGTGGCCAGTGAGTGAAAGCACAAAGTAGGTGTTTCTAATAAAGTGGCCAGTGAATGTACGCCCAAGGTAAGTGTTTCTAATAAAGTAGCCAGTGAGTGTAAGCCCAAGGTAAGTGTTCTAATAAAGTGGCCAGTGAGTGAAAGCACAAGGTAAGTGTTTCTAATAAAGTGGCCAGTGAGGGTAAGCACAAAGTTGGTGTTTCTTATAAAGTGGACAGTGAGTGTAAGCCCAAGGTAAGTGTTTCTAATAAAGTGACCAGTGAGTGTAAGCCTAAGGTAAGTGTTTCTAATAAAGTGGCAAGTGAGTGTAAGCACAAAGTTGGTGTTTCTAATAAAGTGGACAGTGAATGTAAGCCTATGGTAAGTGGTTATAATAAAGTGACCAGTGAGTGTAAGCCTAAGGTAAGTGTTTTTAATGAAGTGGTTAGTGAGTGTAAACCCAAGGTAGGCGTTTCTAATAAAGTGGCCAGTGAGTGTAAGCCCAGGGTAAGTGTTTTTTAATAAAGTGGCCAGTGAGTGTAAGCCCAGGGTAAGTGTTTCTAATAAAGTGGCCAGTAAGTGAAAGCCTAAGGTAAGTGTTTCTAATTAAGTGGTTAATGAGTGGAAGCACAAGGTAGGCATTTCTAATAAAGAGTCTGGTGATTTGTGGGGTTCCATTTCTTTGTTGTCTAGAAAAACTCGTTGACTCATCTGTGAACAAAGCCAAATGCCAGATGGATGTAAATGTACCTGCGCCCTGTGCTGACATGCTCTCCTCTACACAGCCACCCTGCATGGGAGGGTAAGCAGGGTACCCTGGTGGTGGAATGGGGCCAGTGTCACAAGTTGCCTCTACAGGAGGGTAAGAGGTGTAGACAGTCGGGCCGTAGGGGTAGGGAGGCGGCATGTAGGGTGGAGGCGGCTGTACAGATTCAGGTCCAGTGGGATAGGGAGGCGGGGGAGCCGCAGACACACTGGGGCCACTGCCCACTTCCTCAGGCATGGGCTGCTTCTCGACGTCCGTCATCCTGCAAGAAACAAGAAAGATGAAGCTCTAAAGAACCAATTCTACAATTCTATTGAACTTTCCCTGCAACATTTTTGTGAGTTTAATTGGAATAATAATTCATTTTGTAATTTATTTTTACATCCCATTTGCTTCCAGACAACCAGAAACATCAGAATGCTTCAACATTTTCAAAATTCATCCTCTCCAATAACTGACTAGCAACACTGTACATCAGGTGCATCATTATGTGAAGTGACAGCAAGTGACAGTTTATAAAATTGTAATAAAATATCATGGTTTTATTCTGATGAGGTTTGGGTGTCTTAAAGATTGAATCATTTTTAAAATTTAATTTAAATTTTTGGGCTTAAACACTGATTGAGGTGTTGACATGAATCGTATTGCGTACTGGTTTATATTTGGTAATATTTGTTTATTTTTGGTCAAATGTGCTCAAATTACAAGCAAAGTTAGGCTGTCTGCAAAATATGTAAAATAAATAAATAAAAAAAGTACTGTTGGCACTGGAGGAAACTTTCGCTGCACTGGACAATAAAAGAATTATGGACAAATCAAATGAACAAAAGCAGCAGCTTGGTTGAGCTGCAGTTTCCTTCAGGAGCCGCCACTGTAACAAGAATTCACCAAGAGTCAATTACAATTACAGAGAACCACTATATATTTGTTGTACTGTACACTGTATGCAGGGGTACATATACACAATGATAGAGCCTTATTTTTATGTTCACCCTTTTTATTTGTAATTTTATTGTAATTTTATTTATTTGTAAATTTATTTGTATTCCTAATTTTTGTAAGTTCGATATGATAAACTTTATTTTGTCTCCACTAATTACAAATACAAATACAGTCATATGCAAAAATTTGAATGTCCCAGAATACACACGAAATAGCAGCCACAGCACTGATGTAACTGATGTTAGCTTCAGGAGCAACACAATGTTTGCTTGAACAATTCTTCTGGAAATGCTCTTTTCTAGTTTGGTATTGAGCTCTCCTGCACATTAACTGATTTCTTACACATCTCCTCTTCTGTCTTCAGTTTGAGAAATTTACTCTTTTCACACGTCTCTTCGAAAACAAGTGTTCAGATTTACAAACATGCTACAGTGTAATATAAAGTTTAACAGAGATATTCTGGCCAAAGCTACAGTCATCAGGCTCTGAAGCACTAACTGGGTGAACCAGTCTGCATAAGTGCCACCCTGAGGCACACCAGTGCTGCGCTTCTAGTTAATCAACATTACTAAAGACGGAAACTTTGTCAATTGTGGGTGAAGAAGCTAAACAATGGCTTTTCCCTGAATATATCTGGACAGCATAACAGCATGATATACTTACTTTTAAACACATCCCCAGATTTTTAACATTTTAACATTCAAGGGAAAATTAGGGGGTTTCATCATACCCCCTGAATTTTGCACCCCAGTCAAAATACATTGTTGTTGATTTTCTGATTGAAAGTATGTGCATCTTTTACAGAGAAAACACTTAAATATAACATTTGTTCTACTGATTTTAGATCACAATTTATATTCAAGTTTTTTTATGTAAAATGCAGCAAATACGCAGCATCAGTGGGTTAATAGTTTGCTGTAGAAAAATGTGTTAACCCCTTTTTTCTCTATTATAAATTCTTTTAGCTTTAAATTTAATTTATATCACTTCCGATAGATGATGAGAAATAATCAAATTGATTTAATTCAAAAAAATATTTAGTTTAATTTTTCCATCTACATATAACACTGAAAATAAAAGTAAGGAGATTTGAAAGTTAAATGTCCCCTTACCTTATTTTCCCCTCTGTGTGTTTAAGCCAGTGCTGGTGTGAACACACACTCTCAAACTTTCACACTAGAACTAGGTTTCTCACCTCTCACCGGCTGAAGCTGCTCACTTCCTGACATTGCAGCACTGATAAAACTCCCTGTGCAGTAAACACACACACACACACACACACACACACACACCAAATGAGGAAATGTACACACTTCAACACACATACCCAAATCCTACTCTTTAGGATTTTCCAAAATCTAAAATACTGTGATAAATACAGCACACACACACACACACACACACACACACACACACACACACACACACACACACACACACATATATATATATATATATATATATATATATATATATATATATATATATATATATATATATATATATATATATATATTATGTGTGTATTAGGCATGATGGGTGCATCACTTCAGTCGCCTCTCTTCTTACCCTGTTGTGTCCATCACTCTGGAACAGGGTAAACCTGAACTGACTTTCTTCCAGTGCTCCAATATTTATGCTCATTGCTCATATGCTCAAATTGAAGCTGTTTTGGCCAGTTAGCCTCACTGACAAGTGGTTTTCTTATGGCTACACAGCTGTTTAATCACAATCCACTGAGTTCCTTTCGCACTGTGTGTATGGAAATGCTCTATGACTATCAAACACAGCTGAACAGTTCTTAAGCCGATTTTAGTAGTTTCAGCAGTCTCATTAAATGTTTTCTCTGCTTGATGCGTGCCAATAATTTGACTCTTCTTTTCCACGACCACAGGATGTGTCTTTCGACATGGTTGTTTAACAAACAAGAAGCTACTCACTAAATCAGTTAAGGTTTAATAACTTCTTGCCAGCTGAAACATAATCACGCATGCAGTAATTATCCAATGGGAAACCTATTTGCCTAGTTAAATCCAGGTGGTGACCTTTTTTTTGGCCAGGCATTATATAACACACCTATATGCACATAGGTGTTCTTACAATGCCATTGGTTCTATCAGAGTCTTAGTCTGATCCTGAAGGTCAAGAAGACTGGAGACAAGATAGACTGGAGCTAGACAGTTAAGAGTGGAATGTTTTTACTTCTTTAGCTCTCAGTTTGATGAGTGAGGGTGTGCCAAGCTTGCTGGTGGGCAGACCATAAGAAAAGGGCACAGTCCAACACAGTGTTTCAGGCAGCTGAGAAAAGAGTTTTTGGCCAAAGAGAGTTTCTTCCTCTGGCATGTACTTCAGGCATTACAACTTTGAAAACCGTTTGCATACACAAAAAGCTACAAAATACAGTAAGGTAAAGTAAAAATTGGAAAGGGTTCCTTAAATGATTAACTGGATAATACCTTGTGTTGAAAACGGTTAATAAATTCATGATCTGTAGCACTATTGATATAGTCCTGGAATGTTCACTCAATTTGGCAGTGGTGTGCTTGTATAGAGTTTGCTAATTGGCTGTACAGTTCTCATATTTTTTTCCCCTAAAGATAAAATGTTTTGCAAAGATTTGTGTAGCCCACTGATATGACAATGTTACAAGGACACTAGCAGTACCCTGTTAACCAAGTGGCATACAATAGAATTTCAACTTTGCCACAGCCTTACAACCACCTGGAATACTTTAGCAATCACACAGCAACATGCTAGCAAATATCTAGTAACTTAGTAACTACTTAAGCTGCACAATCGGTGCGTTCTCTCCAGGAAATTCACAAGACAATAAGCCCATCCCTCACACCAGCTCAGAGTGGGTCCTGGGTGTGAAAAAGCCAGCAATTCCAGAATATGCTTTAGACAGAAGGTGTTTTGCATGAGGCATCAATACTCTTCTCCATACAGACATTCACCCATTACTGTTAGAGGATCTTGAGGGACGCTGGCTGTAAGTGGTTTGAATTGAAAGAAAGATGAAGAGATTGTAGTGACTGGACGCAGACATAAACATAAAGCTATAAAAGTTCACTGGGTTAAATGTATGCAATCATGTTTTCTCCAAAGGCAAGAGTGAAAGGAGACGCATGAACCCAAGCAGAAACGAACATCCTCTAAATGTGGAAACGAGGACTTTACTTCATTGTAACACTTTATGTCAAAACTTGTGAAGTGCAGAAGTGGTCATGTCACAAAACTTCCTTTTTCAAAGCGCCAGAGAGGTCAGCTAACATGAGGCGAGTGAAGAGGAACTGCGCAGCTCACAAGAACAGACTCTGTCTTTGCTGTTGGAAGAAAGCAGAGATTTTTTTTTTTTGAAAATGTTATAAAATGTTTCACACTGAGGTACCATTTTCAATCAACTGTGTGCGGATAAGCCCTGTTCTGATTGGCTATTCTGTACTGGATGTCAGGCTATCCCTTCACATATGACTTGAATAGGCGATATATGTGCATCTGTTTGCAAAAGTTTGAACATCCCAGGTCAAATTACGTTCTGTTGATCAGAGATAAGTTAACACAGATACTACAGAGAAGACACTTTGACGCACAACTCTAGTATAAATGTACAGGATTTAACATACTGGAAAAACATATATAGGGTGTGTCTCAAAACCTAGTGAACTGCCTACATAGACAGCATTTTACGTCATAGTATGCGTGCTCCCGACATGTAGGCTGTCCCAATTCTTAGATACCTGAAAAATGCTGTCTACTGAGGCACCTTATTTTGGCCTGATTTTAAGGAAGCATCGAACGCTTCCTCAGCCGCTAAGGCAATCCCATGATGACACGCAGACAAATTTACGAGCAGTGAAGTCGTTTTAAATTTTTCAACGAGTCATTGACCATTTTGCAGATTTATTCTCAAGCCATTAGCATTTATGCTAGCGGATTTTTAAGTCTCGGACTATTGTTTTGGATGCCGGCTGGTAACTTAGCAACCAGCTAAACCACCGGTCGCTTGCTGCAGTGGGCGGAAACAAGCCCTGACGCAGTTGCTCTCTAACTAGATCGTCTCAGTAATCTGTTTTATAAGGAGAGATGTCAGACAGAACACTGCTACTTAAACAGCTGTCTACCTAGTCAGGGCCTACTTAGACAGCTCATTAGGTTTTGAGACACACCCACTACCATTTATTAGATTCAAAATATATGTTGGCAGATTCAAGTGTATTTCTTAAAACAAGCTAAATCATCTACAAATATAGTGAGATAAGGTTGCTTAACAAAATTACTTATGGGAGAATTTTAGCCACATAGATGGCTTTTAAGATAATTTAACTCGCTAAGATTTTCAAAATCAGTTGACCACTGATATAAGAGTCATATCAACGCTAAAAAGTTGTATGTTTGCACACTTAATAACTGTACTTCAGAAGAAGCCCTTTGAAAAGAGAGAAATGTGACATACACAACCAGGCGAAACAAAAAGCCCACTCCAATATTTCATTGGATGGCATTTAGCTTTAATTATGCCAAGCTTTAGCTGTGGAAGTATTTTAATCACCTTACTACTCGCGTCCAGAGTGGCATTCATTTTTGGCGGAGATCTTGTATTGACGATCGAAGAGTCAGAACACCGAAGTCTTTCTCATCACATCCCAAAGACGTTCCAAGGACCCTCGCGCTTTCTGAACCACTTCAATCTAAAACAACTTTTTTTTTTTTTTTTTACATGAACTTACATTTTTAACAAAGTGCAAAAGCCATGTGTTTATTCACACCAAACTGATGTGACTTTCTAGTAAGAAAACTAATTGTAAAAATAAATACCAACAAAGAAGGACAACGAACAAGAACTCTCACACTGAAGCATATTTATTGTAAAAAATACATATAAAACAACTCTGTTTCCAGACATACAAAAGATCTGGGCAAAGAAACAGCATCATGGACAAACAGAAGACCAGGCCGTTTCTGAAATGTGATACATATATACACTTCAATAAATAAATACTCAACTGTTCTTTAACAGAATGAAGGCAAGATTGTCTATATCTGGGGATGCAGATGCTGTCATTGAACCGACCTTAAAGAAATTCATATTGTAACCCTTAAGATGAGCAAAACACTGAAACATCTGTAACAAAGACCAACGCAGCATTTAAATCTGCATTATTCGCATACAGTATACATATAAAAAAAAAGGAAAGAACAAATACAAAACCGAACAATGACTGCCTTTGGAGTTAGGCAAGCCCCTGTTTCAAACGGTAACGTTAGAAGACTAAGGTTGAGCACCACAGCAGATGGTCACCTTTTATAGATGGCTGGGGGGCTAATACTATGGTCCAATTTAGTGAAAATTCATATCATCTCACAGTTTCACACTCGTATCTCAAGTAGTTGATCAGCCAAAAGTCTGCTTTTCTCATATTCCTTTTTTTCTGCTGGTTCAAAAGATTGTCAAAGCTCACAGAGACGTGGTTTTCCCCACTCCTACTTTAACTTAGGAAGTGTTTGTGATCTGAGTAGATGAATTAGAGGTGCTAGAGGATGAAAAACCTCTAGATTGGAAAATGCTGGAACAGAAAAGGTATTACACTGCCCCTCACAGGACAGACTGGTCATGCCACTTTTACAAACTTTCAACTCCAGACCTGTACACCTTCACTTGTGTCAACTGGGACTTCAACAACTTGTTCAACATTTCTGCATTAATCAATAGTTATTGTTGTAAACAAAGTAATTCAGAGTAAACCGATTTATTTACGGTGGGGGTGATAGAAAGCAGGGGTCACCATGTCTAAGACAAATACAGTCCATTTATTTTCAACTCAAAACCACTCGTGATCCTACACGTGTCTTCCGAGTTTTATATCCACATTGATGAAGGTAAAATAGGGGAAAATCTAAAACAGTATATTATTTGGGCACTATTTTCTCACACAGCGTCCTGCATATATATCCCCCAGTGCTGATGGATATTGTGGCCAAAATCTTTTCCAAACATACATCAGGCAGCATGTTCATAAGCACGATATGTAATAACTTTCTGTAAGGGAGCTTTTAGAGGTGGATGATGGGTTCTGATAATCACCAGACTTACTCTCTCACTCTCTCTAGAATACAGCATTTAACACCAATCCACTTTAAATTAATATGTTTCGTTAAACAATGCAGCTATTTAGAAAAATTGGTGGCATTCACTATTTCACGTCCGCAACTAAGATCCAATTCAGAGGATCCAAACGTCTGGGTAGCAAAGACATAGACAAAACACAAAACCAGATCTTTTTCTGTTCTGTACAAATCTGCTTCAGAGGTCACATGCCCAACAGCTTGTTGGAAATCGGATCAATGGTAATCTAATTCAAGCTTTAGGGCCTACTGCATTTACAGAGTGTGCGGGAGGAGGACTCCTGAAGGTTTTGTGGGTAATATTTAGGGGGAAAATCCACTGATTTCACTTTCTGTTCCTTTTCAGCACCTCAGGTAGTTTCAGGGGAGCCACATGAGCAGTCAAATCAACTAAACCAAAACCAGCTAGCACACTTTCCCCAGGTTTACTTTGAAAACAAACCCTTCCCCAAGGCTAAAATGCCATCATCCAGTCCTTAAACTAGCTATCTTTACTGCAAAATAGAGATGTACTCCTGGCATCAGGCACGATGCACATGCTAGCAGTATAACAGCCCTTTATTTAGCATTCACTGCTTGTCAATGGCACTGGACATTGTTAAGTGCAGTCTTATTTTTATTTCCTTATTGAAAAAAAAAAAAAAACCCAACAAAACAGCATATTTAACAAATCCCACAATTATATACATGTAGGAGATAAACCACATCTGAGGTTCTGTCAAACACCATGTCAAGCATGGTGCCAATAAACTAAATGAAATGGAAGCCCCATTAAAATGGATAGTTTGAGGAAAAAATTTAATTAGACCACCTAGTATATTTAGAATAACTAAAAGTTTTTTTCCCCATTTCTGCATATTTTAAAAGGGGTCACCCCGGCCTGTAACACAAATATATTGCCTTTTTAAAAAACACCATTTACACTAAATGTCTTCTGAGTTCTTATATGCAACACTGATGATGATAAAACAGCGGAAAATCTTTTCAAAACTACTGTAACAAATGTCCCAGGCATCAGGGGGCTTATTTATAACCATGTCTCCGGGGATCTTTTAGCAGCAGACGTCTGGTTCCTATCACAACCACTCTGAACAACTGAGTGACTTTGTTTAAACCAAAGAGCAATAAGATGTAGGCTTGTAATTAGCATGATGCTAAAAAGTCCATTGGTATTAGCCTCATAGCTCCAGAAACAAACTTTAAAAACAGAACTCTTGGCTCATCGACTACATCTGGGGTAAGACCAGAAAGCGGAGCAAGTTAGATTTTTGGACAAATTGTTCCTTTAACGCCAAACCCCCCCGCCCGGCCGTGTAATAACGACATAGCACTAATAATGAAACATTCAGACCTCAGCTGTCCGCAGGCTCTGCCCTCAGGCTAAGCATATGGGCCATATGGCAGCACTGCTACACATACACACAGTCTCTGCGCAGATGGCCTGGTTCTCTCACGCACACAAACACCTCCAGAGACCAAATCTGATCCACAGTGGAGCAGGAAGGTTCATAAGCGCTCGATATTTTTTCTTCTGCTGCATGTTTACTTCAAGCCAAACCAGCGTTCAGAAAGAGCTCAGAAGGTGATGTGGGGTCATCAGGACTTCAAGGTCCCATTCGCCCACATCTCTTTTCTCTCTCTCTCTCTCTCTTTCTCTCTCTATAAACATGCATATAATCACCACAGCTACTTTATAAATCCATGGGAGCACCGATCCAACTTCCTGTCCTGATACTGATTTCGGAACCAACACAAGTACAGATCCATTTTTTTTTTGTGTAAACCTCATATAATGTGCTGTTTCAACAGAAGAGTTCATTCCGAAACATATCATTTTTGGGTCAACCAAAAATCTGAAGAAAAACAACAAAGGGCTAAACATGTTTTGATGATTTTCTAAATGAAAATAGGTAAATAGCACATTGTCTGCAGGAATATTTTCCTGCTCATTTAAATTAGTGCACATTGTGT
The DNA here is from genome assembly GCA_021613375.1 of Megaleporinus macrocephalus. Classification (NCBI taxonomy): domain Eukaryota; kingdom Metazoa; phylum Chordata; class Actinopteri; order Characiformes; family Anostomidae; genus Megaleporinus; species Megaleporinus macrocephalus. The sequence continues at coordinate 38,470,396 of CM038708.1, forward strand.
TCATTTGCTTTTTAACATAATAGTTAAAAAACAAACAGAAACATATGCACAAATGTGTTCTTTGTAGAGGATGTCATAGCTAATTTTCACAAATATGTCAATTTTTCTTTGTTGTCATAATCATTAATAACAGTATCAATAGTGGAGAGATCTGACCAAAACCAGATTTTAATACAGTCTGTATTGGTGACAATACTGTAATGGATTGGTGCATCGCTAAGTAAACCTGGCCAAAGGCCTGCAAAACTCCAGCTGACCCAAATGAAGATTTCAGACCATGTGCTCATTAAAACAAAGGGCTCTTTAAAGTGATGCCATGAAAAACCTTAATAACCTTTACCAACTGGTTCTTTAAAGCAGACCTTTCCAACAACAAGGCCATTCCGGAGCTAGCTGAACCATTTATTTAATAATAATGTTATTATTAATACACTTTTTTTATTTAAGTCTTAATGTCTGTCATTAAATGTGAAATCTTAATAGGCAACCAAGCAATCAAAATGTCATGACTACACCAGGCCTAAAATGCTGCTGGCTGTGATTCAGTCCCAAGTTGTTAAAGTTGGGAACCTCTGTTTTAACGAACCATTTTGTGAGGCTTGAAGAACCTCCACCGTAATGTTAAGGTTCTGCACCAATTAAGTATTGGTCTTGGAACCCTTGGAGTAACATTATTTTTTTAAGAGTGTGAATCCAAACTGCGTGTCACTCTGCTTATGAAATGCTAGCTATAGAAAAGGAGGCGGATGAAGAACAACACTGTGATTCTGTCCCCAAAAACCACCAAAGCGCCCTCCACATGGGGTCCCCTGCAAAGTCTAATTCATGCAAACAAAACTCAACTGCTCTCGTCCAGCCCTTGTCCAAAGGGGAAAATAATAATAATAATAATAATAAAAACCCAACAACATCCCAATCATGAACCCAAAGCAGGGGCTGCACATCAGCACTGCTCGAAATGAGTTCACGTCCCCTGCAACTCTCCTATTTGGACGAACAATGTCCGCTGAAACACACCAGTAACTTATTTGCTCCGTTTTTTGTAATATTTTTTTGGGTTTTCTTTGTTTGTTTGTTTTTTGTCTTTTTTTTTTTGTTTTTTTTTTTTTGCTTTGACGTTCCGTTCGGTCTGGCAGATTCACTCAGGAGTCTCCAAGCACCAAGCAGAGAGTGAGGAGAGGAAAAGCAAGCCTAGCAAGACCCCAAGCAAGCACTCTACAGTACAGAAAAGCAGGATGTCTCAGCTCCAACTCAGGCTCAGCACTTCTCGTTCTTTTCATTTCGTTTCATTCCACTTGATCCTCTCTTTGTTGAATCGGCACAGCTGGCCGGGGCATGGTCTCCTAAAGGAGGAATAAAAATGATCAGCGTGGTCGGCTTCTTTTATTTCGGAACGTGAAATAACATGAGGCCTAGAAGTGGTCATTGTAAAAGTGGGCGGCAGGGAAAAGAAATGTACATCAGAGTACTTCAAGAAGTTTTTACGATGCCCAATATGCCACAATGTTTATCTGATTAGTCGAAACAGCCACAGTAGTGCCACATTTCAAAATGCTACCAACAACTGTGAATACAATGATTTTTCTTTAACTGAAACACACTGTGCTGCACCAACTAGAGCTAATTATACTACATGCAGTTAGAAAGTGTTGTTTTAGTACGATATGCTCAGAGAGGAATGTTGTGACATCAATAATCACAATAACGATAATTACTGTAATGTTGCCCATGCTTGCCTCAAAAAGCTGCCTCAAAACGAGGTAGTGATCAGGAGTCCCGTTCACTTCACCTTTACAGTTTGAAGTATTCTGCTAGATGAACAAGGACACATCTGCCTAAGAACAAAGACTAACATACACACATGCTTGTGCCATCATGAAACCTGATCATATGCAGGCATTGGCAATGCATTCGAGACATGGACATGCCAGATGTACACGACTGGATGTTTTACTTTGTGTTCATAGTAACAGAGACACAAAACTACACTACAAAGCGACTAGAGGTAATTTGTTTCCAGTGAAAGCTGGCGATATGTGGGAACATAAGCACAATGCATCCACTTCTACACCAACAATATCAGAGCTATGCAGCTTTTCTTTGTGTTTATTTTGATTTGTAGAGAACGTGGAAACCAGTCGTAGCTGTTGTGTTTGCACTGCTCGCTATCTTGCATCTTTTCTGTTGCATCCTGCTGCAAACGAACAGGAACAAAATTTCACAGGACAAAAAAAGCATGCAAGTTATGTGCCATTACAATTTACTTATGGCACTGTGTTGTTATTGTATAACACTTCCTAAACCAAACAGCTGTACTTTACAAAACTGCAGATGCAATTTACTGAAGGACTGTAGGCTATAGAGTGCACACGTTAATAACTTTGTGTCCATGACCTGTTTTGCCAATTTGAACACTTACTTTTAATGACAAAGTTTGGATGTAATTGGCTTACAGTTAATGTTAGAGAATTGAATCGAGCAGGGTTGCACGTGCTTTATCTCTACCAGTGTGAAAATGTGTGACCTAGATATTTGTGTCTTCTAAAGATGGAGGAATGGCAACTGCGTCTTGGCAAATAAACAACTGTCATCACAAAGACCAAACACTGTTTTCTTCAGATACTGACTGCACAAACAGAACTATACAGTGATTACCCAGAAGACAATGTCAGAAACACCCAAAGGTGATGAACACCTGTGGATTTGGGCGACAAAAGTCGCTGCTCGTGTGAGCAAGTCACATTTGAAACCAACTGTTTAAAGAAACTATTTTTTCATTACACAATTTTAACACAAGCTCACCTGAGTCAAGCAGTTGTGGTAGAGAAGTGATGTCAGTCAAAAGGATGCTCTGGACAACAAGGCTTCACCATGCTCCAGGAGTCGATGCATCTGGACAGAAACAGCACAGATGGCTCAGTAATGTTCACTATTCAGATCATTGAACACAGGTACACAGTTAACTAACACTTGCCAAACATTTTAGAAACAGTGAAGGCATACAATTATAAAATGGCCAGATATTCTGCAAATGTATTTCTTGACCAATATGTGTATATTATATATTGTTACTGTTTAAATGAGCATCTCCAAAACTGCAATTTTACAGGAGAGACCAAAAACATACTTTACTTTCAATGTAGGTCATGGAACCAGATTTATTTGAGCATTTTGGAGCATTTCTATTGGTCCATTCATCATGAAATTTTCACACACTGTGAAAAACCAAAATGATGGGGAAAAAAACCAAAAACCTTAAAATCAACAAAAATAGAGATACAAGTTTTTCATTGGACAGTGATGATATACTACAGCATGTTTGCAGAAGTAGTGATGTGAATATATAGGGGACATATGAAGTTCTCTCATCAGTTATTTTGGGGGCTTAGTGCTACGTTCAGGGTAAAGCCTGAGAAACAGCTGTCAAACTGCTGTGAAAATTCACAGATGACATGGATTTGGAAACAGAATAGATAAAAACATGGTCCACTTGATATACTGATATATATTAAACTCAGAAATTCTCACTAATAGTACAGACACCTAAGCTCAGGCTAATAAATGTGTTTTTTTCAGCTGTTATATTGGGATTTTTTAAGTAACATTAGCAAACAGGCTTTCATTTGTACTACCAAATAATAATAATAGTAATAGTAATAATGATAAATAGCTCACCACCAAAAGTCAAGCCCAAAGCAGTTGTAATTTTTTTATAACTTCCTCCCTCCTAAAGTCACACCATCAAAAGAGTGTTTTCCCTTATCTTTAAAATGGAAAATCTCACCATTTTAGAGTGTCACGTTTATTATAGACGCAGTGGTAGTTAACGATAATTCCAGTTGGAATGCCCCTTAAAGATTGTTACCAGCATATAAAGTAAGCAGGCTCTAAACGTCTGAATGGTGCTTTGGTTTAATTTTGAACACATCATAGATCATAGTTACTTCTTGTGGTAAACGCATAGGCAGGCCAGGCGGGCGATGGTGTCTCCCTGAAGCAGATCTTCAAGGCATATGGAGCACTCTCCACTGTCTTTACTGAGCACATCAGCTGCAAGGAGGGCAAAAGGAAGATATTTTATGCCATGAGGCATCAATAGCAGAGGTTTGAAGTGATATAAAGGAAGAATACAGATTACTCACTGTTGTAAGGCAGAGGTGGAGAGGTGAGGCAGCTCAGAAGGTGCTCCTCAATTCGGCCCCCAGGGAATGGCTTGGTGCAAAAGGGACAACGGATTGCTGATGGGAAAAAAAAGAAACAAAAAACATTTATCAGGCCTGGACACGCAAAGGAAGCAGACACGCATCAACATACACTACAGGGACAGTTGCAGGAACAGGAACAGTTGAAGAAACTCAAATTTTCCCCACTGATTAGGAAAAATACACAGATCTACAACTGAACTATTCAGGGTTCCAGATAGGCACAAGAACTGTTAATCTTATCATCAGAAGAGAACAATTTCAGTCCATTGTGTTGCCACAGCCCCCGTAAACAGGAGTTCAAGACAACAGAAGTGTTCTCTCTTTCTCTGAATAAGTTGAATGGTACTAACTCTGCTTCCATCAGTGCCACGGCAGCAAATTTGAACGATGCAACAGAACTAGTCGTTTGTGTACTACTACTGCACGGTATATTGTCTTTTTAAGGTCAATATATTTGAACAAAGTGTGCAATACTAAAACAATACTGGTAATATTGATATAGCATATCTCCATTTCGAGTTTTCTACATTTGAACACACCAGTGGTCCTTTACATTGAGTGAAAATTTCATGATGAATGGGCGAATAGAAATGCTCCAAAATAGTTTGGAAAAAAATCTGGTTCCATTGACTTCCATCATGGAAATTAAAATAAGTTTTTGGTCTCTCCTGTAAAGTTGTAATTCTGGAGATAATTGTTTTTCATTGTAGAGTGACTTAATAATAATAATAATAATAATAATAATAATAATAATAACAGGACTGCACAATATTGGAAAACAATGACACTGCAATATTTTTTTTGCTGTGATATATACTGCGATATTAAACAAGACAGGGCTTTTCACCAGATTTGACCAAAAGTCACAAGAAGTAAATGATCCATCATAATAATAACTCATGTTTCTCACCCTAAATGATCCTCTGTGAAAAATGGTTTTACAAACAGCGACTTTTCAGTTAGAAATCCTCATTAAGGCTCACTAATACTCAACGTTAAATACGGATATGCGTTCATTTAGTGCATAATTTGGCATGGAGCAATACCGCTAGAGACCGTGGGGGCAGTGCGTGTTGCCCCTTCCATACAAACACAGCAAAGAAGAAACGACAGGGTGAAGACGATTGTGCACGTTGGTTAGAAATTTTAAACACGATGTAACCTAGCCGCGGCGCACAGCCAAACTGTTGTTTTTCGCAGTTTATAAAGTAAATACAAAACTATGAGCTCATCCACTGTCGCCATGGTTGATTTACTCCGTACTGCCCTCTACTGGATGTGTTGCTTAACAACCATGTCAACGGAGCTGATGCACAGCAGTACGTGGGCAGTGATGGTTATATTGCTTGAAACGCATGCAGACGGTTTTGCCCATAGAGCAAGTATAAATGAGCCTTAGTAGTCCACTTGCGACAGCTCTGTTTAAACTTGTACCTTGCACTTCTCATAAAACTCTGGGAGGCAATTTACAAATAAAAAATGCATGCATGACGGCGTTAAATGCCTCTTATAAAGTGACCAGATCGTGTTTGTAAAGCCCTCTTTGGTAGTGGTGTTAACTGGTGCAATGTCTTTTGCAAAAGTTAATGTCGTTTGGAACCTTTCGCATATGATGAGAAACTGGCAAAGACATCTAAAACAGTTTTCAACTTTTAATAGCATCCAGATCTGGCGTCGCACTCGTCATACACAGCTTCATGGTGGGGAGGGGCTGCTTCAGCTGTTGACCGTTAAAAATGAGTGGATGCGTTACTGTCTACGCAGAAAATACACATCACTCACTGCAAATAGCGCCAAAAAACTAAAACAAAACAAAACACACAACCTCAATGAATCCAATATTGGTGCAAAAAAAAAAAAAAAAAAGGATATTGGGCAGTCATAATCTTCCTCTGGTAGGTATTTCATGGAAAATAAGAACAGTGTGAATCATGCAGCAAAAACATTGCAGCATGACGTGTTAGACTCATTTGCCTTAAGTGACTTTCCACAGCCTGCGATGTGACTACTGCGCATGCCCACATCGTTGTGATGATGCTGAAACGCTGAAAGAATAATCCTTGTGTGGTCCTTTGACTAATATCTGATAGAGTTTTCTTTTCAATTGATTATGATAGTTTGCTTGCGAATAAACAAAACTGTGGACAATATGCCTCATTCATAGATATCATTAGTAGTAATCTACTAGTTCTTTACAAACTGTGCATATACATGCTTGTTCAGGTGGATTTACTGCAGTACATTGCTGATATGAAGAAGAAGAAGAAGAAGAAGAAGAAGAAGAAGAAGAAGAAGAAGAAGAGTGCCGCTACAGGTCCTAGGCTGACAGTTCTAACCCATTAAACTTGAGGAAAACTAAATACAATGTAGCATGAAGATGTTTTGAAGTATCAGGATATAATCCTTATTGCCACATCACCCACCCTTATCCTGACCGCGCTGCTTCACACATTTAGCTGAGGTCAAATCAATGAGTACGACGACCTTCTAATTATTAGTTTTCCAACTAACATTACAGCATGGGCATGCAATGCCTGCCGGGGCATGGATTTGGCCTGATGGCCCATTTTCCCTCCGCTCAATCTCACTGGACAGCTGCCTGCAGTGTTTGACCCATTTCCTGCCAAAGAATGTGGGAAAATGACTTATTCCTAAGAACTTCCATGAGTCGCTATAACTCGACACCTTAAATCTGACTCACTTCCTCATGAAGAGTCCCATTTGGTTTCAATGAGCTCACAGACAGAAATACAGGAACAAAGTGAGGACTGACAAGTCAGCAGGACTGAACTGAGCGTTCCTCCCAGTCCCTCCGGAGATCATCCGGTTAAGAATGTCTGAAATGTCAGTAAAGCCTTCGCCTAATTACACGCCGGCGTAATTATCCATCCACAAACACAAGGAGTCTTATTTTCTGAGCCGCGTTCAATGTTTAATCCACTTTACAACCGAGAGAACATGGCACAGCCCCGTACAATGAAGCTTTTAAACCATATTATACATGTTTTGACCTCCTTTACAGAATATTTCACCCATTAAACAAAAGCAGAACCAAGATGTAAACAATCATTCAGATCGATCTGGTTTAAAATGCTCTATTGTAGAGACTTGGAGGTGATAGGAACCAGACATTGCCATGTCTACAACACAAATACAGCCATTTAATTTACAACCCAAACCCACCAATAAACCTACATTTGCCTTCTCTTTTATAAGGAATACTGATGCTGGCTAAATAGTTATACATCTGAAGAAAGTAAGTACTCTTGCAGAGGTTTACATGTCAGATCATTTATGGCAAAGTTTAGGCCAAAGCCTTTTGTAAAACTGTAGAATCTGATTCATATCTCCACCACCAGAACAATTATGAGCTTTTCTAGAACTTATCAAGCCACTCTGAATTACTTTAATTATACTATGTAATTATACAGACATTTGGTGGAATTTCTCTTTAAAACCGTCCAAAGGGGAATCATCTCTTTCAACCTAGACTTTTAAGTGGAGCAATAAAAGAAAATACTGAAGAGGCAACAAGCATGTGGTTATATTATTTGTAGCAAAGAATACGCAAATATTGTAGCTTGAGTGCGTGGTAAAATTATTTTTGTTATTCATGCCTATAAAGTAAGATACAACACAAACACTTCCTCTCAGACAAAACTTCTTGTTACTTATCTGACAATGCACTATTCTCCAAAAGTTGTGTTCCACACACACACAAATTTTACCTAGTTTAGAGACCATACAATCTCTGACAGCAGACTCTCATAACTTCCAACTGCGTATCATCGCCAGCCCTCACTTTCATGACACATTCAAAAGGTGACATGAAAACAAATCTAAACATGGATATGCACTGTAAAACTGATTCGACTAGGGTATATTTACTACAAAAATCCTGCAGCACAGACACAAAAAGGTTCTACAGAGAGGTCCACCTTAAAAGGCTTCATCACTAAAAGTTGTTATATAAAATTGGAATAAAAAACCTGTCCTAATTTAGAGACATTGCACTTTTGAGCAGATTATGGCAGAGAGATATGTGCAGTGTGTTATGAGGCAAAACAGTCAGCTTTGTTTTTTTTTAGATATATCCTTGTTTAACCATCAACATTACATATAAAAACTCAGAGGACATGTAGGTTCACAAGATAATAAATAAACGGCTGTATTTGCACTATAAACATTGTGACCCCTAGCTCCTTTCACCACTGCCATAAAGATTTTATTTTCCTGGTAAGCTTATCTAAAATTATTCAATTTCACAAAACTGTAAATGACTGTAACTCTACCAATGAACTACTCCGCGATCTTTGTATCGGAATGGAACTTTCTTTTAAAGGGAACCAGAGGCTTTTAACTAAAACTGCACGAAAACCACACAAACCCTAACGTTACGTGGTCTCAGCACAATACAAGCATGCAGCATAACCACCATTGTACAGTACACCACCGCTCTGGAAACAACGACATGTCTTTGTGAAATGTCTTTGTTAAACACTTAAATAAAGTACATGAAGTCTTACTGCCATGCCGAACTCTGTACAGGCCGATCCAAGCCTCGGACACGGGCCGGGGGCTCCTGACTCTCGCCGCCCTGGCTGTGCCGTTGCGACCGACAGATGCGTGTCTTCCGCCGGGAAGACGCTCTGAGAAAGTCCGGTGAGGCGCAGGCCCAACGTCCTCCTCCAGGGCCAACCGCTCACTGCTGCCGGGGCTTCTCGCGCTCTCCCCCGGCTCTTCCTCTTCCTCATCAGGTTTCTCTCCAGTTTCCGCGAGAGCTGTATTCGGTATTTGATCTGGGGTCCCGTGGTGGTCTGCGGGACTGCCCGTGTCCGAGTCGCTGCCTTCCTCTGAGCGGCTCCGGTTCGCCTCCGAGTCGCGGTCGAAGCTTCCCGACAGATCCAGCGCCAGGCTGGCTGGCCTGCTGCCTCCGCGCCGGCGGCGTGACTCGCGCTTCACCCCGCCGCGCTTAGAAAGAGAGGGCGAGGCTGGGACGGCCTGTAGCCGGCTGGAGCGGGTTCCCATCTGGGAAAGAGACCGAGAGCCAACGCTACACAGCCGGAGAGAGAACAGCGGAGAGGCGAAGCTCCCCGATTCCGAAAAACACCGTTTAACCAAAAGTGTGGCTCAGTGTGACTGTGTTTGCAGTAACCGGAAATACGCCTCCCCTTTTCCCCCGCAGTAGAGGCAGCACAGCTGCTTCAGTTTGTTTTTGTGTCAAAACGAAAGTGGCCAGACAAACTAACTAACTGATCAGTTGTCAAACTTACAAAGGTACTAACCGAATTTCGAGAGCTTTAAGCAAACTAATTAACTATTTATCAGTCTTGCAGACTTTCAGAAAAATTAATTGAGTAACTGCAACTAACTATCTGACAAACTAACAGATATTCTAATTGCCAGACTGACAGACAAATTGTGAGCCTAGAATAAACAATCAAACCAGTAAACAAATGCAAGAGTTCCTGACAATGGCCAGATCATATAAATAAACTAATTTACTAATTGCCAGACTAACTAACTAACTAATTCACAAACTGCCTGACTGCTCAATATGCCTTACTGCCTAACTACCTAATTCACAAACTGACTGCCCTAATTGCCAGACTAACTAACTACCTAATTCACTATTCACAAACTGCCTAACTGACTGCCCTAATTGCCAGACTAACTAACTAACTAACTACCTAATTCACAAACTGACTGCCCTAATTGCCAGACTAACTAACTACCTAATTCACTATTCACAAACTGCCTAACTGACTGCCCTAATTGCCAGACTAACTAACTAACTAACTACCTAATTTACAAACTGCCTTACGGACTGCTCTAATTGCCAGACTAAATAAAGTAACACCATACTGTGCTTGACCAAGTTTGACCAGGAAAAGTCCGGTTTGACTAGTGTGATCGCTCCACACTATGCCAGGTCTTGGAACACTGAGTTTAGCGCAGCACTTCATAAGCAAATATGTTTATAGTTAGCTCTTTTGTATTCACAGTATTCTCTGTGAAATGATACTATAGAACTCTGATATATGTGCATTCTTACTGTCTTCCTGCAGATTGATTCAGAGCTAGGTCTCAGTTAGCAGCGAGCACAATGTGCTGGATCAGTTGAGTTAAGAAGGTTTCTGAGGTTGGGTTTTACTGTGAGAAGCTGGACAGGCAGACAAACAGGCAGGCAGGTGTGTGGACCTGCACTGGAGCCTATTCACAGGGCATTATTGTCTCAGGGAAAAGGGTGGTATTTTGTAATGTAGCCCACTTCTCTCTCACACGTGTGCATGTGTATGGTTGGTGTAATATGACCTCTTAAAATGTAATATGAATTTTGATGTTACTCTCATAATTCAGTCACCAGCGGGCTTTGTTGTCCCTCTAACTGAACCATATTTGTTTTCTTGATTTCTTTTGCATGTTGAATTAGATCAGATAAAATTTAAATACGCCCACGAGGGAGAAGGTCTCTGTAGCAGCAGAGGGAAGGATAGGTTCCAGTTTAAGTCCCTGAAATGGTCTTTTCAAAAAGGACGTGTTCTCAACTTTAACTTTTCAACCATATTTAGACATGGAGGGATGTTTCTAGACATCAATGACCTGAAAAAGACATCTTTTTACAGTTCATTTTTCTATCATATTTCAGTGTTGTTTAGAGATCTGGCAAAGTAACTTTTTGAACTTTTTTTGCTGGGTGTAATGATCGGTGAGGTCAGGGCCATGGGTTTAGCCAGCAAAGAGATTCAGGATATTTACTCTGCCACGCTGGAATTGCCCAGAGGCTGTACACAATACCCTTTGACTTGTCCACGGTATTCAAACAAACACTGCCGGCATCATCTAAGTGCTTTAAGGAAACTTAACTCTGATGTTTTCAGCCTTAAAGGTTGTGTGGAACACTGTGGATAGTGGGAGGCAATGCACTCCTAGACATTGTAAGGAAATCTAGTGGACTGCGGGTCACAGCTTTTGAAAAAAGAGGTGTGGGCAACGTGCAGTTAGAGCAAACCTGTGTGTATTGGTTTAAAAATGGGTCTTCATGGTTATTTAGTCCTTTTTGAATTTTGTTGTCCCAGGACTCATATTTTGAAGGACACTGGTATTTGTAGCTTAACTAGTTAGCAGAAAACAGTAGAACTTTTTATGGTCCAACTGTTTATTTAACAATTAGTTCACAACCAAAATGCATCCACACCACTGATGGCTCTAAAATTTTGGCTCTGTTTGAGTGAAGGCTGACTCTGTACAAGTCTACAAGCATTTTCCCCAACCATCTGCTGCATTGTCTGAGATCATGTTTTCAGCATATACTGCAGTGCTGTGATCCTTGTTTGAATAAATCTGAATTATCTTAATTATCATTTTACTCGTTTATTTATGTACACAGCGCCTGTTACAACAGATCTCAAGGCAGGTCTCAAAGCAGCTTCACAGAAAAATCACTTTATTTCCTCTTCTGTTTCTCATCGCAAAGAAAGCTAGACTATTCCATCTACTCTATTTAGGCAATAGGAGCTTCAAAAGAGCACAGCAGAGTCTTGGACCCAGACATGATGGTCGATTAGTCACATCTTAACAAGCCCATGAATCTGGGTGTGGTCCTTAAACCTGACTCCTCAAAGTTTCTCCTGAAAAATCCTTTCATTAAAATACAAATAGCCATTCAGTAGCGCTGAGCAGTGGGGGATCCCTTTTACTATGCTCAGTAAAAAAGCATTTCAATTCCAATCAAATCAAATCTAAGATTATTTGTCACATCCGCAGTCACATACATTTGTTGAAAGTAACATACGCATACATTTGGTCACATACATCCTTGTGTTTTCTCTCTCTATGCCACACTGGTAGAAATAGCGAAAGAGTCTACACATTACACTTTTTATTTCAGATTTTTATAAAACATAGACATATGTAGGTTTACTGGTGGCTTTGGAATAGAGACTGAAATGGCTATATTAGCATCTGGTTTTATCACCATTGTAAAGAAATGCAGGCCTAAAGGGCTGGAATGGATGAATATTAACAAATGAAATAAAGTTGATTAGACAAAATGCAGAATATATTGGGTTCATACTATCTGCAATGTAAAAAAATTATATAAGAAACACTGCATTTTTTAAATTTTCATTTTAATTTGCAATTGTTGGAAAAAGTATGGAAAAAACAATTCTGATGGTTAAATTAGAGTATTACTGCAGTTCATACAGAACATAAATACAACAAGATGATTTTGTTAAAAACATGTACTACAAATTACAAAGTGGTTTGATTACATAAAAATTGCTCTTTTTCTGAAGCCCTAGAAGGCCCTATTACTCTACATAATCAGACTACATCATTAGCCTGGCTTTTTGTTAGCATTGCTAAAACATGGCAAGACAGCAGTAATGAATAATAGCAATAAGAAAAATTAATTATGTTTATCAAACTGATTCTTTTAAACTGCTCCTTTAAACTGCTTGTTTCAATGAATTTATAGCCAAGTTTATTTTACTATTTGCATATGAACATTTGATGCATGCTCTGCAATAGGTGGATTGTGAGAATACTAAAATAAGAAAACACTATTCAGCCATCTCACAAACTATGAGTAAAGGATTCTCACAACCAGTATCAAACCAGAATCCCGTCTTGTTGATCACAACACAGTCCTCATTTCCTCCATAACTGTTGGGTTCCCCTTTGTTCCATTTGAGATCATTCAAAGGCCGCCCTTCTGCATCCACAAACAGACCCTCAGTCACTTGATCGTTTGCCCCAATGAAGAGATATGGCGAAGTAAAGATTTGAAGCATTACAGAAAGCTTTTGGTTTTCCTCCTGGTTTCTTGGCAAAGCCAGTTTTCCTCCAGCGTTTCGGCAGAATGCCACTCCTTCACTGAACGTCATCGTTAGCCCGTCAGACACATAGTACTTCTGCCCAACCTTTATGGAGATGCTAAACATTGCAGCTTAGACAAGCAAAGACAAGCAATGTGTCAATTTAAGTCATGTGACATTAACTTTAAATGTGCCATAAAATGAAAAGCATACAATGAACCTTCTCCTTCAAATACAAATACTGTTTTGGCAAAAGGGAGCAGAAAAAAACCTGCAGATTCCAAATTACTAGACTGTATTTAACAGTCCTCTCTCCTCCCGAAACGACTCCCTCAAAATGTGTATACACAAGTTCATGTTCCAGACTAGCAGAAACGATAACAGAGCAGCAGCATTTGTTAATTCCACATGAAGAAATCTATCTTTCCAGGCTGTGACAGGATTGTCAGAACTATTCATGCTGTTTAAATCATGTCAGCCAAAATGGATGTTTATTTTAAAACGAGGTTCAAGTTGGCTTCCTAGTCACCAGCTGAATGCGATTTCAGCACTTTTCAGGGAATTTTTAGGGAATTCTGAACAGACATGGCTGATATTGGCAGAAATTATCTTTCTGTTCAGTAGCATCATAAGCAAATGTTTTGTTCCACCTTAATGCTACAGCTTGCTTTGGTGCCAGGATGGTGCATTTAAGGCACCATGTTTTGTTATTTGGCAAGCTTTTTATAGCAAGGAATACAGGAATGATTTGATACCTGGAAAGTTTACAAAACAAGATGCTGAATAGGAAGTGAACCTCAGTGCCCGGATCTTTAAAACAATTCTGGAAAACCTTTATTCTAACATTGCCCATTTAATTCCGGACCTCATGCAGCGAAGAGATAGAAAGGGTCAATTAAAAGACCATATAATAGACCAGAACCAAGTCACATACCTTCTATGCAGACATGGGAGAACAATTTACTGACAAAGTCAATTTGCTGAAAAAATGCACTCTATGTCACCCTCAAATACATAGGCTGCTCAGACCATAATGTTACCTTTCTCCATCAGGGACAGTCTGGTAGTGAGATTCTTCAGTTCTTCTTGTAGTGAACTGATCAGATCACTGTGAGAAGCTCCTGAAAGAAGACAAAAACAGAAAACGATATGGCAGTGCCAATACAAATTCTCCAAGTCACCTTTAACAATCAATATTACTAGCATTGCACAAAAATCAAAGGACAAACCAAACACAAAAACTGGAAACAAGGGTTCTGCTAGATACAATTGTACATAACATGCCATTTTATGCTTTAGGATTGTTACAATAATTCTGGTGATGTTTCAAAGGGAAAGAGAACAAAGAGAATTACGAAAGTCATTTAAAATAAGCATTTACAGTTTTTTTTATAAATATTACATTTGGGAAATTGTAATGCTCCATATTTTCACAGTCACTATTTCTTATTTCCTATTTTTCAGAGGCTAAATGTACATCATAATGAATCTTAAAAACAAGTATGTTGGTAAGAACAGTTCAAAATAAATCCTCTGGGTGGCAAACATTTCTTAAAACTGCAGGCAATTTGTTGTTAAAATTGTCAGAAACTGAATGGTTTGTTTTAAGACATTTGGATAAACTCTGACTTAAATATTTATTTGTCTTCAAAAACGACCCATATTAGTACATTTGGCATCACTGACTAACATCTTCATTTTAGTTTGATGCCTGGTTTGCTCCAAATCTCTTTAATAATATGTCTGTTTATTTACCTGGTGGACCAGAATCTCCTTTCGGTCCTTGGGGTCCAGGTGAACCTCCTGGACCTGCTGGTCCTACTTTACCTGGAGGTCCCTGCACACTCTGTCCTGAAATTAGAGCACAGTGGTCAATTCCGTGCTGCTCTGTTTTCTAAAACCTCTCTTCAACTCTGCACTGTGCCCACGTACCTGGCTCTCCCTTCTCTCCTTTGGGTCCGGCAGCTCCGTCTTTTCCGTCTCTGCCAGGAAGGCCGTTGTGTCCAGGAATTCCTGGAACCCCAGCAGGGGCAGGACAGCTGAGAGTTTGAGGAACTGCTGTCTCAGATCCACCAACCAGATGCAACAGCAGTAGCAGCAGTGGGACAGTGAAGACCTGAATAAACAGCGCCATCCTCTGTTCACGGTGGAAAATACAGGTTGGTTTTCTTAGAGAAATTTTTTACACTTACAAAAAAGGACATATCTATCAGAGATACATTAGAAACATAAATACAGTACACAAAAAAAAAAACTAAACAATTGTGTCCAACAAATCTAAAAGACTTTTACATGTAATGGCAAAAACAGATGCTAAGACATTTCAAGAGCCCATGTGATATTTTCAGCATGAAATCACAGTCTATATAACGTCTATTTAAAGACGTTTTTTTGGATAATATGATAATGTAAATGTATTTGTATATGGTGGACTTGTATCAAAAGCTTAGCTGCTAAAGTGTGCAACTTCCAGCGAATGTGTTTTATCACATTACAACCACTATGACAAAAATACAGTCAATACAGTTTTACTTAAACTGTCAGTGGCTGCTGTTTCTACTAACTGTTTACAGCTTTAATCATGTCATCGTTATCTTAGAGGTAAAAAAAGACAAATGTAATACATTTCTTAATACAATTAAATGTGTACCTGAAAATTTAAGACTTAGGTGAGGCCCAGTAAATGAGTGTTAGCACGTCCTGTTGTTTGGAATGTGGTCAATTAGTAACTTTTGACCAAAGTTCATAGTTTTGATTAGCTGTTAAGAGACTGAATTAGTCAGACTGTACCTTATTTAGCCCCAAGTTTACTTTAAACCAAAGTCCAGACTCTGTTAATTCCAGAATTCCAGACTGCGCATTAGAGGCAAATGATCTGTGGATGCATTTATCAGTGGAAAAGTCAGCATGAATGTAAAATCACATTATTATAGGTTAATATTACTTGTTTTATACAGTTGAAATAATTATTATTTTGGGATCTATTATTATATTATAATGTTTTTTTCCACAGGACAGTGACATGTTTTAGAAATCTGATGTTAGTGCATTACTGGTTGTATAAAGACACAAAATTAAGTTACTGTTACTCTGAAGTCAACTTTTTTCCCCTGCCAACTCTTTTCACATTAAATGGAACAACAGTAATATTTAGGCGCCTCAGATGGAGCAATTCTGACGCCTCTTCTCCAGTGAAATGCCTCACTGATGTTAACATGGATCTTCACCATTGCGTAATTTAAGAACATCTTTCTTTCGAGAACATCTTCTAGTCTTCTCCTCCATGGCAATTTCTTAGCACTTAGCTCCTTCCATTCTTCCTTTTCTTGTGCGCGAGTATGAATGCTTCCGTCTGCTGATTGGCCGGAAGAGTCTTGAGTGTCTCGGCCCCAACTACATGGTTTATTTTCCTTTTTTTTCTTTTTCTGTGCCTTAGATTAAACCTATATTAGTAAACATTGGCTTAATGCATTGGGACAGGAATTACATTTCTATTTACCAAAATAGTAAAATAAGCGTTAGGTTTTAATTATCTCTTCCACCTTACATGGAGTAGCATACATTCTGCTGCAATATTTAAGGTAGAACGGAAAAAAGAAGCCAACTTTAGCAGTGTTGGATTTTCTAAGTAATTTGTCTAGCAAATGTATCCTACATACTAACCCCTTAGGATTGTCAATATATTTTATTGTTATTAAAGTAGTACGTGTGCTTCTACCGGTAACAAAGACATAAGAGCTTCCTGAAATGTCAGTACTTCTCCGCTCCACCATCAACAAAGTTGAGGTACGAGAGCAGTGGTAGTAGTAGTTTAACTGCCCATCCTGTGCGGTCTGAACCTGCTGCTTCATCTGCTGTGACCAGGCGACCCTGTTTGCCTGAATTCTGGACCAGTTTACCCATTATGGAGCTCCTGCAAACAGTGCTGGGCGATTTTCACGATTAATTCGGATAATTCGAATTACAGTTTAAACGCGATTTTCAAAAAAGGTGTAATCGAGATTTTACATCATTACATACAAACACTTTATCTTTTTATTGCAAAATATCCGAAAACGCTGCTCATTTCTGAAGCGCTACGAACGCAAAAAATAACCCTTCTTACCTCAAATACCTCTGTTACCTCGGTTACCTTGGTTACCGGCGCCTCCCACAGACCAACGCACACAGGTTTTCAAAACAAAGCAGCAGCTGACACTCGGCCAAGTTTTGCGAAGTCAACTGTTGAACAAAACCATGTAAACCGTGTAGACGGTGTCGAAAGTCTGTTGCCACCAAAAGTAGCAGCACAACAAATGTGTTCCAGCACTTCCAATATAAACACGCTGTGGAACGGGAGCAGTGCCTGAAACAACGGCATGAAACAACCGGCTGCTCATCATCGACTCCCAAGGATCCCACTAAAAGGCAGCTAACATTAGCCGCTTCATTCTTCAGTGCTGCCTCGTAAAACAAAAGTATCGCAAAAAACATGATCCCTCAAAAGTAAATGTAAGAGAAAATGCAAGAACAAAAAAAATATCAAAATCCTAATCAAGAATCAGTCATAAATGTAAAGAAAAATCCGAGATTTTTTTATTTCCCCCAATATCGCCCAGCCCAACCGTCAAAGATTCCGTTTTCCTACTTCAGATGTTTTCTTCTCTTACTTCCCAAACTCAGTAATTTTTTCTCTTACCTCACAAAAGATTGAGCTGTTTGTAACTGCTACTCTGATGGGAAGCCAAGTTTTCTTCCTTTTTCTTTATATTCAATGATGCATATGGTTGTAAATGTTTGCTTTACTTGTTTTGCTTGTTTAAAATTTCCGCAAAGCTGCTTTGTGGCAGCGTCTGTTTTAAAATGGACTGTAAATGTAAATAAATCCTTCCGTGACTAGTGGTTTGTGATGAATAACCTGAATTTATGTCGTTTTTTTCATGCGTTTTTCAATTGGCCCCCCTTGGTGAAGACAAGCTCCCAGCTAACAAAAAAAGGTCCCCAGGACGTCCCCCGAAACAACACGGCGGACGTCCCCTGAACATCGTTTTGTAGGATCGCCAAAATGTTACAGGGGACGTTCTTATAGGACGTTCGTAGGACTACCAGGAAACCTCCAGGTGACTATAAGGGGACGTTCATGGATAGTCCTTTAAACGTCTCTTTCAACGTTCTTAGGACGTTTATTGGACTACTACGAAACCCTTGGGAGAATATGAGAGAACGTTTATGGAAAATCCTTTAAACGTCTCTTCCGACGTTCTTAGGACGTTTGTAGGACTACCATAGCCTTATTTGTAGTTTATTTGTATGATATGCGCTGATTTGAAATGCATGCGTAACGTCTAATACAATGCACTACCGGCGCTGGGCTCGCCACAAATTTCACTTCCACAGCACGGAAACTTAAATCATCAAAGAGCACTCGCTTTTTTAATATTCAATTCCTCCTGCAATGTTAACTTCTTACCTGATGATTTAGGCTCGTGCACCCGTTTATGTTCTGAACTGGACGCCAACTTTTTCGCCTCTTCCGTGTCATTTCCTTCTACTAACTAAAACACAGACCACCTTTCACAACCGCTCGTAGCGCTAAGTACTTTATCTCATCCTTAAGAATGTTCGTTAATGTTCGAGAGCTTTCTAAAACAATTCTTAACCAAAGTACTAGGTAAACTTACTTGAGTAACCTGACCCATTTGTAATTCACTACGTGCTTCTTTATTTGCCGTCAGAAACAACAATTTTTAACCAGCTTAAATACCTTAGAACTGAGTGTATTTATTTAAAAGCCTGAGTACACAGACATCATAATCTGACTGCTCTGGTACAAAATAAATAATTCATAAGCAACAGCCTTAAACGTTTTTATTCCACACAATATTAACAAACAGCCATTTCCTACATTGATCAGAGCATTCTTGGACTCTGAGACTTGACATGAAGCATCGTTTCTTATGGGAGCAGCCTAAAAAGGAAACACAAAAGACAGTTTATTTGTAAACTAGTATAAATTAAGTGCCATAAATACACAGTCCCTGCTAACTACAGTTGTGACAATTAGATGCTATCTAGAGGTGTGTGTGTATGTATATATATATATATATATATATATATATATATATATATATATATATATATATATATATATATATATATACACACACACACACATACATAACTTTTGAGGTAATGTGATCAGGTGATTATGTAATGATAATCTTGACAGGCCTACTGTTGGACACTGTTAACTGTATTTAAACTGTTCCACATAATGAACTAAGCCAAAAGAAACAAGGCAAATGGGACAGAATAATGTAGAAATTACTTTGAAAAAAAGAAGACCCCCCCCCCCCTCTATTTTTAAAAAGTAGAATTATATAGAATAACACTCACTAACATAGATTTTTTTTAATGTGCTCCCCACTCCCAATGTGCCCCCCCCCCCCCCCCATTCTAATAGTTGCAAGGTGCCATAGAATGCATTTATTCAGTATTTAAAACTGCTCTCTGATATTGTGTGACCACTGGGTTGAAAAATGCCCAGATGTGGTTCTAAACATTATTTACATGGTATGGTATGGTATGGTCTGGCCCTAGAATGAAACAAGCTGGTTTCCCTTGTTTGGGGACATAATTTTGGGTGAAGTAGAGACTGTCAGGTAACATAGTAGGATTTGGGAATCAACTTGTTTTACCATCCTGGATTTGTAAAGGCAGGATTTGTATTTGAAGGTGGAACAGCAGTGTTTGAGGTTCATGGTATGTACAGTTCTACACACTGTACACTCATTATTCAAGTATGACAGTTTAAATATAGTTTTCCATTCAGTACACAGTACTGTACATAATACACATACACGTATGTATTCATTCAGTATTTTGTGGCCCCGACATATTGGCTGGAGCAATTATGCTGTGTAACCCATGAAATAAACATCATCCAACATGCATTAGATAAATCCAAACCTATAAAACATAATTTACTGAACTAAGTGTAACCCCCTTGTCTGATTGATGCAACAGGGCTGATCAGATGGTCCAATGAAAGAGTCTCTGCACGTCACACATCAACTAGAGAGGGACTGAACACCAAACACACTTTAATATTATACCATAAACTAAATTGCTTCATAACTCACTTCATTTTACAAAAGTGTTGCATTAGCGAAGCAGAACCAGTTAAAGTGAGCAGCACTAAAGTGGACTTGCATGCCATTAGATCTTTTTGTCTACAGAACTAGACTGTAGTTATAACCTACAAAATACAAACATATTAATCTGTTTTATGTAACATAACACGTTAGATTAATCCAAAGCTGTAAAAAAACTAATTTAATGAACTGACTTAAATGTAACCCACCTTAAATGGAAGCAACAGGGCTGACTTTCAGGTGTTCATCTAGGAGGTCCTAGTGTAAAGGTGCATCATTAGCACAGCGTAGTAACTGTGTTTCCAACGCTTTCTGTTAATTCATGTCAGACTCAGTTCAATGATCACTACATTCTTCCAATGCGCAGCTTTATACTATCAAAATATCCTAATTATCACTTCAATGCTCAATCTTTTTCTCAATTCTTATATTCCACCTTAAATGGTGCCCGAGTGAATCAGTAACCTGAAGGGCTAGACAGTAACTGCAGCGTTATTTAAGGTGGAACGGCAAAATTAAAAAAATAAGTTGGTGATATTTTAGCGTGTGGTCAGATGATAAATCTCTACTAAACATTAAACATGACTCTGGATGATCTCGTTATAGGAATACGTTGTTGTTTTTTAAGACATAGCAGTGCGTATGAGAAGCAAACCGAGTTGACGTTATCAGCATTTGTTCGGCTTGGTAGCTAGCTACCGTTAGCTAACTAGCATTGCTAGCTGTGAAGCTAATTGCCTATAAAGAGCTAGGAGATGTAGGAGCATAAAACGCAAATAGATCGCCAGCACTATCCAACATAAACTAAACAAACCGGTACAAAAACACATTTAAACAACAATTAAATGTAACCTACCTTTGCTGAGTCGGACTTCTGCCACCGGCTTTTGTTGGAAGTGCCTGTTGATGGCTCCTCGCGCTGATTTTGAATAATACCGGTTCCTCCGCGGCTCTGGACCGGACCCGTATAAAAACTTTAAACTACATATAAAATGTGACTCGGTTCTGAAATCGTTCTGAAGATGTGGAATGAGTGAGAGTGATAAGCGGATTTATTATCAGTAAAACGGATCTATATCAGAGTTTAGAGTCATGACACGCAACGGATCGGGAACTATATGGGTAACAAAGCTAACAAAAATAACGTTATTTGGGGGACTATATGTGGAAGTGAAAATACAATTTTTAAATATTTATTTAGATGTCATTAGGGTTATAAGTTAAGTTCTATTCCAATACTGAAAAGGGTTAAAGGGAAATACTGGGTTAAAGGGATGAGATGAGTAATGTAAACAGGGTGTAAACAGGGTCATTCAAAGTAGTACAGCGAGAAAGAGTTAATTGTAGAAACTTTGATTCTTTACAGTGGTCGTAAAGACCAGGGGTCGCCATGTCTGTAACACATTTTATTTACCATTTAAAACCCCCAGTTAACCTACATTTGTCTTCTGAGTTTTATATTTAACATTGATGATGGTAAAATAGACCTTAACCTGAAATCTGAAAAATGTGAAAGTGTTGAAAATCAACTTCTCAGACACCAGGCAGTATTTTTTCAGCTTTCTCAGCTTTTGGAGGTGGACTTCTGGTTCCTATCACCACCATTGACTCGGTAGAAAGAAGTATTTCAAACCAAACCTCTCTGAATGCCTTTGTCCACAACTTAACAGTGGGAAACCATTAGGGCCTTCTTAGGCTTTAAGAAAAGGACTAATGATTTTCTGGAAACAACGAATAGAGGGTTGTAGTTTTTAGCTCTTTTTTATTAATGAGAATACAACTTGTATTTAATTGTATTGCAGCTATACCCCTATGTCATTGTTAAATTCTAGTTGGAAAGGTTTTTGTTTTTTTAAACAGCCCAATGTAAAATGTTCCAATCACAATTGTTTTCTCTATGATGTAGGTAGATAGAGCAAAGGGATTGGTAAGTATTTTAGGAACTGGAGTAGTAGGCCATAACATGTTAGATTAACTACCAATATAATTTAAACTGACAAAGGAACCAACCAATTCTGCTTTGATTTAAAAGCTTCTCTCTAGACCTTCTGGAAGTTCACTTACTTTGAATAATAACCATGGGTTGTTAGAAATGGAAAACAATGACAGCAGTTCTAGGCTGCTAATTCACTTATAAAAATAGCCATTTCTGGGGCCAAACATGCCCATACACCGTCAAATCAATTAACAATAACTTGTAAACATATCACAGTCACTTCCTTCTTTATTAAGTCACCATGGTGGGTTTAAAAGGGTATAAGTTCCACTCCAATCCACTTGTTAAAACATCCAGGTCTGAGTCTTTACTGTGCTGACTGAGGCTTTTTAGCATGTTGTAGTGCTGTCCTTCAACTACTCAGTTATTATTCTGTCACATTCCTTGTAATGATAAACAGAAGAGGAAGAAGCTGCAGTTGATGAATTACAGTTCTCATATGAATGAAGAATAACAAAAATTTGTGCCAGATTAGCTAGCTAGCTAATCTATTTAACGTCAGCTCCCACTGGCAAAAGCCAAACTGCTCCATTGCAAAAATCCTTGATATCATATTTCGGTTGTTATCTGATTTTATGTGCTGCCCAGCTAAGTGCAAAGATAACTAAC
Source organism: Megaleporinus macrocephalus (assembly GCA_021613375.1). Classification (NCBI taxonomy): domain Eukaryota; kingdom Metazoa; phylum Chordata; class Actinopteri; order Characiformes; family Anostomidae; genus Megaleporinus; species Megaleporinus macrocephalus. The sequence continues at coordinate 38,493,161 of CM038708.1, forward strand.
CTTAGCTAGCTATCTCCACCATAGTCAACTAACTAACTACCTCGATCAGCTCTTGTCTAGCTTACAAGCCTAACAACTTAAACGTAAAGATGTGGCTTCATTAGGACTTCGAAGTCCAGGAGGTTAATTAGGAACTCCTGTATTTTGTCCCTTAAATATAGATTTTATTCTCCATGTTTTGACCAAATTTTGAAATGAATGGCCTAAATTGAAGGCCAGGCCTGGTTTTCCACTGCATATTACCCGTTCAGTCATGAGAAATGCTGAAGAAATTGTGAAATTTCCTTTCATGTCATAGGACTCACATAGTTACAAACTCTTAATTTAGCAAGTTTAGCGTGAATGATTGGTTGCTTTGTCAGTCTGTGGTGAGATTATTTTTGATTTACTGATCTTGTATTGCACACACGATAAGACGAGCCACATCGCAGCTGTTATCATCCCAAATTCCGGCTTGGTTTGTGATAGTACAATCCTGAGCCTCTTTAAAATTATCAGGCTGACCACGCCCCCATTTTGTAAATGTTAACAGCTTTCCATCAGTGTCTACAAACTGACCCTCTACCTGTTGGTCTGTAGCTCCAATATAAGCATACACTGAACCAAAAGGAACAATAATTTTAGCTAATGCTTGGTTTTCCTCTTCGTTTCTTGGCAGGACGAGTGCTCCTCCTACATGGCTGCAGAATTTCAGCCCTTCGTAGAAGTTTACTGTTGTGCCATCCGTCACAAAGTACTTCTCTCCAACTTTTCTGAAGGTGGGGAAACTCGCAGCTTTGAATAAAAGATGACAGTGCCATTCCTAATTCAGCTTTAATGTGTTTGTGCAGCTCTGTGTATGTGACTCTGGTTCAGGAACATCTTACCTTTTTCCAGAATGGAGATCTTTGCTGTAAGGCTCTTGACTTCTGATTGAAGACGCAATGTGTCTGTAAAATCAACAATCCATACACGCTTACAAAAAAGGTCTAGGAATGCATATAAACAGTAGAAAACAGGTTGCAAGTCTACTTTCACCAAAGTTACAAATACAAGATATTTCATGTGTTATCAAGTTATAATGTGTTTTTTTGTGTAAATATACTGTACCATTTGCCACCGGTCACACTGCCATAAGCAGCTTGGCCATAATCTTAATATTATTAGTGTAGCTGTATATATTGCAGTGTGTCCACCCTCCAGATGTCATTTTCCACCCCCCTGAGTTGAGTTGAGAATTTTTCGCTAGATGTTAAAAAGTATAAGAGCATTTGCCTTTGTACTTCTTTCCACGTCTTCTTTATGTCAACACCACAGTGGCGGGGGAGAACTAAACTGTACATTAATAAACTCAAAGAAGACAGAGCGTGGCATAAAAGTAGTATGCCTACCCCCACCCAGCTGACAGCAAGATGGCTGAACCCAGAAAGAGAAACAGTGTGCATCTCCTGTGCAGCAATAACTGTAACCAAATCTTCAGGTAACTGTTAATCTGTCTTGCACATCATCTGAAAGAAATTTTAGAACACTCCTACATACAGGAACTACTTAATCTCTGGGATTTTGCTGGGTATCCCTGAAATGCTTGCTTCAGGTTCTTCCATAACCTTTTTTAGTGGATTAAGTTCTGGACTTCAACATTTAGTTAATTTCTGCTTACAGACAGATATACTGATATTTTTCTTTCAGAACTCACTGGTAGAATTAGTCATTACATCAATAATGGTTGCATTTGATACTACCACCACCAGGTTTCACCGATGGGATGAGGTTTTTAGATAGATAGTGCCAATGCTTTCCCTAGTGGAAGAACAGAACAGAAACTAAGAAGATGTAACACATCTTAGTAGTAGATTCACGCAATGCCTTTCTGGTGCCTGTTTTGGGATGTTTACCTGATGAACCTGGATCTCCTTTCTGTCCTTTAGGTCCAGGTGGACCTATTGGACCTGCTGGTCCTGCTTTACCTGGAGGTCCCTGCACACTTTCTCCTGAAATCAGATGGTTGATTTGATAAAATCACAGGAGTTAATTTCCTGCTGCTTTTCTGAAGCATAACCCACTTACTGTTTAATTCTGTATTGTGCCCACATACCTGGCTCTCCCTTCTCTCCTTTGGGTCCGGCAGCTCCGTCTCTCCCATCTCTCCCGTCTCTTCCTGGAACCCCAGCAGGGGCAGGACAGCTGAGAGTTTGAGGAACTGCAGTCTCAGAACCACTAACCAGATGCTGCTCCAACTGCAGCAGCAGCAGAGCAACGCGGAACTGACTGAACAGCATCATCTTCTGTTCACTGTGGAAAATTATTATTGGAAATCCACACCAGCAAGTTGATACACATGCTTTGCAGTTACATATTGCTTGTAAATTACAATAACCTGCTTACTACTTACTTTACAGAGAAATTGAGTTTAAAATATTTTGGCTAAAATTATAATTTAATATAATTTAAATATAATTTAACCATCTAATGCACATCATCGGTCAAACTTGACCTGTATTAATTTCCTACGCTATTTTATGTATGGCTGAGTATCTTTTGAAATTAGTTGCATAATGTTCCAAGTGTTAATTAAAACTCTTTTTTTGTTGACGCAAATCACTATTTTAATTAATATTTATTTACTTCAAGAACAAAAACAGTTTTTGTAAATATGTTTCCATCTACAAATATTTACAAATGTCAATAGTTCCTGTAGAATTCCACAGTGAACACACACAGGGTTAATTCTGACCCATGTTGTATGTTAGAGGGGCAGTGATACAAAAATGATTTGAAAAAATATAAAGATTTGTGATGGCCAAAAAACAAGTAAATGGAGTAATTCATTGAAGCTTGAATGATAAAATTAATTCCTTGCAAAGATATAGAAAATTAAATGCAGAGCCTCCGAATCCAATAACGGACTGTTTAAACGTTTCAACTCCCTCTTCACCTAAGAGAGCTGTTTTTAATGTAGTCCTGTGCTAATTCTCACTTAAAATAAAGTAAAACATAGAGACATTGGTGCATGTGGAGGGTAATGTGGTTTCTGTTTATTTACTCCTAAACCCATTAAGGTGGAGAAGCAACACTGCCAGCAGGTTGAGGTTTTAATCACAGATTGGGGTTTAGATTTGCTAATTTAATCTAGTGTAGATTTATTCATCTGTTTTTAAAATTAAGTGGTTTGACACATCTTGGTTAACAAATCATAGCTCTAAACTCTATTTAATGTAATCCTTGATGTTGCAGTCTAGGCAATGTTAGCTTTTTTGGCTTAGAGAAATGTGTATGATGTCTGTGTGTTAACATGTTCCTGAGTTACTAAGGTTACAAATAACTATCACATTTTGGGTTAAACAGAGTTAGATGGTTAAATACTATGCAGTGATTGAATAGTATAGTTAGTAAGTAAGTTCATAATTTATAACTTCACTCCTTCAAATGTCTGCGCCTGGGCATAAACTAAGGGATCCGGGACTTCTAAGACTTTTTGTATACAGTCAGTTGCACACCAAAACTGGCTTCACTGCTTTTTTATTCCTATCAGTTTTTAGTTCTTGTCAATATTGCATCACTGCATTATTTTTATTCAGTTCAATTTTATACACAAACCGAAAATGCCAGTTACTCATGTGATGTCATGATGAATGGACCGATAGAAAAATGATAATCAGGTTTCATTAATGTACATTAGAGTTTAAAATACATTATGATCATTTATAAAAAGTTTTAATTTCGGTTTTGTGTTATTTCCTATAATCCCAGTTACTCTGTTAATGAAATAAACTTCGTTGACTAAAATGCTGACTTTGTATAAACTTTGTATAAACAACCTGAATATATCATTAAAACATTTAAAAAACAATAAGAAATATAAAAGCAAACAAAATGATGTTTCTTACCAGGCAAACTTGTTTTATCAACAGGAAAAGCTCGCAGTTAAGAAGACAATAAAAGAGGCTGGTGCTTTTCCTAATAGTAGTGACCAGTAAAGGAAGTTTTCCTTCCGCCAAAATATCTGATGCTGGACAGTCTGAGTTTCCTTTTGGCTCAGTAGGCCTGAATTTACTGAATCAGCTATCAGGGGAGTTATATTTAGATTAAATGTTTGTTTAAAATTTTATTGCTAGACAATGGGATAAAGACATTCTGACAAGTAGTGTCTCATTGCTCATCACTGAAAGCACATCCCAAATCTTAAGTGACATCAAAGTGGATCTATGATTGTTTAACAAAGCAAATCTTCCCTTCCAAACTTGACAGCCCCAAAGACAGTCCTATCCAGTGAAGTAATTAAATGCCGAAATTGTAAAGTATTTATAAAAAATGTAAACTCCAATTTTAGATTTGGAAAAGCTTTGAATGCTATGGGTGAATTTAATTGAAGATTGATTGGTCTGGGCGGGTCAAGAACAAAACAATATCCTTTGCCATTACTAGGACGTATGGCCACTGCAAATGGCAGCCCCTAGACAAACCAAACTTTTCAGAAAGAGAGCCATTTACACATATTTGGGATTGGGGATTACTATACAAAGATTTAATCCACCCGATAAACCTATCGCCAAAATTTTATTTATTTAGGACAGAGAATAAATATGACCACTCGACTCTATCAAACGCTTTTTTCTGCGTCAAGTGATATTAATAACACTGGTTGTGCACATAGGGCAGAGTAGTCAATTATATTTAAGAATCTCCTAATATTGTCTAAAGCATATTGGGCTATCACAAAACCTGATCCGGATCAATAAACTGGGGAATTAAATCTTCTAAACTATGGGCAATTAGTTTTGATATGATCTTAAAGTCAACTGGGAGTAACAAAATTGTTCTAAAAGAGGCCCACTCTGTATCATCTTTATCCTTCTTATGTAGCAAAGATATCACAGCTGTCCTCACTGACTCCGGAGTATTCCATTCTCAAAAGGGTCTGCATGCATGGGCATAAAATCAGTTTGGGGCCAGAAGGCTTTATAGAATTCTACAGGATATCTATCCAATCCTGGTACCTTTTTCAGAAGACAGTGACACCTCCTCTGCAGTAAAAGGAGATGTCAGACATTCCTTATCATTCTTAGAAATTGAAGGCAGATGTACATTTTCTAAAAATGTACATATATTTGGTTTGACAGGATTTTCTGATGTGTATAGCTGTGTGTAGAAATCAAAAAATGAGTGATTAGTGATTGTATTTTATATTTCAGTTGACTTGTTTTGTTGTGTATACATTTTATGGTGCGATTGGAATGCTCTTTTTTAAGTTGATATGCTAGGAGCCTTCTAGATATATTACCATACTCATAGTAATGTTGTTTAGTGAAAAAAAGCTCAGTTTAAGTGGAATTAAGGCTACTTCTGACAGAATTTAGTTTCCTGAAATGTTTTTATCTGTGGGTGACTGTTTATGAGATTATGAGAGTTCCAAATTAAAAAGCCCCCTGGGTTTTTTTTTATTATTAGCAGAGGTAAATAAAATCAGCTGTCCTCTAATCACAGCTTTAGCTGCGTCCCAGATTACAGCAGGAGTAACAGGGCAGGTTGCATTATCCTGTCTATACTGTTCCAGCCAAAGTGTAATATTATTGAAGGCTTCCATGTTTGTAAGAAGTAAAGAGTTAAACTTCCAATACTTAGTTTGGTATGTCTGGTGAGAAAGAGAGAGTTTAAGGTAAACCGGCCAATCGGAGGTGTAGCTAGCCCTAGTTTTTTTCTAAATTGAGCCCCAGCACCCCTAAAGATTATAGTAGAAAAAAGTAGTAGTTTTTTTCTTTTAATGTTAATTTGTCTCTGACAAGCTGGAAATGTTAAAACCATAGTTAACAATTAAAATACAGCAACCTCCCTCCCCCTGCCTTGCAAAATGGTATGATTCAGCTTCTCTTCTTCGAACATACAGTGTCAGTTCTTTTTTTGACAAGTGTCGTGTATCCAGTAAGTTTTGCAAAGGAATATTTTTGTATTTTATCACTCAAAACCAACCGATTGCAGTCATTATCAGCCTAGCTCTAACCCTAACCCACATTTCTGCTCTCTTTATTCTGTTATTGTTAGCTAGGAGTGACTGTCTGACGGTGAGCAGGCTAATGCTGCAGGTGGTCTGATTACTGTATATAAAGGAGTGAGAAAGAAGCTGTAGCTGCTGTGCTATTGGTTAGCCTATGTGTTATTTAAGCCAATGTGCTAGAGTAGTGCTGTCTGTATTTGTGTTTTAGCTATTTTATGTTACAGAATGATAACTATAACACTATACTGTAACTGTGTGTGTGTGGTCAGCCTAGTGCCTACCACATCAAGTCACGATGGAAGCCGAAGCTAGCGCTACCGCTACAGAGGAGGACACAGTTTTTTATCAAATACAAATTAGTTATCTAAACCGCAGAAAACGAAGACTTTTGAGGGGCATTTCAATTCCAGCAATTACACCCGATACGCCTGGATGACAGGCTCGATCAGGGAGCAGAAGACTGAGAGCGGGTCTTGGCTAAAGATGGATCTTGCGATTTGGGAAGTTTATTCAAGTCAGCCCATCGCCACCAGAATGCTTCGAGTCATCTAAAAGATACTATTCGGCTTAAAACATTCAGGGTCACCAGGATAGAGCTACAGCTGGATGAACAACAATGCTGGGAGGTCGTTGCTCATAATGAAAAGCTTAGCAAGAACCGGGCCCTTTTGAAACGCCTTATTAACTGCATGATGTTCTTGGGGAAATATGAGTTGCCGTTCCGGGGCCACGATGAAGGAGCAGGCTCATCAAACAAGGGGAATTATCTGGAGTTGCTGGATTTAGTGTCAGAATACGACAGCGACTTGAGCACTCATCGTGCCACATCAACGGTGTTCAGCGGCACATCATCGAAAATCCAGAAAGACCTGATCAGCGCTGTTGCTGGAGTCCTAACAGATAGCATCAAGGAGGAAGTGAGGAAGGCACCTTTTGTGGCTGTTATGTTGGATGAAACAACAGATATTAGCAACGTTGCTCAATTGTCATATGTGCTTCGTTATGTCACTGAAGATGGAGAAAGAGATTTTTGAAGATGTTTGAAGATGTGACAGAAGACAGACGAGCAGAGGCCATAGCTACACGACTGCTGGACTTTTTGTGGGATTATGGCTTTGTTGACAAAGTGGTCGCTCAGTGTTACGATGGCGCAGCTGTGATGGCATCTAGTTTGAACGGGGTGCAAGCAAAAGTGAAAGAAACCATTCCACAGGCCATCTTCGTTCACTGCCATGCCCATGTTCTAAATCTTAGGATGGCACAAGGAGCATCCAAGATAAGACAGTGCAAGATCTTCTTTTTACATCTCTCTTGATTGGCATCTTTTTTTCAGCCACTCAGCAAAGCATACCAAACTTTTGGATGATATTTGCAGGCGAAGACTTCCACGTGTAGCTCCTACTAGCTGGCAGTTCAATTCTCGTCTGGTGTGCACAGTGGCAGAGAAGGCAAGGGAATTAAGAGAGGTAGGATAATAATAATAATAATAATAATAATAATAATAATATATATTGTATGAACAGAATGAGGCAATGACACTTATAAAACATGTACAGAGAACGGAGGATAGCATTGATATAAAAGACAAAAATAAATGCAAATTATATGTTTATTAAAGGATGTTTTTTACCATAAGATAAAAGCTGTATAACTCTCCTAGGTATTTGAGCACATCGTAGACCAGCATGCAGAGTTTGATGATGACACTGTTTATTGCGCCGATGGATTCCATACCCTGCTTGCCAGCTTTGATTTCAGTTTTTGCTTGAAAACCTTCCATGCCATCTTCTCCTACTCAGATGTGGTTTTTGGAATTCTTTGGTTGGCCCTCCACGTGTCCGTGAGGCTCAAAGAGATGTTTGCACGCGGTACAGGGAGCTCCACAGCAGCGTAATTGACAGCCTCCTAGCGCAGATTTCCAACCGCTTTAGTGACCACAAAAAGCTTGCATTCCTGGCACTTCTGGATCCACAACCGTTTGGCCATTACAGCGACAAGTTTGATGGAGAGCTACGGTGCGTATTTTGGCCAGCACCGACTTCACACGGAACTTAGTGTTATGTACGGCCTGTCTGACTTTGCAGGTAAAAGCTCGAGCCAGTCCCAGCATCATCAGGTGAAGGCAGGGTACAGCACGGACAGGTCGTCAGTCTATCGCATGGCCAACACACACTCACACACACTCACACCTACGGACAGTTTAGAGTGACTGATTAACATAACATGCATGTGTTTGGACTGTTGGAGGAAACCGGAGTACCCGGAGGAAACCCATTCAAGCACGGGGAGAACATGCACACTCCACACAGAACTGCCCAGATATCTCATATGTGTGTGAGAATGGTCCTAACACAATTTCAACCCAGGTTTAAGTCCTGGCTGGACAACCAAGAGCTCACTTCTCTCACTAAACAGGAGAAAGTGTGGAGGAATACAAGAGGGAGATAAACTGTTAAGATGTGAAATTCAGTTAACAAGACTAAATGTTTTATTTCCTTTTTTAATTAAAAAATAAGCACTTTATGATGCACTTTTTCAAAATCATTTTAAATGTAGCCCTTGTTTTTACTTAAAGTGATTAAAAAAGCATTTATTTACAAACCGGATTCCAAAAAAGTTAAAACTGAATTCAATGATGTGGAGGTGCCAACATCTAATATTTTATTCAGAATAGAACACAAACCACAGATCAAACTGAGAGAATGTATCATTTTAAGGGAAAAATATGTTTTTTCAAAATTTCATGGCATCAACAAATCCCAAAAGAGTTGGGACAAGTAGCAATAAGTGGCTGGAAAAAGGAAATTGAGCATATCACGAACAGCTGAAAGACCAATTAACACTAATTAGATCAATTGACAACATGATTGGGTATAAAAAGAGCTTCTCAAAGCGTCAGTGTCTCTCTGAAGCCAAGATGGTAAGAGGATCACCAATTCCACCATTGTTGTGCAGAAAGATAGAGCAGCAATACCAGTATGGTGTTACCCAGCATAAAATAGCAAAGACTTTTAAGTTATTATCATCAACCGTGCACAGCATCATCAAAAGATTCAGAGAATGTGGAACAATCGCTGTGCGTAAGGCTCAAGGCCGTAAAACTCTACTGGATGCTCGTGATCTCTGGGCCCTTAAACGTCATTGCACCTCAAACAGGAATGCCACTGTCAAAGAAATAACAGAATGCACTCAGGAATACTTCCAGAAAGCATTGTCAGTGAACAAAATCCACCATGCCATCCGCCGTTGCCAGCTGAAACTCTACAGTGCAAAGAGGAGGCCATTTCTAAGCAAGCTCCACAAGCTTAGAAATGGCCTCCTCTTTGCACTGTAGAGTTTCAGCTGGCAACGGCGGAGCTGGCAACGTTTGCACTGGGCCAGGGGTCTTTTAAAATGGAGTGTGGCAAAATGGAAGACTGTTCTGTGATCAGATGAGTCACGATTTGAAGTTCTTTATGGAACACTGGGATGCCATGTCATCCGGACCAGAGAGGACAAGGATAACCCAAGTTGTTATCAACGCTCCGTTCAGAAGCCTGCATCACTGATGGTATGGGGTTGCATGAGTGCTTGTGACATGGGCAGCTTGCATGTCTGGAAAGGCACCATTAATGCAGAGAACTACATTCAGGTTCTAGAACAACATATGCTCCCATCTAGATGTCATCTCTTTCAGGGAAGACCCAGCATTTTTCAACAAGATAATGCTAGACCACATTCTGCAGCAATCACAACATCATGGCTACATAGGAGAAGGATCTGGGTACTGAAATGGCCAGCCTGCAGTCCAGATCTTTCACCTATAGAGAACATTTGGCGCATCATAAAGAGGAAGGTGTGACAAAGAAGGCCCAAGACGATTGAACAGTTAGAGGCCTGTATTACACATAAATGGGAGACCATTCCTATTTCTAAACTTGAGAAACTGGTCTCCTCTGTCCCCAGACATCTGTTGAGTGTTGTAAGAAGAAGGGGGGATGCCACACAGTGGTAAAAATGGCCTTGTCCCAACTTTTTGGGGATTTGTTGATGCCATGAAATTTTGAAACAAAATTTAAAATGATACATTCTCTCAGTTTAAACTTTTGATCTGTTATTTGTGTTCTATTCTGAATAAAATATTAGATGTTGGCACCTCCACATCATTGCATTCAATTTTAACTTTTTTGGAATCTGGTTTGTAAATAAATGCTTTTTTTAATCACTAAAAACAAGGGCTACATTTAAAATTATTTTGAAAAAAGTGCATCATAAAGTGCTTATTTTTTTATTAAAAAAGTAAATAAAACATTTAGTCTTGTTAACTGAATTTCACATCCTAACAGTTTATCTCCCTCTTGTATTCCTCCACACTTTCTCCTGTTTAGTGAGAGAAGTGAGCTCTTGGTTGTCCAGCCAGGACTTTAAACCTGGGCTGAAATTGTATTGGGACCATTCTCACACACATATGAGATATCCGGGCAGTTCTGTGTGGAGTGTGCATGTTCTCCCCGTGCTTGAATGGGTTTCCTCCGGGTACTCCGGTTTCCTCCAACAGTCCACACACATGCATGTTAGGTTGATCAGTCACTCTAAACTGTCCGTAGGTGTGAGTGCGTGTTGGCCATGCGATGGACTGGCGACCTGTCCATGCTGTACCCTGCCTTCACCTGATGATGCTGGGACTGGCTCCAGCCCCCCATTGACCCTGACTAGCAGGATAAAGCGGAAGATAATGGATAGATGGATTAGCTCCACGGTCTCAGAACATATGAGACGTTGGTTTGGAGCTGCCTGTGGGAAGTATAAACATAGTTCAACATTTCAGTTCAGCATGTAAACAGTAAATATACTGAATGGTATGTGTGATGTGTTGATGTTTCAGTAGCTGATGGTATAAGATGCTGATACTAGGCTACTTCAGTATACAGGATACGCCACTGAATCAGAACACAGGTTAGAAATGATTACCTGAGGAGGTCTAGGTGGACCTTACTGAATTCTAATTAACCACTCCTGGACTAGACTATTACATCTATTCTATTCAGCCAACAGGAGCTTAAAAAGAGCACAGCAGAGTCTTGGACCCAGACATGAAGGCTGATATGTCAAATCTTAACAAGCACATGAATCTGAGCTGTGGTCCATAAACCTGACTCCTCAAAAAAACTTTCTTGATAAAATACAAATAGCCATTCAGTAGCGCTAATCAGTGGAGGATCCCTTTTACTATGCTCAGTAAAAAAAGCATTTCAATTCCAATCCAATCACATCTAAGTTTATTTGTCACATCCGCAGTCACATACATTTGTTGGAAGTCACATACACAGACATTTGGTGGTAGTCACATACATCTTTGTTTATTTTACTCTACACCAACACCACACTGGTACAAATAGCAAGAGTCTACACACATTTATTTCAGATTTTTATAAAAACATAGACATATGTAGGTTTACTCGTGGCTTAAATGGCTATATTAGCATCTGGTTTTGTCACCATTGTAAAGAAATGCAGGCCTACAGGGCAGGAATGGATATATTTTAACAAATTTAATAAAGTTGATTAAACAAAATACAGAATATACTGGGACCATACTGTCTCAGAGTAAATATAAAAAAACACTGCATTTATTAAATTGCTTTTTTTTTCAATTGTTAAAAAAATGTATGGAGAAAACAATTCTTATATTTCAATGAGAATATTACTGCAGTTCCTACAGAGCATAAATACAACAAATATGATGATTCTGTTTAATGATAAATCTAGATTAAATAAGATAGAAGATTGTGTAAGAGATATTAGACTTTGGATAATGCAGAACTTTTGAACCCTGATAAAACGGAAGTTCTCCTCCTCGGCCCAAAGGCTGCTCGGATTAAATGTTCAGATTTAATGTTAAATCTTGCTGACTTCTCTGTAGTTCTTGGTTCAGTAGCCAAAAATCTTACAAGTACAGCGTTTCTTCACCTGCGTAACATTTCAAAGTTAAGAAATGCGTTATCTATGTGTGATTCGATCACATTAGTCCAGTTTTATCAGCGCTACACTGATCTTATTTCCTATTTTGAACCGCCACGCTTACTCAGATCACAGGCTGCTGTTTTTTTTTTTAATAGTTCCAAAAATGGGGGGAAGAGCTTTTTCCTATAAAGGGCCAAAATTGTGAAATAATCTCCCAGTTAATGTTCGGGACTCTGACACAGTCTCAATTTTTAAGTCTAGACTGAAAACATACTTGTTTAGTGTAGCTTTTGGTAATTAATCTTCCCTTTTAGATAAAGGCAGGAGATCTGGGGGTTCTTGGACACAGAGGTTTATGGTAAACTGAGATGTTGGTGCTGTTGTTCCACCACTTCACGTGATCACACAGGTTTGTTGACGGTGGAGTGGGGGGATCCCAGGGTCTCAGGGTGCTCTCATGTCCATACTACCTTCTGGTTCTCTTCTTTTAGTTTAGGCTGTTATAGTTAGATCTGCCGGAGTCACCAGTCACACTCTAAAACTCTAAAACTAACTTTCTTTCTTTACTCCTCCTGAGGTGATGACTGTCCTCCTGTCTGTTGAACGCTGTTGAAGGACTGATCATCAGGGCCTCTACCCATCACCAGCCAGCTCACCTGTCTATCTGTGTCAACTGCTACACCCTCAGTTACATCACTGTGCCATCCAGATGCACCCACATTGAGATAGGATGGGACTGTTTCAGCTCACGCCCACTTTACATAAAGACTCAGTCATAGCCTGCCTAAGTCATACACTGCCTCTACCTGTGCAGCTTCTCAAGCTTTGCTATCCAGATTTCAAACAGAGACTCTTTTCTTTGGTATTTAGTTTATCAAACTGTAAATACTGACCAGAGGAGGATGGGTCTCCCCTTGTGAGTCTGGTTCCTCTCAAGGTTTCTTCCTCCAGTTGAGGGAGGTGTTCTTGCCACTGTTGCCTCTGGCTTGCTCACTGGGGGATATATGTTGTAACTGTCTGTTTTCAAAACTCTGTAAAGCTGCTTTGAGACAACATTGTTGTAAAAAGCGCTATATAAATAAACTTGACTTGTACTACAAATTACAAAGTGGTTTGATTACACAGAAATCATAAGCATTTAGCATTGCTAAAAACATAGCAAGACAGCAGTAATGAACAATAGCAATAAGTAATTTGATTATGTTTATCAAGCTGACTCTTTTAAACTGATTGTTTCAATCTGAATTTATAGTTAATCTGAATGTATAGTCAAGTTTATTAATATCTTCTCCATATGCACATTTGATTCATTCTCTGCAATAGGTGGACTTTGAGAATGCTAAAATAAGACAACACTATTCAGCCATCTCACAAACTATGAGAAAAGACTTCTCACAACCAGTATCAAGCCAGAATCCTGTGTTGTTGATCACAACACAATCCTCATTTCCTCCATAACTGTTGGGTTCCCCTTTGTTCCATTTGAGATAATTCAAAGGCCGCCCTTCCGCGTCCACAAACAGACCCTCAGTCACTTGGTCGTTTGCCTCAATGAAGAGATATGGCAAAGTAAAGATTTGAAGAATTCCAGAAAGCTTTTGATTTTCCTCCTGGTTTCTTGGCAAAGCCAGTTTTCCTCCAGCGTTTCGGCAGAATGCCACTCCTTCACTGAACTTCATCGTTAGCCCGTCAGACACATAGTACTTCTGCCCAACCTTTATAGAGATGCTAAACATTGCAGCTTAGACAAGCAAAGACAAGCAAAGACAAGCAATGTGTCAATTTAAGTCATGTGACATTAACTTTAAAGGTGCCATAGAATGGAAAGCTGTATTTACATTGAAATAGTCGTATAAGAACAGTTGACATACCATGAACTTTCTCCTTCAAATACAAATCCTGTTTTGGCAAAAGGGAGCAGAAAAAAACTGTGGATTCCAAATTACTAGACTGTATTTAACAGTCCTCTCTCCTCCCGAAATGACTCCCTTAAAATGTGTATACACAAGTTCTTGTTCCAGACAAGCAGAAACGATAACAGAGCAGCAGCATTGGTTAATTACACAAGAAAGAAATCTATCTTTTCAGGCTTTGACAGGAATGTCAGAACTACTCATGCAGTTTCATGTCAGCCAAAATGGATGTTTATTTTAAAACGAGGTTCAAGTTGGCTTCCTATTCGCCAGCTTTTTAACTGAATGTTCACTTTCACTTTAAATGCTACAGCTTGTACAGGTGCTGGTAGACTGTTCAGAAACATACTTTCCAGGCTCTGAAGGCGATTTCAGCACTTTTCATATCCTTTTTAAGGAATTCTGAACAGGCACGGCTGATATTGGGGGAAATGATCTTTCTATTCGCTAGCGTCATAAGCGAATGTTCTGTTCCACCTTAATGCTACAGCTTGCTTTGGTGCCAGGATGGTGCATTTAAGGCACCATGTTTTGTTAATTGGCAAGCTTTTAAAGCAAAGAAATATAGGGATGACTTGATACCTGGAAAGTTTACAAAACAAACTGCTGAATAAAAAGTGAACCTCAGTGCCCGGATCTTCAAGACAATTCTGGAAAATCTTTATTCTAAGCTTGCACATTTAACTCCAGACCTCATGCAGCGAAGAGATAAAAAGGGTCAATTAATAGGCCATATAATAGACCCCAACCAAGTCGCATACCTTCTATGTAGACATCGGAGAACAATTTACTGACAAAATCAATATGCTAACAAAATGCATTCTATGGCACCTTTAGATACATAGGCTGCTCAGCCCATAATGTTACCTTTCTCCATCAGGGACAGTCTGGTTGTGAGACTCTTCAGTTCTTCTTGTAGCGAGCTAATCAGATCACTGTGAGAAGCTCCTGAATGTAAAAATGAAATAAACTTTTTAATTTCATGGAACTCTCGTAAGGCTGGCCTGATCAGCAGCTTATGGGCTTTGAGTATTCTGCTATTTCCAAAAGAAGACAAAAATAGAAAATGATATAGCAGTGCCAATACAAATTCTCCAAGTCACCTTTAACAATCATTTTTTACTAGCATTGCACAAAAATCAAAGGACAAAAGGGTTCTATTAGATACAATCGTACATAATATGTCATCCTTATGCTAGGATTGTTAAAGTAATTCTTGTGATTCAAAGGGAAAGAGAACAAAGAGAATTACGAAAGTCATTTAAATAATCATCGGAAATAATAATTTAAAGGTTTTTTTTATAAATATTACATTTGTGAAATTGTAATGCTTCATATTTTCACAGTCACTATTTATTATTTCCTAATTATTACTTTTTCCAGAGGCTAAATGTACATTATAATGAATCATAAAAAACAAGTATGTTGGTAAGAACAGTTCAAAATAAATCCTCTGGGTGGCAAACATTTCTTAAAACTGCAGGCAATTAATTAGTTGTCAAAACTGTCAGAAACTGGATGGTTTGTTTTAAGGCATTTGGATAAACTCTGACTTAAATATTTATTTGTCTTCAAAAACGACCCATTTTAGTACATTTGGCATCACTGACAAACATCTTCATTTTAGTTTGATGCCTGGTTTGCTCCAAATCTCTTTAATAATATGTCTGTTTGTTTACCTGGAGGACCAGAATCTCCTTTTGATCCTTGGGGTCCAGGTGAACCTGCTGGTCCTGCCTTACCTGGAGGTCCCTGCACACTCTGTCCTGAAATTAGAGCACAGTGGTCAATCGCATGCTGCTCTATTTTCTGAAGCCTCCCGTCAACTCTGAACTGTGCCCACGTACCTGGCTCTCCCTTTTCTCCTTTGGGTCCGGCAGCTCCGTCTCTTCCGTCTCTGCCGGGAAGGCCGCTGTGTCCAGGAATTCCTGGAACCCCAGCAGGGGCAGGACAGCTGAGAGTTTGAGGAACTGCTGTCTCAGATCCACCAACCAGATGCAACAGCAGTAGCAGCAGTGGAGCAGCGAAGACCTGAATAAACAGCGCCATCCTCTGTTCACGGTGGAAAATACAGGTTGGTTTTCTTCAGAAACTTTTTACGTTACAAAAAAGGACATATCTATCCGAGATACATTAGAAACATAAATACTTACACAGTACTTAAACAATAAGTAAAAAAAAACAAATGTGTCTAACAAATCTAAAAGGCTTTTACATGTAATGGCAAAAACAGATGCTAAGACATTTCATGAGCCCATATGATATTTTCAGCATGAAATCACAGTCTATATAATGTCTATTTAAAGACATTTTTGTGGATAATATGATCATGTGAATATATTTGTATATGGTGGACTTGTATCAAAAGCTTAGCTGCTAAAGTGTGCAACTTTTAGCCATTGTGTTTTATCACATTACAACCACTATGACAAAAATACAGTCAATACAGTTTCATTTAAACTGTCACTGGAACTGGCTGCTGTTTCTATTAACTGTTTACAGCTTTAATCATGTCATAAAGGTAATCTATCATCATTGTCTTAGAGGTAAAAAGACAAATGTAATACATTTCATAATCCAATCAAATGCATACCTGTAAATTTCAGACACCAGTAAGAGTGTTAGCACTTCCTGTTGTTTGGAATGTGGTCAATAAGTAACTTTTGACCAAAGTTCATAGTCTTGATTAGCTGTTAAGAGACTGAATTAGTCAGGCTGTACCTTGTTTAGCCCCAAGCTTACTTTAAACCAAAGTCCAGACTGCGCATTAGAGGCAAATTATCCCACATCATAACACTGTTTATCGGTGGAAAAGTCAGTATGAATGTAAAATCACATTATTATTGGTTAATATTATTTGTTTTAGAGTTAAAATAATTATTATTTTGGGATCTATTACTTTATTATAATGTCTTTTTTTCCCGCAGGTGCACAGTGACGTGTTTTAGAAATCTGATGTTATTGCATTACTGGTTCTATGAAAAATTAAATTACTAATTAAATTACTGCCAACTTTTTTCCCCCACCAACTTTTTACATTAAATGGAACAACAGTTGTATTCAGGAGCAATTCTGAGTTCTCTTCTCCAGTGAAATGCCTCACTGATGTTAACATGGATCTTTACCCTTGCGTTATTTAATAACATCTTTCTTTCGAGAACGTCTTCTGATGTTCTCCTACTTGGCTATTTCTTAGCACATAGCCCCTCCCTTTCCTCCTTTTCTTGTGCCAGAAGATTAGATTAAACCTATAATAATAAACGTTGGCTTATTGCACTGGGGGAAGAATTGAATTTCTATTTAGCAAAATAGTAAAATAAACACAGGTTTCTTTTAAGTTGCATTTGGTTTTGATTATCTCTTCCACCTTACATGGAGTAGCATACATTCTGCTGCAATATTTAAAGGGAACCCCGGCTGGTAACACTTGTAAGCTTTAATATGGTGTAAAGACTCTAAATTGTTAAGACGTGTTGTTAAAAAAAAATCACAAAAGTAGCAGATTTATTTATAAATTAACGCTTTTATTCTAAATATTTTACATATGGTTGCAGCTCGCTAAACTTCACTGCGGTTGGCAGGAGTCAATGTTAGTTAGCTAACCTAGCTCAAAGTGCCACATTGTGTTGCTGTTGGATGTTATTTGCAGTGGGAAGACTGATATTAGTCTAAACAGCTTTCACAAAGATAAAAAAGGAGAATAGTTTGTGAAGCAGCGTATGGACGAACACAGCTAACACGACCCGCCACTCTGCTCTCGTCACGATCGTCTCGATGCGATTGAATCATTCAGTAGACCACCACTGGTGAGAGACTTGACGGATGTTGGTTTTTAGCCTAGGCTTAAACACAATGCAGTACCACAGTTTTCCACACACATGAAGTCCAAAAGCCCCATAATATGGAGCGAGAACCGCCCAAGGAAACAAGAACATGAACATGCGCGGGATTCTCTCCTGGCGTCTGGCCAACAACGTTTACCGTTAACGGCAGCTGCTTCTCCCTTGTTTGCGGATCATTGTGAAAGTACAGCCGTTGTAGTCAATATACTACTTCACTAATAAACAAATTTGGAAGCTAAGAGAAACTCCTGTTCAGTTTATCTAGCTGTATACTGACCATGAATGTTTCCTGCTGGAATATGGAGCTCCTTGTAACAGACACTCTCCTTCTCCGTCAACATCAACACACAGTTTCACAACAACACCAGCACCGTGTCCCACTCCCACTCCACGGCTCTATGTTCATCATTTTGACTCACTTGGTATGTGTTGTCACCGCTGATGTCAGAAATGTTGTGTTCTGGCTTAAACTGCTATGGCTGAACAGTAGCTATGTTTAGCTAGCTAGCTGTGCTCAAGCGCGACGGGCTGTCACTGCAACCATTTGACGTCACCACCCGCTGTGCACGTCTGTAGTTACAACAATGGCGACCTACGTGCAGCGGGATTTTACAGAAAATCAAATAAATCTGCTACTTTTTGTGATTTTTGTCAACGTGTCTTAATTATTTAGAGTCATTACACCATATTAAGGCTTACATGTGTTAGCAGCCGGGGTTCCCTTTAAGGTAGAACGGCAAATGTAGGTGTTCCAGTCTGGCTAGGTATTGCATTGTCTTTTTTCTAGGTATCAGCACTGGCCCTGTGTTTATGGCAGTGTTTGAGTATAGAGTGGTTTGGACTTAAACCTGTTTGTACTAGATAGAGATTCATACTCTAACCAACACTAAGCACTTTTGTAAGTCGCTCTGGATAAGAGCGTCTGCTAAATGCCGTAAATGTAAATGTAAATGTAAATGTAAATAAGAAGCCAACTAGCAGTGTTGGATTTTTTAAGTAATTTGTCTAGCATATGTATTCTACATATTATGACTGTCAATATATTTTATTGTTATTAAAGTAGTATGTGTGCTTTTACCGGTAACAAAGACACGAGAGCTTCCTGAAATGTCAGTACTTCTCCGCTCCAACATCAACAAACTTAAGGTACAAGAGCAGTGGTAGTAGTAGTTTAACTGCCCATCCTACCTTGGTTACCTTGGTTACCGGCGCCACCTACAGACCAACGCACACAGGCTTTCAAAACAAAGCAGCAGCTGACACTCGGACTGAGCTCGCACGAAGAAAAGGTAGAAATGTCACTTCAGTGGTTTGGAATTGATACGGTTTTGCAAAGCCAGCTGTTGAACAAAACCATGTAAACCGTGTAGACGGTGTCAAAAGTCTTTTGCCACCAAAAGTAGCAGCACAACAAATGTGTTCCAGCACTTACAATATAAACACGCTGTGGAACGGGAGCAGTGCCTGAAATAACAGCATAAAACAACCGGCTGCTCATCATCGACTCCCAAGGATCCCACTAAATGACAGCTAACGTTAGCCGCTTCATTCTTCAGCGCTGCCCTGTAAAACAAAAATATCGCAAAAGACATGATCCTGTTAAAAGTAAATGTATAAGAAAAGTTTGAGTTTTAGTTGGCGCTATTGTTCTATTTTGGCACAAGTACCTAAACTTTCTTTTTTTGTTGTTATGCAAGAACAAAAAATAATCGAAATCGTAATCGAGAATCAGTCATTTTTTTATTCCCCCAGTATCGCCCAGCCTAACTGTCAAAGATTCTGATTGCCTACTTAAGATGTTTTCTTCTCTTGCCTCCCAAACTCAATTATTTCTTCTCTTACCTCACAAAAGATTGAGCTGTTTCTAACTGCTACTCTGATGGGATGCTACTCTGATGGGATGCCAATTTCTTCCTTTTTCTTTATATTCAATGATGCATATGGTTGTAAATGTTTGCTTTACTTGTTTTGATTGTTTAAGATTTTCTGCAAAGCTGCTTTGTGGCAGCATCTATTTTAAAATGAACTGTAAATGTAAATAAATTCTACCGTGACTAGTGGTTTGTGGTGACTAACCTGCATTTATGTAGTTTTTTTCATGCGTTTTTCAATTGGCCCCCCTTGGAGAAGACAAGCTGGCTGCTGGCCCACAGATCATTTTTTGGTGGAGACCCTTGGTTTAAGCTATGTGTAGACTTTGTGTTCAATACTTACCAGTCTGTAAATTTGTTTATTTTTATTGCTGTGTAGTTAATAATATTAAGAATATCAGTTAATATCAGACCGCACAAATCAGTGTAGATGCACAGTATTTATGATTATTATAATAACAAAGAAAGCACAAAGATGCAAGATTGTTAGAAGTGAAAATAACATTTGTAATATTTATTCAGATGTTATTAGGGTTATAGTTAAAGTTCTATTCCAATACTGAAAAAGGGTTAAAGGGAAATAGGATGAGATAAGTAATGTAAACAGGGTGAAAACAGGGTCATTCAAAATACTACAACGAGAAAGAGTTAATTGTAGAAACTCGAACAGTTATGAACTGTTGAGTGGTCGTAAAGACCAGGGGTCGCCATGTCTCTAACACATTTTATTTACCATTTAAAACCACAAGTAAACCTACATCTGTCTTCTGAGTTTTATATTTAACATTGATGATGGTAAAATAGACCTAAACCTGAAATCTGAAAAATGTGAAAGTGTTAAAAATCAACTTCTCAGTAACCAGGCAGTATTTTTTCAGCTTTCTCAGCTTTTGGAGGTGGACTTTTGGTTCCTATCACCACCATTGACTCGGTAGAAAGAAGTATTTCAAACCAAACCTCTCTGAATGCCTTTGTCCACAACTTAACAGTGGGAAACCATTAGGGCCTTCTTAGGATTTAAGAGAATGACTTCTGGAAACTACAAATAGAGGGTTGTAGTTTTTAGCTCATTTTTATTCATGAAAATACAACTTGTATTTAATTGTATTGCAGCTATACCCCTATGTCATTGTTAAATTCTAGTTGAAAACGTTTTTTTTTTTAAAAAGCCCAATGTAAAATGTTCCAATCACAATTGTTTTCTCTATGGTATGTAGGTAGATAGAGCCAAGCGATTGGTAAGTATTTTAGGAGCTGGAGTAGTAGGCCATAACATGTTAGATTAACTACCAATATAATTTAAACTGACAAAGGAACCAACCAATTCTGCTTTGATTTAAAAGCTTCACTCAAGACCTTCTGGAAGTTCACTCACTTTGAATAATAACCATGGGTTGTTAGAAATGGAAAACAATGGCAGCATTCATAGGTTGCTAATTCACTTATAAAAATAGCCATTTCTGGGGCCAAACATGCCCATAGACCGTCAAATCAATTAACAATAACTTGTAAACATATCACAGTCACTTCCTTCTATTTAGTCACCATGGTGGGTTTAGGGTCTAAGTTCCACTCCAATCCACTTGTTAAAACATCCAGGTCTGAGTCTCTTCTGTGCTGACTGAGGCTTTTTAGCATGCTGTAGTGCTGTCCTTCAACTACTCAGTTATTATTCTGTCACATTCCTTGTAATGATAAACAGAAGGGGAAGAAGCTGCAGTTGATGAGTTACAGTTCTCATATGAATGAAGAATAACAAAGATTTGTGCCAGATTAGCTAGCTAGCTAATCTATTTACCGTCAGCACCCACTGGCAAAAGCCAAACTGCTCCATTGCGAATGTCCTTGATATCAGTTGTGGGTTGTATAGGGTTTTTCTTGCTATGAACTCACGTCTTCATATTTCGGTTCTTATCTGATTTTATGTGCTGCCCAGCTAAGTCAAATATAACTTTATATTTAATCTAACCTTAGCTAGCTATCTCCACCTTAGTCAGCTAGCTAACTACCTCAATCATGTCTTGTCTAGCTTACAAGCCTAACAATTTAAATGCAAAGATGTGGCTTCATAACCAAAAAAACCCTATAAAACCCATAGAATATATTAGGAGTATATGCAAAGGGCCTGTTTGAATTTTGCTAGTGGGTGCTAACATTAGCTAGCATAGTTAACACAATGGCATCAATTGTGAAAATTTCCTTTCATGTCAAGGTGCTCACGTAGCTACAAACTCTTAATTTAAGAGGTTTAGCGTGAATGATTGATTGCTTTGTCAGTCTGTGGTGAGATTATTTTTGTTTCACTGATCTTGTATTGCACACACGATAAGACGAGCCACATCGCAGCTGTTATCATCCTAAATTCCGGCTTGGTTTGTGATAGTACAATCCTGCACCCCCTTAAAATTATCAGGCTGACCACTCCCCCATTTTTGCTTTGCATCAGTGTCTAAAAAACTGACCCTCTACCTGTTGGTCTGTAGCTCCAATATAAGCATACACTGAACCAAAAGGAACAATAATTTTAGCTAATGTTTGGTTTTCCTCTTCGTTTCTTGGCAGGACGAGTGCTCCTCCTACATGGCTGCAGAATTTCAGCCCTTCGTAGAAGTTTACTGTTGTGCCATCCGTCACATAGTACTTCTCTCCAACTTTTCTGAAGGTGGAGAAACTCGCAGCTTTGAATAAAAGATGACAGTGTCATTCCTAATTCAGCTTTAATGTGTTTGTGCAGCTCTGTGTATGTGAATCTGGTTCAGGAACATCTTAACTTTTCCCAGAATGGAGATCTTTGCTGTAAGGCTCTTGACTTCTGATTGAAGACGCAATGTGTCTGTAAAATCAACAATCCGTACAGGCTTACAAAAAAGGGCCAGGAATGCATATAAACAGTAAAAACAGGTTGTAAATCCACTTTGACCAAAGTTTAAGTAAAAAAAAACAAATACAAGATTTTTCATGTGTTATCAAGTTATGTGGTTTTTTTGTGTAAATATACTGTGCTGTTTGCCACAGATCACACTGCAATAAGCAGCTAGGCCATAATCTTAATATTATTAGTGTAGCTCGATTGATTACAGTGTGTCCACCCTCCAGATGTAATTTCCCACCCCCCTGAGTTGAGATTTTTTCGCTAGATGTTAAAAAATGTACTATGTATTTCTTTCCGTGTCTTCTTTATGTCAACACCACAGTGGCGTCAAAAGTGGGAGAACTAAACTGTACATTAATAAACTCAAAGAAAGAGAGCTTAGCTGGAACCCAGAGAGAGGAACAGTGTGCATCTCCTGTGCAGCAATAACTGTAATCAAATCTTCAGGTAACTGTTGATCTGTCTTGCACATCAGCTGGAAGGAATTTTAGCACACTTACAGGAACTACTTAATCTCTGGGATTTTGCTGGGTATCCTTGAACTGCTTGCTTCAGATTCTTCCATTACCTTTTTTAATGGATTAAGTTCAGGACTTCAACATTTAGATGACTGGTAGAATAATTCATTACATCAATAATCGTGGCATTTGATACTACCACCACCAGGTTTTTGAGTTTTTTAGTTAGATAGATAGATAGATAGATAGATAGATGTACATATTCTGTACATTTCTCTCGCTGCAAAAAAACTAAATATAAAAGTTAAATATGATCTGTTGGATCTCTGATTACTGTGGCATCACATGGGCTTTAAACTCTTAATCTCTAGATTATAGTGTCAATGCTTTCCCTAGTGGAAGAACAGAACAGAAACTAAGAAGATGTAACACAGGTAGATTCACACAATGCCTTTCTGGCGCTTGTTTTGGGATCTGTTTACCTGATGAACCTGGATCTCTTTTCTGTCCTTTAGGTCCAGGTGGACCTATTGGACCTGCTGGTCCTGCTTTACCTGGAGGTCCCTGCACACTTTCTCCTGAAATCAGATGGTTGATTTGATAAAATCACAGGAGTTAATTTCCTGCTGCTTCAGTTTTCTGAAGCATAACCCACTTTCTGTTTAATTCTGTACAGTGCCCACATACTTGGCTCTCCCTTCTCTCCTTTGGGTCCGGCAGCTCCGTTTCTCACATCTCTCCCGTCTCTTCCAGGAAGGCCGTTGTGTCCAGGAGTTCCTGGAACCCCAGTATGGGCAGGACAGCTGAGACTTTGAGGAACTGCAGTCTCAGAACCACCAACAAGATGCAACAGCAGTAGCAGCAGTGGAGCAGCGAGGAACTGAATGATCAGCATCATTTTCTGTTCACTGTGAAAAAATGATTGATGTAAATCCACAGCAGCAAGTTCTCACCGATACACATGCTTTGCAGTTACATATTGCTTGTAGTTTTTACTGTAAAACTGCAACTTACTTTACATAGAAATTCAGTTTAAATGCCAAATTTCTTAAGTTTTTATACAAATTTTAAACTCCAATTTTAGATTTGGAAAAGATTTGATTGCTCTGGGCGAATTTAATTGAAGATTGATTGGTCTGTGCGGGTCAAGAACAAAACAATATCATTTGCCATTACTAGGACGTATGGTCACTGCAAATGGCAGCCCCTAGACAAACCAAACTTTTCAGAAAGAGAGCCCTTTACATAGATTTACATAGATTTAATCCAGCTGATAAACCTATCGCCAAAAATTAATTTCTTTAGGACAGAGAATAAGTATGACCACTCAACCTTTTCAAACTCTTTTTTCTGCATCAAGTGATATTAATAACACTGGTTGTGCACATAGGGCCGAGCAGTTATATTTAATAATCTCCTAATATTGTCTAAAGCATGTTGGGCTATCACAAAACCAGTCTGATCCGGATCAATAAACTGGGGAATTAAATCTTCTAAACTATGGGCAGTTAGTTTTTATTTGATCTTGAAGTCAACTGGGAGTAACGAAATTGTTCGAAAAGAGGCCCACTCTGTATCATCTTTATCCTTCTTATGTAGCAAAGATATCACAGCTGTCCTCACTGACTCCGGAGTATTCCATTCTCAAAAAGGTCTGCAAGCATGGGCATAAAATCAGTTTGGGGCCAGAAGGCTTTATAGAATTCTACAGGATATCTATCCAATCCTGGTGCCTTTTCCAGAAGACAGTGACACCTCCTCTGCAGTAATAGGAGATGTCAGACATTCCTTATCATTCTTAGAAATTGAAGGCAGATGTACATTTTCTAAAAATTTACATATATCTGGTTTGACAGGATTTTCTGATGTGTATAGCTGTGTGTAGAAAATTGAAAATTGAGGATGTTAGTGATTGTATTTTATATTTCAGTTGACCTGTTTTGTTGCATATACATTTTATGGTGCGATCGGAACGCTCTTTTTTTAAGCTGATAGTAATGTTGTTTAGTGAAAAAAAAAAAGTTCAGTTTGAGTGGAATTAAGGCTGACAGAATTTAGTTTCCTGAAATTTTCATCTGTGGGTGACTTTTTATGAGATTGTTCTAATTTAAAAAGCTCCTCAGTGCAGCATCCCACACACACAGTGTCAGTGCTATATTTGACTAGTGTCGTGTGTCCAGTAAGCTTTGCAAAGGAATATTTTTGTATTTTATCACTCAAAACCAACCGATTGCAGTCATTATCAGCCTAGCTCTAACCCTAACCCACATTTCTGATGCACTCTTTATTCTGTTATTATTAGCTAGGAGTGACTGTCTGACGGTTAGCAGGCTAATGATGCAGGTGGTCTGTTTACTGTATATAAAGGAGTGAGAGAAGCTGTAGCTGCTGTGCTGTTGGTTGGCCTGTTTGTTATTTAAGCCAAGGTGCAGTGCAGGAGTATTGCACACCCAAGTCTCAAAGTCTCATGCCCTGAATTTCTCTCATTTTCATCTGGTAAACCTAGTATATCATATAATAAAATGTCTTAATACATTAAACTAAGCTTTGTGAACTAAGGTTTTAAGAGTTGTTGGTGTCTTTCCAGTTACACTGTTGCCCCAAAACTTCTCATTTGGGTGCTCTAAGCCTACAATCGCACAAATGATCTGATATAAGAATGGATCCAAGAAATGACGGAAGAAAGTTGAGTCTTAGGCAAAAGAAAATCTAGAATCTGTCTTGTGTCTGGCTGAGTAAAAATGTAGTCTTTTAATATGGGCTTGAATTCTCTCCGTACATCAATAAGGCCTGCTTTTCAAGAGGCCACACTCAAGATCCTTGATGCATTAGGGTTAGATTAGCCCCAAAGACTATTCTAGATTACTATCCATGCAACTGTTAAAATCCCGAACAATTATTCCAAAATCTGAAGTATACTGACTAAACAGGCCTCATTTGGTGCACAGATATTAAGCAATGAGAATTATTGACCATAAAGAAGCTCACGAACCAGTAAATACCTACCCTTTCAGTCAATTATTTGTTCATTAAAAATAAAAGGAAGATTTTTATGAATGAGTATTGCCGTTCTCCTTATATTACTTGTAAAGCTTGAAAAATAAACCTGTCCCACCCAATCTCTCTTAAACTTTTTGTGCTCCTCGCTGGACAGATGTGTCTCTGCCTTTTCCTTTCTCAGAAATGTAAGCACTCTTTTACGTTTAATTGGGTGACCTAGACCTCTGACGTGAAATATCATCACATTAAGGATATAAGCCATACTGAAATTGAAAAATACAACAACAACAGCAACACCCACCTCACCCCCCAAAGCAAAAGCCTTGACTGACAAGACAACCCTCTGTTAACAAGTAGAGCCTCAACTAGTCCGGCACACAGCAAATGCCCCCAACACTGCACAATGCTCTTGAGTTATTATTTAATTATTTTAAAGAAAAGGTAACGGTTCTACGGGATAGCTGGCACATACAACCGTTGCAAAAGGAGAAATGCAGGCCAAGCAATCAGCAGTCAGAAACAAAACGACTCGACATGACCAAAAAACTAAACATTCAACTCTATAATAACCTTTTGTGGCGTTAACTTGCAGTGTCCCGTCCCACTGTAACATCACTGTAACATGGTTAAATCATGATTTAACCTGGTTTAGTTTGGGATGATAAGCTTATGCTTATACTTGTCTGCACATACTCTTACCTCTTCTTGTTGAAGATGCATAGTGTTAACGTGGCCAGGCAGTCTATCAGGCACTGATATTGCGGTAGAAATCCTCGGCCTCTTGCGGTGATGATAACAGCTGGATCTTCCCACGGTGTAGCACCCTTAACTTGCATAGGTGATGATGGAACCCACAGAAAAGTCCCCATATCAGTGAAGAACTTCTTGACTCTGTTGAACTCACGCCTACATCTGATCGTCTCTGCCGAGAGATCCTGGGTGAATGACAGTTTGGTTCCATCATATATGATGTCCTGTTGCCTTGTGGTATGTAGGACGAATTCTTTGTCTTGAAATTTGAGGAAACGAATGAGAACCACTCGGTTGTAGTTAGGCCTAGCAGGTACCAAGGTACAGTGCACTCTTTCCAATATAAAATATTTGTTGGACCCCATGTTAAACTATTTGGGAACTCTCTCCTTAAGACTGAACACCTGAAGGTTCTTCTTCCTTTCACGGTTCTCCAAGTTGTACGTCTTTGCTGAAGCTAAAGTCAAGTTGGTTTTGTTGAGCTTTTATTCGACTGCAAGTATACAGGCTTCGGCTTCCTGGATGCATTTTCTGTTGCCCATGACATCTTGTTTGATATCAACTAGCTAGTTTTCTATTACTGTGACATAGTTTGCCAATTCACCCAGATAGTTGTTTATTTCATGCTTGGAACCAAACTCAAAACGGAGAGCTCGGGCAGCACCTCAGCCACATTCTCCAAACAGTTTGCCTCAGGCGTCCTTGGCCTACAATGTTGTCTTCTCAGGTCACCCTTGGCCCAGCATAACCATTGCATTTTGGCCCCCCAACACAGAAAGATTGGGATAGAGGATACTGCCTAATTACATACATTTCATATATTGTTGCTAAAGAAAAACACAATTTCCATTTTTGGAACCACTATTTTTATTTGTCTACATCATTTAAACATAGCAGCTACTGTTTACTTTGTGTGTATAATTAATGAGGAATGGACAACTGGATTAGCTTGGAAAAAATCTGGTTCCATTGACTTACATTGAAAGTAAATTAGGATGTCCTCTCCTGTAAAGCTGTGATTTTGGAAATACAGTGCTGATATGGTGTGATTAAAACTAAAACTTTAAATATTTATAGTGGAGTGCTCTATTTGTAATTCAAAAATTCAGTAAAATACAAGTTTGTAAGCATCATCATTAATATAAGTACAAAAGATAAAAAAGTAATATTCCTCACATACAACATGAATTCTCATAAAAAGGTATATTATAACTAGTTAGAAATGCATGTGCCCATTATTACAGAATGCATCGACTAACATACAAAGGTTTTTGTTTAATTCAGTAAGAGAACAAACTTTAGATATTTGGTTATTGTTGTGTTTCCATATTTTTTTGCACATTAAATTGTCATGAACTGAACTCTAGAACAAATAAAGGGACAAATAATGCCTATTCTATATCCACTGATCAAAGTTTAACAGCAAGCTTTATGCCATTACTGTTTCACATATTATGTTTCTATTTATATCACATTTGAAGTCGTTCCATTCTCCACTGGAATACATGCCAGCACAGTGCTCTAAGTTCTTATCATTGTTGGGTTCACCATGTTTCCATTTGGTGAAGGTCAGTGGCACCTTGTGCATATCTACAAACTGACCTTCTTTCTCTCGGTCTGTTGCACCAATGTACGCATGAGGTGCCGCAAGCTCTACCAGTATTTCAGAGAGTAATTTATTTTCAGCTTCATTTCTTGGCAAAGCCAGTGTCCCACCAGCATCAGTGCAGAATGTTATACCATGGTTGAATGTTGCTTCCATCTTATTTGCCATGTATATTTTCTGGCCGACTTTTCTGAAGATCTTGAAACTGAAAACTAAACACAAATCAGACGTGTAGAATTTGTTTAGTGGGGTGGCACTTCATCATAAGCTTTGGTCATTACTGCCTTTAGAAAGACACCTACCTTTCTCTACTGTAGTGAGTCTGGCTTTGAGAGTCTGGACTTCAGACTGAAGTGATTTGATCAAGTCACTTGGTACATACCCTGAGAATGTAAACCCAGGAGATGTAATCTAGCATGTTTAGCAATGTTCTTCATTCAGTATCTGTTCTGGGATCTGTTTACCTGGTGAACCTGGATTTCCCTTCTGTCCTTGGGGGCCTTCTGGTCCTGCTTTACCTGGAGGTCCCTGCACATGCAGTCCTGAAATCAGAGCACAAGTGATCACATTCTGGAGTCTCTTTCATTGACTTTACAAAGTGAAACTAATGTGATTTTGGTTGCTCGAAACTTATGTGAAACTTTGTTGTAAAGCATCCTATGACTCACTCGAAACTCAAAAAGTCTTTGAGGAACAAGTTTCATGAAACCACCAATCTAAACGGCTTTAGTGCATCATGTCAGGTGATGGATTGTTAGATAGATAAAACAGATAGATATACAGATATAGAAAAAAAACTAAACTGGAATAACCTTCCAGTCAGCGTTTGAGACTCAGACACCGCCTCAATTTTGAAGTCTAGGCTAAAAACATATTGTTTAGTCAAATTAGTAGGTAATTAGTGCTATAGTCCACACTAACTCAAGTTCTCTGGGAGCCCTCATATCTAGTACCTTCTGGCTCTCCCTTTTTGTTCTGAGGTAATAGCCAAGCCTGCCTGAGACTTTTGCAATTTATTAACACCATGTACTGTTCTCAGTCACTCCTACCAGAACTAACTGTCTATGTGTTTCTTTGTTGAGCTCAACATCTGTCCATCCCATGTGGTCTCATGCTGAACAACTGCCCTTCCTGTGCAGTCTGATGCTGCGGCTGCGGCTGCGTCTGCCTTGACAAGGTGCTCCTGTTTGCCTGCATTTTAGACTAGTTTACCTATCGTGGAGCTCCTGCTGTCCACTGGTTTGTGGAAAGCTTCATCTGCATGTCCCTGGTACCTCCAAAGATTGTGTTTGCTTACATAATCACAGACAATTCTTCTCCTGCTTTACAAAACACTGAACTAGTTCTCACTGCTACTTTGATAGGACTCCAACAGTTTCCTTCCCTTTTCTGTATATTTAATGATGCATATAGTGGTAAATCTAATGTTTTGTGTATAGCTTTTATACTTGTTTTGCTATCCGCTGTCAACCAGAGAAGGATGAGTTCGCCTTTCTGAGTCTGCTTCCTCTTGAGGTTTTTTCTGTAAAGCTGCTTTGTGCTGCTTGATCCTAGACATGGAAATTGTTGCAGGGAACTCATAATATGCAACTTACTGCATAAGAGTTTTGCCAAAGAAAAGCTAACCTCTCTTTAACTCTGAACTGCCCTCACATACCTGGCTCTCCCTTCTCTCCTTTGGGTCCAATGGCTCCATCTCTCCCATCTCTCCCGTCTCTGCCAGGAAGGCCGTTGTGTCCAGGGGTTCCTGGAACCCCAGCAGGGGCAGGACAGCTGAGAGTTTGAGGAGCTGCAGTCTCAGAACCACTAACCAGATGCAACTCTAACTGCAGCAGCAGCAGAGCAGCAGCGATGAACTGACTGAACAGCTTCATCTTCTGTTCACTGTGGAAAATGATTGATGTAAACCAGCAAGGTGTCACAGATACACACATGTTGCTTGTAAATGGAGTAAACAGCTGAGAGTTTGCATGATTTTGTTGAAGTAGTAGGTCAATGAGGAACACCTTCTCAGCTAGCTAACAGGTGTTATAATTTATAAATAATTATTTTTTTACTGTAAAACATTTTAGTTTAAAATATTGTGGTTCACATTACCTACAGGTTTGGTATATATTTTAATGCATGAGCTAAGCAAACCACTTCTAATGCTTAACATGGGTTAAACCTGACCCATATTCATTCCCTATGTTACATTATGTATTGCAAGTCAAGTCAAGTCAAGTGGGTTTTATTGTCATTTCAACTACATACAGAGTACACAGTGAAACGA
The DNA here is from genome assembly GCA_021613375.1 of Megaleporinus macrocephalus. Taxonomy (NCBI): domain Eukaryota; kingdom Metazoa; phylum Chordata; class Actinopteri; order Characiformes; family Anostomidae; genus Megaleporinus; species Megaleporinus macrocephalus. The sequence goes on from CM038708.1 coordinate 38,523,659, forward strand.
AACAACGTTCCTCCAGGACCATGGTGCAACATAGACAGTGCATACAAGACACACGTGCAACACAAACAAACAAGTGCGGACAGACAACACAACACAGTACAGACAGAGAATTATAAATAATTGCCGGTAGTGTGCAAATTGTGCAATATGTAATAAATAGAGTCCAGTGAGGTAGTAAAGTTATTAGTGCAATGCTTTGTGCAAAAATGCTTCCCTTTTTTATCTGGGGTAAATGATTGGAGAGAGAGAGAGAGAGAGAGAGAGAGAGAGTACCAGAAAAGATATCAGTTCAGAAGTTTGGTTGTGTTGAGAAGTCTGATGGCTTGGGGGAAAAAGCTGTCTGGTCGTGTTGGACCAGATGCTGCGGTACCTTCTTCCTGATGGCAGGAGGGAGAACAGTTTGTGTGAAGGGTGGGTGGGGTCATCCACAATGCTGGTTGCTTTGCGGGTGCAGCGGGTGGTGTAAATGTCCAAGACGGAGGGGAGAGAGACTCCGATGATCCTCTCAGCTGTCCTCACAATGCGTTGGAGGGATTTGCGGTCAGAGGCTGTGTAGGTCCCAAACCAGGCAGTGATGCAGTTGCTTAGGATGCTCTCTATGGTTCCCCTATAGAAGAGGGTGAGGATGGGTGGAGGGAGACGGGCCTTTCTCAGCTTCTGGAGGAAGTAGAGACGCTGCTGGGCTTTCTTGGCTGTAGAGCTGGTGTTCAGGGACCAGGTGAGGTTCTCCGCTAGGTGGACACCAAGGAACTTGGTGCTCTTAACGATCTTCACAAAGGAGCCGTTGATGTTAAGCGGAGAGTGGTCCGGTCTTGATTTCCTGAAATCAACAACCATTTCCTTGGTCTTCTCTACATTCCAGTGAAGGTTGTTGACTGTACACCAGTCTGTCGGCTGCTGTACCTCCTCCCTGTATGCTGACTCGTCGCCTTTGCTGATGAGACCCAGCACAGTTGTATCATCGGCGAACCTTATGATGCTGTTAGAACTGTGTTTCGCAACACAGTCATGAGTCAGCAGGGTGAACAACAGAGGACTCAGTACACTGCCCTGGGGTGCCCCAGTGTTCATGGTGATGGTGCTGGAGCTGCTGTCCCCGAACCGGACTAACTGGGGCCTCCCTGTCAGGAAGTCCAGGATCCAGTTGCATAGGGGGGTGTTGAGGCCCAGCAGGCTTAACTTCCTGGTGAGATTCTGTGGGATGATGGTGTTGAATGCTGAACTGAACTCTATGAACAGCATTCTGGCGTAGGTGTCCTTCTTCTCCAGGTGGGTAAGGGAGAGATAAAGGGTGGTGATGGCATCGTCCATGGAGCGGTTGGGACGATTGATGTTCCTCATGACTAGCCTCTCGAAGCACTTCATGATGATGGGCGTGAGAGCTACGGGACGGTACTCATTGAGGCAGGACACCGTGGACTTCTTCGGCACGGGGACAATGGTGGTGGTCTTGAGGCACGTTGGGACAGTGGAGCTGCGCAGGGAGACGTTGAAGATGTCCGTGAGAACATCTGTCAACTGGTCTGCACACTCTCTGAGCACTCTGCCAGGGATGTTGTCTGGTCCTGCAGCTTTCCGTGGGTTGACTCTGCGCAGAGTTTTCCTCACGTCCACTGCAGTCAGGCACAACACCTGCTCATCTGGCTTGGGTGTGATCTTGCTCACCAACGTGTTGTTCTGTGCCTCAAACCGTGCATAAAAGTCGTTCAGGGCATCGAGGAGGAAGGCATCACTGTTACAGGACGGTGGCATTGTCCTATAGTTTGTGATTTCCTGGATGCTCTGCCACATGCGCCGCGTGTCACCTGTGTCCTTGAAGTGGTTGTGGATTCTCTGGGCGTGTGCGTGCTTCACCTCTCGGATGGCTCGTGACAATTTGGCTCTTGCTTTCCTTAGGGCCGCCTTGTCACCCACTCTGAAGGCCGAGTCGCGGGTCCTCAGTTGCGCACGCACCTCAGGAGTCATCCACGGCTTCTGGTTTGGGCGTGTGGTGATGGTCTTGGAGACAGTGACATCATCAATACACTTGCTGATGTAGCCAGTGACTGATGCTGTGTACTCCTCCAAGTTAGCAGAGTCGCCTTCAGTCGCAGCCTCCCTGAACATGTCCCATGCAGTGCACTCAAAACAGTCCTGAAGGGCAGGGATGGCTCCTGCCGGCCAGGTTTTCACCTGCTTCTGAACTGGTCGGGAGCGTCTGATGAGGGGTGTGTAAGCTGGAGTCAGATACACAGACATGTGGTCCGAGAACGCGAGGTGGAGGCGGGGCTCCGCCCGTTACGCGCTGGGTATGTTTGTGTAAACAAGTGTGCCTTTTATTAGTTAATTAGTTAATTTCATTATTCCTCTGCCCTCTGTGGGAGTGTCAAATTTCAATTGTACAATTTTATATTTATATAACACAGTATAGTGGCCTAACAGGTCCTCCAGTTGGTTGTTGAGGTGGTTTCATGAGTTTTTGAACATCAGTTTTGGCAACTCCTGCATTTCATGTATTTCCTGATAAACTGTGACTGGAGTTCGTATGTTAAAAATGAGAAAAAAAACACCTCTAATGGATTATTTCTGCTCACACGCCTGTAGCAATAATTTTAGTAGCAATAAGCTTATGGTGATTCAAATTGTGGTTGTTCTAAATGAAACACAATATTTGAAGGATATATTAAACATTCCATTTGCTAAATTTGGGCTTGCATATATCTGTTTTACAGAGGGAAATTAGTGACACTTCACAGCACCAAATCACACTCTATAGCTTGCTATAAGAAAAAGCCAGCATTCCTAGTATAGACATCATGGCAAAAGCTGTGAAGAGACTGAAGAAGACATTGTCCGAGGAACAGTGGAGAAGAAAAAAAGAGGACATTGGAGAAGAGTAAACCTCAGACTGGCTTTTTAATTTTATCTCTTTTGTAAGAGATAAAATGATGCATAACGTTTTGAAAGTTAATGGAAAAACAACAAAGATCCGGCAGCAAAGTGATCTTTCCTGCCAATGTTATTTATGAAAGATTAGAATGCAGACTGTAACCTTATCTGCATCATCGCTTTTTTAGTGCAGCTTCAAGTAGTTTCTAAAGTTGTTTTGTTGTTTAAACTCTTGAATAAAGGCACAACATGTGAACCTGTGAGAAAATACTGCAATGCATCTTACCAGCAAGATGAGGGTCTCAGCAACAAGAAAACACAGATAGAAAATCCTACTCCTCGTTTAGGAGTCTATGAACTGCCCACTGCCCCTCCTCTCTGCTGGTCTATTGTGTAAACATAGTAATAAAAGTGACACATTGTTTTGGATGGATTTGGAAGGAATCACAGTGGAATTTTAGCTCTTACGCAAACATACAGCATACATCTGTTTAAAATCTCAGATAAAATCTCTGACAGTTTTAAAAAACAACACTAAGCGCTAATTTTAAATATCAGAATTTCTTGAATACAGAATTTTTTGAATTTCTTGTCACTTTGACATTAAAGTATGTCCACTAGACAAATCCAGCTGATAATGCTGATGACATTTAAGCAGTAGAACACTGGTGAATGCAGTATTTAAAGTGGACACTGGAGCAGACATAACAACGGTAGCATGAAAGGAATATTTAACAGACTCAAAACAATATATTGATACAGCATGGGCAGGTCCAGACACACTGCCTGTTGTGGGCATGTTCACAGCCAAACCAGTGTGAAGAATAAAGCACAACTCAGGGCATTGGGACAAGTTGTATCTTGTTTGGTGTAATTAAGGCAATTTAGCATTAACATGATAAGTCTGAACTCTGAGAGGAAGCAGTTGCCAGAATTATTTAAAGGACTCAGTAAACTAGAAGGAGAATATGAATTCGCTCTAAGACCTGATGCCATTCCTTTTTTATTATTGTCGACTCACTGCCTCTAAGAGAAAATCTAAACAGTGAAACATGAACTGCAACAAAGGTAGAACAGCCAATTGATGAGCAGGAACGGTTGTTGTTGAACAGTGCAGTGAAACAGGAGTGGCACATCCTTCAGTCTGTTGAACACTCTTGGGTGGGCACCAGAGGGAGCTAAAGTCTTTACAAAACTTAATAGCAATTCTGGATTCTGGCAAATCCCATTATCCAAGAGCTCTGCCCTCCTGATAACATTCATCACCCCATTTGAAAGGTTTAGTTTGAATCATTTCTTCAGCACCAGAATATTTCCGAAAAAAGGATTAGAACAATCTGAGGAGACTTTTTTCAGGTTGGGAGTTCAATCGTTGGTGATTAGTTACCGGGACAATCTGTTAGCAGGAGGAGAGAAATAAATCACTCACTGAAGTTATAAGAGGCCCTTTGATATTTTCAACATTTGCTTCTTTTGACGCGAAATGTTCATGAGTTAATAGAAGATTTACAACTAAAATAGAGCCTTAAATATGCTGGAAGTGTATTTTTGGCTCATTACCAGCTAAAATTAATTATTTCTTTATTTTTGTACTACTTTACGTTGGTCAATTATACAAAGCTCATCTGTATTTTTTTTTTCAAAGATGGGAAAACCTGCAGTGTTACATAAATTAGGCATGAAAAATTATTAAGACAAAATCAGATTCAGTTTATTATGTACTTTAGTCTTCACAGATTTAACATTGTCATCTACCTTTTTTGAGCCTGAATTTGAATATTTAGAGTTCCAATGGGAGATTTGTTTACTACAGTACCTGCAAATCTGAATCAGTTTGAACAACAACACAACAATATATCCTCTACATGAGTGTGGAACTAGTGAGTCTCTTTTGTCTAGAGTTTTAAAAAGAAAGCAAAAGCAAATTGGACAGTTTTGGATCTTCCAAAAATGCCAAATTGTATAAAGAATTTGTAAGCTGCCTTTAGTTTGCACCTGACTGGATGGTGCCACAAAATCAGTAATAAATTGTAGCCAGTACACATGCTGAATTTACATTTCAGAGCATTTCTTTAAGTTTTGGTCAGTTCAGTCAAAAGTGGTCAGATAGAAAGCAATGGCTGATAATTCATATTTAGAGGCCAGGCAATTTTAAAGAGGGAAATATGAAACAGGAACACTAGAAAAACAGAGTATAGGAATTATGATGAGTACTTAGAAGTAATAGCGCTAGGACAATAAAGCCTGTCTTTATTGCTATTTTGCTATTTGCCATACCATTAATAACTTATCATTGTTAGCATATTCATGGGTTTCTCGGTTTGCTCATTGCTACTGCTAATAACTGATGCAATTAATGACAGTTGTATTGCCCATATTGCCCAAAACCTTTGACACTGTTCATCTGTAAATAATCTGTTGAATTGTTATTAATAATTTATTGTGCATGTTAAGAACTGACTTGTGCATGCAGATATGGTACAATAAACCATGGCAGAAAACAGGAACTGAAGCAAGAGCTGGGTCTCAGGCAGGAGCTAGGACTAAGGTAAAAGCTGTGTCAGGAAGTGAGACAAAAGCTGAGTCAGACACTGAGTTGAGAGCTACATCAGGGACTGAGGCAAGAGCTGGTTCATGGACTGATGTGGCAGCTGGAACAGGGACTGGGGCAGAAAGTGCAGGATCTAGGTCAGGAACTAAGGCTGGAGTAGGGTCAAGGACTGAGGCAGGATCTTATTTATACCAGAGCGATAAAAGAAGTCTTTTATATAATCCTTGTTTGTTGGAGGTTCATTTTATTTTCCTGTCTGTGTCTATTTTAACATGTTTTTACGGATTATTGTGTTTGATGAAGGCCTATAGGCAGCAGTGTTTTCAAGTTGTGATGTACTGGCCAGTGATTGCAAGTGTGTACTGACGCAAGGCCCCGGGTGCCTTGAACTATGTCAGAGCAAGAATTCCCCCCCTCCCCGCTGGCCTGCAATCACATTGAACTTAATGTTTTAGGCCCGAGTACAGCTAAGTCATAGATAAGTGGGTCATTACAGCCATAATCTAGGTTTGTATTTGTGGTGCTGGTGAGGTTGTGCAGGCCAACACTATGCAATCACAGTGCCTACACCATGCTGGCTCTATGAGATATACATATATGGTGTGTGGTCATGCTTCAGCTAATGTGTGTACATCTTTAGGAACCCTTGGTCTTGCCATAGATTTCTATAACTATGCAATGTGAGGCTTAGCCAGCTCTTGTGCTTAAAGCAACTGACACTATGTGGTACTATTGGGTTTTGAACCGTATGGGAAGAAGATGTTATACCTATACCTATATTGCCAGCCAGCAATAGCCAATGGCTGTATGGGGTAGAGAATCCACAGACTTGATAGGTGTAAGAAGCTATGCAGGGCTGTCCCTTTTCAGTGAATGGATGGAAGTACCTAAGCAGTGTTGTCACTTTTCAATGAATGCTGTATGACAAACTTTTAAAAACTTCCTTTCACTGTGGGATTATGCAGTAATTTAAATGCATTAATAATGACGCCTGCAAGAACAGGGATATATATTCTTCTGAATTACTTAAAAAGAAAAACAACAGGCCTCAGTTCATCTCATATAAGCTCTGGTTCATAGAAGTCGGTGGAGTTTCTGGATCTTTTTACATCTGGTTTCTTCTTTGCATTGTAAAGCTACACAGATGATTCACAGACGATTGAGTGTTCCTGAGCCTATGCAGTGATTTCACTACAGAATTGTGTCTGTTGTTTATGCAGTGCCACCTAAAAGTTTGAAGATTACACCTATTTAGTGTCAGTTTCATTAGTTTCGGTTTCCCATTACATACAAGGATTTCTTTGGATTCTCTGAATGTTATTCCTGAATTGTTGCACTATTTGCCCCTGCGGTCTTTCTCAATGTTGTAACCCCTCTCCAACTATGGTGGAGTTCCTTTCTCAGGCAAAAGTTACAAGACCTTATCCATTTGTGGGAGGTGATGGCAGTTTGGATAAGGTATGGACCCAGCACTGGTTTGTAAAAATGATCCTATTTAGGACCATTTCTGCCATTTTAAAGGGAGTTTATTCAATGTGGAAAAGTAAGACAGTCCATATCAGCATTTTTTTTCTAAAATCAAAACATAATTTAACATTGATTTAACCTTGACCGCCAACATTGATTCTTGATTCAATGGTGAATAAACCTTGAAATGCAGACTGGAAGTGGCTGTAATAGTGCTTGGCTTGTTATGGCTTGTTTTTGTCTGTTTCTTTCTCTCTCTTTCTGTCTTTTTTCATCTTAGGTGTTCTGTGATTGACATTGTCCTTCTGGTCCTTCCTGTCCTTGCTGCCATGTGATTGACTGATCCTGTCAGTGCTGGTTGTTAAAAGGTGTTTGCTGCATCTTTATCGGGAGTGTGTTTTTCCTGATGTAATAAGCTATAATAGTGTTTGGCTGTAAGAGTGTTAAGCTAAAATAGTGTTTGGCTCCTTATTGAAGAAATTGGTAGTTTGTAGTCTTTCTGTAACTGAATTATTTTATTGGCAAATTCATAGTCCAGTTACATCATTACAACCGATTCCTACTTTCTACCTTTTCTGGGTGTATCTCATGAAGAAAGTCACGTGTCGTGACTTGGTGGGTACATAAGGTGCGTAATAGGCTGTCTGCATACATATCTCCATGGGTTAAAGGTGTCATTTATTTTATCTTCTCTCTTTTTTTTCTTTTTTTCATGCAGTTCACAACACACTATAGTACACATATATAGTGTGTCACACGGTGGATGATGGGTGACGCTGCTGAGGCAACCCCACTTGTCTGCTCAATGCTGCCTGCCCCTCAGTTTTGTTTACATTTTAGACATTGAGGGTCTTGGGGGGACAGTGTGGCTGCGTACTGTTATTCAAGGCTCATACTACATCTGTCCCTCCAATTTTAGTAGCACTGTTGCTGTCACACATTCTTTGTTTAATTGTACACACTCACATCACTGCAAACACGTTGGGTGGGAAGAGGGGTGGGTGGGTTGTCTAAGTTGGTCCCACAATTTAGCTACAACTTGGTTTAGATTGGAATTGTTTGCTTATTGAAAACAGTCAATAAAGTATACTACTACAGTAAAAATGTGAGGAGAGGGCAGTTTGTTCTTTATTGTATTCGAATTGAGGGTCAAGAGCCACATAATTGCAATGTAATTAGATTTCGTAATTGCAAAGTTGTTAGCCTCACTTGACTAAACTATTTAACAGTCATTATGTTTCTCCATGTTATACAGAAATTACTCTGAATCAATTCTAGAATTGCAGAATCTACAATGTAAATAATCAAGAAACATCTAGCAAGTCATCCCTGTACATGACATAGATTTGTGTGCAAAGGTTTTGGCACTCTGATGGTAATACTGATGAGGAGAAATAAACATAATGTAACAAAAGATTTTAGAACTAGCCACATGTGTTTGCACACAGCAGAATTTGAACCCATCTGTGCAGTGAAAAACCCACATACACACACACTAGGGGGCAGTGAGCTGCCCTATCGAGGGCACCCATGACCTGCCGGTCCCTGGGATCAAACCAGCGACCTTCCGGTCACAAGTCCGGATCCCTAAGGCCACGACTGATTAAGGACATAATTAAGGACATTGAGGACATAGTAAACCTTTAAGACAGGCCTTGTAAAGTAATTTCAACAACCTTTGAGGGTTTGATAGGATTGTTCCAAAAAGCTTTATCCAGTACTCTTACATTAGCAAATGTAACTTATGTTCTAGGTTTACGTGAATTATGTTCAATAACTTTAGAACAGTTTTGCTTTACGGTAAGTTTCACTTAAAAAGGGTTTTGTAAATTAATATCATTCATTTTTATGACAATATCACTGAAAAAAGTTGCTGAAGCTTTCCATACACAATGTATATAACACTGTTTTTGTTATAATACTATGATTTTAAACATATAGAACTTTTATTTTAAAAACTACACAGAATTCCTCAGAAGTAATATTTGTTAAGAATATGGTGCTGGATCACTCATGGAGAAAGCATGGAGAGACGTTCAGTGGACCCCTGAGTATGTAATATTAAATTCAGTAACTATATTCCTCATCTGTCATCTGGATTGTTGCCTTGTATCTTGAAACATACTGTCCCCAAAAATGAACATTCAGCTGACTGAAAAGTGTCAAAGACACTTTTCAGCTCCAATTTGATGTATTAACCTCAATTAACTAATTCGAACATTTACTTGTGTATATAAAATAACATACGTTTCATATATTACTTAATTTGAATAGAAGATAAAGTCTAAATACAATATTTCATGTTTACACAAATCTAGGTTTCCTGTTGGTATAACTGCTGTGTTTACTGACCACATGGTAGTGCTGTTAAAACAGATAAACTGGGTGCATGCTTATGTTCTGAGGCCAGTAAATTCAGTAAAGATTTATATAAAAAGAATTATTCTGCTTTCATACTGTTACACACCAAACAGTAATATCCTGTGGTTGTATGTCTGTAGGATCAAAGACTGGACACATGAATACAGGTCAGCATACAGGGAGGAGGTACAGCAGCTGACAGACTGGTGTACAGTCAACAACCTTCACTGGAATGTAGAGAAGACCAAGGAAATGGTTGTTGACTTCAGGAAATCAAGACCGCTCTCCGCTTAACATCAACGGCTCCTCTGTGGAGATCGTTAAGAGCACCAAGTTCCTTGGTGTCCACCTAGCGGAGAACCTCACCTGGTCCCTGAACACCAGCTCTATAGCCAAGAAAGCCCAGCAGCGTCTCTACTTCCTCCAGAAGCTGAGAAAGGCCCGTCTCCCTCCACCCATCCTCACCCTCTTCTATAGGGGAACCATAGAGAGCATCCTAAGCAGCTGCATCACTGCCTGGTTTGGGACCTGCACAGCCTCTGACCGCAAGTCCCTCCAACGCATTGTGAGGACAGCTGAGAGGATCATCGGAGTCTCTCTCCCCTCCGTCTTGGACATTTACACCACCCGCTGCATCCGCAAAGCAACCAGCATTGTGGATGACCCCACCCACCCTTCACACAAACTGTTCTCCCTCCTGCCATCAGGAAGAAGGTACCGCAGCGTCCGGTCCAACACGACCAGACTCTGCAACAGCTTCTTCCCCCAAGCCATCAGACTTCTCAACACAACTCAACGTCTGAACTGATATCTTCCTGGTACATGTACACTCTCTCTCTCTCTCCAACCATTTACCCCAGATAAAAAAGGGAAGCATTTTTGCACAAAGCATTGCACTAATAACTTTACTACCTCACTGGACTCTATTTATTACACATTGCACAATTTGCACACTACCAGCAATTATTTATTATTCTCTGTCTGTACTGTGTTGTGTTGTCTGTCCGCACTTGTTTGTTCGTGTTGCACTTGTGTCTTGTATGCACTGTCTATGTTGCACCATGGTCCTGGAGGAACGTTGTTTCGTTTCACTGTGTACTCTGTATGTAGTTGAAATGACAATAAAACCCACTTGACTTGACTTGACTTGACTTGAAGTAAGCTCTGTGAAGCAGGCCCATGTTCTGCTTGTTGGTCCCGTAGGAGCTGGAAAGTCCAGCTTCTTCAACTCCATTAGCTCAGTGTTCAAGGGTTATGTGTCTACCCAGGCCAACACAGGCTGTGCAGGCACCAGCCTGACCACACAGGTAGTATCCCCATACTTCACTTCATATCTGACTTTCTGTGTAGTCATCTACAAACACATTTACATTAATAGTATTTACATTTACCACATTTGGAAGATGCTGTTACTTGGAATGACATACCCTTACGGTAGTGCAAAAAGGCCAAAGTTTTAAGAGACCGTCAAACAAAGGCACTACGAGAAATAGGAGGTAATGATCCTATACTGGCATCTAGAAAGATGCCAGTAGAAAGATGTTTGTCTCCACTGTGGTCTAGGTTCTAGTGTTTGTAGAGAAACATCAGCATTTTAAATCTGATGTAGAAAGCTGCAGAGAGTCAGTCCAGAAAAATGATAAGAGTGAAAGATTGAGGACAGGTTATGGTGGCACTTTGGATCAGTTGCAAGACCTAATGGCACTCACAGCAAGAAAGGCCAGGCCCGTGGCCTAGTCTCAACAAGGGAAAAGAGCCCTTCCCCTGCCTCATGTCAAAGCTGCTTATTATTTACTACTTTAATGATGATAATAATAATAATAATAATAATAATAATAATAATAATAATAATAATAAAAATAATAATAATAATAATAAGAATAAGAATAAGAATAAGAATAAGAATAAGAATAAGAATAAGAATAATAATAGCAGTCCATTTAACTAAAAATCACTTTTTAGAGTGTGCACATTACTCAAAAACAATTCAACAATAATCTAGTCTCTTAGTAAAGGCTCACTTATGTACTAATGAAAAATGGAAAGCCATGAATTGACATTGATAAGTGATTGAGTATTGAATTTAAAATGTTGATTAGCTAGGCATACTAGGCAAGATGGATCTCACCCTAATAAGTTAGTTATTGTATTATTTGTATTTTTCAGATTCCAAGCCAGAAAACACAAGTACACAAAATGTGAATGAAATCTTTATCATATTAATAGTAATTTATATTTTACAGTTCCGTACATACTCCATAAAGGCAGGCAAGGATGGAAAGATGTTGCCGATCACTCTGTGTGACACTATGGGTCTGGAAGATGATACAAATGCTGGCCTTGATATTGAGGACTTCACAAGCATTCTGAAAGGTCACATTAAAGACAAGTATCAGGTCGGGCGAATCAGGGCATGGATGGAGATGTGTTTATTTACACATACTTGATGCAATGTCAGCTCTCTATACAAACCGACTTGTCTTTTCTCTTAGTTTAATCCACTGATGCCTCTACAAGCAGAATGTAATTGGTTCTGCAAAGAACCCAGCCTGAAGGACAAGATTCACACTGTGGTATATGTAATTGACACTGGAAAAGTTAAACTTCTCTCTAAACAAATCATTGAGAAGCTGGCAGCCTTCCGTCGAAAAGACAACCAGATGGGTAATTAACATTGTTTCATATTTCTACTATCCATTTAACACAGAGGAGAGTGGGTTCCCCTTTTGTGTCTTGACTTCTCTTAGTGTTATTGTCCTTTTTCTTATTACTGTTTCTTTCTCATGATGATTTTTCTTAATTATAATAATGATTCTTTTCAGTTAATTTAAAGGTTTTCAGCGCTTGTCATTTTTTCAGGTATTTTCTCCTTTGATCCTTTGTTCTTCCCTGTGGTTTTTACTAAAGCACTTAACGGGTTTTGGTCTCTTGTCACTGTCACTTTTGCTCCTTGCACTCACATCCACACAGGCCCCTATTCATCAAAGTTGTGTGGAGTCAAATCTGATCAAAGAATGATGTAGGACTGTGTGTAAATTTGAGCAAAAATTGCCTGGAAAAAAAGCCCATAATAAGAAAAAAATTCCAATTAGACTAATAAAATGTGCACATGGCAATCCAGTACAAAAATGCATGTACGTTACATGTTATTTTACCTGCACATTTGTTCTAAACAAATGCTCCAACAATCCTTTATTCCATTTAAAAAAGACATTACACTGTGCTTTTGTTTTAGTCTACTGACTCCATCCACAGTAAACAGTAGAAAACACAACTAGTGCAGAAGCACAGCATACATACATCCACTGCAACAGAACAAAATAATGAAATATGCTTTTGGAAAATAATCACAGTCGCATCATTTCACCATCATTTAAAATACTAAAATGTTTGGTTTATTTCACATGTTTTCCTGTCCAGTGGATGTAATTTCAACACTATAATGTTTGGTCAAAGTTTTATGGCTCCCTTCCTAAATATCTGCATGAATTAGAATGTGCCTCATCCAAATGATATGTAAATGAGGTGGAAGGCTTGATTTTACGCACTGAAGCAGATTCAACATTAGCACTCAAGTTGTCCTCAAGTTGTGAAACGTCATGTGAAACTTCCATTGATGTTTTTTTCTTTATACAGGAGTTCCACAGCTAGTTCTGCTGACCAAGGTAGATGAGGCATGTTCTTCTGTGGCAGCAGACCTGAAGACTGTCTATCAAAGCCATTACATCCGCAAAATGGTGAGATTTACATACAGAATATCAGCTTTCAGAATTCAGAATGTGGCCCTTTTCTTCAAGCAATCAGGCATATACATGTTCAACATACTCCATAACAAAAGTTCTGTTTGTGCAGATGAAGGAGATATGCATGCAATTGGGAGTCTCTCTCTCTGTAGTGGTTCCGGTGAAGAACTACAGTGAAGAGCTGGAGCTAGAACCTGAAACTGACATCCTGCTACTGAATGCATTTACTCAGATGCTCAGAGCCACTGAGGGCTTATTTGATGATGTTACAATAGAGGAGACACAGTTTAAAGACAAAGTTTTTAAAAAATGATATATATTTACGTTAACCCACATCAGCCCTTATGCTTAAGAGCACCCATTGTGTGGGCACCGTTATAAAATACTTTTTTATAGTTTTCATATTTCTCTTATGAAATCACTTAGAAATTAAAAAGAACATCAGATGATTCTTAATTATGCTGGGAGTTAATATAAATTATAAACAATAGTAGTACTGCTGTACAAGCATGATTTGTTTTTACAGATATTTATTTTTGTTTCCAATGATCACCTCTTAAAACTTTAAAAGGCCCTAATGGTTCCCCACTGATAATTATTGTAAGCAATCCTGCTTAACGTCACCAGAGGTCCCTGTCCCCTGTGTAATTAGCCTAGATCACACTACACCTGTCTCTCATCACCTGCTCCCTACAAACCCCCTTTACTCCGTCACCACAATGCCTGGTATTGTTTGTACCATCTGTACATGCAAACCAACAATGGACAATGTCTTCTACATTTAATAATGAAGATAATAATAATAATAATAATAATAATAATAATAATAATAATAATAATAATAATAATAATAATAATGACAACACAAGTTGAAATCAAGTTGAGCTGGTTAGAAGAACATATGTTTAGCTCTAGATTTTTCCTGGAAAATGCCTTAATGTTTTCTGTTTTCTCTCTTGCAACTTCATCAAACTGACTTTTAGTGATAAAAATGTTTTACGTCATGTTCTGGAAAATCTGCTGTTGAATAAGATTTGCTTTATTGCAAAAAAGTATGTGACATGTTCTCTAAATTTCTTTCTGTGGCAACTTGTGAACCTTTGACTTCCCCAAATTCCCTGTACCCTACTGATAAAGACAGTCAGTTTATTTGTTTATTTTTTCTACAGGAACAAAACTTTTGCACAGTACTGTATTTTTTTCTCTACAACATGATTAGCTCATAAACTGTCAGCTAAGTCAGAATTAGGTCTGTCAAACTGACACCTTCCTGGAAACAGCCTTTTATGGATTAGGCTTAACTCTGGTGTTTGATTTTTGGAGTGGTCTTCACACAAAATCACAAGCAAAATTATACATTTAATTTGTAAAAGTATACATTTAATTTGACCTGAGCAGTGATCCATTCAAAGTATTTGTCTTTATCTCCTTTCGAAGACAAAGTCTTACAAAAAATCTTACCCCAGATGTTGGGTGTCAAAATGTTGCTGCTCTACTTAAATGCTGGAACTATTGTGCTAACAAGCACTTAAAATTAATAGTCACTCAAATACTTACTGCAAACTTCACCTGGTGTCATTACAAAAACATGCAAGTAACAGTCGTCGTTAAGGTGACGTCAACAATAGCTTTGTTTCAAACTACTGATGTTTCAAACTACTGTGTTGCATGAATTTAAACCTATTCTTGAATACATTGTTTTTAGTTCATGTTTCTAGCACAGTGTTAAAATACATCATGTGTGTATATGTGAATAACAACAACAAAAATGTCTGAATGCTTGTTTCTCCTCACTGTAAATGTAAATCTTTTTTAAATTTAACATTTTAAATTTGTTTGGCACAATGGTGCAAGAGGGACTTTTTTTGATTTCCCAACCTGGTGACCAGGGTGTGTTCCTCTGTGGAGTTTGTACGTTCTCCCAGTGTTTGTGTGGGTTTTCTCCCACAGTCGTATGTAGTCATACAAGTTGGAGATGATAAATTACTCGTAGGTGAGAGTGTGTGTCTGTCCTGTGATACACCGGCATGGTCTGAGATGTCCAGGGTGTTGGGATGGGCTCCAATAGCCCAAGTGACTCAGGACGATGAGATGTGTGTCAAATGTGAATCAAATTATTGCGGACATACAATCATATAATCAAAGAAGCATCACCTAACAGGGATTTTGTTAAAAAGGAATTTAAATGTAAACTGATTAATTAAATGTAGTTGTTATTAACTGTACATTTTAAAGTAACTACATTGTTATTTTTAAAACGTTGGCATTTGATTTTCTACAGTGCACCACCACAGTGATAAACATAATGTAAATGATTTTATTAGAAATGAGCCTGAAGGACAATGGACGCATCAATGGATGAAAGTAGTACACTGTCAGTACAGAAGATTAGAGAAATTATTTTAATAAATGTTAAAGATTATACAGAGTCATACAAAATCCACTTTGTCTGTCACACATGAGCTCTAAAGATTTGAGAGAATCAAATGTGACTTCAAAATCAAAAGTTAAAGCGAAATACAAATACGTGTTAGTAATCCAGGTTAACAATAAACTGGAATTAAAAATTAAAGCATACACTGTTATTAGCCCTACAGGGGTAATTTCTAATTTATTACTACACAGGCAACAGCAGAGTGTCCCCAGCAGGGCAGGTGAGGGGTTAAACACATCCTTCTCTTTCCACCAGGATACCAGCCACCCCTGTAGGGCTAATAACAGTGTATGCTTTAATTTTTAATTCCAGTTTATTGTTATCACTGTTAGACCATAAACTTTAAAATGTTCCTATGAGAATAACCTGGATTACTAACACGTATTTGTATTTCGCTTTAACTTTTGTCAATCAATCAAGGAGAATTGTACTACTAATACTCACAGTTGTACTACTTCCTTACACTGGAACATTTTTTTATTTTATTATGAAATCCACTAATTTTAAGATTTGATTAGAGGTTTCTGTAATGAGTTGAATAACTAGAAAATTGTCAGAGAGAGGGTGAGTGGAAAAGAAGAGGCCAAGGCAGAACAGACCGGAAGGCAGATACAAACGCAAGCTTTTAAGCAAGCATTTTTTAATAAAGACGAAACAAAAAACGAAACACTAAGCACTTAAACATCAACTACAACCACAAATGGGCGGGATAAAATAAATGAACGACAAACACGAGGAGAAAATGAAGGGATTATACAACACACTAAACCAGGGACACCTAGGAACAGGAGGAGAACACAAACTTTGAACAGTTGAGGGTCGGAGACAGGAAGCACATGACCAAAACAAACGCACAAGGAAAAAACAAGGAAACGAAAACAAGGACATAGACAGACGAGAACCAGATAAAAATGTAAAACTGAAGGAGATTGCAGTTCCATCACACCTGCTATTGTACAATTTACTGCTGATAAAGGTTCAGTAAATTACTGTAAAGTAGCCAGTAGATAGTCATTGTTACTTGCAGATCCATCTGTTCCCGTTAATGATATATGTTGGGTTCTCCAGAATATGTTGTATGAAGAAAGCAAAACGCAAACACAGTTTAACTGAATTCTAGTCTAGTATCTAGTATATTTCAAGCAAAACCTTGATTAATAGATTTTTATGGCATTACCTTTTGGTTTGTTTTGTATATCTGTTTAATATTACTGTATCGCTCCAAAATGTTCGTCTAGAGTTGTTTGCGAGCAGCAGCGCCAGAAACGCCAACTGAACTAGCAAATTAGCGGACTGCTAACCTCTATTTTCGCTAACCTCGATTTTCCTCTATTTTTGTCGACTCATCTCACGTTTTCTCTCTGTTTTTCTTTTCTCCCTCTCTCACAGAACAAGCGTCAGAGCGAGCAGCACCTGAAATTCCACCTGAACTAGCAAATTAGCGAATTACTAACTTGACACATCTCACGCTTTTCATCTCTCTTCTCTTCTCTCCTATTTTTCTGTTTTCTCCGCTCCCTCTGTCTCAGAACCAGCATCATGGCATCCCCGGAACAACGCGTTCTCCATTCGCTGAGCACGGAGCTGTTTTGGTTGGACCGGCAGATCCTCGCCCTCGTGAGGAGACAGGAAAAGCTCATCCGGCAGAAGTCGCAGCTCGAGTCCTCCCTGGAGGCCTCACTGGCGGCGATCGCTCCGGCCTCGTCCCGCCGCATCCCAGCGGTCGCCAGCTCCACGCCAGCCCCCCCGCCGCACGGAGTCTGGGAGCGTCAACGCCGAAGGCCCAGCAGGTCCTCACCGCCACCCCAGCCCATCTTCACCTCCTTCAACCGGTTCTCGGTCCTCAGCTCACCACGCACACCGGCGTCTCGGACCCCGTCGCCTGCCCCAGTGCCGCAGGCCTCGGCTCCCGCCCCAGCGCCGCAGGCCTCGGCTCCCGCCCCAGCACGTCGGACCTCGGCTCCCGCCGCAGCGCCGCAGGCCTCGGCTCCCACACCAGCGTCTCTGCCCTCCGGACAGGTATTTGTTATCGGTAGCTCCATAGTCCGCCACGTTAAACTACCTCGCGCCAGTGTGTCATGTTTTCCAGGAGCTCGTGTCCTGGACATCGCCAGGCGTCTACCCTCGGCCTCAGACGTAACGCCTTCGAGACCGTGGTCATCCACGTCGGGACCAACGACATCTCTGCCCGGCGTAGCGAGGTCCTGAAGGAGCACTAGCGTTCGCTGCTGGACACCGCGAGGAAGGCTCGTCATCTCCGGCCACCTGCCCACCTACAGGAGAGCATCGGAGCGGTTCAGCAGGCTCTTCACGCTGCAGTCCTGGCTCCGCGGTTGGTGTGCCATCAACGGTCTCGGATACGTGGACAACTGGGCTTCGTTCTGGGAGCAGCCAGCGCTGTACCGGAGGGATGGCCTGCACCCCAGCCATCGCGGAGCGTTCGTCCTCTCACGGAACAGGGAGAGGGCTGTCCGCTGACTACACAACGGAGGCCACGTAAGTAGCGACGATAAACAGTCATTACCTAGATATAGTAATAGTGAGACTGTAACTGTTACCGACAGAGAGTCGTTACTTAGATACAGATATACCAACACTGTAACCATTGCCAACAAAGAGTCGTTACCTAGAAACAGATATATTGAGACTGTGTCATTGCCCCGAATTAAACGCAGACTAAGAAATTCTCGAACAGCTTGTCCAGATAACCTAATTAATATAAAAATATCAGACCCAGTATCTAGCTGCAGCATCTCTGAACTAAAGTTTGGTTTGTTTAATATAAGATCCCTTAACTCTAAGGCTCTTATTGTAAATGATACAATAACGTATAAAAAATTTGATGTACTATGTCTCGTAGAAACATGGGTTAAACCTGAGGAATATTTGGCATTAAATGAAGCCACTCCTATAGGTTATAAGTATGTACACAGCCCCAGACTGTCCGGTAAAGGAGGGGGCATATGTGTCATTCATAAAAATTCATTAGACATCATTAAGAAACACAGTCTCACTTTAAATTCTTTTGAATGTCTTTACATAAACATCACCAACCCGACCACTAACAGAAGTGTACTCACCCTAATCAGCATTTATAGACCACCAGGACCTTATTCTGAGTTCTTAAAAGAATTCAGTGACTTTGTTGCAGATCTAGCAGTGAGCACTGAGAAACTAATAATTGTAGGAGATTTTAATAATCACTTTGAAAACTCAGGAGATCCATTAAAAAGGCTTTCTCATCTATCTTAGAGTCTAAGATAGGTCTCACTCAGAATGTAATAGGGCCTACACATTCCTGTAATCACACACTAGATCTAGTTTTGACTTTAGGTGTTGATATACATAATCTTACTGTTCTTTCACAGACTTCAGTAGTTTCAGATCACTACCTAATTTCATATGAATTGAGTCTTAGTAAAAATTTATGTACATCACCCCGTTATTGCATGAAACGTTCGATAATGCCAAATACAGCTCAACACTTTATTAAAACTCTTCCAGATTTGTCAACTATAGCTTCTCCTTCAGACCCAACAGAGCTAGACAAACTGACGGCGTAGAAAATACGCTCCGACTAACTTTAGACAACGTTGCACCTATAAAAGCTAAAAGGATGCAACAGAAAAAGCTTGCTCCGTGGTACAACAATGAAATACGCACCTCAAGACAGACAGTATGGAAATTAGAGCGCAAATGGAGAGTGACCAAGCTGGAGGTATTTCACTCTGCTTGGAAAGACAGCCTTAGCAGTTACAGAAAGGCACCAGCGTACCTGTCCACACTCATCGAACACAACAAAAACAATCCTAGAGTTTTATTTAGCACAATCGCAAAACTTACCAAAAATCAGGCAGGAACGGAACCTCAGATACCCGCCAACCACAGCAGCAATGATTTCATGGACTTTTTCAATAGCAAAATCGAGAATATTAGACAAAATGTTCAACTGACACCAGTAACCTATCCTTCATCCGGTTTGGCTGAGACAGCACAAAATGTGATTTTAGAAGAAAGACTAGAAACATTCTGTCCACTCCAGCAGACAGAACTAGAAAAACTTATCTCTTCCTCAAATTCTGCTACATGCACACTTGATATGATTCCAACTAGCCTATTGAAACAAGTATTACCAGCTATTATTAAACCTATCTCAACTATCATCAACTCTTCTCTTAGTCTGGGTCATGTACCTAAGTCTTTTAAACTAGCTGTGATAAAACCAAATCTTGACCCCAGAGAACTGTCCAGTTATAGACCTATTTACAATTTACCTTTTATCTCTAAGATTTTAGAAAAGGCTGTAGCTCGACAACTCTGTTCTCATCTACATAAGAACAACATATATGAAAAATTCCAATCTGGTTTTAGGCCACACCACAGCACAGAGACAGCTTTAGTTAAGATAACAAATGATCTTCTTCTTGCCTCTGATCAGGGCCACGTATCTCTACTGGTGTTACTAGATCTAAGTGCAGCTTTTGACACTATAGATCACACTATTCTCTTGGACAGGCTAGAAAATGTGGTTGGAATCACAGGAACAGCGTTATCCTGGTTCACATCTTACCTTAGTGATCGCTTTCAGTTTGTAAAGATAAATAATGTATCATCTAATTATACAAGAGTGAAATATGGAGTTCCACAAGGTTCTGTTTTAGGTCCTCTGTTATTTACACTATATATGCTACCACTAGGCTCAGTTATAAATAGACACAGAATTAGTTTCCACTGTTAGGCCGATGACACACAGCTGTACATATCAGCCAAACCAGTTGATAAATCCAGATTAAATAAGATAGAAGATTGTGTAAGAGATATTAGACTTTGGATGCTACAGAACTTCCTTCTTTTAAGTTCTCCTCCTCAGCCCAAAAGCTGCTCGGATTAAATGTTCAGATTTAATGTTAAATCTTGCTGACTTCTGTAGTTCCTGGTTCAGTAGCCAAAAATCTTGGTGTAACAATTGACTCAGATCTGACATTTAATCAACACATAGGTAATATTACAAGAACAGCGTTTCTTCACCTACGAAACATTTCAAAGTTGAGAAATGTGTTATCTATGTCTGATGCTGAAAAGTTAGTGCATGCCTTTATAACCTCAAGGCTAGATTATTGCAATGCATTATTGTCAGGATGCTCCAGCAGGAACCTGAATAAACTCCAGTTAGTTCAGAACGCTGCAGCTAGAGTACTAACTATAACCAGGAAATTCGATCACATCAGTCCAGTTTTATCAGCGCTACACTGGCTTCCTGTTAAATTCTGCATCGACTATAAAATTCTATTATTGACGTATAAAACCCTGCACGGTCTCGCACCGGAGTTCCTGCAAGATCTAATTTCCTATTATGAACCGCCACGTTCACTCAGATCACAGGATGCTGGTTTTCTAATACTTCCAAAAATTCAGAAGACTACAATGGGGGGAAGAGCTTTTTCCTACAAAGCCCCCAAACTGTGGAATAATCTCCCAGTTAATGTTCGGGACTCTGACACAGTCTCAATATTTAAGTCCAGACTTAAAACGTACTTGTTCAGTTTAGCTTTTGGAGACTGAGCTATGCTTCTCATCCACTGTATTACTCCAAACCTGGACTAACCTTGTTTTTCTTTCTCCTTCTTTCTGAGGTAATAACCGCCCACCTGTCCCGTCGAATGCTGTTGGAGGTCCGACTGCCAGGGCCTCCTCATCACCTGGCACCAAACAGCTCTCCTCTCTCTGCTACACCTTGACTCCTCTGTACTAACCCAAACCAGAACTAACTTTGTTTTTCATTTTTCTCTCTCTCTCTCTCTCTCTCTCTGAGGTAATAACCACCCACCTGTCCCGCCGAATACTGTAAAAGACAGACCACCAGGGCCTCCCGTCACCCGGCTCCAACCAACGCCCCTCTCCATTTGTGCCATTTGCTCCACCTTGACTGCATCACAGTATCACCCACCTGATGTAGCACCTGTACAGCTTCTAAAGCTTTTACCTTCAAACTCAGCTTTAGTTTATAAACTTCAAGTACTGTTCGACCAGAGGAGGATGGGTCTTCCCTTGTGAGTCTGGTTCCCCAAGGTTTCTTCCTCCTGAGGGAGTTTTTCCTTGCCACTGTTGCCTCTGGCTTGCTCACAAGGGATAAAGTGTGTGATTTCATGTTTTTCATGCTTTTCACTGTTGTAAAAAGCACTATACAGATAAACTTGACTTGACTAGAAAGAAACACCTGGGGTTTTTTTTCAGATCTGAGGCCAGAGTTTGACTTTCTTCTCTCTATTAAAAATAAAAGCTTTAATTGCTGTTTATCTGATGGGGACAGCTTTGGTGGTCTACCAGGGCTTCAATTTTGCTCAGTAGCTTTAAATCAGTTTTTTAACTCATAACTTCTGTTTTATGCTTATTTTTGTTGATGTTCTCTTTGCTTATGCAAGCAGATTGATCACCTTAAAAACATATATTCAGTCAACCAGTCAAATCCAGAAAATATCTTCTTACTGTTCACTAGCACTGTTTTCTGTGTGAGTTATTTTGTACACAACCCTGGCTGTGTAAATAAATAAACAAAATGGCTCAGGTAAAGCATCAATACACTCTTTTAGCCTGTTACCACCAGGGGGCATTCATGCTTGTGAAAAGGACAGTTGGAAGAAGATGTGCTGAATGTTACACATTGTCAAGAAGGAGAGATGGTTGAGAAACAGCCAAAGAAAAGAGGCATTTCAATGATAGAGAGACCGACAAGTACACAAGGCTTCCTCTTCACATTTTCCTGTTCCAGAGTGACTACTGCAACATTTAAGGTGGACTGGGAAATATTTGATCAAGAAGCTGACGTACCAGAATGTGACTACTGCTCCATTTAAGGTGGAACAAGATGCTGGTGAAAAACAAGCTAAGTTTAGTTTCATGGAGAGCTGAAAGGCCTGAACAGGGATGAGGAGGTCGGTTTCTGCTGAACATGACGAGAACATTAATTTCTGTTGTTTCATACATCAATAGGTCACTATTGTTGTATTGTTTGTTGATGTTTGTGAAAGCAGCAGCAATTGTAGCAAGACTTTGCTATAGTACGATGTTAGTTACATTACTCGCTGTGTAGTTGTGTGCTGTAACATCATGGTATATCATGGTGTTTGTCTGTGCAATGGATGAAGAGTTTTCCAAAGGGTTTTATGCCAATGAAGAGCTAAATAGTAATAAAAAGCTACTCATAAAAACTAAATTTGTTTTGCTGTAGAATTCAAATATCAACAATTGTTCTCTCGAATCGCTTCCTGAGCTTTAAGGGTTATTTTGACTGGAGTATTGTCCTGTACTGCATGTTGTTACATTTGGATTTCACATACAACCATCAAAGATGATTCACAAGGCAGATCATTCCATTTGCTATCATTGTCAATACAAGCACAATCTTCATTGCCTCCATGATTGTTGGGCTCATTTGGCCTCCAGCTGGTGTAGGTCAGGCGTTTCTTGCTCATATCTGCAAAGTGACCCTCAGTCTCTCTGTCTGTCGTACCAAGTAGTATGTAGCTTGAACCCAAGGTTGCATGCATTGACGATAATGCTCTGTTTTCAGCTTCATTTCTTGGTAAAACTAGTGTGCCACCAGCATCAGTGCAGGACTTCAGACCTTCATGGAATATTGCTGTCTTCATATTTGACACATAGTACTTTTGCCCAACTTTTTTGAAGAAGCGGAAGCTTGCAGCTTAAAAGGAATTAGGCAAGAAGAATTATTTCAGAGAACCAGATTCAATGACAAGCATTAAATCATTCTGTTTTCACATGGCCACATACCTTTTTCTATTGTAGAAAGCCTGACTTTGAGAGCTTGGAGTTCTGACTGAAGAGATTTGATCAAGTCAGTATTGGAAGAACCTGCAAATGCAAATCAAATGAATAATATTAAAGAGCCAAAAGATTTACAGCAATTTACAGAAGTGAAAAAGTATGAAAAATGTGGAGGCAGCAAAGATGTTGATTAATGTAAATCTGAGTCACGTGTTAAGTCTCTGAGGTATGAGTCCTGAATATCTGATATCTGAGCCTTAATGGAATCTCTTAGGAGCAAGTCAAAGTTGAGCTTTGAGTCACTGGAGTGTCAGTCTCTGTCAAGTCAAGTCCCAAGTATCTCAAGTGCGAGTCCAGATTGAGTTTTGAGTCAGCTTTGAGTCTCAATTCTCTGAAGTACAAGTTCTGCATCACCAGTCTTTGAGTTGCGAGTTAATGTCAAATCATGAGTCTTACAGGAAAGAGCCCAAGTCAAGTCTTTGAGTTGCGAGTCTGAGCTGTGTCTGAAATCTCTGAAATGCGAGAAAAGAAAGTCTTAATGGGGTCTGAGTGACTGGGGAGCGAGTCAGTCCCTGTCAAGTCTTGAGTCTCTGAGGTGAAATATAGAGTTGAATCTTGGGTCTCTGGGGTGCAAGGCTCAATCAAGTGTCAGGTCTCTGCTGTATGAGTAAGTAGTGAGTCTCAAGTCTCTGAAAAGGCTTTCAGTGGCATTTATGTCATACAGCATAAACTCTTTCTCTTCAACTTGACAACAGATGTATCTTTCTGTTCATATGTGAGGAAATAAAAAAAAAACTTGACAGCCTCTTAAAGGACCAGAGCACATTTCCTGCCTGCCCTGTAAGATCACCACTTATGGTCTGAAACTAAAAACACACGAGGCCCTGTCCCATCACTCACACTTATTGCCTCATTTGCATATGCCAGCTTATGTGTGCAAGGCAGCAGGATCTCCTGTTTCTTAAATCATGCCAGCTCAAAACATTTTAATTAACTTTAATTTACAACGACTCGAAACATTGAGAAAATGAGCTGGCAGAGACAGTTTTAGCATTACTTAAACACAAGCACCATATACGTTTAGGCAAAGGCGTAGAATTATTATGGATGGAAGTGACGTCTCCCCACCGATATCCAACAGTTATTGAATTGTCCCCACCAATAATATGATGCCCTCCAAAAAAACCCCAAAAAACAAAAAAAAGTTAACCTAGAGGTGCAGAAAGGCTTAAATCACGTTCTCTACTCGAGTCCTACCTCCCCGCAACAAGCAGTGCTCCATGTATTAACCCTGATGTATGAGACCTGTTTCATTTGCACTATCGCTGAAGAGAAGTTAATAAGTCTTTAGATGTAAACTCACTGGTTATTGGTTTGAAAGTTTAACACTATCTGGATGAAAATACGTCTTGTACGTTCATTGCCACTTTGAGAAAGGTTTATTTTCTGTGATTGTTACTTTGTTGGTTTTGTGGAGATTATGCAACTTTTATTATTGCTGATGTTTGAGACCTGTTTAACTTGCACTGAAGTCTAAACTACTTCTTTGTCAGTCATTAGTTTAACATTAATCTTACATTATATTATTCATTAATTAAATAATGAATTTGTAATCAGAATATTGCAACAGCACAAATAGCATATGTAGTACATCAGTCCTTTATCTTTCTATCACAGAACAAAGAGAAATCAACAACAAAAAAACAGGGGGGTACCCAGCAATATCAAGAGCAAATCTACGCCCTTGCATTTTTGAACCAGATGCAGTCCATTCTTGACAAAGGAATAGGACATTGCTGGAAATTGGAAATACGAGTTGAGTATTAAGTGTGTGTGTGTGTGTGTGTGGAGTTGTGTATTTATACAGTGTGAATGTTTACCTGGTGAACCTGGAACTCCCCTTGGTCCTTGGGGTCCAGGTGAACCTACTGGACCTGCTGGGCCTGCTTTACCTGGAGGTCCCTGCATACCCATTCCTGAAATCAGATCACAGTGGTCACTGTCTTGTAGCTTTTACTTTCTGAAGCCTCAACAGCTCGCTCTATAACTCTGAACTGTGCCCATGTACCTCGCTCTCCCTTCTCTCCTTTGGGTCCGGCAGCTCCATCCCTCCCATCTCGGCCAGGAAGGCCACTGTGTCCAGGAGTTCCTGGAACCCCAACAAGGGCAGGACAGCTGAGAGTTTGAATAGCTTCTGTCTTAGATCCACCAATTAGATGCAGCTCTAATTGCAGCAGCAGCAGCAGCAGCAGAGCAGTGAAGGACTGACTGACCAGCATCATCATCTGTGAACTGTGAGAAAGTATAATTTATATAAACGTGACTGGCGGATTAGGAAAGAATGTTTAAAAGAATATGAAAAGAGAGTGAAGTCTTGTTAGCAGCAGGGAGTTTCATTTTCGCCTGAATGTTTTCATTCAGGGGTTTCCAGTGATGGTGCAAAATGTTAAAATATGTAAATGTATTTGTAATGAACTCGATCAGCACTCCTTTTGTTTTCGTGTGAAATTAATACCTTTTTAAACTTGTGGTACACATTAATTTCTGTGAGCTGCCAAAACTACCGAGAACTGATTAGTCCAAGCACGACGCACCAGGGTTATGTTGCAACATGAACCCTTGTGAATCAGAGCAGCCTTTTAGCGGATAGAATAAACATGATGACCACCTAAGAGTTTTCAGAATGGCCTCAGTTTATAATTAACTTACTCTTCCAGATTGATCTTTTGATCTGTTGACTTTACATTTTCAACAAACAAGGCAAATAAGAAAAAGTCATTCTGCACTGCTTACTTGCTCCTGATTTCCGAACACCAAGTTTTAAATATGCATGTCTAAAGTCAAACCAATCATACTGCTATATAAATTTGTCATATTTATGTTTTAAATGTTTCCATATAATGCTACACTTTGTCTGTTTTGCTGAGGCCAGTGACTGCTTCTGTCACTTATGGTCATTTAGTTTAATTTGTTTTTATGTTTTGCATGAGTAAAGTTGAATTCTTGTTTAATATATATATAAAAAAATCTCTTTTTTAAACTGAAGCTCACACTTTGAGCACGTCAGATTGCACAAACTATTAGCCCAACATTGTTTGCTGTTTAAATTAGAAAACAGGCATTTAGAAATCAGCTGTTTAAATAAAGAGCTACTCTGAAGGTAAAGAAACTGACTGTACAGTGTGAGTGAATAAGCTTCTCCTTAATTATTTCCTTAGTTATAAACTGCAGCACAGATCAGACAAAATCACAGTAGTACACTGGCTGATGGATGATTTCCCGATTCTGATCTTGGCTTATTCTGATTTTTAATAGATGGCTACACTTTAAGAAGTAAATGCATGTGTTAATTTGTATTTCGTATTTGTATAAATCTATTACAAATCATTTTGTGAAAGAGATAAACATACAAGAGAAAAACAACTCTAAAGAAACAGTGAAAAGAAATCTTACCGGAGGGATGACTGTTCGAACTAGAGGTGGTCCAAACTGACACTGCCTCTTTACTGACACTGCCCCATTCTCACTACCACAAATAAGCTCATACACTCAAAGAAAATAGAGGCATATTTCATTATTTTTGCAATTGTACTGTCATTAACAACCAGTCTTGTACTTTTTTTAAATGTGGATTCACTGCAGAGACTCACCTGTCTTTCACATATTCTCTTCTAAACATATATTTATATAGTAGAGATGAAATAATTAAAAGAACACAATTGTAGTTAAATTGCACCTTAAAAACATTTTAAAGAGTTAAAGAAATCCTAGCATGAAATGATCCCTGTTTTTCAAAACTACTATTATGTCAAAAACTAGCAGGCTCTCATTTTTAATTTGAAGTATTAACTGAAGAATTTACTGACAAATTACAGTTAACAAATAAACAAAATATCTGACGATAATGTCTAAGTGTGTTCAAAAGTTTAACCTGAAACTGTATAATTTTAAACTTGCTGTGGGAAAGTGAATGTACTCCACTGTCAGCTGGCACTAACATAAAACTACAAATCCCTTAGAGACTGAATCCCAAAATTAACTGAAAGTAGCTTTATTAAAGCAGATACTATGAAGTTAAATCAGTGACACCAGAACTTGAACATGAAATCATGTTTTTGAAAAAAAAAAAAAAAGTGTGTAAAATTTGGTGTTATTGAAAATTGAGTGTGTTATTTGAAATTCAGGTCTTGGAATTTTAGATAAAAAGTTTTTAAAAAATTCAGGTTATGAAATTCAGGTTATGAAATTCAGGTTGTGAAATTCAGGTTGTGAAACTCAGGGAAACATCTGGCGTACTCAGGAAGAGCAAACAAGCTCAGATGTAATCGATGTAAACTCCATAGATACTTACAAAGAAAAGTATTGTTTAGAAATGGCCAATGCCAAGAAGTTAATGCTTGAAGACGTTTTCATAAAACATGGTATTTGCACAATAATTCTTTTTTCCTGAAATCTGTTATGTTGAAACACACAGGTAGAACCCCTTTTAAGATACTATCCAAAACCTTTAATGGCTTCTGATTATTTGTATGTAATGTTTCACATTTTGTGCTGTGTTGAATTCAAAGAAGCTCTCCTTTGAATCCAAAATCTAGTTAGGAACTATATTAACATACTAACCATACCAACAATACACTCATACTATGACACACTGTGATGTCATTGTCAAAATACATTACATGTTGTCATATTGCCTGGCACTACCTACGAAATGAAATTTATCACAATCAGACATTTATCACAAATAAACATTAAAATTGAAACATGAAATTTTATTTTATGTTGGTACAATACACAATTCATATAGTGGTCACTGTGTTCAGATGATTTCCACATAATTGCACTACCTCGTTGGAACAGGAAATGGTGTGCCAATGTAATATTCTTGTAATTTAACACTGTATACAGTGGACAAGTACAAATTACAGATTATTTATCAAATGAACTTTGTCAATAAGTGATAAATAAAACAATTAATGATAAACTGTAGTTTTCTACTTACATTAATCTCTTGCTCAAGTTGTCTCAAGTTGTTTAAAATATGGTCAGTTCTGGATATTAGTTTTACAAGCTGAAACAAGTAATCTCTTTTCAAATGAAATAATGGTCTAGTGAGGGGTCTCACCAAGTTTTGATGTAAGGAAAAATGCATGCAGTTGTCTAATCAGAACATAGTTCAGTCTAACCTAAAATGTTTATGATGGTTTGTTTATTGTCAGTTAGGTGATGTCTTTAATAAAAGCTCTTTGTGTTACTTGCCCAGCAAAGCATTCAGTGTTTAGACATCCCTTGGTTAAAAAAGTGGCATGTTGTTAAGGCTGCATGCTACAAATTCTTTGTGTTTTTAGCTTTTTATTAGTGTCTGTCTTTTACATGGATTTCAAATCTGTTCCTGGAACATTACTGTGGTTTCAGATTTATGGGTCTCCCCTTATTTAAAAATATAAGAGTTTCATTTCGTGTTATATTGGTTTGAAAATTGTCCAATCAGAATTGTTTACTCTATGGTCCCTAGGTAGATACAGCTGTCTCAGTGGTTAGGACTCCAAGAACTGGACTGAAGGCTCTACACATTTAATTAACCTGTGTTTAATGTCTCTCTCTTCTTTTGGACTAGTTCACCTTAGTCTCGGGCTGTGGGTTGTTTAAGTTGGCGACAGGTAATGTGGTTAAACAGGCTGCATTGTGGCTACTTGAAGCAGCGAGCTAGCTAGCAACTCCTCATCCTGCCTCTCCTCTCTCTCTCTTTCATTAACACGCTTACTCACTTGCTCTGTCTGTCTCCCTATGTCATTCCAGTATATGACATACAGCAGCTTTAACCAACCATTTACATAGTATTATTTTGTATACCAGTGATTAGTTATTGCTATAATATATATGGAATTTATTATTGACATATGGAGCTTCTAATGTCTGTGTTTTATCTAGAACGTGTTCATGTACACAAATGTTAGCAGATGATTAGATATGCCATATGGTTGTTAAATTTCTATTTCACATGCAACATCCAACATTGATTCACAAGGTACATCATTCCACATGTCATTAGAGTCAATACCGACACAGTCTTCTTTCCCTTTATAGTCGTTGGGCTCATTCTCATTCCAGCTGGTGTAGGTCAGAGGTTTTTTGTTTACATCTACAAAACGACCCTCGGTCTCTCTGTCTGTCGTACCCAGTAGTATGTAGTTAGAACCCGAAGTTTCATGCATTGCAGATAATGCTTTGTTTTCAGCTTCATTTCTTGGTAAAACCAGTGTGCCACCAGCATCAGTGCAGAACTTCAGACCTTCATCGAAAGCTGCCTTCTTCCCGTTAGACACGTAGTATTTCTGCCCAACTTTTTTGAAGAAGCGGAAGCTTGTCGCTTAAAAGACATTAGGCATGGAGGTTTATTTCAGAGAAACAAATTGAAACATTAGGAAGCAGATATATTCTTGTATTAGTCTTTGCATGCTCACCTTTCTCCATTCTAGACAGTCTGGCTTTGAGATTTTGGAGTTCTAAGTGAAGAGATCTTTGAGCACTACCTGTGTAACCCAACCCAGGGTATTAAAAGATATTGGGGAGGAGATTAGATATGAGATGATCTACTTGCATAAAGAAGAAGAAATTCAAAGTACCAAAAAAAAAAACGATTTAAAGCTGCACAGCAAATTTCGGCGTAGCAGAGGTTCACTTACTTTTGCTGACGGACATTTAATATTTGATTATTTCGTTCAATAAATTAATGGAAAAATATATAATTCCTTCTGTTCTGGGGGTCCAGGCGGACCTGCTTTACCTGGAGGTCCCTGCACACTTTGTCCTGAAATCAGAGCCCAGTATTTAATTTCCTGCTGCTTTTGGTTTTCTGAACTATCTGATCTGTACCCACATACCTGGCTCTCCCTTCTCTCCTTTGGGTCCGGCAGCTCAGTCTCTTCCATCTCTCACGTCTTTGCCAGGAAGGCCGTTGTGGCCAGGAGTTCCTGGAACCCCAGCAGGGGCTGGACAGCTGAGAGTTTGAGGAACTGCAGTCTCAGAACCACCAACAAGATGCAGCTCCAACGGCAGCAGCAGCAGCAGAGCAGCGAGGAACTGACTGAACCGCATCATCAATCTCTGTGCACTGTGGGAAATACAGAAAACGCAATATGCAGGTGTTGATTTACAATGGGTAATTTTTTTTGAAAGAATTTGGATCAATCTGTCTCTCTGGAAACCCTTCTGGAGTTTCTAGACATGTCACTGACTGTGAATAGTCTAAGCAGGTGTCAGGTAGCTGGAAAACAATAGAAAACAGTTATACAAGCTTTGGATGTCTGAAGAATTTGAAAAGAAAAGAAGAATTTGTTTCTGTGTTACTGCAGTTGCATCCTTATCCAAAGAGCAAGTGATTATCAGTGGTTCTTTTAATATTGGTGTTACAATAAAAGTTTTATAATGAAATGAACACTTACACTTATGCTACACTTACAACTCTTACAACTCTTCTTTATATGTATTTCTCTCTTCTCTCTAGGTATTTCTAGGCATTGCACTTGTACTGTGTCTAAGCCTATATTTTATTCTTTTCTCTCTAGGTATCAGCACTGGCCCTTGTTTCCACCAGTGTTTAAGCTTAAGTGTAGATTAGACTTCGACCTGTTTGTACGGATACATATTTTGATTGCACTTTTGTAAGTCACTCTGAAAAGAGTGAAGTGTATTTTGGATTAATGTTTTAGAGGAAGAAATGCTATTTTCCTCCCTTGTTCATTACTTATATGTAATGAACAAGGGAGGTAACATCTCCATTTGACAGCACAGCATACTGTGTTCAAAACAAACTGGTATGGCAGCAGATGTTATCTTTAGAACAGCAGTATGTGCTTATCCTATGGAAAAGGTCTTCTATCTTATAATTTGTTTACCCCAGTTAAATAAGGGAGAAATATGCATTCCCCTTCTGAAATGTCCGGAACAACCAGTATATAAAAACAGTGGACCTAAGGTCCAAGTTAGAGGAAGTTCACTTCTGGCCAAGAACCTCTCTCTAACATCATTAAATATCAGAGGATGTTAGAAATAAAGCTGTACTTTATTTATCTAATAAATATACATATTTCTTCCAGCCATCAACAGAGCATCGCTACACAAGAAAATATGCTTCAAGAGCATCTGCTCAATGCTGTAAATGTTAATTTGCATAATTGTAAAATTGATTGATTTTGTGTTGAAAAAATGTAAAAGGTGGTAATAGCATCCTGAACATCATTTAACTCTTTAGGCAATCTATCTTTTTTTAATATAGAGAATAAAAACATATTAGCTAATGTAACATAGGCTTCTAGTATTCATATTTGAAAACACTCAGAAACAAACAAGCTTATTAAATAAGTAAGTAGCTGCCTAAACGTACTGGCTCCTAAAGCGATTGTCACCACAAGTTGGCATATAGTAGAAGTCATGTAGTAGAAGTCAAAAGGCATTTAAGCACAGCACAGTAGATAACAGAATGAGTGAGTGTGTGTATACAATGAATTATGGATGTCTGACAGTCAGCAGGTGCACAGTCTACAGTGTTCGTAACAAGCTGCTATCACACTGTAATCAATTTCTATTTTAGCAATGTGATGCAATGTGAGAGCATGTATAGTCTATGACTACCCTCACAGTGTGCTTCTTGAAATGTATGGCATGAAATATTATGAAACCATTTTCAAGTTGTTCAGGTGTTGTCGTGTGGACGTCGTGATTTTTAAAATGAAAAAGAGAGACACAGAGAGAGAGAGAAAGAGAGAGAGAGAGAGAGAGAGAGAGAGAGAGAGAGAGAGAGAGAAATGAGAGGTAATAAAATGAGATTAAGGAATTTAAAAGAGAAAACAAAGAGAGAGAGCAAAAAAAGTATATAAAGGCATGTAGAAAGTATAACCCTCTGAGCTGCCATATAGAAATGTTTTAAACTATCCATGTAAAGAACTGTTTATGTACACGAATGGTTCTTTGAGTGTTAACGGTTCTATTCATAACTGCTGCTAAGGAACTCTTCCTTTTACTAAGGAACTCTTGAGGAACCATCCATTATTAGTGTAAACTGAGTTTACAGAAGGGAAGGGTTACTGAACATATTAAAATATGAACTGTACTTAATTAACTCAAGTTCAATAAGTTAAAAGTGTTTTACATAACGTTGCTGTCCAATAAAAAAAATGGCAAAATGGCAACTTCACAGGAGAGGACAAAAATTGTCTTCACTTTTAATGCAAGTCAATGGAACCAGAATTTTTTTTTCATTTCTATCATTCATTTATTGTGAATTTGTCCAACAAAGTAAACGGCAACGGCTGCATTTAGTTGATGTAGAAAAATAGAAATTCACACAGAATCAATGTCAAACTTACCTGGTATTAGGACTTGGACAGCGTCTGGAACTTACTTTCCAGTATTGCTAATTCACAACTTTTATCTGTGATGTTTACAAAAACCTTGCATTAAACTGTGCGTGAGACGCACTGGAGATCCTCGCTCCCTAAGAGCTTCAGGAAACTGAAGTGAACTGCTTGAGCTGTAGAAATGGAGCCGCAGTCCTTTCCCCTCGGACGTGTGCGGTTCATCAACAGGAAACACCTGGACTCATCTTCGCTGTAGACAAATGACCACTGCATATTTCAGACTTTCTCACCTTTTAACAGTTTTTCCTTCATCAGTTGAGTTTTTCACACCAGAGTAGTTCTATGTTTTAGATGAAAACAAAATCATTTCGAGTGGTCTGGTGTGAAATGGTAGAGGCTGTAGTAGACGTTGTAGAGATTACTGTACAGTGGTGGTGATAGGAACCAGAGGCTGCCAGGCCAACAGCACAAATATAACCATTTTATTTTCTATCCAAAACCAACAGTGAGTCTGAATCTGCACTATATGTGCAGATATTTAATGTTGATGATGTTAAAATCTGCAAATCTGAAGCAAAGTTTTCTTTAGGGGCTATTTTGCCTCAGTATGCTCTGCAGGTATCCTTCCACCATGAGTACATTTTAAGGACTCTATATCTTCTCAAAACTATCCTAAAAAAGTGTTTCAGAACATTCATGAACATTTCAAGCCATAATTTTCTGGGGGTGAGCTGCTAGAGGTGAACGTATGCTTTTTATTACCACTACTGTGAACAGTTCTGACAATACACCACTCTGAACCATTCGGTCTTAGCTGGATTTTTCTTTGAATACACCTGATGTAGAGAGCAGTTACTTCAAAATTTCTGCAGACTTGCAGGTGATGATAACCAGAGTTCATCATACAGGAAAATGGAATGTTATTGAGACATTAGGCGATCTGTAAGAATTACATAACGGATATTCGGTTAACCATGCCTGAACAACAAGACTTGGCTGATTTCAAAATTTAAAAAAATGGTATCAAGTCAGCAGCACAGCTGTTTGTGTTTAATAAAATCATATAAAAATATTCAGTGCACACTGAATATTAGTATTAGTATATTAGTATAGTATTTAATCATTCATGCACAAAACTGGAAACAATTATTTGTTTCCATTAGGCCTACAGATTACAGTCGATAGAGATAGTAGTTCATTACAGAACCACTACAGCTGACTGTACAGTGACTCTACAGGCTCCAGTTCATCTTGTTCACAAAAGGAAAAGCAGATGGCCGCTGAAGGAGCTGTGGTGGTGTTCTCCGTTGTCAAATATCCAAGCATAAGGATAGAGGCTCACAAACAGAGTGTCTCCTTTTTCCAGCTGCAGAGTAACTCCATTTGAAGTGCTGTGGAAGCCATTTGCTTGGTCTGCATGGGTGGAAATGATGTGGTCACCACTTGCTTCAGACCAGGTTGAGTGGTAAAGCAAGCTCAAATAGACTTTTTTACTGCCACATTTAGTCTTCAAAATGAAGTCTATTAGAGAGGAAAGATCTCACAGGCTTATTTTAGCAATAAGCACTTTACAGCTACATAAAGCTATACAACTTCAAAACATTATGTTATAGGCAAAATATTCCCAATTTGAAAAAAGAGAATAATCATATGAGCACATCTAGATTTGCTAAAACCATGGGCCAACACCTCACGCCTCTTGGTCTAATTTTACTGTCATCTAGATGGGTGAGTTTTGTCACTCAGGAGAGTTATATTTAAGAAAGTAACCCA
This sequence comes from Megaleporinus macrocephalus, assembly GCA_021613375.1. Classification (NCBI taxonomy): domain Eukaryota; kingdom Metazoa; phylum Chordata; class Actinopteri; order Characiformes; family Anostomidae; genus Megaleporinus; species Megaleporinus macrocephalus. The sequence goes on from CM038708.1 coordinate 38,558,000, forward strand.
ATCTGAATACATGCCTTATGCTTTTATTCTTTTCAGCCCTGCTATGTACTTTTAGAAACCACATGATCAAATCTATTACAGATTACTGAACCAGCTATAAGCTTCCAATACTTGTTAGTTATGTAAGTCTTGTAGCTCCAGTGCTAAAATTAAAGAAACAAACATGCTTTGGCTGATCCATTTCAGAAATAGGGGAATAATTAGATTTTTGGATCTTTTAAACCTTTTTATTTAACTTAAAATACATAGATGAGACCCACAACAGCTAACTTTCACATTAAATACTTGTAGCTGAATTATGTGATTAAATTCCTATTTAGTCAGAAACCTTAACCTCCTTTGGTACATACCTGTTGTTGGATTGTAGGCTCCACCGATATTTGTAAAAACATATTTATAGACTAGCGTCTTTGCAGTGTTAAAGGGTCCAACAGCAGCTGTGCTTCTGAAAAAGCTAATGTGGTCCCGTGGTCCTGACAATGGACCAGGTTGAGTAACACTGTGTTATACCAATGTTGAAAATGTGTTCCTTTTGCAACATGCTGAGGAAAAGATTAGAATTTGAGATAAGAGTCATTGTACTAGGCATGAACAGTACAGGCCATTCAGAGCCAGACACTGGGCAAAATACCTACTGGTTTTCAGGGACTCTAATGTTGGCTGGCTACTTCAGCATATTCCAGCCAACGTTTCTTTGGGGAATTAGAAAAAATTCACATTCTACAAATCTTGGTAATTTGGGCACATTTTTTGTACACTATACAAGCATGTACAGCTTGTGCACTGCTTTACATAAAATGCTTTCTAATCTTGCTACTTTTATAAAACCACACTGGACCAAGTGGACAGAAAACCACTTTAAGGCCACTTTATTAGAAGCCCCTACTAGACACAGCTAGACTTATATTAATAAGATGGTGCACCAATGTCACCTGCTGCTGAGAATGGACCACCATGTATTATATGGACAGTTCAGTACATAAGACTGACATACCATGAATCTCCTTCAACTACAAATCCCACATATAATATGATATATAATGACAAACAGTTGTGTAACAGTTTTGACTCATTAATATTTACACCCCACAAAATTTACATACGACAACGAAGCAACAGCAGCGAAAATGATGGACTAGTCCAGACAGTAAGATGACTTTTCATACCCTTTCCACAAAATAAAACTCTCAATGGGTTATAGCTGATGTTTGTCTTTAAATGAGGCTGAAGTTGGCACCAGAATGTATTTGCAGCATTGTTAAGATGAAACTGTGAAATTAAGAAGCCAGTTTAGCTCCCACATATTTTAACAGGATCAAACTGAATTTATTTAAACAGTTAGTCTGCTCTGTACATTCACTCTTGAGAGGGCATTCACAACCCCAACAGCAAGTTAGTAGCAGCCATGCTGTCTGCTGTTTGAAGCAGATCATATTAAATTCAAGTGAGCTAACAAAGTTAATTTAAATTTTAATGTTAGCAAAATTGCAAATTGTTTCTGCTATGTTGTAAACCACCAAATCAGAGCAGAGCTCATCAAATTATTCATAAGCTAAGGAGCTAAAAAAAAAAAAACTTGTTTTATTCTGGGGGCCAGAATCATGTAAATGGGAAGCAAACCCACATTTAGGCATTTATCACCCCCACCAAAATCACATACATTACAGAACAATTTAAATCCTAAATACTAAATAAATACAATTCTATGGCAGCTTTAAATAGCAAAATCAAAAGTGTGAATACTTGTTTCCCCTCACTGTATAGAGTGGACCATGTAAGTAAATCTTGGCTTGTCTTGTCTCTTTGCCTCTGTGTTTATTTGACTCAGTGAACTTTTGTTACTTACCAGAAATATTCCAGTTTGAACACTGTTGACTGGAAATCAAGGTCAAAGTCTCTATTTCATCACTTATTTGGCTTCCAGTCTTAGAGGATATTTCTCATCAGTTTGCTTGCAAAATATGAAGGCGTTATGCTGTTGCTCAATCATGTTAAATATAAATATTAAAATTAAACATTTTCACATGCTCATCCCACATCCTTACATCGAGTTTTGCCTCGGTTTTCAGCAGTGACTGTGACATGACACTCTTTAAGCACAGTGTCTTGCTTTTGTTGCTGCTAGAGTTCATTGTGCTTTCGTTAGCTGGCCCTCAGACTCCGCTGCCTGAGCCTTTAACCTGCCCACTCTATGCTGGAGTCCCGGGAACACCGGGGCACAATGGCTTGCCCGGCAGAGACGGGAAAGACGGAAAAGACGGGCCTGTTGGAGCCAAAGGACAGAAGGGAGAGCCAGGTTTGTGCCATTTTAGGACATATTACAGGATATTACTGTAATGTCTTGTTTATACTTCAAAGCAGCATTTTGCAAATTTGTTACCACAAAGCTGCAAAACTGAAGTTCTCACACGAAAACTACGTAGTCTAAGTTTAAGTTGTGAAGGTGATCTGTTTAAGCCCAGTGCATTAATATAGATAGTAATAAGCTAAATATATACAAAGTCTCATTTATAGGGTACTTTCTGTAATGTCAAACTACATTTATTATTATCATTAATATTATTTTTATTTGTTAAAGATCTATTTTAAAGTGACATTAAAAGGCTAACATTTGTTCACCTTATTCTTGCACCTTATGGAAAAAGCTCTAAATAATTATCTCAAGATAATTATTCACTCTGTATTAACCACACTACTCTCTAGATGGCACCGATTTGCATTTCAGGCAGTGTTCTATTACTTACTATATCTGTCTAATCCCATTGCCCATTTTCTGTATCCGAGATTGAGACTATTCTAATTAAAACTGACCACAATTTGATTGTTAAGTCTGACGTAAACATCCATTTCCGGGGCCAAATGTGCCTGCAGACCCCAAAACAAATTACAATCACAGAACTTGTAAACCGTTTCGCAGCCGCTTTCTTGTTTATTCGGGGCACCATTGTGTGTGAAAAGTTAACTTTTAACAAAAAAAAAGGACAAATATTACAAATACCTGAAAGAAAATAGGAATAGATCTGACATAATATTTAATGAAATTGTGACTACACTAAAAAGCATTTACTAAATAAAATGATTAAGAATTATCTTCTTTCTCATCTCAGTGTCTTTGTATTAGAAACCGAATATAAAAATAAAGTTTTATATAGTGCTCCATTTCCATGTCATTACAATAGTCCCATAAACATAGACAATGGGCTTAGGGTTAGAGAGACAATAGTGAATAGAATCCTGTGTGAATGATGAGTTGCTGCCATCTACAGGACAGACTGAGCAATACACTTAAATTTATATTTACATACGTTTTCTCTCTGTATGGCAGTGAGACTGAGATGGTGGTGGAATATTAGTGTGTTTGTGCTGGTATGAGTGGACACAGCATTTAGTGGAGAGTTGAGAATTGTTTTGTTTTTGGAGGCTCAAGGTTTTATGTATATTCTCTATAGCATCACTGGAAGAATGGCAGCAACAATATGTTTTCATGATATATTGTAAAGTGGCCTTTGACTGGTTCAGTCAAACGTGGTTAACAATAAGTGAAAGGTAGCCACTGCCATTTACCATTAGCAATACAACTGGATTAGATTTTTTGTTTTTTTGTATGGAAACGGCAGCATTAAGTGTTTTAGCCTGAAACATTTCTTTCGACTTGAACATGATTTAATGCTTGCTATTTTAAGGTTCCTCAGTAATTGGTCCTCCTGGAAAGAAAGGTCCAGCTGGTGATGTAGGCCCACCGGGGTTAAAAGGAGTGAAAGGAGAACAAGGTTTGTAAAAGATTTTGTGTAAACGTGTGAATTTCTTGTACACCTGGTGCTCAGCAGTGAAATATACTGATTCTCTAAGCATGTGTGTCTGTATCTAAATAGGGTTCTTATATAACATTATCACCCTTTAATGTTCAGGGTTAGGAGTCAAAGGACCCCCTGGAGTGATGGGCCCATCTGGGGCTAAAGGGCAAAAGGGAGACACTGGGTCACCAGGTAAAGAGAAATAAGGGTACATTTCACCAAAAACTTAAAAAAAAAAAATTAATTAAAAAAATATATATATATATATTTATTTTCAGCTGAAGCGAGTGAACCTAATATAATGGATATAGAGTCTAGAGTTCTTATTCCATGGTTTCTTGAATTGAAATTAATGGTTTGAAAATATGTTCAATCTAAAAAAATATGTTCAACATAAAAATATATTACCTGTATTTTGATAGGCTGTCTGATAAAACTGTCTTGCGTCTGTTGCAGATGGGTAATATTTTGCATTAACTCAAGTAAAGTTTTGTTTCATATAGGTTTCAAACAACTGAAGTTGACAGTGTTAGGCTCTTTAAGTTGCCAAATTCACTAAATTGTTCCTACCAAACCTATTATAAGGTCCCTCCGTGACTGGACCAAGTGGACAGAAAGGTCCAGCTGGTAATACAGGCCCACCAGGGGTAAAAGGAGCAAAAGGAGACCAAGGTTGGTTGGTTGGATTTGTTTGTGAATTTAAGCAATAAGCTATTTTTCTGTTTTTTAAATATGTTCTTACAATACCTTTATCCCTCTGTATTGCCCAGGTATAGGAGTCAAAGGACCCCCTGGAGTGTTGGGCCCACCTGGGCCTAAAGGACAAAAAGGAGATATTGGATCACCAGGTAAAGATAAATATGGGAATGGGAATATATACTCAATACCAAATAGTACTTTAAACTGATAAGAGTGAACATAAAGAGTGAACTGACCTACATTTACAATTCACCACATTATATCCCCAATGGTATACTCCAGTATACTGGAGACCCCATGTCTCTCTCTCTCTCTCTCTCTCTCTCTCTATATATATATATATATATATATATGTGTAGATTAAAAGGGGTGCCCCTCATATAATCTGATTGGTCAAACATAAGCCTCTCCATAATTTCTGCCGTTCTGCCGCCTTGTTGGATTCCATTATGCTGTGGGGCTGTGTTTGTGGCTTTAAGCAGACACTGTTATGGCACGGAAGGGTTAGTATATACCCAGAAGGTTTTTATTGGCACATTGTTTTTTTTGTAGCAAATGTGAATGAAGCTGTCGTGGTCAAGAGTTTGCTCTCAGATGTCCAGAAGCTTCAGTCCCGGATTTCCATGCTGGAGACAGGTGATGCTCCTCATATATTTGTTTACAGTAAACAGTTTTGTGTCTGAAGTTTGCTGCTTTAGTTTTGTACTGAAGCTATGAGGCTAATGTAGCATCATTCTGTGGTATCTGACACTGTTTGACATGGTGTTGTCTATAAACATGGACAAATAAGCATGTTAGCTAAAACACCAACAACCATCTAGAAGCCTGAATTTTGTTTATACTTTAATCCCTGCTTATAGATTTTAGAATTTAAACTTTGCAAGTATTACAGTACTATTCATGTTTCAATTTATGTTTAGAATGTAAACAAAAGTACTTAATTTCTTCAAATGGCCAGGGGAATTGGCCAATCAGGAATATCCAATGTGCCTAGGTAAATAGAACTATACAAACTCTACAATACAACTATACAAACTCTATACAAACTCTCGCATCCTGTTTTAATTTCTGGTGGTTGGTGCAAATTTCATTAAAAAGAATGGCATGTCTAGAATTTCTATATACATAACTGACTGTACAAGTGTCTTTCTAATCAGCAGGTTAGAAACAGCTCACTACCAAAAAGAGCCACTGTGAAACTGCTACAAGGTAAAAATAGACAATTTTGTTCACAATAGGACTCGAGTCATTGTTGTAGAGGCAAAAATTTAATGTCACAATACTTCAAGAAGTTTTTACAATACACCAAATGTCCAAATATTTATTTGTCCTCACAACTGAACACAAGTTCAAACAAAGAAGTGCCACCCTAAAAAACTTAATACAATATTTTGTATTTAATAGTTCACATAGTATGTTACATTAAGTCCAGTTAAACAGGGCTATTTAAGCTCCAGTGGTTGTTAATGAGCACTGAGAATGCTATGCTCAGAAAAGTAATTCACAACATATTGTAATGTGATAAATATCATCATACAACTCTGATCTGTTGTCTGTAAGAGGCAATGAGTCCACCCTTCCACACCAAAACCAGGTGAGTGCATACCCAGAAATATGTCTGAGAATGTTTACAAGTTGGGTTCAGGGGATTTACTGGAAATATGTACCAGATGGTCAACAATATGAATGAATATGTAAATATAAAACTAAGGCATGGCTTTTTGGATAATACAGTCCTGCTTTTTCTTTGTTGTGTTAAAAACGCACTGATCTAATAGAAGCACATCAGGTCTTTTTCCACAGCCACTGCAGGTTTAGCTTTTTTCACTTGTGTAAAATGTTAAAGGTCATGATATGTGTCACACCTTGTATATAGTCTTTAAGTCCAGGTTCACCAGTTTTCAGAAATGAGTGCCTTTACATGTACAACAATGTACAAAAGGGAGCGTTGGAAATATGTTTACCTTCTTAAACTTGCTTTCACTTGAACTCAGTTTTAGCCACATTAACCTCTACTGCTGAAATGAGCTCCAGCCCTGAAAATAAACAAGCAAACTTCAGAACACAGGTCTTTGTAATTGTCTACATTCGGCGTTGGAGGAAAACTTGGGTTACTGTAATATTTATTTCATGCAATAAAACCCTGCTCTTCTTTCACAACAGTTTTAAGTTTCCACACCTTCAGAAAAGTTGGTCAGAAGTATTACGGCAGCAGTGGCTTGGTGAGCACATTCGCGGGTGGACAGAGCCACTGCAGGGAGGTTAGGGGAACCCTCGCTCTGCCAAAGAATCAGCAGGAAAACAAAGCTGTTTCTGAAGTGCTGAAACATTTCTCAGAGACCGCCTTTCTTGGGGCGCAGTACAGCAAGGCTGCGAGGCAGTATGCGGACACGAAAGGTCAGAGGATCACTTACACCAAATGGCACCAAGGTCAGCCGAACAGTGCAGACGAGGAGTGCATCTGTATGGGGCCTGGTGATCAATGGCATGATTACAGGTGTGATACCAAGCATCTCATCATCTGTGAGATATAGGAAAACGCTCAAGTGCTGCTAAACGAGGGCCCAGACGCAACCACTGCCTCTTGCTGCATTGGATCGAAGCCTGTTTTTCTTTATCAGCTTATGCTTGTTAGAAATGACTGCAAATGCAGCTAATCGCTAGTTTGCTAACTTGCTCATGTTTCTGCAACACATTTATAGTTGAAGACTTTGGGTTAACTTGTTTTGTCAAAGAAAGGGGTCAGAGTTTGCCTGCCCTCCTGTTGCTTTCTCTCTCCACTGCTTCCCTTAGTGAAATCCTGATTTTGGTTTTTATTTGAACCAGGTGAACAGATTAACTCTGGAGTCATTATTGTCATCTTGCAGTGATGTAATTATGTAACTGATGACATAGAATTTTTATTCTTTTTGATGTCTGGTGGTCTTCATCATGATGTCATACCCTGTGCACTCTTTTTTAAAAGCATGCCAGCCAAAACACATCACAAGTATTTTTTAAGGGTGCCTTTCATTACATGTTATGATTATAAGCTGTTAAATATATTTCTGATTTTCGTATTTTTCTTTGATGTACCATGTGGGACTGTTCTCGGAGTAACCCCCCTCTGAGACCTATTTTTTTTTTTTTTTTTTTTACCATTTGATGTAACGACCACCCATTTGGGAGTTTTTTGTTTGAATTTCTGTGGTGAGAAGAGCACTCGAAGGCTCCACTTCTGTGTTGTTGAAGAAACCAGCTATTTCAGAATGATAAATAGTTTATCAACAGTCCCTCCTCTTGCAGACATTGTGATGGAGGTCTGTGATAGAGAATTTTTAATCTCAGCATCAGTACCACTCCGGGTCTACAATGTAAATGCTTTGGCCAGCTCTCTGTGATTATTATCATTTTATACAGCCTTTTTATTGATTTGCACATATGTTGACCCACTCCAGCATGTACTGGACTGGCACTGAAATGTAGTCTCACACTGCAAGACATTGTGGTGGGAGTTCTGTGGGAATGCACACAGACCTCTACTTTGTGAGGTATACAGTTAGTTTTATAATTGTGTTAGAATAAAGACATTATCGTAAAATTAATGTGATATATGTTGTATATTTATTCAAATATTTAATAGAAAAATAAATTACAAATTCCATTTTGCATGCACATCATGTATTAAGCTACAGGACCAACAAGTTCACATTTTATATAGGAGATGCCCACTGAATGTGTTTCGTTTAAAGTAGTCCGTGTAGACCTTCCGGTTCTGCATGAGCTCGACATACACCTGGTCTCCTTTCTCCAGCAGCAGTGAGGCTGTGTTACTGGCTGTGTCTTCGGTGTCCACTCCTGGCGCATTATCAGACACAGAGACGACATGCTGCCCGTTCTTCAACAGACTCAGACCAGTCGAGTGATCATACGGGTTAAAGGCCACAAAGCTAAAGAAGTAAACTCCTCTGATTGGTGCAGTGAAGATACCTAGACAGAACATCCCAGTGATAACAATAAGACTTCATTCAGCTTCTTTATGCATATTATGTCAGACCTCAGATACTTAGATTGGTTATGTTATAATCTATTTTAACCCAAGACAATAATAGTAGTAAGATAAATATATACTAGATCTTCATTAACCTTCTAGTAGTAGGGGTCTGTCCTAAACCCTAACCTATAATTATGCTGACATTTTTGCATTCTTAGATATATCATGAGTTCTACATGCCTGTCAACCATTCTGCTGCTAATGAAATAATCTGTGACCCCTAAGGCCACTGCACACCATTGCACATTGCAACACACCATGTCGTGTAGCATGCAGTTGTAATTTTTCAAACAAAATCTTGTATCGTTTTTTCAGATAAACAGTATGTGAAAGCTGGTTATCAATAGACTAATAGAAATGGTCCAAAAGAAGTTGCAATAAAATATTTTGACATTGCTAAAATCCTAAAAAATGCCATGCTTTATTGAAGTTACTGATCTCACATTCAGCCAAACAGTGTATTTATGGAAATATATTTAAATATGACAAGTGTATATAATAAAGTTACACTTTTTTACATTCTGATTCGTGTATCATGTATTCTGTTACTGTTGTATAATGAAGGTGTAATGCAGGTGAAGCTTAAAGGAGCTGGAACCTTAAGAGAACATTAGGATGTAGCTCAGATGAATGCCACAGTAAAGCGGAGGACAAACAAATCCCATTACTGTCAAAAATTCACAACTTTTCAAATAAATAGAGTTCAAATAAAACTTAAATAACTTTTAAATAAAAATATAAATTAAATTTAAATAACTGAAAAAGCACATTTAATGTTTAAGATATTATAAGTTATAAATAAGAGCCAATCAATTTACTTTCATCAGAAAATACTACACAAATAATTCATACTTAGTATATAAAGACTTCAAGCTTCACATATTTGAGAACAGAAAATGAGTGACTGACTCTGAAAGGTGTTTTTTGAAGCCCATCAACTATTAGTTTCTATTAATAGAATCAGACTTTGGAATTTTACCTGTATTTTGGTCATATGCGCGGCCGATGTTTGTAAAAGCATTTTGGTACACCAGCGTAACCTTCTCTGAGTACGGTCCAATATTCCTAGAACCAAATTCAAGAGCTGATAATGAAGCTGAGAATGCCACTTTGGGTTGTTCTGGAAATAAAGAGAAGGACAAAACAAAAATACTGAATAAGTCATAATAGTTACTGATTAATAATGCTTGGGATTAAAAAATGGAATAATAAATATTTAGCCGTCACAAATTAACACACTTTAAAGAATATACATGACAAATTAAATTGGATCTGTCAATAGTTTCTTTCAGAAAGTCATCTTTACCTCGAATCAGTCTTTTCAACTCTTCCATTTCAGCCTCCATGGCCTTCACCTTTTCCTCCAGAGTTTGGAGCTTGCTCAGTTCTCTTATTATGTCCACGTTTGGTCTGAGGATGTCTTGAGTCTGTGTGCTCCCCAAGAACAGCAAGAAAAGTACTCCCAGTCCCAACATACTTAAAGCAATAAAGAGGATTGTGCACAGACGACTGAAGATAAACTGATTTCTCTTAGAGTGAAACTGTTTGAATAGACCAAAAGACTTTGGACTGCATGGACGAAGAGTAGGTGCAGTGATAACTGGTTGGGAATTGGAAACTGGTTGCCAGAAAAGGCTAATATTCAACATTTTATCCCAAAGTTTGATCAATAAAACAAGTAAGAATTTAAAATGGATTCTTTTTGCACTAGAGTTTGCACTACAATGTTTCCCAATTATTTGCTCTCTATATGAGGTAGAGAATTAGTTTTCATTCATTTTGTTAATGTAGTACTGTTGTTGAAACTTAAAATGTTCAGCATGTTGAATCTGGTATTACCAGCTTCTGGTCGTGTAAGGAGAATCACTTTCTGTTCCTCAAAGAAATCTGCAGACCACCTTCAACCTCCACCCTTAGTTCAGTCTTAGAAATTGGTTTAGCATTTTCTGCTACTCACTATCCTAGTAAATTTAGTGATGTTGAGGTTTGGACTGTCAGTCTAATGTTCTGAGTACATCAGCAACTTCTTTACTGAGTTATCTTTGTTTGACTTGTTTGATGATCTCCTTTTCTCAGTGAGGATTTGACACTGCTTATGGGGTGCCATATTAGGCTCCATATTAGGCCCTCTTTTATTCTTTTTTATGTGCTTCCTCAGGACTCTGCTTTTTAAAAAATCTAGCCAACAATATGCATATTGATGGTTACGATGTTAAAAGAATAAATAGAGCACTGCATGCAAAAAGAGCCATTCAATAGTAAACATGAACACAGCGCACTGTAATTTAAAATAAAATTGTTAGTATTCTGCTTTTTAAAAATTACAACCAACAATATATGCATAGCTTTAAGCATGGCCAAAACAGTCTGTGTAGATGTTTTCAGAATCCATAAATGCAGATTTACCAAAAAGCAGAATAATAACAGTGTGCTGTGTTCATGTTTACTATTAAATGCAGCGCTCTATTAATGCTTTTAACATCGTAATCATAAATTGTCTGACCTGGTGGTAATAGAGATGTTATACAGTCTCTGATGGGTGAAGCAAATTTAGTCATCAAATATTAATGATATTGAAACACAAAAATGCCCCAGTTGGGAACTTAAGAGCAGGTGCCATTGGGTGAAAAAGTGTAAAGCTGAAATAATACACTCCTCTAAGAGGAACAATGATGATACCTGCAGATAAACCCACTCAGTGAAACTGTAAAACTAGATTCAATATCATTTACATGACATTTTGGTAAACGTCCTGACACCATGTCAAAATATAATTGATCAGCTAAGACACATTTTGTGTCTGAAGTTTACTTCTTTGGTTTTAGCATTTAGCTTTACAATCATTTGCAAGTGTAATCAGTATTGCCATAAATTACTAATTAAGAGACTCAACAACAACATGAAAGGACTTCTAAACTGTCTCCACCAGATAAAACAACACTTAAAGCTTTCATCTTTGAGAGAGAGGAGAACATCAAACTCCACTCTTGCTTCAGATCTGAAACAATCCAGAGCCATAGCATGCAGCTCTGTACTGTTTGAAATGATTGAAATCCCTAATTAATTGTGCAACAGTCCTATAGCACCTGTTTGCGGGTCATATGCATTGCCAGTGTTTGTGAAGGCATTCTCGTACACCAGATTTTAGTACACTAAAAATGTAAATGTTAAACTGAGAAGAAACCATTTAAACCTCAAAGCAATCCATAACACATGTTTTTCAACTTTTCCATTTCAGGCACAATGGCTTTTATGTTTTTCTCTCCAGGGTTCTGAGCTTAAAAATAATGTCTAATTTTAGGCTCAGTATGTCCTCAGCCTGTGTGCTCTACACAAAGAACAGGAGAAACACCACCAACCCAAACATCTTCAACATCTCCCCTGATATCTGCTAATGAGTAATCGCTGGACACCACTGCTGTTTTCTTTCAGCTTGCAATGACCATTTGTTTATATATATATATCAAACATTAAGTTCATATCTGCAGTTCTGCTACCACCTCTCAGCCCTCATGTTCTGCATGATGTTTTTACATTTTGAAGAAATCTTCGTTGACACTGACTTTTGCTTGCAAATATATAAATTTACAGAAGAAAATGTGGTGTCTTCAGGCACGACATTCCGGCTGGAGAGGTTTCGAGCTAATATAAAAAACCTCTGACCTCTGGGCCTTAAGCCTGCTGCTTTTATACACTGGTCGTTCCAGACATTTCAGAAGGACAATGCATATTTCTTCCTCATAAGGCCAGGAAACAAAGAGCCAGAGGCCCCTTTCCTATGGAATATTTAATGTTTAACACAGGCCTTTTTCTCTAAACCTTTCCTAGCATGGGAAGTTAACTTTCAACACAGACCTCGTTCTCTAAACACTCTTTCACATGCAAGTCAATATCCACCACTATTTCACTATGGATTCAGAATGCATTGTAAGCAACACCTGTTGGGCTGTATTACTCTATAATAGAAAGTGCTACTTCTGAAGACGTGCCTGACTTTGATCAGTATTTAGATCAGTAGTAACAGCGCACCCCTCTGAGTCTTTACATCTATTACAGTAGAGGGTCTTTGTCGCCCTCTACTGACGATCATAAACAAAAGTAAACACAGCAACTTGCTGCTCAAATACATCAGAATCAGAATCAGAAATACTTTATTGATCCCAGGGGGAAATTGCAGTTATTGCAGTAGCAGACGGTTATATAGAAGAATAAACACTCTAATAATAATTTACAACATAAAAGAAATTTGTCCTATGTACACATATTTAAGTCTTATGATACAATAGAATAATAAAATGTAAAGTGACTGTGGCTATAGTAATAAGTACAGATATCCTGTATACAGCAGTACGAGCTTAGAAGTAGGAAAGTTATTGCACATTTGAGTTGTTGCACACATAATTAAATTATAGTTCTATTGTTATTACTGTACATGTGAAAGGTGTCGTACGTTAAGGGAGGAGTTATAAAGTCTGATAGCCACTGGTAGGAATGACCTCCTGTGGCGTTCTGTAGTGCATGTTGGCTGAATGAGTCTCTCACTGAATGTGCTCCTGTTTCTCATTACTGTGTGATAAAGAGGGTGGGAGGCATTATCCATGATGGCCTGCAGCTTAGACAGCATCCTCCTCTCAGACACTGCCGTCAGTGAGTCCAGCTCTACACCCACAACCTCACTGGCTCTGCGGATTAGTTTATTAAGTCTGTTGGCATCTGCCACCCTCAGCCTGCTGCCCCAGCATGCAACAGCGTATAGGATGGCACTGGCCACTACAGACTCATAAAAGATCCTCAGCATGGTCCTGCAGATGTTGAAGGACCTCAGACGGCTCAGAAAATAGAGACGACTTTGGCCCTTCTTGTAGAGGGCGTCAGTGTTCTTAGCCAAGTCCAGTTTATTGTCAATGTGCACGCCCAGATATTTATAGTCCTCCACAGTGTCCACACTGACCTCCCTAATGGAAACAGGGGTCATCTGCGTTTTGTCCCTCCTCAGGTCCACCACCAGCTCCTTTGTCTTTGTCAAGTTGAGCTGAAGATGGTTCAGCTCATAAGAACTACGTTGACTGGAACACAATCAGAATAAGACTTATTATGTATACAAGGAATTTGTCTTGGTGCATGCAGACATGTATGGCATGTTACATATGAGTATTTTAGTGATCAGAGCTTTGTTGATTTGGATTTTGCTGATCAGTACACTACAGTACAGTATCGATTGAGCCAGTAGGTTCTTTATCGATTGGGATGTTACTCATCAGTTCTTTACTAACAGATTTTTTTTTTGGTCTATTAACATGTATTTTACTAATTATATTAGAAAAATGCAGGAATTGGTGTATATTAACAAATAAAATGAAGTTGATATGACAGAATATTAAATATCTTGGGTTCACATTGTCTGCAATGAAATAAAAAAAACGTTTTTTTCGAGTCTCAGCTATTTCAAATATTTTCAAATAGCATTGATCTAGATATATATATATATATATATATATATATATATATATATATATATATATATATATATATATATAGATAGATAGATAGATAGATAGATAGATAGATAGATAGATAGATAGATACTTTATTGATCCCGAAGGAAATTTAGCAGCCAGTAGCAGTTTCACAGAAAAAAACAAAGTACAACACCCAGTACAAAGAAGTATAAAAAAGAACTAGAGAGTGGAAGTTCATGAATGAACTTCGAAGTTGGCTTGACATTGCCCGCTGATAGTAGTTTGTGTGTGTGGTGTGTAGTGTGTGTGGCGTCCATGTGTAGTAAAGGTGTGTTTTATAATCAGTGTGTTTGTGGTGTCTGTGTGTAGTGAGGGTGTGTTTTGCAATCAGTGTGTGTTTGGTGTCTGTGTGTAGTGAGGGTGTATTATGTAATCAGTGTGTGTTTGGTGTCTGTGTGTAGTGAGGGTGTGTTTTGTAATCAGTTTGTGTAGTGTGTGTGGTGTCTGTGTGTAGTGAAGGTGTGTTTTGTAATCAGTTTGTGTAGTGTGTGTGGTGTCTGTGTGTAATGAGGGTGTGTTTTGTAATTAGTTTGTGTAGTGTGTGTGGTGTGAGTGTGTGAGTACTGTGAATTTCTAAAATTCCACCTTAAATCTCTGCAATTCCACCTTAAATATCTACAATTCCACCTTAGAAACACAAGTACTGCTATTATTTCTGTGTTTCAGTGTGAGGGTGTGAGTACTGTGAATTTTTAAAATTCCACCTTAAATTTCTACAATTCCACCTTAAAAGCACTATTTCTGTTGTTATTTCTGTGTTCTAGTGTGAGTGTGTGAGTTCTGTGAATTTCTGCAATTCCACCTTAAATTTCTACAATTCCACCTTAAATTTCCAAAATTCCACCTTAAATGTCTACAATTCCACCTTAAAAACACGTCCTACTGTTGTTTCTATGTTTTAGTGCGAGTGTGTGAGTACTGGGAATTTCTACAATTCAACCTTACATTTTTGACAATTCCACCTTAAATCTATACAATTACATCTAAAATCTATACAATTCCACCTTAAAAATACAGGTCCTACTGTTTTTTCTGTGTTTTAGTGTGAGAGTACTGTGAATTTCTAAAATTCCACCTTAAATCTCTGCAATTCCACCTTAAATATCTACAATTCCACCTTAAATTTCTACAATTCCACATTAAAAACACAAGTACTACTATTATTTCTGTGTTTTAGTGTGAGTGTGTGAGTACTGTGAATTTTTAGAATTCCACCTTAAATTTCTATAATTCCACCTTAAATCTCCAAAATTCCACCTTAAAAGCACTATTTCTGTTGTTATTTCTGTGTTCTAGTGTGAGTGTGTGAGTACTGTGAATTTCTACAATTCCACCTTGAATTTTTACAATTCCACCTTAAATCTATACAATTCCATCTAAAATCTATACAATTCCACCTTAAAAATATAGGTCCTACTGTTTTTTCTGTGTTTTAGTGTGAGTGTGCGAGTACTGTGAATTTGAAAAAATCCACCTTAAATCTCCAAAATTCCACCTTAAATATCTACAATTCCACCTTAAAAACACAAGTACTGCTATTATTTCTGTTTCAGTGTGAGGGTGTGAGTACTGTGAATTTTTAGAATTCCACCTTAAATGTCTACAATTCCACCTTAAATTTCTACAATTCCACCTTAAAACACGTCCTACTGTTGTTTCTATGTTTTAGTGCGAATGTGAGAGTACTCTGAATTTCAAGAATTCCACCTTAAATTTCCAAAATTCCACCTTAAATTTCTACAATTCCACCTTGAATATCTACAATTCCACCTTAAATTTCAACAGCACTATTTAAAAGCACTGTTTCTGTTGTTATTTCTGTGTTCTAGTGTGAGTACTGTGAATTTCTGCAATTCCACCTTAAATGTCTACAATTCCACCTTAAAACACATGTCCTACTGTTGTTTCTAAGTTTTAGTGTGAATGTGTGAGTGCTCTGAATTTCAAGAATTCCACCTTAAATTTCCAAAATTCCACCTTACATTTCTACAATTCCACCTTAAAAACACATGTCCTACTGTTGTTTCTATGTTTTAGTGCGAATGTGAGAGTACTCTGAATTTCAAGAATTCCACCTTAAATTTCCAAAATTCCACCTTAAATTTCTACAATTCCACCTTAAATTTCTACAATTCCACCTTAAATATCTACAATTCCACCTTAGATTTCTACAATTCCACCTTAAATTTCAACAGTTCCACCTTAAAAGCACTATTTCTGTTGTCATTTCTGTGTTCTAGTGTGAGTACTGTGAATTTCTGCAATTCCACCTTAAATGTCTACAATTCCACCTTAAAACACATGTCCTACTGTTGTTTCCAAGTTTTAGTGTGAATGTGTGAGTGCTCTGAATTTCAAGAATTCCACCTTAAATTTCCAAAATTCCACCTTACATTTCTACAATTCCACCTTAAAAACACATGTCCTACTGTTGTTTCTATGTTTTAGTGCGAGTGTGTGAGTACTGTGTATTTCAAGAATTCCACCTTAAATTTCTACAACTCCACCTTCAAAACACAAGTACTGCTATTATTTCTGTGTTTCAGTGTGAGGGTGTGAGTACTATGAAGTTTTAGAGTTCCACCTTACATTTCTACAATTCCACCTTAAATTTCTACAGTTCCACCTTATGTGTGTATGTTGTGTGTGTATGAAGTGAAGTTGTGTTTTGTAATCAGTGTGTATGTTGTGTATGTGTGGTGTGTGTGGTGTCTGTGTGTAGTGAAGTTGTGTTTTGTAATTAGTGTGTATGTTGTGCATGTGTGGTGTCTGTGTGTAGTGAAGTTGTGTATGTTGTATATGTGTGGTGTCTGTGTGTAGTGAAGTTGTGTTTTGTAATCAGTGTGTGTGTGGTGTCTGTGCGTAGTGAAGTTGTGTTTTGTAATCAGTGTGTGTGTGGTGTCTGTGTGTAGTGAAGTTGTGTTTTGTGATCAGTGTGTATATTGTGTATGTGTGTAGTGAAGTTATGTTTTGTAATCAGTGTGTGTGGTGTCTGTGTGTAGTGAAGTTGTGTTTTGTAATCAGTGTGTGTGGTGTCTGTGTGTAGTGAAGTTGTGTTTTGTAATCAGTGTGTGTGGTGTCTGTGTGTA
This sequence comes from Megaleporinus macrocephalus, assembly GCA_021613375.1. Classification (NCBI taxonomy): domain Eukaryota; kingdom Metazoa; phylum Chordata; class Actinopteri; order Characiformes; family Anostomidae; genus Megaleporinus; species Megaleporinus macrocephalus. Next base: position 38,575,134 of record CM038708.1, read on the forward strand.
GTAAAGTTGTGTTTTGTAATCAGTGTGTGTGGTGTCTGTGTGTAGTGAAGTTATGTTTTGTAATCAGTGTGTGTGGTGAAGGTGTGTTTGGTGTGTATGTTGTGTAGGGTGTGTGTTGTGAAGGGTATGTGTTGTGAAGGGTGTGTATGTTGTGTAGGGTGGGTATGTTGTGTAGGGTGTGTGTAGGGTGTGCATGTTGTATAGGGTGTGTAAGGGTTGTGTATGTTGTGTATGTTGTGTAGGGTGTGTATGTTGTGTAGGGTGTGTTGTGTAATGTGTGTGGTGTGTATGTTGTGTAGTGTGTGTGGTGTGTAGTGTGTGTGTTGTGTAGGGTGTGTGTGTTGTGAAGGGTATGTGTTGTGAAGGGTATGTGTTGTGAAGGGTGGGTATGTTGTGTAGTGTGTATGTTGTGTAGGGTGTGTAGTGTGTATGTTGTGTAGGGTGTGTAAGGTGTATGTTGTGTAGGGTGTGTGTTGTGTAGGATGTGTATGGGTTGTGTATGTTGTGTATGTTGTGTAGAGTGTGTATGTTGTGAAGGGTGTGTTGTGTAGTGTGTGTGTTGTGTAGGGTGTGTGTGTTGTGTAGGGTGTGTGTGTTGTGAAGGGTGTGTATGTTGTGTAGGGTGTGTGTAGGGTGTATGTTGTGTAGGGTGTGTTGTGTAGTGTGTGTGTTGTGTAGAGTGTGTTGTGTAGGGTGTGTGTTGTGAAGGGTGTGTGGTGTGAAGGGCGTGTATTTTGTGTAGGGTGGGTGTTGTGTAGGATGTGTATGGGTTGTGTATGTTGTGTATGTTGTGTAGAGTGTGTATGTTGTGAAGGGTGTGTTGTGTAGTGTGTGTGTTGTGTAGGTTGTGTGTGTTGTGTAGGGTGTGTGTGTTGTGAAGGGTGTGTATGTTGTGTAGGGTGTGTGTAGGGTGTATGTTGTGTAGAGTGTGTTGTGTAGTGTGTGTGTTGTGTAGAGTGTGTTGTGAAGGCTGTGTGTTGTGAAGGGTGTGTGGTGTGAAGGGCGTGTATTTTGTGTAGGGTGGGTATGTTGTGTAGGGTGTGTGTGTAGGGTGTATGTGTTGTGTAGGGTGTGTGTAGTGTGCATGTTGTGTAGGGTGTGTGCAGTGTGTGTGTTGTGTAGGGTGTGTGTGTTTTGTTGGGTGTGTGGTGTGTGGTGTGTAGTGTGTGTGTTTTGTAGGGTGTGTGTGTTGTGAAGGGTATGTGTTGTGAAGGGTATGTGTTGTGAAGGGTGTGTATGTTGTGTAGGGTGGGTATGTTGTGTAGTGTGTATGTTGTGTAGGGTGTGTAGTGTGTATGTTGTGTAGGGTGTGTAGGGTGTATGTTGTGTAAGGTGTGTAGGGTGTGTGTGTTGTGTAGGGTGTGTATGGGTTGTGCATGTTGTGTAGGGTGTGTAGGGTGTGTATGTTGTGTAGGGTGTGTGGTGTGTATGTTGTGTAGGGTGTGTGGTGTGTAGTGTGTGTTGTGTAGGGTGTGTGTGTTGTGAAGGGTATGTGTTGTGTAGGGTGTGTATGTCTTGTAGGGTGGGTATGTTGTGTCGTGTGTATGTTGTGTAGGGTGTGTGTGTGTTTTGTTGGGTGTATGTAGTGTGTGTCTTGTGTAGGGTGTGTTGTGTAGTGTGTGTGTTGTGTAGAGTGTGTTGTGTAGGGTGTGTGTGTTGTGAAGGGTGTGTGTGTTGTGAAGGGTGTGTGGTGTGAAGGGTGTGTATTTTGTGTAGGGTGGGTATGTTGTGTAGGGTGTGTGTGTGTAGGGTGTATGTGTTGTGTAGGGTGTGTGCAGTGTGCATGTTGTGTAGGGTGTGTGCAGTGTGTGTGTTGTGTAGGGTGTGTGTGTGTTTTGTTGGGTGTGCGGTGTGTGGTGTTTAGTGTGCGTGTTGTGTAGTGTGTGTGTTGTGTAGGGTGTGTGGTGTGTAGTGTGTGTGTTGTGTAGGGTGTGTTTTGTAGGGTGTGTAGGGTGTGTGGTGTGTAGGGTGTGTGTTGTGTAGGGTGTGTGTTGTGTAGTGTGTGTGTTGTGTAGTGTGTGTGTTGTGTAGGGTGTCATTACTGTGGATTTCTGTAATTCCACCTTAAAAGCATTGTGACTGCTGTTATAGTTGTGTTTTAGTGTGAGTATGTCATTACTGTGGATTTCTGTAATTCCACCTTAAAAGCATTGTGACTGCTGTTATAGTTGTGTTTTAGTGTGAGTATGTCATTACTGTGGATTTCTGTAATTCCACCTTAAAAGCATTGTGACTGCTGTTATAGTTGTGTTTTAGTGTGAGTATGTCATTACTGTGGATTTCTGTAATTCCACCTTAAAAGCATTGTGACTGCTGTTATAGTTGTGTTTAAGTGTGAGTATGTCATTATTGTGGATTTCTGTAATTCCACCTTAAAAGCATTGTGAGTGCTGTTATAGTTGTGTTTTAGTGTGAGTTTGTCATTACTGTGGATTTCTGTAGTTCCACCTTAAAAGCACCTCTCCTACTCTCATAGCTGTGTGCGTGTGTGAGCGTGTGTGTGTGTCAGTTTGTATCTATTATGTAGTGTGTATGTTGTGTAGTGTGTGTGTGTGTTGTTTAGGGTGTGTATGTTTTGTTGGGTGTGTATGTTGTGTAGCGTGTATGTTGTGTATTGTGTATGTTGTGTAGTTTGTGTATTGTGTAGTTTGTATGTTGTGTAGGGTGTGTATGTTGTGTAATGTGTATGTTGTGTAGGGTGTGTATGTTGTGTATTGTGTATGTTGTGTATTGTGTGTATTGTGTAGTGTGTATGTTGTGTAGGGTGTGTATGTTGTGTAGTGTGTATGTTGTGTAGGGTGTGTATGTTGTGTAGTTTGTATGTTGTGTAGGGTGTGCATGTTGTGTAGGGTGTGTATGTTGTGTAGTGTGTGTGTTGTGTAGTGTGTGTATTGTTTAGGGTTTGTATGTTGTGTAGTTTATATGTTGTGTAGGGTGTGCAAGTTGTGTAGGGTGTGTATGTTGTGTTGTGTGTATGTTGTGTAGTTTGTGTGTTGTGTAGTGTGTGTGTTGTGTAGTGTATGTTGTGTAGTGTGTGTGTTGTGTAGTGTGTGTATTCTGTAGTGTGTATGTTGTGTAGTGTGTGTATGTTGTGTAGTGTGTATGTTGTGTAGTGTGTTTGTTGTGTAGTGTGTATGTTGTGTAGGGTGTGTATGTTGTGTAGTGGGTCTATGTTGTGTAGGGGGTGTGTGTTGTGTAGTGTGTATGTTGTGTAGTTTGTGTGTTGTGTTGTGTGTATGTTGTGTAGTTTGTGTGTTGTGTTTTGTGTATGTTGTGTAGGGTGTGTATGTTGCGTAATTGTGTAGTGTGTGTGTAGTGTGTGTTGTGTTGTGTAGTGTGTATGTTGTGTAGTGTGTCTATGTTGTGTAGTGTGTGTATGTTGTGTAGAGTGTGTATGTTGTGTAGTGTGTATGTTGTGTAGTTTGTGTGTTGTGTTGTGTGTATGTTGTGTAGTGTGTGTATGTTGTGCAGTGTGTATGTTGTGTAGTTTGTGTGTTGTGTTGTGTGTATGTTGTGTAGTGTGTATTTGTTGTGTAGTGTGTGTATGTTGTTTAGGGTGTGTATGTTGTGTAATTGTGTAATGTGTGTGTGTTGTGTGTGTTGTGTAGTGTGTGTTGTGTAGGGTGTGTATGGTGTGTAGATTCTATGTTGTGTAGTGTGTATGTTGTGTAAGGTGTGTGTTGTGTAGGGTATCTATGTTTTGTAGGATGTGTATGTTGTGTAGTGTGTGTGTATTGTGTAGTTTGTGTGTTGTGTAGGGTGTGTAGTGTGTATGTTGTGTAGTTTGTGTGTTTTGTAGGGTGTGTATGTTGTGCAGTGTGTATGTTATGTAGTTTGTGTGTTGTGTTGTGTGTATGTTGTGTAGTGTGTGTATGTTGTGTAGGGTGTGTATGTTGTGTATGGTGTGTGTGTGTTGTTTTGTGTGTATGTTGTGTAGTGTATGTTGTGTAGTTTGTATGTTGTGTAGTGTAGTGTAGTGTGTATGTTGTGTAGGGTGTGTGTTGTGTAGGGTATCTATGTTTTGTAGGATGTGTATGTTGTGTAGTGTGTGTGTTATGTAGTTTGTGTGTTGTGTTGTGTGTATGTTGTGTAGTGTGTGTATGTTGTGTAGGGTGTGTATGTTGTGTAGTGTGTGTGTTATGTAGTTTGTGTGTTGTGTTGTGTGTATGTTGTGTAGTGTGTGTATGTTGTGTATTGTGTATGTTGTGTAGTGTGTGTTGTGTTGTGTATAGTGTGTGTGTTGTGTACGGTGTGTATGTTGTGCAGTCTCTATATTGTGTAATCTGTGTGTTGTCTAAGGTGTGTATGTTGTGTAGTCTCTATGTTGTGTACGGTGTGTGTGTAGTCTCTATGTTGTGTAGGGTGTGTATGATGTGTAATGTGTATGTTGTGTAGTGTGTTTGTTGTGTAGTGTGTGTGTGTGTAGGGTGTGTTGTGTTGTGTGTATGTTGTGTAGTGTGTGTATGTTGTGTATTGTGTATGTTGTGTAGTGTGTGTTGTGTTGTGTATAGTGTGTGTGTTGTGTACGGTGTGTATGTTGTGCAGTCTCTATATTGTGTAATCTGTGTGTTGTCTAAGGTGTGTATGTTGTGTAGTCTCTATGTTGTGTACGGTGTGTGTGTAGTCTCTATGTTGTGTAGGGTGTGTATGATGTGTAATGTGTATGTTGTGTAGTGTGTTTGTTGTGTAGTGTGTGTGTGTGTGTAGGGTGTGTTGTGTAGGGTGTGTGTAGTGTCTATGTTGTGTAGGGTGTGTATGTTGTGTGATGTGTTTGTTGTGTAGTGTGTTTGTTGTGTAGTGTGTGTATGTGTGGTGTGTGTTGCGTAGAGTGTGTGTGTAGTGTGTGTTGTGCATGGTGTGTGTGGTGTGTACGTTGTGTAGTGTGTATGTTGTGTAGTGTGTATGTTGTGTAGGGTGTGTATGTTGTGTAGTTTGTGTTGTGTAGTGAGTGTTGTGTTGTGTATAGTGTGTGTGTTGTGTAGGGTGTGTATGTTGTGTAGTCTCTATATTGTGTAATCTGTGTGTTGTTTAGGGTGTGTATGTTGTGTAGTCTCTATATTGTGTAATCTGTGTGTTGTGTAGGGTGTGTATGTTGTGTAGTCTCTATATTGTGTAATCTGTGTGTTGTGTAGGGTGTGTATGTTGTGTAGTCTCTATGTTGTGTAGGGTATGTGTGTAGACTCTATGTTGTGTATGGTGTGTATGTTGTGTAATGTGTATGTTGTGTAGTGTGTGTGTGTTGTGGAGGGTGAGTGTGTAATGTGTGTTGTGTAGTGTGTGTTGTGTAGGGTGTGTGTGTTTTGTAGGGTGTGTGTGTTGTGTAGTGTGTGTATGTTGTGTAGGGTGTGTGTGTTGTGTAGGGTGTGTGTGGTGTGTAGTGTGTGTGTTGTGTAGCGTGTGTATGTTGTGTAGTGTGTGTATGTTGTTCAGAGTGTGTATGTTGTGTAGGGTGTGTGTGTGCGTGTGTGTAAGCGTGCGTGTGTAAGTTTGTGTGTGCTGTTTAATGAGTGTCTGTGTGAGAGATGTGCATGGTGACATCAGTGCTGGCAGTTAAATTTGAATTCTCTCAACATTCCGCCATTCATTCCTATGGGAAAAAAATCCCTGTTTGAACGCCGTTTTCCGGAAAACGGTAAGCCGGATCTCTTAGAAAAGCACAAGCATAAATCTGCGCTATAGGACCTACGGTCCTGCCGAATTTCGTGGATCTAGCTCGAAACCGTGGGACAAGAAACATTTTATATTTTGCGAATATAATAATAATAATTTAGAACTAGAGAGGGGAAATTCAAGAATGAACTTCAAAGTTGGCTTGAAATCGCCCGCTGATAGTAGTGTGTGTGATGTGTAGCGTGTGTGTGGTGCCTGTGTGTAGTGAAGGTGTGTTTTCTATTCAGTGTTGTGAGTACTGTGAATTTCTAGAATTCCACCTTAAATTTCTACAAGACCACCTTACATTTCAACAATTCCACCTTAAATTCCTATAACTCCACCTTAAATTTCTACAATTCCACCTTAAATTTCTACAGGTCCACCTTAAATATCTAGTAATCCACCTTAAATTCCTATAATTCCACCTTAAATTTCTACAGGTCCACCTTAAATATCTAGTAATCCACCTTAAATTTCTTCAACTCCACCTTAAATTTCTACAGGTCCAGCTTAAATATCTAGTAATCCACCTTAAATTCCTATAATTCCACCTTAAATTTCTACAGGTCCACCATAAATATCTAGTAATCCACATTAAATTTCTTCAACTCCACCTTAAATTTCTGTAACTCCACCTTAAAAGAGCTGCTCCTGCTGTTCTTGCTGTGTGCATGTGTGAGCGTGCGTGTAATTCCACCTTAAAAGAGCTGCTCCTGCTGTTCTTGCTGTGTGCGTGTGTGAGCGTGTGTGTAATTCCACCGTAAAAGAGCTGCTCTTTTATTGTGTGTATGTGTGTGTGTTGTGTAGTTTGAATGTTATGTAGGGTGTGCATGTTGTGTAGGGTGTGTATGTTGTGTAGTGTGTGTGTTGTGTAGGGTGTGTATGTTGTGTAGGGTGTCTATGTTGAGTAGTGTGTATGTTGTGTAGTTTGTGTGTTGTGTAGTGTGTATGTTGTGTAGTTTGTGTGTTGTGTAGTGTGTATGTTGTGTTGTTTGTATGTTGTGTAGGGTGTGTATGTTGTGTAGTGTGTCTATGTTAGGGTGTGTGTGGTGTGTAGGGTGTGTGTGTTGTGTAGGGTGTGTGTGGTGTAGGGTGTGTGTTGTGTAGGGTGTGTGTGGAGTGTAGGGTGTGTGTGGTCTTTAGTGTGTGTGTTGTGTAGTGTTTGTAGGTTGTGTAGTGTGTGTGGTGTGTAGTGTGTATGTTGTGTAGGGTGTGTGTGTTCTGTAGGGTGTGTGTGTGAGCCTGTGTGTGTGAGTTTGTGTGTACGGTTTAATGAGTGTCTGTGTGAGAGATGTTCATTGTGGCATCACTGCTGGCAGTTAAATTTGAACTCTCTCAACATTCCGCCATACATTCCTATGGGGCCAAAATTCCCTGTTTGAACGCCGTTTTCCGGAAAACCGCAAGTCGGATCGCTTAGAAAAGCACAAGCATAAATCTGCGTTATAGGACCTACGAATTTCGTGGATCTAGCTCGAAAACTGTGGGACGAGAAACATTTTATATTTTGCGAATAGAATAATAATAATTTAGAATAATAATAAGAAGATTATGAAGAACAGTAAGTTGGCTCTTTCAAGCCAACTTAATAAGAAGATTATGAAGAACAGTAAGTTGGCTCTTTCAAGCCAACTTAATAAGAAGATTATGAAGAACAGTAAGTTGGCTCTTTCAAGCCAACTTAATAATAATAATAAGATTATGAAGAACAGTAAGTTGGCTCTTTCAAGCCAACTTAATAATAAGAAGATTATGAAGAACAGTAAGTTGGCTCTTTCAAGCCAACTTAATAAGAAGATTACGAAGAACAGTAAGTTGGCTCTTTCAAGCCAACTTAATAATAATAATAAGATTATGAAGAACAGTAAGTTGGCTCTTTCAAGCCAACTTAATAATAAGAAGATTATGAAGAACAGTAAGTTGGCTCTTTCAAGCCAACTTAACTAGAGAGGGGAAGTTCATGAACGAACTTCGAAGTTGGCTTGAAATCTCCCGCTGATAGTAAATTTCTGTAATTCCACCTTATAAGCACTGCTCCTACTCTCATAGCTGTGTGCGTGTGTGAGTGTGTGTGCGTGTCAGTTTGTGTCTATTGTGTTGTGTGTATGTTGTGTAGTGTGTGTGTTGTGTAGGGTGTGTATGTTGTGTATGTTGTGTAGTGTGTGTATGTTGTGTAGTTTGTATGTTGTGTAGTGTGTATTGTGTAGGGTGTGTATGTTGTGTAGTGTGTATGTTGTGTAGTTTGTGTTTTGTGTAGTGTGTATGTTGTGTATTGTGTATGTTGTGTAGTGTGTGTATTGTGTAGTGTGTATGTTGTGTAGTTTGTGTTTTGTGTAGTGTGTATGTTGTGTAGGGTGTGTATTTTGTGTAGTGTGTGTGTTGTGTAGGGTGTGTATGTTGTGTAGTGTGTGTATTGTGTATGTTGTGTAGGGTGCGTATGTTGTGTAGTTTGTATGTTGTGTAGGGTGTGCATGTTGTGTAGGGTGTGTTAGTTGTGTAGTGTGTATGATGTGTAGTTTGTGTGTTGTGTAAGGTGCGTATGTTGTGTAGTTTGTATGTTGTGTAGGGTGTACGTTGTGTAGTGTGTGTATTGTGAAGTGTGTATGTTGTGTATGGTGTGTATGTTGTGTAGTGTGTATGTTGTGTAATTTGTGTGTTGTGTAGGGTGCGTTTGTTGTGTAGTTTGTATGTTGTGTAGGGTGTACGTTGTGTAGGGTGTGTTGTGTAATGTGTGTGGTGTGTAGGGTGTGTATGTTGTGTAGGGTGTGTAGTGTGTGTGTTGTGTATGGTGTGTGTGGTGTGTAGGGTATGTATGTTGTGCAGGGTGTGTATGTTGTGTAGTGTGTATGTTGTGTAGTGTGTGTGTTTTGTAGTGTGTATGTTGTGTAGTTTGTGTGTTGTGTAGTGTGTATATTGTGTAGGGTGTGTATGTTGTGTAGGATGTATTGTGTAGTGTGTATGTTGTGTAGTTTGTGTGTTGTGTAGTGTGTATGTTGTGTAGGGTGTGTATGTTGTGTAGGGTGTATGTTGTCTAGTTTGTGTGTTGTGTAGTGTGTTTGTTGTGTAGGGTGTGTATGTTGTGTAGGGTGTGCATGTTGTGTAGGGTGTGTATGTTGTGTAGGGTGTGTATGTTGTGTATTGTGTATGTTGTGTAGGGTGTGTATGTTGTGTATTGTGTATGTTGTGTAGGGTGTGTGTTGTGTAGTGTGTGTGTATTGTGTAGTGTGTATGTTGTGTAGGGTGTGTATGTTGTGTAGTGTGTATATTGTGTAGTCTGTGTGTGTGTGAGTGTGTGTGTATGTTGTGTAGGGTGTGTGTATTGTGTAGGGTGTGTATGTTGTGTAGGGTGTTCATGTTGTGTATTGTGTGTATGTTGTGTAGGGTGTGTATGTTGTGTAGGGTGTGTATGTTGTGTATTGTGTATGTTGCGTAGTTTGTGTGTTGTGTAGGGTGTGAATGTTGTGTAGTGTGTGTAGGGTGTGTGTGTGTGTGTGTGTGTTGTGTAGGGTGTGTGTGTTGTGTAGGGTGTTTGTGTGCGTGTGTGAGCGTGCGTGTGTGAGTTTGTGTGTACTGTTTAATGAGTGTCTGTGTGAGAGATCTGCATCGTGACATCACCACTGGCAGTTACATTTGAATTCTCTCAACATTCTGCCATTCATTCCTATGGGGCAAAAATTCCCTGTTTGAACGCCGTTTTCCGGAAAACCGTAAGCCGGATCTCTTAGAAAAGCATAAATCTGCGCTATAGGACCTACGATCCTGCCGAATTTCATGGATCTAGCTCGAAAACTGTGGGACAAGAAACATTTTATATTTCGCGAATAGAATAATAATAATAAGAAGAAGAAGATTATGAAGAACAGTAAGTTGGCTCTTTCAAGCCAACTTAATAAGAAGAATAAGAAGATTATGAAGAACAGCAAGTTGGCTCTTTCAAGCCAACTTAATAATAAGAAGATTATGAAGAACAGTAAGTTGGCTCTTTCAAGCCAACTTAATAATAATAATAAGAAGAAGAAGATTATGAAGAACAGTAAGTTGGCTCTTTCAAGCCAACTTAATAAGAAGAAGATTATGAAGAACAGTAAGTTGGCTCTTTCAAGCCAACTTAATAATAATAAGAAGAAGATTATGAAGAACAGTAAGTTGGCTCTTTCAAGCCAACTTAATAATAATAATAAGAAGAAGATTATGAAGAACAGTAAGTTGGCTCTTTCAAGCCAACTTAATAATAATAATAAGAAGAAGATTATGAAGAACAGTAAGTTGGCTCTTTCAAGCCAACTTAATTAGGTAATGTGTAAAAGAAAAACGGGTATCAGCAGATACATGACAGTACTGAGATATTTATTACAAAATAAAAAGATGTGCAAAGATTGTATTAAGTAAATGTTAATGTTAAATAGTGTTAAAAAGTGTCCAGGAGTGCAGATGTACAGGATGTACAGCAAAGTGTCAAATAGTGTCTATGAGTGCAAATGTACAGGATGTACAGCAAAGTGTCAATAGTGTCTATGAGTGCTGACATAAGATGTCTAGTAAAGTGTCCTTAGTGTCCGGGAGTGCAGATGTACAGTAATGTGATTACAGTACAAATAAAAATAAACTGTAATGTGAATTAAGGGACTTGTTCCTCATCTGTCCTCCTTTCTCTTCCAGCTCCACTGGGAGGAATTGAAGAGTCTGATGGCTCTCGGGACAAAGGATCTCCTGAGTCTGTCTGTAGAGCAGCTCTGTGACAGGAACCTGCCACTGAACTTGCTCCTTTGTTCGATGATGATGGTCGGGAAATAACAAAAACGTGTTTAAATAAACGGCATGTCAAATTATTGGATATTAAATAAATAAATAAACAAAGTCAAGTACGTAATAATAAACGCCCAGTGAAGACCCCATGAACGCTGCAGTGGGAGAGTCCAGTTCCAGCAAATGACCACCGTGAACGTAGCGTGACGTGGAGCGCAGTGGCGACAATCCGCCTGCAGAGGGCGCTGATGCACAAAACCGCGCCTATCCACAGCACAGCCGGCAGCAGAGGAGAACAGTACAGTTACTGTAACTTACAGTCTTTTTAATATCATTCCTTCACTTCTAAAACTGATTAAGTGTCTAGTCCGGACAGTGTTGGACTGTACTTGGGCTGAGGTGAGTACACTGGAATCTATGCTTCTTCTCTACAACGTTAGGAAAATGTACAACCGTTTTTGTTGGTTGTTGGTACATAGTTATAACTTGATTTGGAAGTGAACTAGGATTTAAACTGTGTTTGTACCCGAGGTGGTCATTTACTCTTTTGAGTCGACTTAAATGCTAACTTTCACAAAAGGACTCGAGAAAACCGCTTGGTTTTGCATTCGCTTACTTGTTATTCGACTTTCCGTTCCGCCTTAAATGGTACAGCAGTTACATTCCGGTGCCTGAGGCGCTAGAATGTAACTGCCGTACCATTTAAGGTGGAACGGAAAACTCTAATAAGAGGACAGGTGTGGTCCGAGAGAAAGAAAACGCGTACATATCCAGTAATGTTTTGAAAGTATGTATCTGTGCTATAGCTAACACTGAACAACAACTGTTGTTAAAGTTTGAAATCTGATATCGTGTAGGAGTTGTCCTGTATCTGTTCGTCCCTTTTAACCTTTAGGGGAAAAGAGAGGAATGCTGAGTGGATTTTTAAAAGCGTCTCCCAAGCCCATCGATAAACCGGTAAGTTACCTGGACAGGTGATTCAGCTGTGTAAAGTGTGAGAGTACGTTGACATTCTCTTTTATTACAGGAAACATTGGCAGCAGAAAGAAACAGACCCAACAACAATGAAAGTGTGTCTGGAAACAGCAAAGCGAAGGTCAGAGTGCTAGAAATGGATTCTGTGGATTATTAGTATTAAATTGCCATGATTTGATTTAGATTTGAGTTTCATGTAAAGTTATGTTTAAACATTACATTTATTCCTTTATGTTTATGTTGATTTCTTATTAAAAGTATATATATACATATTCACAGTATAATGCACAGGTTTGTATATGCATTCCTGCATTTTACGCCTGCAGCACATTGCAAAAAAGTTGGGTCGGGGCAGGTAAGGTCTAGTAATGAGGTAAAAAAAAATAAAAAAGTAAATAATAAATAATGATGTGATATCAAACAGGTGGACATATGTTTATAATCATGATTTGGATTTGGTACAAAAGCAGTATCCACAAAGACTTTAACGAGCAAAGCTAGGCAGAGGATATCCTTTTTGTCAACAAATAAGTTAAAAAATGTTTAAAAGCAATGTTTCTTATTAAGAGGTTGGAAAGGATTAGCATATTTCTACCATCTTTCTACAATGCGTATCATTAAATGATTCAAGGAATTGTGAGGAATTTTAATGTGTAAAGGGCACAAGTCTAAGCTGAACATTCGTGATCTCTGATCCCTCAGACGGCACTGCATCAAGAACCGTCAATCAACAGTAGCTGATATAGCCACAAGGCCCAGAGATTACTTTTATTATTAGGCAAACCTTTGTCAAGCATTACAATATAGAGTTACGTTCACAAATACCTACGCAAAGCAGAAGCCTTATATTAACCATGTCCAGAAGCGACTTTGTCTTCTCCATTGTGCACATTTGTAACGCGAGGAAGCAACGAGATGCGGGAGGTGTATACATGCGCCAAGTCCTTTTAATAGCAAAGTCAGCCATTATACATATGAACCAAAGAAAACAACGAATAACAAACAAAAGCTGGAGAACAATGGACCAGGGACACAAGAAGTAGTACAGAGACTTATGACTCGTGAGAGTGCCACATGGCTGGGAACGTAAACAATGGCACATGGGTGGAAACAAGGGAAATGTAATCAAAAGGACAAAGACAGACAGAACAAAGCAGGAAAACGGGGCAGGACGTGACAACATTAAGACATGTTTGCAGAAAGAATGGGACAACTGAAACACATGTTTTGGGAATGTGTTTCAGGCTTGAAATGCAGGAGTTGATGTATATTAATACACATATAAATACAATGAAGTTGACCAGACAAAACATGAAATATCTTGGGGGGTTCATACTGTCTGCAATGAAAGTCAAATGAAATGACAGAAACACAGGGTTTTTTGCCATTTGTTTTCGGATTTGGAATTGTAAAATGTTCACAATTAATTTGTACCCCACCATTTTCCGTCCTGTTTTTATGCCTTAAGCTGCGTTCATATGTTTGTGGTAGATCATGGTACATCATCTACCATTTTTTTTATTATTTTAGGTGGAGCTGTGTTTTGGTTACTGTGCCTTTAAGACGATGTATGCAAATGAGTTCTGTTCAGAATGGCTGCACTCATTTACAAAGCAGTATACGTGAAACAGTCCTTATAACTTCAATGTGATCGGGTGGGGCTAAACTCCTGTAGGCTGAATTGGTGAATATATGTACATGTATTGGCCCTTGTGACATCACAAAAAAAGCAGCTTAATGTCCAAATGTGGCCTGTATGGATTGGGCAATGGTCTGCTATTAAACTTCCATAAAACTTCCTTTAAAATGATATTTTTAAAATGCGATATTTCTCCTTGCTTATGGTATTGTAATATATTAAAATGTATAAATCGTAACTCCAGTATCATGATACGTATTGTATCATCAGGTTTTTGCCGATACACAGCCCTGGTTATTGTTATTATCTAATGCTCATTATTGTGCTTGTTCTAATCAGGAGAGTGTCTTAGTCGTCACAGAGTCGTTGGTTGGTGGTGTTGACCGCTCTGTGAGCACCGTAAGTCTTTCCTGTTTCTGAATTGCCATTTGTTATTCCTTTCTGTTGTTTGTTCTTATCATTGTGTATTTGCTGTGCTTCATCTCAGGATAACACTGGTGTTCTGAGCAGCCTGTTTAGAAGATCTCCGAAACCCAGCCCAAAATCTTCACACAAACAGGTATGAAGACCATCTGCACACGGTTATCATACTGTTGATCTACGTTTCTCATACACTGCTTCTGACTGCAGTTCTATGCTATTTATGCTATTTTCCATGACAACACTGGGGGGGGGTCAATAATTGGAACAGGATGAAAACTTGGCTTGAACAACAGTGTTACGAACACAGCACATAAAGATCAGAGTGTTGTGGGGCCGCCTTCCAAAGAAGAGTACCTGCATCTATGGCTTAAGGTGCTTAATTTAAAACATCCACCCAAACCTCTGTATGTCTGCTCTTACTATCTTGTGGAGTGGAACCAGCATCAGACCAAATGGCTCGGCTATAAGGCTCTGAGGAAGCAGGCGCGTTGGGTGCTTGCGAGCGTTTTATGATCAGTGTCCAGCACGCTAGGCTATCTGGGCTGTAACTAACACCCACGCAAAGTGGCTCGGGCAGCTGGCTTGACTTGGGTTTACACCGACTTTCAGAAATATAAATTCACCATATTCGTGTAGGAGTACACGGCCCACCTTCCCACTTTAAAAAAAAGTGGGTGTGGCAAAATACGGTAAATAAACTATATTTGCAGTATATTATCAGTTTAGACTTTCCGACAAGGTTAAGTGCAAAGAATTATTAGGTTTCTGGGAGACAGTGATCTGTCCATGACAAGCAACCCAGTATTCAGAGTTTTACAAAAATGAATTTTAAGGGGAATCCATCAATTTTCTGAATTTTTCCCTTAATTAAGTGTATGAATAATCAGTGTCTTTCAGACTGACTTTCAGAGTGTTCCATTGTACAAATTCAGATTTCTTTACAATGGTAAAGATAGCAACCAGAGTCTGTCCAAAACCACCAACCTAAATGTGTTTCCTAAATGAGTTTTTATATGGAATGTTAATGATGATGCTGATATCATATTATTGGAAAAATCTGTGTTGAGGTAAATATTTATATTTAATAAGTTACTGTTGTGAGGTATTCAGAAGACATACAAATATAATATAACAAGTATAAAACAAATAGGTTCCTGATCTGTATGAATGTTGTAGGTTTTTAAACAGTACCTGCACTATACAGGGAGTCTCTTCTTAGACAGTACCTGCACTATACAGGTGGTCTCTTTTTAAACAGTACCTGCACTATACAGGTGGTCTCTTTTTAAACAGTACCTGCACTATACAGGTTCATCTGTTCTTTTTGCAAAGGCAAACTAGCCTTTAGCCCATGATGAGGGGATTCCAGACAAGCCAACTACTCTTCTGTTGCCCTTGCTGAAGTTAAATGAAGAATTTTAAGGGAGGTTGAAAACCAGCGATTGTTGTGCTAAACAGTTTGAAAATGCACCTATTGCACCTATTGCACCAAAATGCACCTAACAGCCGGACGTGACAACACAGTGACTGAGAGAAAGGTCTGTTGTTCACAGTGGTAGTCATAGTAACCAGATGTTCTTCTCTAAGAGTGTCCTCCAAGAAGGTTTTTAATTGAAATGGTTATTAATGTGCTTCTTATTGTGAGGGAGAATATTCCCAAAAAAACTATTGTTTCAGATTTCCTCTATTTTACCATCGTTAACATTTCATACAAAACTCCTTAGACATGTGTAGGTCCACTGGTGGTTTTGGACAGTAAATAAAATATATATATTTTTGTATTGTTGACGTAGCAACACCTGGTTCTAATCACCACTACTGTAATGAAATCTTGAGTTTCTTAACTTCTCTACAACATATCATTTAACACTTTCTTTACAGACATTTATACAGCCTGTGTTTAAGTGTATAAAACTAGTCAGGATCAGTTGGTACCTGAACTGAGAACATGACGTTCTTTATATTTCAGTTTGCAATGCGTTTACATGTGGAACTGAAACCACAGGAACTCTGAACACTTTCCAAATGCTGTCTCTCTAAAGAGCGCTGAGGCGAATCTGATGTGTTTGTTCGTGTCTGTGGTTGTTTGGGGTGATGTAAGAGAGATCACTCACTGAGCATGTTTATGACTATGTGCCCTAAGCTTGTTAAAACACGTCCAGAATAATGGCAGAGTGGGCTGTTCCTCCCCGCACACGGTCACAAGACCATAATGTGGCAGCTGAATGTTATCTTTATACATGTGATAACAGCATGCAATGCAAATGGCTAAAAATATTACTGCATGAGAAATAGATGTGTACTTATTGTTTGTAAAATAGTGGAAAACCTGAAAAAATATGTTTTCTTTGGGGACTACTTTGGCTTACTCTACATGTGTCCTTCCACCGTGACTGGTTTTAAAGCCCATCATCAAGCTTAATATTTATCTCAAAATCAACCTTATACTGATGAAGATGTAATGTTTTTATTCAGTGGTTGGGGTTGGAATGTATACTGGTGGCAGGAAATGTGAAAATTATTTTCGTGTCATTTATTTGTGGCAGGAAAGCGCACCTGTTCACTCTGAGAGAGATGGAGATCCATCCAACAAAGTTAACGTAAGTTTAACAGCTTAATTAGCTTTATCTGTGAATATACTGATGGAGTGTTTATGCCTTTTAGAAGTCTCATCCTCAGTAAAGAGTATCGACAGCAAACAGTTTAAAGCAACAGTTCTGGAAAAAAATATTCATTATTCTTTAATAGAAACTTTGTCACTTTAGGATGTTGTTCTTTAATAATAAACATTAGATTCGTGACATCAGTAACTACATGGAGTTGTTTTTCAGTTATTGCAGTGAGGAAAGTGAATCTGAACACCTGACAATTTAAGGGGTTAAAGAAGCGTCCAGTAAGATTTTTTAGGGAACCAAAAGTATGTTTTGTTTGGCACATCTCCAAAGAACCATTATGACACCTTTATTTTTAAGAGTGAAACATCATGGTTTTTCTGCTTTCTTCTTTTTGTCCTCTAGAATGGAGTGTTTGGGTGGATTTTCAGGAATCCATTCAGCTCCTCGGCTCAGGTATCTTCCTCCCTCTAAATATGAGACTTCTTTCTGTTGTCTCTGCTGTTTCTTGTACTTGCACTGTTTATAATGGAGTTAACAGCAGATGACTGAATAAAGGGGTCCATTTGTTTCACATCAATGATTTTTCCAGTGCAGCATGGTGCTGGAAGTGTATGGTAACTGAAGGGCGTGTGTGTGCTCTGCAGGAGAGGGAAAAATCGGAGACGCCTGGAGAGACAAACTCTGTATCCACAAAGGTCTGTGTACACTGGCCTTCTAAACAGGCTGCTCAGAACACCAGTGTTATCCTGAGATGAAGCACAGCAAATACACAATGATAAGAACAAACAACAGAAAGGAATAACAAATGGCAATTCAGAAACAGGAAAGACTTACGGTGCTCACAGAGCGGTCAACACCACCAACCAACGACTCTGTGACGACTAAGACACTCTCCTGATTAGAACAAGCACAATAATGAGCATTAGATAATAACAATAACCAGGGCTGTGTATCGGCAAAAACCTGATGATACAATACGTATCATGATACTGGAGTTACGATTTATACATTTTAATATATTACAATACCATACTGAACAAAAAACTTTTAATACTTGAAAGTGAGGGTGAGGGTGAAAATGCAAGTAATGAAACAAAAAACATTGATTGAAATTGCTTGTGAGCATTTAGTCAGGATGAGCCCGATAGAGCTTCCTGTTCGAGTTTTGTGTTTCTGGTTAGAATTTAATGGTGTTTCTTATAGCTGTTTCCTTAAATCTATTAGCAGTGCACAGTCACAGCACACACAGACAAAGTCTTCACAATATATTACTTGATCAGAGCCCAAAGTCAGCTTTTATTCCACCCATGTTGCTACAGACGCCAAAATGTTGGCTAACTGGCGCTCTATTTCAGGTGGAACAGGACAACAGGAATTAAAAGTTGACTCCCCCCTTGTGTGGTCTGTAAGAGCAAGTATTGTTTTGTGTATAGTTGATGTGTGGGTGAACACCTGAACACTAGTAATAGATTTAAAACGTTACGGTAATATACATGTGGGGTAGCGCGTAGTTGAATGTTGCTGGTTAATCCATGGGACAGTAAAAATCAAATAACAGACATTGTGGAGCTCCTTCATATTAAGGTTTACCCAACTGCTAATTGTACTTCAATACCTCAATTTGTTTTCCTGAGCTGATGTGCGTCTGGATGAGAAGTTAATTCTTCTGCTGCCTCAATAGCAGCTAATCTTTCTGTTTAGTTACAAATCGCTCTTTATAACATCAGGATCATTTGCAGCATATGATTTCCTGTGTGTACCTTTCTCTCGTAAAATCTACATCCTCGTCTCCACCGCCCCCATTCTGATTTGCACTTACTGCACTCCATCTGGATTTTGAACGTTGTCGGAATGACGTAAGTGAAAACAATCTATGTAAATGCGGGCAGCCACAATCATAGTAGTGGGTGTACATTCTTAACAATGGAAACAGGTGCAGACTAAGCATGGAGGCAGGTGTAACATACAGGTGTGGAAACACTACTGTAGCACAACTAATGAGGTGGGTGTAACTATGTAAAAGAGAGTAGTGTTAACATTAGAATGGATGTGAGCGTAACATGAAAAGTAGCCATGCAAACAGGAGTAGCATAAACATGGAAACACAGTTAGAGGTACTGTGGGCACGGTTGTAGCATAGCCTTGTAAACGACTGTGGGCCACAGATTTTTAACAGTTCCTTAAATTAGGCACATTAAGTCAGTTCTGTCTCTTAGTTCAGTTTACAGCACATACATGTGCTTAAAAGCACATTTCACAGACACTGTGGATGGTAGAAACATTTCCACTCAGCTCCCAAAGTAAGAAGACTAGTGTATTTGCACTGTTGAAATAAGTATATATTCCAATCCCTTTTTCTTATTCAGGAGAACGGCTCTGAAATTGACGACAGGCAGGATCTAGCACAGGCCCTGGTATGTAAATTAAGATTACATTTAGTCTTAAAGTCTTTCTCTGTATGTGGAAAAATTCATAACTTGTACCTAATGGCTGTCTGGTTTGGCAATTAAATGAGATGAGAATTATAATTATTGGTAGCTATTTTCCACTTTTAGCTGTTGTTCGTCTGGCCTTAAAGTATCAATAAGGTTTTTTAGAGACAGCGAAATTTGACCTCCACATTTAACCCATCTGTGCAGTGCAACACCCACACCAGTGAACATACACACACACTAGTGAACATACACACACACTAGTGAACATACACACTAGCAGTGAGCACACGTGCCCGGAGGGATGGGCAACCAGATGCCTTGCTCAAGGGCACTTCAGCCATGTCCTGCTGGTCCCGGGGATCAAACCAGCAACCGGCTCCCTAATCTTCAGGCCACGACTGCCCCTTAGATTTCTGCATAAATCTAATATGTTTAAAAGTATAAGGCTCTACAGTAGGGCTGGGCGATAAAACAATAACGATAATTATCGCGAAATAATATTTCCTCGATAGAACTTTAAGACGTAGTCGATAGAAATAAGTTCCGTCCGTGTTTTCGTGTTTGGTTGAAGCACACAGAGTGTAGGCGTAGCGGCAGCTTAACCCACGCGCTAGTAATAGGTTACTGCAGACACTAGAGTCGAGCAGAGAGAACGAAATAAGAAAAAACAACGACAGAAAACGTTAACTACTACTGAAAGAAACATGTTACATGTGTCAGTAATCTTAAAATAATCTGCTAAAATAAGAACAACTAGTAAACAGGTGCTGTCTTGCTGCTGTGTTGATAAAGCGCTACGGGGTGTTTGAGCTTCAAGTGCTGGTGTGTAGCAGCTGTACAGTTGTGCTGTGCAGAGCTGACAGAGCACCACACTGTTGTGTTTCTGTGTAAAACACTCCCACAACTTTAGATACACGCGAGTGATTGTTTGTAGCTGCAGCTTGCGCTCCGGATAAATCTATGCTTTTAATGGGCACGGCCACCTTTGCGACGCATCGACGCACGTTATGCTAATCGACGTAATTTCGTAATCGATAAACATAAACATGTATACTGTATGAGTTCGAGTGAGAACGCTGAGGCAAAGTTGACTTTATACTCCAAAAACCCGGGCAGGGAAACTTTTTTTCCCTACCGAAACGGAATCGCTAAACGAACTCACCATTTGAGCCGATAGAGAGTCGACTCACCGCTACGAGAAAATTAAGCTCCACTCTTGCTTCAGAACTGAAAAAAATGTCCACAGGTGTTTCTGAACATCCTGATGTTCTCAGAACAATGGACTGGCCATTGCAGAGTATAGACCTTTAAAATCACTGAATGTGTTTACTTGGATGGTGATTCACAGAAAAGGCTAAGCCAGACTTAACTTTGTACATGTAGCTACAGATTTATTTAAGAAACCGAAACATATAATGTTGCATTTAGTCACTGGGACGTTCTCTGTACGTGGAAAAACAAATAACTTGTACTTAACGGCCATTTGGACTGGAAATTAAAGTCTGAGTCTGAGTAAACAGTGTTGTCCATCTGTCTGACTTGAAAGCATCTCTGAAGGGTTCACACTGTTCTTACAAATGTTTTTTTTCTGAGCTTCTTTTCATTTGGTCTAAACTGGAGCAGTGGTCATGTGGCAGTCATGCTGAGGAACTAACAGTGGTGTCTGTGTTCTTGCCAGGTTGACTCAGATTGTGAAATTAAAGCAGATGAGACTCCCCCTGTCCCTCCCAGACCCACTGAGGAGGTAAAGGACAGTACAGCACAGTTCTATGTTATTTAATACCCAGCTTTCAGTATCAGCATCTTTAATAGGTAGTAAGATGTATGTAGTAGAGAAACATGCAGTAGATTAATATGTTTGTAATTAATGTATATGTTCTGTTATGTCTGGGTTTTTTTTGTGTGCAGGAGCTCAGCAGTACCATCTCACACCAACTCAGTTTACTTGATCCAACAGTGAGAGACTGTAATCAGGTATAAGGCATGCAGTTAGCATGTACATTAGTGTAGTTATTGTACATAGGACTCATCATTTTTATTATTAGCCTTGTAGTAAACCAGCAGTGTTTCTGTCTTTGCTGCAGTGGTGTGGTGGTGAAAGAGTGCCGGAGGAGCGAGGGGATGAGCAGATAAAGAGCGGAGAGATAGATGAGAACGTACCTGAGGTAAATCTCTGGACCTGCAGTTTGTTGATGGAGTCTGTGTGTACTCTTAGGCTATGCTAACTTGACTATTTTGGCTGTTTTGACAGACAGCACACAAGAAGTTCAAGGAAACCAAGCAGCAGTCTTGCAATACTCAAGCTGCAGCGAAGGTATGCAGACTAACTACTTAAATACACTGCTTTGTGGACAATACATCACATCAGAACAACACATATACTAAAAACCAAAGATGTTTGGTACAGCTGACATTGCAATGGATTAGATTAGACTCAACTGTACTAGATTACACTAGACCACATAATAGGCCATTAGATTAGATTTATATCAGACTGAATTAGATTTGATTAGATTTTATTAGATCAAAGTAGACAACTACATTGAACTAAATTAGATTAAATAGACTAGTGTTGACATACTACATTGGATTGAAGTAGATTAGATTATATGGTTAGACGAGACTAAACTAGACTAGAGTGGACTAGATTAGATGAGAGTAGATTAGACTGGACTAGATTAAATTAAAGTAAACTAAATTAGACTAGGCTAGATAAGACTAGACTAGATTAGATGAGATTAGACTAGATTACATTGACTAGATTAAAGTATACTAGATTTAACTTTGAACATGTACATAGTGGACAATAAAGTAAATCCAATATTTTTTTTTTACAGAAGGTTGATAACATAAAGTTAAAAATAATGTAAAGCTGATTCTGTGGATCTGCTTATGCTTGTGTCTCGTGTGTGTGTGTTGTAATTGCTGCACTGGGAATCTAAGGACCAGGATGTTGCCGCCTGCACTGACCGGACTGAGGTACAGCGTGTGTTTCTGAGCCTAAAACTCTTAGTGTCTGTTAGCGGGCTGTTCTCTCTGTGTGAAGACGTATGTTAAATCTTTTGTCTAATATTTCTTATAGAAACCATAAAATAGTTTCACATCTCTGATAGATTTACTGTTTATCTCAAACTGTTAACGTATATGCATTTCACATGTCACTGAGCAGTCGGGCTTGGTGCATAATTAAAAAAAATATTTGAAAACATATCTCTTTAATGCAGCTTTAAATACAAATTCTACACTGCTGTTTTAACATAAATAAGAAACTGAGCTACCTGTTTTTGTATGTGTATCTTTCTAAATTCATCTTTTGTGATTTCACATGATTTTAAATGAATACTCTTGTAATAAAAGAAAATCAAACCTCACTGTTAAACGTTATCACCTGTCTGTAAAGCAGTTGGTATAAAAGATGCTCTATAAATAATTTATCATTGTAAGTATCTGGATGCCTTGAATAAATTCAATTAGTTCAATCAGAAGGATAAATATAGACTCTTCTTCGTTTCACATGGTCAATCACTTCCAGTCGAGATCCCAGTCTGGGAAATTACTTAAGCGCTATACGTACTTGAATAGTGCACTTGGATAGTGCACGCCCAGCTTTTGTGCAGTGTCACTATCACAAAAAAAAGCTTCACTGTTTTAGGACACCAGTGTTTCTGTAAGACACTGTATTATGGAAACCTAAAATTTCCACTATTCTTGGATTAACACAGTTTGATGTAGTATGTAAACATTGCAGTTTTGAAAGGTACTGTTCATTCTACAGACCACACACTCCATATATGTCGTCTAAGCTACAGTGGCAAGAAAGAGTCTGTGAGCCCTAAAATTTCTGCATTAACTGGTCATAAAATGTGATGTACAGCTACTAGTCCCAAGTACAGACAACACAATGTGCTTAACCTAATACCACACAATTATAATATTTCATGTCTGTATTGGACATATTCATTAAACATTTACAGTGCTGGTGGAAAAAGTAAGTGAACCCTTATGCCAGGGATGCCCACATTTTTTTCAAAGGGGGGCAGATTGGACCATATCAAAATACCTAAGGGCCGGTTTCTCTTTCCAAAAGTATTATTTATAAATTATATACAACCCTGTATTCAAAATATGAAAAAACACACATGTACAGAATAGTGAATAATTATTAAACTAATGAATTTCATTTTACTGTAATTGCAGCAGCAAAATAGACAATGTAAACAATGTTACAACGCAGTGCAAATTTTGTCTGAACATGTGTTGAACAACATTTCAGCATCAAGTATCTTCAGTGTTTCTCATGTAGACTGATACTTTATAATAGCAAGACTTATGTTTCTTAAGTCACATAAATTATTATGGAATGGAGAACATTCATCTAATGGTGAGTTTCTCTGCAGTGACACTGACGTGGTGGTGGTGTGTTAGGGTGTGTTGTGCTGGTGTGAGTGGATCAGAGAGTGCAGTGCTGCTGAAGTGTTGAAACACCTCAGTGTCACTGCTTAGCGTTTAGTAGCCACCTCATAACTTGCTCTGGTCAGGTTCTCTTGTGCCCCACGTGCCCTGAAGAAAACTTTGTTTCATAATGTCTCTAAATATTTAACTCCTTCATTACCAAGAATCACGCAGTTGCAGTGTCTCTCTGACGTCCACATCTCATGAAATAGCCGGTTTTCGCTGTCGCTTTTGTGGCGTAGCTGTCACTGCATGCTGTTCCGTAAATTCAGGACCCCAGTCAGAAAAATAATGGCGCTTAAGTTTAGATAACCTTAATTGCCAACACAGCTGTGAAACTATACATGTATGCAGTGCTGCCCCAAAGTACAGACGGGCCACCAGTAATGTGTTCTTACGAGAGATGCCGCGGGCCAATAAAAATCTGTCTGCGGGCTGGACTTTGGACACCAATGCCTTATGCTAGTTACATAAACAAGCGCTAATTAGGGTTAGGAGTTAGCAAACCTGGAGTCCAATTAATGAAACGAGATTGGAGCAAGGTGTAGAGCTACTTTTTGGGATTGCTCACATATGCTGATATGGACCATGCCTCACAAAAAAGAGTAGTAATGTTTAATGTATGTGTCCAATTAAGATATAAAATATTATAATTGTTTGTGTGGTACTAGGTTAAGCACATTAATTAGCACATTCATTAGTTTGTATAATAGATATACCAGCAGTTACAAAAACAGCCTTTGTCTAAGGGACAAAGGATGTTAGAAAATGGTCATATAGAAATGATTTCTGGTTGTTTTTGTTCATATAACCATGCAAAACATATGATGCAAAAAGGAAATAATAAAATGCATGGCAAATGGGGTATATGAGCTTTTCACCTAGGTGCCTTATATGTTTGACTTCACTGAATAATGTTAACAGAATATAAAACAAATTGCTGTTTTATTAACTCAACATCAGATCATTTCTAAAAGTCAGAACATTTCTCTTTCTCAGGGTGACAGTGATGATCTTATGGAAACGGCTGGAAACGCTTACACTACGAACCAGCAGGAAGCAGATGGCAAGGAGGACAGCGCTGATAAAAGCACACTTGTATGTCAGCCTCATTGTTTCAATCTTTCCAAATTGTATAGAGTAGTGATGAAATGGTATTAATAATTATGTTTATGTTCTACTCACTGTTCTCTCCAAAGCCAAATAAGAAGAAAGTGAAGAAGAAGAAGAATCCATTTATGCCTCACGTGACACCAAAGGTAGCAGACAAAGCTCTATCAGGTGGTTTCTGTTGAAGCAGAATTTCTAAATCGCTGCTGTCAGGATTTTTGTTTCTCCAAAATTAAAACTTAAAACCCTTGAGGAAAACAAGTAATCGTTGTGTAAGAGAAGTATTATAAATATAATAGAAACATGATGGATCATTTACAAGTAATGTTGTTTATCATGAAATTTTAACAGCTAGTATTTAGAAATATATGACAGAGTTGAAGAACCATAACATTTGAGCAGTCTTCCACTACTAGAAGTCACTATTTAATATGTTTTTTTTCCAGATATTGTGTGGATCATGCAGCTTGTAAACTTTCATTCTATACCACGTTTTGTGTATTTCCATGACTGTTATTTTATATTACTGTTTATAGAGTAGAGGTGGGTGATGTGGTTAAAATGTGGCTAATATATTGTGATTTTCACAATACACAGTATGTTATGATAGTCGTGTCATGCTCTGATCAGTTGGAGCAGTGAAAATAAAACATATGTATATCTGGCATACTGTGTAGCACTAAGAATAAATGCAACTTAAACACTTCAACTGAACTAATTTCACTGGCATGATATGTTTAGAAAGCATTATTGTATTTTATTGTGACATCATTTATTACATAAAAAGTAAATATAGTTTAATTTGTAACTGTGTAACTGATAAAAGTTATTATTTATTTACATTATTAATTCTTATTTAAATTTAATATGTACCAAATCATCGTCAAGTTTCAACTTCTAACAGGTAAAACTACAGGAGTTCCATTGAAATGTATTTAAAAACTATATTACATCATTTAGATTTAAAACTGAATTATAGTGCATGTTTAGAGAATGTATACCTGGCAGTATATGTACATTTTCATTGCTGTACTTATGTCTGTATGTTTAAGCTCAGCGTGTGTTGTGTTGGATTTCAGGGGAAAGCGCTTCAGAGGAAGAGTGGACCTGGAGCTACAGCCGGGGAGGTATAATTGAAGCTGTTTTAGTGCTATGGTGTCTCTCTCAAACTCTCTAAGTCCAGCAGGAGTTTTACTGACCATCGGCAGTGTAGACAGAGAAAGTGCCACTTCTCACTCTGACAGAAACCGAGAACCGAAACAGGACAATAGCCCAGTATAACCATACAGATCTCTAATCACTTCACTCTTAAGGTATATGTTGATTGTTATCAACACTACACAAGCTAATGAAAGGGTACTTCAATTGATTCTTTAACATATTGTTTAACAATAGTTTGGGAAGATTTTCCACAGATGGACCACAGATGGGATTAAAAACCAAACACTATATTCTAGTGCTACAAAATCACACTAAACCACTGCAGTACTTCTACTTC
This sequence comes from Megaleporinus macrocephalus, assembly GCA_021613375.1. Lineage (NCBI taxonomy): Eukaryota > Metazoa > Chordata > Actinopteri > Characiformes > Anostomidae > Megaleporinus > Megaleporinus macrocephalus. The sequence continues at coordinate 38,600,679 of CM038708.1, forward strand.
GTGTTCAGGAGTTCCTCTTGTGCGTATTAAGTCATCTCCCGTGACTGCTTCTGACAATACTTAGGAAATTTCCCCCCGTTTCCTCTATTTTTTGTGCTTTTGTTTCTTTTTCTCTTTATTTTGCGGAAGTCATCAGTGGCTCAAGCAACGGCCTCAACTCCATTATTTACAAAACAACAGCCACAGAAGGACCTCAGAATCTAGAATCTCAGGACTTTTGCTTGTTTACCCACAACAGGAGCCATGTTGATATTTAGACTTCACGGAAATGTTTTTTTGTCTCTTGGTTGTCTTTTACGATTCTCACATATATATCTAATTACTCTGTTATGACATCTCTTTATGATAACTCTGCGTTTACTAAAGGCACTGAGGGCTTCCTGTCTCCCTCTTTTTCCAGAATGATGTCCAGAAGAAGTCTCTCATGGAGCAGCTGAACGATCTTCGTTTGGAAAGGGCACACGAAGAGGAAGAAGAGGTTTTTTCACAAATAAAGCAGCAGATTTGTTAAAGGGACACTCTTGTCACACTAAAAGGATGTCTGCTCACCTCAGACAGCAGTGCTGCCATAGTACAGTGAGGTTTTTCAGTTTAAAAGCTGTATTTACTAGTGTTTATATTAACGACACTACATGATTCACTACTGGTTTTAACAAGTTGTGAACCACCTGGCCTCACCATGTCCCCTCGGGGGAATGAGCAACACCCTCTTAACCCTTTAATGCACAACCTGAGTCAAAGGTGACCCAACTAAGATGTTATTTTCTGTATCTTTGCCTTAAATTCATCTCATCATTTAAGCTTCAGGAAATTCCTTAATTTACAAATCCTTAATTCAGTTTTATTTATTGTACTTTTTAATAAAAATCATTTTAGAATCACTGCCCTTCTAACACACAACATGGGTCAAAATGAACCCTCATGTATTCACTGTGGAATTTGATCAGAACTGTTGACATTTGTAAACATTTGCATTAATTAATTAGAGTTAAAATAATGATTGTTAATGAACACTTCATGGTTCATGGTACATTCAATAATGAAAAAAAACTGTTTTTAAAAGATATCACAAAGAGATGCTCAGAAATAGATAAAATAACAATGAATACCAGTCAAATACCAGTCAACTCATGTTGTGTATTAGAAGGGGTTTGCTTCGCTTGTGCGCCAAAGGGTTATAGATGTTCCATTACTCTATTAGCTCAAAACCCAATTAGCAATGAAATAATAATATTAATATTATATTCATTTAATAACAGCAAAATGTAGACAGTAGCTTCCTCTAAGCTGTGATTTTGCCCCTTTTTTCAGATAAACACAGAGGAAATATGTTATGCACTGTTAAGACATTCCCTTACTGAGTAAAGAGTCAGTAGTCTACATTTATTATTAACAAAAAACAAAATAAGGACATTATTAAAATATATGTATTTCACGAGTGAGGCAACGTAGGTTTTGATCTTTTTTAATTTTGAGGAGAGAAAGTCAATTATGCAGCAAATGCTTTGGCAAAAATTAGTTATCACAAAGGACACCACACCTCTCAACCAATCAGAATGTGAACTAACTATAAAACATGACACATGTTTTATACGTGTTTAATGCAAATTTCAAGTTGGAATGCCCCTTTAAGTGGGCAACAATTGTTTTTTATGTTCTTTCTGTCACAGGGTCTAGAAGATCTGATGCAGTGGTGGAGTACAGTTACGCGTAAGTAATGTATAAGTAATGTATAGTAATGGGCAACAAACACTGAACAACAGCAATAGTAAGCATTAACTTAGCGTAGCTATAATTGGAATTATACAGACTGAGTATTTATCATTCTCTGCTCTTGTGTTATTTAGAATGGGAACTGATGCCAAAAAATGAAGACATGACGGAAAAGGAAGAGGCAAAGTAAGCTAATGTTAATGGATGACTGTCATACTTTCAAAAAAAAAAAAGTCCAGCCAAAACAGTCTAAATAAGCCAAGACGTAGTGTCTGAAGTTAGATGTTGCGCTAGTGATAAACAGCACACGGGATAGATTAAAAAGGAATTTTTGCATTTCTGCATAATGTAATGGTCGAATGGTTTAAACAGAGCCATTGAGAGTAGTTTGTTCTAGAGAAACTTAGTCAGAATTGTTCACAGTGTTAGTGATAGTAACCAGATGTCCTCTGCAAGCTACATCACAAAAGGTTATTTCATGAAATGAAATGCTGTCTGTGTCAGAGGCATTCTTTCATGATGTTGTGAATTTTCTAAACCAGTTTGTTTAAACTATTTAGGGACACTATTAGGGACACACAAACACAAAATAGTCCCCAAAAACATTTTTTTCAGATATACAACTACTTAACCATTCTGTATAAAACTCAGAAGACACCTGTAGGTTCAGTGATGGTTATAGATAGTAAATAAAATAGTTATAATGTTTGTGTTGTAGACATGGTGACCCCTGGTTACCATCACACCACTGTAAAGAAATCTTAAGTCTCTGTAATTAACCAACACACATTCTGCAAAGAAAACCCACAACAAAAACATAGAAATTAAACAGAATTTATCTACACAAAACAATGTCATTAATCACATAATATACATAAAATACAGCCATAATATATGCATAAGCAAGCCTATTCAAGTTTAAACTCGAAAATGTTTGATGCATGGCATGCTGTTAGTATGATGCTAACTGGTACAGGAAAAGACTTCTTACTTGTTAGCTACATTAGCCCCCCATTGGTATGTAAAATGCTAATTCCTAATTCCTTTACTGGTTAGCTACATAAGGTTGACATCAAATACAAACTTCAGACACCAAACTTGTTTCAGTTCATTGATTGCATTTGAAAGGCATTCTTCTGCTGCTTTACTGTTTTTGTTACACATTTGGTCTGTTGTTTTGTGCTTGATTAAGCTTCTCAAGTGTAATCTGCATTTGAATGTATTTCAGGTTATATATAAATATTATGAGATACTAACAGAAAGTTTGTTTAATGTTGTTCAGTGTCATGTTGAACACATTTGGTCTGTTTTCAGGGCATTTGCAGTAACAGCAGAGAAGGTGCAGAGAGGCATTCGCGTCTTCAACCAGCTGTTCTCAGAGCGAGCCGAAGGCCTTTGGCAGCATGTCATCAACCTGAGAGCCATAGCTGATGGCCTGGACCGCTTCAACTGGAGGACCAAAGTAGCCCAGATCACAGGCGGCTCCACCAGCGCTGTGGGTGGAGTGGCGACAATCACCGGCCTAGCGCTGGCACCGGTTACCATGGGAACGTCCCTCATTGTCACTGCAGTGGGGCTGGGTGTGGCGGCTGCCGGCGGCCTAACCTCTGCGTCCGCCGGGATTTCCAATGCAGTCAACAACTCCCTGGACCGCAAGAAGGTGGAGCGGATTGTGGAGGACTACCAGAGCAAAATGGGCGATATCAACAAGTGCATGAAGTTCATCAAGCAGGGCATTGAGAACCTGCGGCAGTTTAATCTGCTGAGGGTGAAGAAGCAAGCCTACAACCGAGACTTCCCAGGGCTCAATGGTGTCTACGAAGATGGCGCCATGGCCAGCAAGGCCGTGCTCATCAACGCCAATGAGATTATGCGGGTGGTGCAGATTGCGAACGTTGCAAGCAGCACAGCAGCCCGAGCCGTCCAGATTGCCAGCATGGCAACCGGCGTGCTCACGGGGCTCTTTGTGGGCATGGACATCTACTTTGTGGCCAAGGACTCGCAAGAGCTTAGGAAAGGAGCCAAGTCGGAATTCGCCACCAAGATTCGGGAAGTGGCCGACCAGCTGCATGAAGGCTTAGTGGAGCTCAACACCATTCGAGAGGAGCTGCAGTGTTCAGGAGCTAACACTGAAGCCTCCAGTTTCACCTCCACCACACTTCTGCAAAATATTGAGGACAAGTTAGAGAAAACCCAATTTAGTCCTGATGGATAATAGCCTGATTCAGTGGCTAAAATTTAAACATTCAGGGCATCATAGCCTATTTGAACTATTTATCTGGGGGAAGTCAGTGACTAGTTACAGGTGGGTAGCAGTGAGTTACAAGTACATGTAATTCTGAAAATATTAATGGATTTCTGCCCTGATCTTTAGTATTTTCTTTTAGAGCAAACAGAGAAGAATCAAGCTGTACAAGTACAACTTCACAGGAGTAGAAAAACATTCTTTGGATGAAATTTGGAATGATTTTTTATCCTCATGAAACCTAACACAGTGCACAGAGTAACTACAAAAAAGAGAGATCCAAGGAGTCATTGTTTTACACAAATATCAATAGTTTTCTTGAGAATGGGGTTAGGTTTAGACCTCTCTGCTACTGTGGTACTCTGTATTTTTAGGTGTCTCAGGCTAGTTTTATTCTTTTTTTGTATCATGTAGCTTTTTGCCCAGTCAGTTCTTTCATAGTTTAAAAACTGCCCGCTAACATTTCTATTTGAACATTTTTGAGCTCTAATATATTTTATGCAAGCCTCCAAAATTATAGTGGGTGTAATATTAAGCTTATTTATATTTATATTTAGATCTATTTGTATGGACTCTTCAGTCTACTACTTACTCCAGCCTTGTGAAACAGAATTAATGCAATGTTTTTCAGTTCTATTAATAATGTCTTTTAAAGTTAAACTGCTATGTGAAGGGCCTGGGGCTGTTTTATTTACAAGTTCTGGAATCTCTGCACAATTAAATGTTCTCCTCTGACACACCCAGTTCAACTCAACCAGGGTTTAATGATTAACTGGTGATGTGATTCATGGTAGAGCAGCAGATACATAGAACAGTACAAATGGGAAATACCACTGCAGATGGGAAAATGTGATCGTATTTATTGCATTTCATTGACGTATCTAATAGTTTGATTTTGTTTGTCACTTTTCAATAATTAATTAAACTGTTTAATCTGAATCAAGTTTCAAGTTTATTTGTCATTTGCACATCATGTCAGGACATAACATGCATTGAAATGCTTGGGGTGAGACTCAGATAAACTCTACAGCAGGGCAGCATTATAATGTAAAACAGTGCAAACACACAATAAATAGACAATATTAAAGTGATTCATGAAAATATCATTTTCATGAATCATTTTGTGAAACATATGGAAGTAGTTAATTGTTGAAATGTTTGGGTTACAGGTCCAAAAATTTGTGTTTAAAATATTTTGATTGAGCACAGGTTGTTGATTATTTGGTTAACCATTCGCTTGACCACTATTCAATCACTGAAATGGACAGAAAGTTTTCACAGGGCTGTAAAAAGTTTGCAATGAATCCACCTGATGATCTACTATCGTGACAAATCTAACTGCCGTTGTCACCCGCACCCTCAACTTAAATGATTAGGAGACTATAAGGTGGAGGGCGGTCTAAAGTTTAAACACAACAGCGAGACTCCCGCCGAAGCAGAGAGAAGACACGCTTTCAAATCCGATTGTGACGTCACAGCTCATTCTCAGATTTTGAAGGAGCTAGAATTCCAAGGATACTCCCTCGTTTGCACTGACATAAGTGGCTCTGACACAGCTATGCTATGTACGTGTTCAAAGTGCTGAAGCAAGTCCTCCATAACACCGCCATCTCCACCCTCACCTCTAAGGAGATCTAAACAGCCGTGCGAATGCTCAGTCCCCTTGGGCTGCCCAAGCAGCCTTGTCCGAGGGCACTAAGGACCGCAAAACTCACCTCATTGTTATTATAATACCTGTTAATATCTGGGCCACAGGCTAATTGCTTACATGAAGTAGGCTTATGAAGACGTGGATTAAAAAACAAAAACAAAACTTGTAGGTGTAGACTTAGGCCTTATGCTGATAAACTTCAGCGTAGTGGTTGAAATGAGTAGCTGTGTGTTTACCTAATGTTATAAACGGATTACAGACAATTCTGAGAGAGAGAAAGAGACAACACAGGAATACCAGAAAGCATAAGGAAAAAAATATACTGCACGTCGGGGGAGAAGCTTAGGCTCCACCCTGTGCTCAAGCCTTGAAACCGCACCTCCAAGATACCCATAGACTTCAAGTCGCAATAGCTGACCTATTATATAAAATGACGACGTCTGGCCCTTGCGATCACTCTAAACCCATGGTTTTAGTTCCCATAATTGAATTATTTCTTCGCAAGCAGAGTAATTCATGATATCGCTCCGTCAATGATACTTTTCTCGCTGCCCGCAACTCTAGTCTTTTTCCGCTGTAATCTAGGTTTGTCTGCTTAACAAGTTGTACGTCCAATATATAATTGTTCTTCAGTAGGAACATAGGAAGTTGTTCCACTTTTTTTTGCTTCTGCACTAAAGCAGCCCCACTCATTCACAAAATATTAGTAGTGCCAGTCACGTGCTCGTATTACACATTTCATTCTCTTTATGGTCCACTAATGTGACCACTCTAACTGCTGTTGTCATCGCAGCCTCTTAACTTAAATGATTGGGAGACTCTACCGATATACACCGGTCAAATACAGAAGTAACGATGATGTGGGGCGCTCTAAAGTGTAAATACATTAACGAGACTCCAACCGAAGCAGAGAGAAGACACGCTTTCAAAGACCGACTGTGACGTCACAGAACCACTGTGCGCATGCTCCTTCCCGGTGGGCTTCCCAAGCACGTCGAGTCCGAGGCCACAAAATCCGTCAGTAGTTGACTAGTTTTAAATAACACCATCCATAACATTTAAACACACCTCATTGTTATAATATCTGTTAACGTCTGGGCCATAGGTTTACTGTATACCAGGAATACCAGAAAACATACGAATGAAATTAACTTGCAGGGCAGTGGGGAAGCCTTAAAACTGCACCTCTAAGAAACCCATAGACGTCTGGTTGCAATAGCTGAACCATTATATAAAATGATGACGTGTGGCCTTTGTGATCCCTCGAAACCCATTGTTTTTAGTTTCATATTTAAATTAATTCCTCGCAAGCACAGTAATTCACGATATCGCTGAGTAACAAAATATCTTCAAACGGAAACACCCTAGTTTCTTTTCCTTGCGTGGTCTCTGTTTAGCCACAGGGTGGCGATCGGGCTCCATCAATGATACGTCTTTTTCAGCTGTGTTCTCGGTTTCCCTGCTTAGCAAATTTTATGGTCAATATATAATTGCTCTTCACTAAGCACATGGGAAATTTGACCACGTATATCTGCTAGTCCAATAAAGCAGCCCCCTCTCGTTCTCAAAATACTCGTAGTGCTAATTCACGTGTTCGTACTACAGATTTGGTCCACATGATGATCTACTATGTATGTATGTGTTCAAAGTGCTGAAGCAAGTCCTCCCTAACACCGTCATCTCCACCGTAACCTCTAGGGAGATCCAATCAGCCGTGCGCATGCTCAGTCCCCTTGGGCTGCCCAAGCAGCCGTGTCCGAGGTGCAATATTTTCAAGTAAAATCATCCATAACATTAAAACTCACCTCATTGTTATTATAATACCTGTTAATATCTGGGCCATAGGCTTATTGTTAACATAACGTAAGCTCATGAAGACGTGGATTAAAAAACACACACAAAAAAAAAACTTGTAGGTGTAGGCTTAGGCCTTATCTTCAGCGTAGTGGTTGAAATGAGTAGCTGTGTGTTTATCTTATGATGTTACGAATTGTTTACAGACAATTCTGAGAGAGAGAGAGACAGAAAGAGAGAGAGATACAACACAGGAATATCAGAAAGCATACGAATGAAATTAACTTGCAGGTTAGTGTTGAAGCCTTGAAACTGCACCTCGAAGAAACCCATAGACGTCTGGTTGCAATAGCTGACCTATTATATATAATGATGACGTGTTGTCTTTGTGATCCCTCTAGGCACATTGTTTTTAGTTTCATATTTAAATTAAATCATCGCAAGCACAGTAATTCATGATATCGCTAAGTAAAAAAATATTTTGAAACTCTCCAAAGCAGAGAGAAGACACACTTTCAAAGTCCGATTGTGACGTCAGATTTTAAAGGAGCTATAATTGCAAGGATGCTCCCTCGTTTGCACTGACATACACCCACTCACTAGTACGTCAGCAAAATCCTGAGGCCTGGCTCTAAGGAGTGCTGTTTGCTCACTGTAAAGCCCACCAGTCCATGAGCGTCTCTATCCGTTCACACTTTAGACACTTGTCTGCTTGGTGGGTCTGTTGCAGGGCACGAACCTGTGCACCATCCACGCCAGGAGAGTCACCATCACGTGCGCCGGCGAGGGTCAGGTAACTATGAGTGCAAACGGTCTAGCCTCCTTTGGCGCCCAACTCCTCTGACAGTGTGCTTTGACGTAATAATCGTTGTTTGAAAGCGCGCGTCCTCTCTGCATCCCACAGATCATTCCTTCTGTGCTTGACTGCTGCACCTAGTTTTAGAGTTAGAGGGGCGACAACAACAAACAGAATTCTCACGTTAGTAGCTCATCAAAAAAAATCACATGTGTAGCATGTGACTAGCACGACGAGCACTACGTGAAATAAGTAGTGTTGCGTTAGTGGAGTGGCAGACGATCTATTGAAGACAAATCACGTTTATTGATAATACCAAGTGTTTTGGGTAGCGGGCGGGTTATTTATCATTGATAGAGCTTGGACGCCATTGTGTGTTTAAATTGAGGACATGCAAGAACGAGAATCAGAAAATATTGTGTTCCCCAGTGACTTCATGAATTGTGTTGGTAAGGCATTCTTTTTAGATATGGAAACGCCAAATAATGGGTTTAGACTGAGCACAAGGACCAAACGTCAATCATCTCATACAATAGGTCAGATATTGCAGTCAGAAGTCATGGGGCCCAAGCCTCATCCGTCACCTGGTATACAGTTTCTAAAGCATGCCTCCAGGTATTTGCATGCTTTTATCAGCTCCACTTAGAGCCTAGGTGCGCTTAGTAGTTCTACAAAATATGTAATAACATAAATAATAATTAAATAGAGAATTGTCTAGATGCTGGGTTGTTGTGAGCACTGCAGTGATGCTGGCGAGGTGGTGGCTCAGACACAGCAGCCTTTCTTGAGTTTGTAAACACTCTCTTTCCACTCTGTTACACTTACCTTGCTGCTTTGTCTTGAAGATGTACAGGCAGAGAGGGTAGCTCATCTGTCGCTCCACACTTTGTGTTGCTGATCCTCTAGTTAACGCTGTGAACGTACCGTGCTGAGAATGATCCACCATGGGGATTAACAATGTATAGAGAAAAACAGGTGGACTTCAGTGAGTAATTGAAAAACTGCAAAATACATCTTCATGGTAAGTACAGCTAGCAAAATGGATAATGGGTGTGGACACAAAAGGGCTACGGCCCTTTAAATATAAAATCTTTTCCCATATAATAAATCAATCGAATAGCATATATCAAATGTGCGTGTGTACGTATACCAATAAAATCATAGCCACCTCTTACATTAACTCAAGTTCCTCTTACCGTATAAGTGCACGCTGTAGTTTAGAATTACTGGCTGCATTTGGCACGATAAACAGTGGAAATTGGTGGCAAACGATGGCGTGAGGCTTAAACAAGCTTGATGGCGCATTCGGACAGAGTCTCGGCGAGGGTGTGGGCCGAATCCGAGCGTCCGAGTTGCCTGCTGCGTATTTCGGGTCTACGTTCTACGAGGAGACCCATGGCGTGCTCAAGGGGTTCCTGGAGAACATGATCCGGAACGCCGTCACATACACCATTTGTTCCTTGTGCTCAGTCTAAACCTATCATTTGTAGTTCCCATATTTTAAAAGAATGCCTCACAAACACAGTAATTCATTAAGTCACTGGGGTACACAATATTTACTTTTTCTCGTTCTTGCATGTCCTCAATTTGAATACACGATGGCGCCCAAGCTCCATCAATGATAAATCGCCCGGTGCCCAGAACACTGGTCTCTGTTTTTTTCTTGCTCTGTTCTCGGTTTCTCTGCTTAGCAAAGAGTACGAGCATTGATATTATCTCTAAAAGTGATTTTTCTTCACTAGATCGTGTGATTCTTTTGATGAGCTACTAACGTGAACCTTCTGTTTGTTGTTATCGTCCCTCTAACTCTAAAACTAGGTGCAGCAGTCAAATACAGAAGGAATGATCTGTGGGATGCAGAGGGGAGACTTTCAAACATCGATTATCATGTGAAAGCACACTGTCTCAACTCGGAGGAGTTGGGCGCCCAAGGAGACTCGCCCGTTTGCACTCACATAGTTATGTGGCCCTCGACTTTGCGCGTGATGGTGACTCTCCTGTCATGGATGACGCACATACTTTTTCGGATCACTAGCCTTATACAGACATGAAGCTTCAAATGTAAAATAAAACAAACAATAAAGACTATCAGCTCTTCCACTGCTCAGCTACACACCAGTTCTGTGCCCATCAAATATCTGTGGTATTGCTGACTAAAAGTCCCAGTGCAAAAGACCATACTACTGATCTTAGATTTACTGCAACTACAGTGTAGTAATGTGTAGACTCCTAACAAAGCTGAATGTAATTCCCACTCAAAATAGTTATAAAAATAAATAAACATTGACTTAGAGCACAGCACAGTAAATGATAGTGGTGCTATTAACAGAACATGGAAAAATATCATTAAGGCCATCTCCCCATTTTATTACCACTAACAGAATTTTATCTTTGTTTATGCTCACTTCGATTTACAAATTCTTACTCAACCAGATTCCAGCATCTTCTCATATGAACTTGGACAAACAGCTTCTGTTAACCACAAATGCAGGGCTTGAACATGGCAAACAGGCTACCACACTGACACAACACCTATTGGCCTCATTCTGCAGTAATTCTTCCAAGATATGTTGTTTAAAAGGCATAACTATCCACCACAGCTATATGACACATAGACCTCATATCATTTAGTACTTTCGCATTTTTACCTCATATTTCACACGGATGGCTCTGGATACTTGGATCGCTTCTTTTCCGTGCTCTTAACTTTACCCTTTCCTCTATAGGAACGTCAGCAGTTCTGCCCGTGGCTCTTAAAGGTACACACACACGCCGTAAATATATACGCATCGTGTGCGTCCCAAAGTCATTAGGTACTAGATTAAAGCCTGTACGTACTGCTTGAGTGGCAGACTAGTAGGCAGTTTCAATAGGCGAGTTTTAGTAGCCACACAAGCTCGGACATACTATGTCCGCCATATTGCCAGCGTGCTGTGACGCAAGAAGTCAGACCACCACCGTAAAAGCTCTGTTTACTGACAGATTTTGATACTTTTTGTGACACTGATCTGTGTTTTTGTCTAAATATATACTCACAGAGTGTCAAGCTGTAGCTCAGAGAAGACGAAATGGTAGGAATTTAATCATTGTTTACCTCAGCAGTAGCGCTGGCTTCTGTCGCAGCAGTTTACTAGCCGTAGCCGCGTACACACAGCCTCTTTTTTCCTCTGCTTTGAACTCATCGGCGGCTCCAGGTGAATCATGGGATAGCGCAGTGTGCTGTGTTCGCCTACATAAAAATGGCTGCCGATTTAGTATGTCATTCGAGTACTGTTCACCTACTACTTGATACCTGCTAGGTATTCGGACATACTAGCCACGCTCGCCTACTGATTTCGCCACTTGGGTACACATGCATCGCGGCTGTTGCAGCTGCCTGGAGAAATAAAAAAGGGAATAAATTGCATGCATCATTTTTACTAAACTGTTCTTTCGAATGTTTCTGTTGAACAAAGATGAAGCCACAACACAGCTGCTTCTCAATGTTTCTGTACCTGTGTCCAGCTGCGGTGTCAACAAAGTTCTGTTGCCTTCTGCACACAGCTAGATTAAACACACACAGAAAGCTTCATGTGGCTACCTTATTAATTTTGCCTTCGTTTCATGGTTTTATTCCTATAGCTTTTCATTATACAGCCAACAGCCACTTGATTTTTGTATTTAGATTCATTGGGCATTTTGTCAGTTCTTTTTGCCATACAGACACATTTTACACTTTCTGACCATAGTCCGTCCGTTTCGCTGCTAACCCCCTTTTGCCCTGTTCTTTGGTGCCACCATGGAGCAGATATTTGTTGGATGGTGGATCATTATCAGCACTGTTCTGTGGCGTGTTATAACGTGTTGCGTTGATATGAGTGGATCAGAAACAGCAGTGCTGCTGGAGTTTTTAAACACCTCAGTGTCAGTGACAATAGTCCACCAACCAGCCCAAAGCGTCCTGTGGGCAGCATCCTGTGACCGCTGATGAAGGAGTACAGGATGACCAACGCCAACTGTGCAGCAACAGATAAGCTACTGTTGCTGACTTTACACATCCAAGGTAAGAGAGTCTAATAGAGTGGACAGCATGTGGACACAGTATCTCCTGAAACACTGCCTTGTCTGATCCACTCATAACAGCGCACTCACACATACTGATACACCACCTCTTGGTCAGTCACTATAATACATTGCTGAGAATGATCCACGATTCCATTAATACTTGTTCTGTGGTGGGCCGGTGGAGGACAAGACCACTGAAGAACAGGTTGGAAGGGGCTAGCGAGTTATATTAATTTTATTGGTTTATGTCAGTATTTTGATCTCTGTATGGATGTACCATCTTTTTTCCACTTTTACAAATTACATATTTTTTAATCCAAATTCATTTTGTCTGTTCTTTGGTGGATTTAAGTTTGGCAAATGTAATGTTTACCTAGCTGTACAGCTGAAAATATGTTGCCTACAACACTTTTTAAAGACAACATAGTAAAAAGATAACAATTTGCTGTGGGATTAAAAAATTATTTTGAGATAGTCAAGCAGTATTTTATTTCATCATAATGGAAGTCACAGTCAAGTCAGTGGATGTTCCAGTTAAAGATAAAGTAAAAGTTAAGACATTGGTGTTGAAAGCAGGTGACCATGCTAAAGCAGAGGCATATAAAACTAGTCTGGCTATCGTTGAAAAAGAGCATCATTTAAAAATTGAGAAAGTCAAGGTGAAAGCCAAAATTGATTACAATAATCTACAGTGAGAAATTGAAGCTGATCTTGCCAAAGCTGTAGTACTGGAGACAGCAGCAGCATATATGGATCGTTGGAATCACATTAAAGAATTTAGGTTCCTAGCCCATTAAGACACTTAATTAAGTGCACTAAAAGGAACTGATGATTATATTATCCATCATACCCTGCATCACAATACTGTCTCGTCAGCACAAATCAAAGTGTTTCAGATGCAGATCTTGCCACATTCCTTGCAAAGAAATACTTGTTTCTTCATGGCTGAAAAACTTTGATGGCTTACCTGACCAAGCACTACCGAACTTGGAGACCTACATTAATACAACTCTGCAAAGTTTTCAAAAACTCTGTAAAGCTGCTTTGAGACAACATCGTTGTAAAAAGCGCTATATAAATAAACTTGACTTGACAACTGAAAAAATTGACCTGTCAGCAAGTAAAGAGATATAATTACTGAATTGAGTAATTGAGCAAGCACTTAGAATCTGGAAATGTTAGAAAACCTTTGCTTTTAAATTAATCAAAATATATGGATCTCAAGAAGTAAGAGAAAGCTGTCCTTGTGGAAATAGAGAACTAAGATCTATAATAGAGACAGTTAAAAACTTGTGGAGCTGGCAGACCTACTGGTAGAATGAGATGTTGCCAAGGAAGGTAGGTACTTGCCAGGGCTAGCCTATCTTGCCTACTTTCTTTCTGCTTATTTAAAGAGAACATTAGCTTTAACTTGCCCAATATGTCTATGACCTCTCACAGGAAAGAGACGACAATAAATCAGAGATCCCAACACCAAAAGCTTCGTACCACCACTACCACCTAAGACAGATAGCAAACAAGATCCACCTCCTGATCCAGTGGCTGGCATCTTGCTGCTATTTGGAAGAGACATTATTAGGGTTCATTGGGTTTGTAAACAACACAATGCACCATCTGCTTAAAAGCAAAATGTAATATATGGCGTATATAGCAATGGTGCAACAGGATCTGAACAAGGATCTGGTAAATCAGAGAATGGTACTATGTTGAGGATACATTTTTCCTTCAGATTATAAAACAGCAGTTGTTCCAAAATGCTACAAAAAGCTGGGTTGCTCGACTCCCTTTTTCTTAACATTACAGACTATGCTCACAGCCATTTGATGTCACTGCAAAACGTGTTACAGAATAAACCCGGAATGAAAGTACACTTTACTGAGTTCATGCAAAAAATGCTTAATAAACAAGCAAATGGTGGGTTAGGGGGGAGGGGCAGGGGTTATAGGAGTGTGTGATTGGAACTGCACAAACAATTCTAAATTGTAAATATCAAGAAATCAGTCCCATTTCTGAGGGGGTCCTGCTTCTCTCCCAGGAAGAAAAGACACCCCAACAGGTCCCCCTTTAATTCACCAGGCTCTTGAACACGGGTATTAATTACAGAGTAGCTGAGTCAGGTAACATCATAGGCTTGACTTTCATGCAATCCAAAGCTTGCAGCTCAGCTATTATCTTGTACAGACTATAAGAAATTTTACTCAATATGTATTGTGGCTAGGTGGGGAGTGTATTCCATTCAGCCCAGTATTTTTTTTCTGTGCTCTTTGGTACCACCTAGTGGTGATTGCAAATCAAATTGCTGCACAGAAAAAAACGAAGTAGAACCTCATGTGCTCATAGAATGATTTTTTACTGAATGGCAAACCTCTTAATTTTTTTTGCCACGAAATAGTTTTATCCGTGAGTCCTTCACTGTTAAGTGTCACATTAATGTGTTTGTGTCAATATTTCCCTAATTAAGTGCACTATTTCTGATTATTGTTAGCTTCTCCTTTTTTTATCATTTTAGTGTGCTAGTGTTTAATGGTTAAAGCACTGATTAATGTCTTGCTTTTTTTTCTATATGGATTTTCTGTATGGATTTCTTTTATAGTATGTGTACAGTTTTACAAATTTACATATTTAATCCTGCCAAATCCTACATGTTTCCTTGAGGAATCAGGGCCACAGTCCAAATACTTCACATTTACAGCATTCCATTTATGAACACATGGCCACATGGTCTGAAGACTTTCAGATGTAACATGATGAAACTTGGCCTTGGTAGCTGATCTTGTCATAGGATCCAAAGGAGACAGAGTTTGGTTTGATACTTGTCTTACCTTCAAAATGTTTAAGTTTTACATGAAATTTCTGAACACCATACTACACACCCAAGTTGTCTACAGGTTTAGCTGCTGGTTTCAGAATGTCACAAAATATTTTCAGATACAGTTCAATGTCATAATAAGAATAAGGACCAGTTCAAAGCTAAATTATAAGCAGAAAATTTAAAGCAGATCTCAAACTCCTCTCGATTCACCATACTGATGAAAGTCCTCTTCCCACTACTTTGAAGCCTCCCTTGCCTCTACCGGACATGCTTTTCCTTATGCCTGTTGACAAGGTACAAGGTAGATTAGCAAGGTAGGAATGTCTAATAGAGTGGAGAGCGAGTGGACAAAGTGTTTAAAAACTCCAGCAGTACTGCTGTGTCTGATCCAATCAGACCAGCACAACACACACTAACACCACATCAGTTTGCTGAGAAATATCCACCACTCCACCACTTTTCTGTGGGGTTCCTGACATTTGAAGAACAGGGTAAAAAGAGCTAACAAAGTATGAGAAGAAAATGTAGGGACAACAGGAGGTACAAGGAGGTGATTTTAACATCACAGCTGAACATATTGTTTTCTGTTTTTTAGTTTTTCTTTTTTGTACAATATCAGTATGAGCTAGGGAACAACTATGTTGTTTTAAATGTATGGATTTAGATTTCTCTAATTGTAATAAAACATGTGGATATAGAGAGCATTTAAATATGGGGAGGTATAATACTAGGCCACAGATGAAGCTTGGAAAGTTTTGGGCTGAAGGCCTAAAGTATATACACAACAGCAATCTTTGCACTAATACTTTGACTAAATGACAGTACCAGGGATTTTACAAACAATGCTTTTGGTGCTTCATGGTAATTGCCACCCAACCGTTCTATGAGTGCACAACACCTCCCTCCTTCACTTCACAGTTCACCTTGACCATCTGTGGTCCAGTGGAGTGCAGGACCATAGAGGAGTTAGATAAATGTATAATTCTAAAACAGGCAATAATAACACAGAGAAGTGACCTTTGTATTGTAGAATGTGCTGCCTTATACAGCCACTCATCATAGAAATCCTTGGCTTTTGCTCTTCAGCCAGGCTTACATATAGGTCTCTAAACAAAAATGGCAAGCTAGCTAAAAGTGCATTTTAATACTAATGCCTCCAACCCTCCCCTTCTCCCTCACTTTCTCTGAGATTGTGAAACAATGAATTTCATTGCATTTCTATATTTTTTTTCCTTTGAGGGTAATTTTCTTTGTTTTGTAATTTTCTAAACTATAAACTAAAATAATATAGCCTACTGCTATTTTTATTATGCCATTTTTCTGTAAACAACAACATATAAAGTAAGTCTGAGAGAAGTCTGTGAAAAGTGGAGTCTTACAAGATAAATATAAATTAGTTACCAATGTAGACAAGACTGTTGACTCTATGACAGCTTACTGATGATAATCTAACATCTAATGTAAGTCCTCTGAATATTCTGAGTTTAATTAGGCAGGGCAGACAACCATTTTAAATTAAGGCCACAGCAAACTGGATATGCAGTGTTGCATAGGGTAGAATCACATAGCAGATCATCTTTTGTTTCATCCAATTCAGAACTCATCGAATTCACTATCAAAGTTTAGTATCCCTGCTTATTTTATTAGAAAGCCACAGTCAGTGATGCAGGACTCAATGTTGTCTGGAATCGACTCTGACTTTCAAATCCTGCCTTAACTCCATTTTATTTAAAGACAGCCCCTGAGGATACAGCACTGATTAAACCACCTTACACATGGTTTGTCCACTTTGGAGTAACTAGAAATTACAATGACATGACAACAATTAATGTTATTTAACACATTGAGGGTTGAGGAGAAAGGTATACTGAGAAAATTATTACTTCTTTGAAAAGTTATTTTTTTTAAGTTATCTTGTTTTTTCAAGAGGCTGAAGTTAGCTTTGTATTCGCCAGCTCGACTTTACCAGTTCACTTTAAGTGATGCCTCACTTACGGTAATGACATGCCAACAGAATAAGGACTGACACTTTTGGAATTAACCTCCCATCACTAGTCTTTGTTTGTGTTAGTGACTTTCCTCAAAACTCCTACAATATTAATATGTTTAAGTTTTTGAACAACAACAACATTTTTTTAATCTTGGGAAAGACGTGTATGAGTGTGTACAAAGCATTTGAACAGTCTCATTTTCATGGCTGTATTGGGGCTCTATGTTGCCGCAGAAGGTGCCTGTCTCAGGCCAAATTTGGACCAAATCGAATCAATCAAATACAGCCCAAGTTTCAATGTCTTTTTTTTATTTAAAAAACAACCAAACAATGGCAGCTTTACAGGAGAGACAAAACAGTCTTTATTAG
The DNA here is from genome assembly GCA_021613375.1 of Megaleporinus macrocephalus. Lineage (NCBI taxonomy): Eukaryota > Metazoa > Chordata > Actinopteri > Characiformes > Anostomidae > Megaleporinus > Megaleporinus macrocephalus. The sequence continues at coordinate 38,618,093 of CM038708.1, forward strand.
AGCATTTCTATTGGTCCACTCATCATGAAATTTTCACACAATGTAAATGGCTGATATCGTGGTCAAAAATGTAGAAAAATAAAAAGCAATAAAATGTTTTTTTTTCTCCATAGAACAGGAACAATATGTCTATTTTTTGTGTTGTATATACTGTTGGAAATTGGAAGTCTAAGATCACTCCCTACATGGATTATGTAAGGTCACCATGACAGCGGGACCCTTCAACAGAATGCTCTGTAGCCTTGAAGTGTAAATATGATTTGTTTGGACGTTAATAGTACATGCACATGTTGTTATGTGAGGTTTATCTACATTCATAGTGAGGTGTGTGATAACCCTTACAGAAAATAAGTATACTCAAAGTTCATTTTATTAAGTATACTTTATGCAGTTACTATACTAATGTCATTGTACTAGTAGTACACTCATATATGTACTATTTTATTACTTTTTGGGACTAAATTGGCCCACTTAAGTAATCTAAGTTTTCTTTAAAGGAACTTAATACTTGTAATTTACTGCTTTTATTATTGTTGTACTTTAAAATATATGACTAGGTTTAAGGGTTTTTGTTACTTAAAATTGAACTTAACAACGTTTAATTACTCACCAGTGGACACACGTAAAATAAACAAGACACACTCAGATTAAGAAACATATTTGTATCTTTATAAATCAAATTTAAAATAAATATTGTACTGGATGTGTTTATGTGCAGAGCAAGAATACTTACTTCTACTATCTCAGTCAAAAGATTAAGTACAAGTAAAGGCCAAATATACGTAGACTGTTCTATACTTGTCAGTATAACCCAAGCATACTTAAGTATAACTGTGTTTAGTATATCACTGAGAAGTACATAAAAAGTAAACTGAAAGCATACTCACTTCCTTTTAGTTTAAAAGTAGTATACTAATGGTACACTAATTTTTTGTAAGGGAATAAGTGCCTTGCCTGCTACCTCAGGCGCGTCATCCAAAGGTCCTACTGCTGCCTGGTTTAACAAGAAGGGCATTCGTTTTCAACCTGTTATGCTTTGACAAGATACATGTTACTTTATGCATGTTCCTGTCCAGAGTTGGGCTCTGTCCAGTAGCCCAACCAGAATTCTTTCCAAGCTATTTTGGAGCATTTCTTTTGGCCCATTCACATATTTTCGCACAATGTAAATAGTGTCTGTCGTGTTCAAACGATGTAGCAAAATAAAAATGGACCAAAATGAAAATGTTTTCATTAGACAGCGACGTTTTATAAAGTGTAATGTAACATTTTGTAGTGTTTAGCACGATAGAAAACGGAGATACATGACAGGGTGTGACAGTGGTATTTATCCAGGTACTTGTGCAGAAGAAATGAATTGCAATAAATGGTTTAGCCACCTTATGCTGATGTCATTCAGGCAGGAGCTGATATTTTGCTCATTACGGTAAAGCAGCACTGAAGCTCGGAGCACTTTCAGGAAGTCGACGTCCCCCTAGAAAGCTTCCATCACCGCTGCACAGCAGCTGTCAGGTGAGCTCAGAAACTATACACTTACACTTCAAAATAGTAATGAAGCTGATTTCCACTTATTTGTTGTGTCCACTGCCGTTACTGAGTGCAGCACTAAGGTGGAACGGGGAATTCGAATAAGAAGCTAAGTTCAGAAAGCAAGCAGTTGAGTTTTTTCCAGCAAACTGATAGCGAGTCGTACTGTCACCCTTCGGTCTGATGTTGATATGAGGACTGTGAGTTTGTGTGTTGAGATGTAAGTCTAAAAAGCTGCTCAAGATTCTTTACTTCACTCTACATTAGTGATTAATCAGATGGTTTTGTTTTGTTTTGCTATAATCAAATGACTACTTCTGTCAAGGTGCAAAGGTCTGTGCCGCGCCTTCAGCGTTGCCTGCACATCAGAAGGTTTCCATTCAATGGAAAAAGCAGACTTTCTTGCTGTTACTTTTCTATTGTTTTACAAACAAGAGTGTACAGAGTCTGATTTTGCTGGACTGCAGGGTTATCCTCACAAACAAGGCAATCAATTTGACCCTTTGAAAAAGAAATGCATATATCTAAAGGGCTGCCTGATTGAATAATTAAACTTATATCAGAGTAACTGATTTCTAATATGCAACTCTTGAAAATCAGTTTTCTTTTCTCAGCCTTTCTTTTCATACTTTCACTGCTGTCCTCAGAATAGGTATTTTAAAGCCATTTTTGAAACATATTTTGTTTACTAAAAGATATCTTTTGCGGTTTTATCTCATTACCGCAACACATGAGCAACCGTTCAGGTTTTTGGCCACAAAACTATCTTTTGGTTCACATCCTAAGAAAACTTTTGACAGAAATGCTCAAAATAAAGACATTCAGTCTTCTCTATGTAATACAAATAAAGCCAAAAGATGATAATTTTTTTGGTAATGAGGAAGAAACATGTTTTAGGAATTAGAATTAGGAAAGGAAAAATAAAGTCGCTAAATCATATAGAGTTCCAATTCAGCAGCTAAATTAAATGATTAGTGCTTTTATGTTGACTATGACACTCGGATATTGATGGGCATAGTTTGAGGCTGTTTCATGATTATGACCTGTGCTTACGATACAGAACGTCATTCACTCTGTCACCCTGTTGCAGTTTCATGTTCATCAAAGTATCTTCCTTGCTATCAAAATCCAGTTCCTAAATAATGATTTGACAGTCCTTTTGTCATGATGTGGTTAATGCTGTAATTATAGGTGTATAATCTCCAGACTTTTCCTTGAGTTTGCAGCTGTGGACAGAGAGCCATCTCTCTCCATGAGGTTTCTGGAACGCAAGAAACGTGTCCACAGGAATGAAGCCGTTAACACTTCTTCAATCAGACCCGACACTCAGAGTGGAGTCAAGGGGTCACTCCAGCTGTAATGTCCAGAACTTGGAAAACCGTATCCTGGCCCAGGCAACTTCTGTACAGTCTGTGGCTCCAACATGGGCAGCACCAATCCTGTCCATCTCCTCCTGTTCAGCTCTCCAGCCATCCTACCTGTCTTCCACCCAACTGAAACAAGATCTCTTCCCTCTTCCCACCTCCTCTTCTCTTTGCTCTCCTCTTTCTCTAAGCTCTGAACAACAAAGTACACTACCCCCTGCTCAGGGGCTTTCTGCTGGAGGGCTTACTGCTGGGGGGCTTTCTACTGGTGCGGTTTCTGCCAGTGGAACGTCCTTTGGAGGGCTTTCTTCTGAGGGACTCTCTGCTAGAGGGCATTCTGATGGAGCGCTTCTGTGTAGTGGTCTTGCGGGTGGACCTTCTGGTGGGCTTTCTCTTTGCCCTGATAAAGAGCATCCAAGTCTGGCATGTACAGAGAGGACAGTTAAGCAGGTCAGCCTGTGCTTTACTGAGGATGACCAGTCACATAATGAGGAACTTACCAAGGTATGTCATTAAAGCTTGTGTTAGGGTTTTGGTATACATTTGAACTGTGTACACAAATAAGTTTCAGGCCCTGTTTTTGTTTTGTTTTCACTTTTGTACTTATTCAAAGTATTTTATAAAGCTTTTTTGGCTTTTAATAAATCTCATTCGCATTAATTATTATAGTACTGGTATGGGGTGGGTATAAAGCTAAAACTATTATGCAAGATTACCAACAATTTTGAAAAATTGTAGACAAATACTTATGTCCATTCTTTTGTTTCCTTTTGCAACCAAAGTCGAGTTAACAACTTTACCTATCGGGTCACACCTGTAAGCATGTATAGAAATAATAGAAAACAATTATAGTTCGAAGTCTGGGAGCAATTTCTTAAAACAAAGCAGTCACATATAAACAACTAAACACCTAAAAAAATCTTGGTGTCAAGTATAAAGGCACTTCAAACACAAACACTTTTTTGTTTGTTTTTATTAATATACTTCCAGCGCATATATCCTTTTTAAAGTTACAAACAGGATGGTTTTTGACCGTTTATGTGCAAGTTTTGAAACAATACACACAGGCTTTGAGCTTTGCTCTTGTTTAAGGGGTGTGTCATAGGTGTTGCCCAGTCAGCAGCGCTGTGTGTATAAATCCTGCCATGAAGCAATGTTTGTTGGAGCGTTTAACGTCATTGTTAAACTGTGACTGTGAAAATTTCATGAAGCCAGTAGCAGTAACAGTCAAGAAACTTCCTGAAGTTCTTGGAGAGAATAGTATTAAACAGCATTCCAATAGAAAACGCTGCAGAGGCTTAACAAAGCCCAAAACATCTCTGTCAGTACAACTGGTGTCATAATATGCAAGTTGAATAAAGTTAGTGGAACCACAACTGCCAATTGCTCTTCTTTAATAGTAACTCACAATTATGTGTAGTTTTGATTGTACTGTTATACTCTACTTATTCTAATAATTACACAATTAAATGTTTTTGTCACCTGAACTAAAGAAAGTGATTCTGACTGTTTTTTGACAGAAACTCCTGAAATGTTTTTTTTTTTTTAGATTTAGTTTGAACAAATAAAATTATACCGTAGCTCAACATAATGGAGTTTAATTACACTTGAAGACGATTTAGTTTTTGTTTTTAGTCACATGAACTAAAAAAGGTGATTATATTTGTGTCATTATTAGTTTGATGACTGATATACTTTTTAAGTTTTAGGTCGTTAAATTCAGTATTTGTGACCACGTTTTCAGTCAGGCCCTAATTTAAACATGTCCTTCAAAAGGATTGGGACCAGGAGGGTCTGGTGGAGATGGACCAGTCTCCACAGTCAGAGGAACCTGTTCTGACTGAAGATGAGGAGAAGTGTACAGTGGAGCTTGGTGAAGAATTTGCGGTCCCTGAAACAGCCTTTAGCGAAGAAGCAGCAATGCTGAAGGATGCAAAGGTAAATGATTTTTGACTAAACTCTTGTTTCCTTGAAGGACAAGAGCCAAGTGAGTTTGACATAGTTAAATATGGTTTTAATTAACAATTCTAAGAATTAAAAACAATCTCTGCATCAAACAGTTACATGTTCTGCAATTGCTTAATAATTGTTTCAGAACAGAAACAATAGTAAATAGTTTGCAAAATCCTTCCATGTCAGTACTTAAACCTATCTAATCTGACATCACAGCTTGCAAGTACTAGTAGTCTGCACTTTTTTATCAGTAGAAACAATTTATTTATTCTTCAGCTGTCTTGGATTGTACAGCTGGTGTAAGATTCATCCACCCATTTTCACAAAGTAAACTGACATTAATTATTCATGGAGGATTTTGAAGAACATTTTGGATCCTGTTGTAAAAGCTTGTCTTTTTTCAGCTTCAGTTTCTTGACTGACTGCATCACATTTACTTCCAGGATTTGCTGATATTTAGCAGAATTAGTTTTTACTGCAGTGTTTCCTATGCCACTGGCTATAACACAACCCAAAACTATAATTAATCTACCACGATGCTTACATATGGCATATTGTTCTTTTCATTAAATACTGCTCTTTATTTCCTCCAAGTATGCAACGTTCAGAGAGTGCACATCACTTTTTTCCAAAATGAAGCTTTGGCCTATCTAAACATTTTATATACTTTAGACATTTGACTTTGTAAAGATTTTTCAGATTATTATTTTATTTTATTTTATTTTATTTTATTTTATTTTATTTTATTTTATTTTATTTTATTTTATTTTATTTTTTTTTTTTTACTTATGGCTCCTCCATATAGATCATTGTATGGTCGTGCAACTGTAGAAAGGCACACTATCACCTAAATCTTTTTGGTGTTTTGTTGTCGTATGTTTTCTTTTTCTATGCCTTTCTAAACCAGTGTACAAGCAGTTAAACAAAGCCCATCCCATGTTATGGGAACCAACAATTTTTAATGATGGTTCCGGCAGGAATGTGTCACAACTTATTACACATATCACATTGTTTTGAGAAACATGAAAAGTTCAAGCATCCAAATTCCGCAGATCTTAGTCCAACTGAGGATCTGAGAGATTTGCTGGAACAGGTCTAAATGCCACACAGCACCTTCAGAGGTATTGTAATACATGACTTGGTGGGTTGGAGCTGTTTTGGCTGCAGGCAAAGGACCAGCATACAGGAGGTCCTCATCGCGTTTTGGCTCTTCAGTGTGGGATCAGCACAAATAGGTGCTTGATTTGAACCTGCCATGTTTAGCACAAATTAAGCCCCGTTCGTCTCTAAAGATGCACAGTATGCGATTCGGCTTGTCTTTATTCAGTTCTTCTCTAATTCTATTTAATGTGAATGTGGCCGTCTCCCGCAATGTTTACCTCCTCCGTTTCTCTTCTCTCACAGTATAATTTGCTGAACTGCGTGTTACGCTCTCTTGTGAGTAAAAGCTGTTTTCCTGGCCAGAAGAATTGGGATAAGAAAAAAAGTGTGTGGATTAAGATCAGAAACCTGGCAGAGACGATCTCCTGCAGCGATTCAGAGTTTCTCCTCAAGGTTGGTGCGCTTTCTGTCTAATATCCACACTGCCTTATTTACATCTTTGAGGCCGAAGACCTTTTAATAGTGTTTCCACAACTGATTTAATTAAGTCATCTGATGACTTCCTTTAGGTGTTTGATAGCACAGTGCTGTGGTTTGCAAATTCAGGTTGGCGTTACTTAACAGAGTCATGCTCTATGGCTGCAATTCAGCTAAAGAAGTATTAGTTTAAATTTCTAGAATTTACCAGCATTTACAACGAGCATACACTTCATCAGAAATGCTTCCCTTGTAGCCCCACAAAGGGGTATCACAGTGGGTTATTCTAGGGCTGCAGCTATCGTTAATTTAGTAATCGAGTATTCTATCGATTATTCCATCGATTAATCGAGTAATATATATTACAATATTTTTTTTTTTATTAAAAAGCAATAGTAAATATATAAAATAAAATAAGACAGGATTAACATTTATTGCTTAAATTGCATATAATACAGTTAAAAAAAACATTTTAATAATTACTATTATTGCAATTTATTACTAGACCTATGTATCATACTCTAAGTTCACAAGACTGCCTACTGTATACTCAGTTACTATGCAGAAGCTTGTCTTACACTTGCTGACCCACTTACTGCAAACAAACTAAACTGAATAATCTTTCTGTATTGGATTTGGTGCATTTTAGGCTCCAAATTGCTACAAACACCACCTGATAGTTAGTTTACTGTGTATTTTATGCATCACTGTGAGGGAAAAGTGTGTGTAAGGGGTGTATGTTCTTGTGAGGGTGTGTTTGTATGTAACTATAATCAAAACGGTAAAGTGAATGAAGTTCAGGCTTTTGTTTTTTGTGATTATGTTCTTAAGCAAAGTTTAGATCATTTACGGACATTACTCGCCATCACACAGACTTATGTTCTTAACTATCCATTGCATATAACCACAACCAACATACACGCTTTACTAGCCTTCATCTCAACTCCCCATCACACTGATTTAGGCTTAATGTTGTGGTTACTATGTGTCGCGCCACTCTGTGGACTGGACGTGCTGAAACATTGAAGCACTGATGCCGTGCTCGGCCGAGCCATATAGAGAGAGTCGAGTCAACGGAAGTTCAAATCGCTTAGTGGATTCATGTATGCTTCAGATAGTTCCAGGAAGGTATTGGTGGGCAATTTGAATACATAGACAGAGAGAGGCAGAGCTGCGATCTTTGGTGATATGTGGTCAATAATGCATTGACCAAAAATGCAGTTATAGGGTTAGGTCAGCCCTAGTTACTTCTGGGTCACAACTCTGCGTAGTTCCTCCTTATTACATAGACTTGATCCAGCCTATCAGATTATTACCTTTAGGGAGTCAAATTCAGAGTTACAAGTGGAAAAAAAATTGTAATCTCTGCTGTCTTTGGCTTAGGAGCCATTCCAGTGCTGTGCTGAGAATACGTGCATCCATTTATTAATCTGATAAAAAAAGGTCTGATTTTAGATAGATAGATAGATAGATAGATAGATAGATAGATAGATAGATAGATAGATAGATAGATAGATAGATAGATAGATAGATAGATAGATAGATAGATAGATAGATAGATAGATAGATAGATAGATAGATAGATAGATAGATAGATAGATAGATAGATAGATAGATAGATACTGTATTGATCCCGAAGGAAATTTAGATTTCGTCAGTAACCTTATATTTGAAATTAATCAGCAAGAGCATACATAATCTGCAAGATCTGTTTAATGAGAAAAGATTCATCTCTCTCTGTCAGATTCCTCAACTGGACTTCTACACCGTATCCTGATCTAAGAAATTAGAGAATGGCATTTACATGACCGCTTGAATCGGATACATGCGAAACTCTGATATTTACTGTAGGATATTTCTTATAATGTGGCCTGTTAATGAAAAGAAAAAATTGGTGTTTCTTATAATGGGACCAGTGAATGTAGTTTGGTGTTTGGCTATGTTGGGATTTTATCTACATCCTTTTTATCCCCCCTTAGGTGGCTGTGTACACTCAGGAACTGAAGAAGCGCCTCATGACTAGCTATTTGCTTGCCCTGGCTGCTTACCTTCCCCACTGCAAGCCTCACCTGAGAAGGTACTTTTGCGCAGCGGTTCAGCTGCCATCTGATTGGCTGCAAGTGGTGACAATCTACAGCACGGTAAGCCCGCAGGGAAATTAGATTAGGCCAGCATCATTTTTTTTATGCCTTAAATTTTTTGGTTAAAAATGTACTTTAGTGATAAAACAGTGCATTTTCATAAAATATCATGTTGAAACGATATCTGACGCCATATAATTGAAATATGCCTAATTGTTGCAGCTTCAGTATCAATCTGTTCTGTTATAAAGCTTGTTCCTATCTCCCCAACTGTGAACTGTTCTGACAACTGTTAACTGTTTCTTTAAAACAAAGCTTTTCATACTAAACCACTTTCAATCTTAACCATTTAATGAATTAGACAGAAATAATAAAAGTGTTCTTTTAAACAGCTTTTAAAATCAGACCTTTCAAATTAAACAAGGAATAAAAGCTCTCTGAAGGGGCATAAGACATATTTGTGAAAAACACATTAACAGAACACACACAGAACTTAATCATTCTGTTTGATTAAATAGTGCTGTTGTGTGTAATCTTTGCATTAACCCTCTGAATTTCATGTAAGAATTTTACGTTACATACGTACAAGCTTTTTATTTTTGTGTGTCTACATATTTTTCTCTCAGTGTTTCGGCTCGTCTCTGCCCACCTGCCTGAAAAAAAGCCTGGTGGACAAATTCAAGCAGTTCACCGAAGCTCAGCTGGCCCAATACAGCACACGGAGACAGAGGAAACGCAGAGCTACGGTACAAAAACGACCTCTCACTCTCACTAAAAGAACAGAGGAAAAAGTCATAACCTAAAATATTGCATGGAATTTTCTTTGAAACGGTTACACAAGCACTCTTTCTCACTCCATGTACACTGATATCTCACCACATAAAAATGTGATAAATATAGTTAGTATATTTAATGTTTCTTTTAACTCTTGTAAGGATATTGTAAGATTACTTCACCAGATCCAATGCTTTTTACTTGTATTATGTAATTTAATGTATGTATTTATGAATATAAAGAAATAATGCAGATAAAACTAGTAAATTCATCTACGATTCAAATCAGACACTTTCATAAAATAAAAACTAATGAAAATGTCTTGAAATAAGTTAAAGAAAAACTTGAACTCATCTCATAATGAGAAATCTACGATAAATTATGGTTTTACTTGCTAAAATATTGTTTTTTTTGCAATGTACTTTTAAGCAAAGCTTCACTGTGTGAGTCAACAGCATCTTTTAGGCCCAATTCCTTTCATTTAGATACATCATGCATTACCTGGATAGTATTATTGATATGAGCATGAACTGAGGAAACCTCCTCCATAGACCATTTCTAATTTTAAAGAGCTGGATGAAAAAAGATGTTGCATGAGCAGTGTCTCTGTGTTTCAGTTACAGAAGGATCAGAAAGAGTTCAGCATTCAGAAACTGATTAAACATCTCCACATCAAAAAGCCTGCAGAACTCGTCATGAGCCTCCTGGGGAAGAAGTATGTAACCCTGTAACTCTATAATGTTCCAAATCTAATAATACTGTAACGCCAAAACATCATAATCCAGTAACCCTGTTACCCCATAATTCTGTGAAAAATATAATTTTATAATTCATTAACCCCATTTCTTGTAAATCAGTAATCCCATAACCTCCCAAATCCAGTAGCCTGTCACTCAATTATCATATAACCTCATAATGTCTTAATCCTGTAACTTAATAACACCATAATCATGTAACCCCATAAACCCATTATCACATAAATGCATAAACGTCTTCTCATACACTCATAATTCTGCAACCTCATAGTCCCATTATCTGCTTAACCTCCATCTCAAAACTCCACAATTCTTTAATCCCACAAAACACACAGTCTCGTTTCCCCTAATCCTGCAACCACATAGTCCCCTCATCCTGTTACCCCCAACTCCTTAATTGCCTAACATCACAACCCCATCGTCTTGAAACCTTGTTACCCTATAATTCTGCAGCTCCATAATCCTGTAACCTGTCACTTCTTAATCATGTAAATTTATAACCTAAAGAAAATTTGTAATCCAATAAACCCATAATCTTTGAACTTTTTAATCATGTTATTGTACAAATCCCATAACCTCATAATGCTTTTACCTATAGACCTGTAATCCAAAACCCTCACAGTCCTGTAACCCCATAATCTCACAACTCCATTATTTTATTATCCAGTATCCCCAGAAACTTATAGAATCTTTTATTGTAATCTTTAAAGATTAAAGTTTCCAGATAAGGAAACTACTACTACTACTAGTAATAATAATAATAATAATAATAATAATAATAATAATATGTTAAAATAGCTAGTAAAAAACTTCCTTTTGTGTGTGTGTGTGTGTGTGTGTGTGTGTGTGTGTGTGTGTGTGTGTGTGTGCGTGTGCGTGCGTGCGTGCAGGTACCCTGCTGATGCGAAGGCATTTGAACGCAGTGGTCTGAGTGGGGTTTGGCAGAGTGAGCGCGCTGGTCAGAGAATGAAACTCAAAAAGCCAGACACATGGAAGACCACACTAGGCCGAGAGGGAAGCAAGCCTGCTACCTGGGAAAAGATGATAGGTCTAAAACACTGAACACAAACACAGCACCCACAATCCAGCCTTTTAATTACCAGGAACCGCCAGCTGAAGTCCTGTGACTTACATTATACTCCACATTACGTCCCTAATATTTTCCTAAACTTTTTAAAAGGACATACTTTTTCAGAATTTTGTTATATGCAGCATGATTTCCCAACATGATTTCCCTTCACTGGAACTTAGGGTCCCAAACCATGAAAAGCTTTCACAAATCCATTATTTCTCCAAACGTTACACTACTCATTCACTGTTTCTCCTACATGCTTGAGGTTTGCAGTAATAGCACTTACAGCTGACTAGATCAGCTCCTAGAGCAGCAATCTTTTGCTGTTCTCCTTTAAGATGTTTTAGAATTGACTTCTTAATTATGAAAGCTGTGTGAGTGATCTAGTTTTGTGTTTGTGTGTTCTGTGTTCATAGACAGGAACTCTCTGCCCCTTGTGGTCATGCTGAAGAACCTTAGGAACATCATCGTGCTGGGCATCAGCGCCAAACACCATGACAAAGTCCTAAGACGTCTCACATCAGAAGTATTTCACCTATATCTCACTATGCACCTCTATTCATCTCATTTTTAGCCTCCATTCGTTTCACCTTTTACCTCTATTCATCTATTCATCTCCATTCACCTCATGACTTGCCTCTATTTATCACTCTATTGTTGTTTCAGTCTGCTGTGATCCAGAGTAAACTGCTGCCTTTCAGTTTTTTTGCTGCATATAAAGTCATTATGCAGCTCAGCAGGTTTGGTAAGTTAAACTACCGTATGTTGTTGTTGTCCAAAGAAAAGAATATGCCTTCACAGGAGAGGCCAGAAACGTTCTTCACTTTTAATGTAATCATCATGAAATATTTGCACAATGTAAAGGGCAGCTGGTGTATCCAAATGATGTAGAAATATAATAATCGACAGAAATGAAGATGCATGGTTTTTTTTTTTTTTGGACAGTGATGATATGATTTTTAACATAGGACTGCGTTAGAGTACTCTAGGAATGCGTTGACTTGAGATGAAAAATACCACAACAATAATAACTAGAAAATAAGTATATGGTTGCTGTTGTGTTCTGGGTAGTTTTTAGGGAATTGCTAGCAGATTCCTATGATATTTCTAGTTGGTTTCTGTGATTTGGGGATGTTGAGCAAATTATCACTCTAAATATAAGGGTTAAATCACCCTGAACCTGGAAATGATAGACATCCTTGTGGTATATAAGTTGAGGCTGATGTTCTCGTGTATTTAGACGAGTCTGCTGAGAAGCCGACAGCTGACAGCTCAAAAGTCGTCCTGCAGGGGATTATGGCGAGGTTTCGCAAGAGTAAACGTTCCCAGGATGAGGACTGTACGCCGCCTGGTCGCCGGAAGTTGCGAGCAGCATTTCGAGTGCCGTTTATGTACCGTCTCTACAAAGTCAAACAAAGACTCCTGCAGAAAGCCAGGTCTGTCCAGCTCATTCATTACATTCTTTAAGGTGCACACATTTCAGACGCTAGCATCCTAAGAACGTCTTTCGTCTCTTTGTTGTTATGGTTTTAGTTCAAGTCCCTTTTAGCATCCCTACCAAAAATAAGTGTTGGCCAGTTTTCAAAAAAGCGACTCTGGAAACCATGTTTACTAGTGCTGAAACAATTTCTCGAGGTACTCGAGTAACTTGTTTACAAAAAATCATCAAAGCAAATTCATTGCATCGAAGATTCGTTTAGTCCATACAACCATATAAAGCGCACTGTTTTGCACGGATTACTTTTACTGTTGCACAGCATGTGCTTACGATGTTGCCAGGTGAACTAAAGAGAATATAAAGAGAGGCGAACAGAAGAGAGGGCTGGAGAAAACCATACACAGTGTCCGAAGTCTCTTGTAAAACCAAACTAGCTGAGGGAGCCGTTACTGAGCGCAAACTGTGGAAAGAAGAAAGACGTGGCCGAAGTTAAATTCTTATGTAAATTCCGCCGTTCCACCTTAAATGATGCAGTAATTACAGGTGCCCGAATGTAACTTCTATACCATTTAAGGTGGAACTGGGAATTCGAATAAGAAGCTAACTACAGAAAGCAAGCAACTGTTTTTTTCCAGCAACTGGAAAAACAGCAATTCAGCAACTGAATTTTTTCCAGCAGACTGATAGTGAATTTGAGTTTTATGGTGACTCCTAACTGAGCACAGCATCAGTGGCTAAGCATTTGAACAGAAACAGTCAGTCTACACGTCCAGTCCATAGAGCGAAGCGACACAAAGTAACCATAACATTTAGCTTAAATCAGTGAGATGGCGAATTAAGATGAAGGCTAGAAAAGTGTATATGTTAGTTATGGTTATATGTAATGGCTAGTTAAGAAAGTAAGTCAGTGCGATGATGAGTTATATATAAATGATCTAAGCTTTGCTTAAGAACATAATCACAGAAAATAAAAGCCTGAGTTTCCTTCACATTGTCATTTTTAACACACTCACAAGAACATACACACCCTCACACATCCTCTTCCCTCACAGTGATGCACAAAATACACAGCAAACTAAACATCAGGTGGTGTTTGTAGGAATTTGGAGCCTAAAATGTAACAAATCCAATGCAACAAGTATGTTCAGTTTAGTTTGTTTGTAGTAAGTGGGTCAGCAAGTGTAGGACAAGCTTCTGCATAGTAAATGAGTATACAGTAGACATTCTTGTGAACTTACAGTATGATATATATGTCTAGTAATACATTTCAATAATAGTAATTATTAAAATATTTTCTTTAAAACTGTATTATATGCAATTCAAGCAATAAAATGTCAAGAAATCTGTCTTATTTTATTTTATTACATATTTACTATTGCTCTTTAATTACAAATATATATATTTTATCCAATTACTCGATCAATCAATGGAATAATCAATAGAATACACGATTACTAAAATAATCGATAGCTACAGCCCTAATGTTTACAATAATCTAACGAGAAAAATCGTTTGGGTAATTTTTCATGTTTAACAAGGACGTTTTACTGAAGAGGGCCACCCCTTTAGATGAGCTAACACTAAAGCTGACCCTGAAGCTAGACAGATATTAGATGCTAAGGAGGGGTCTTTGGGTTTTACCCAAGATCTTTCAGCCAATGATGGCACTCATTTGTTCCTTTTCTTGTAATTGTAGCATCATTACTCAAAGCTTTGAGGTGTTTCAGACAAAAGACTTTTGATAATAGTTTTTAACAATAGTTTTAGGAAACAAAAGTGGTCATTTATATTATGAACAGCAAGCTAAAGCTGAATTTAAACATTTATCGAACAGTATAGAAAGAAGAATATTTGACAAGGAATGTAAACATAAGGAACATCATCAATTTGTATTGATATATTAATTTCTGTTCTTTTTTTAATTAAGTTTTATTGGTTCCACAGACAGAGAAAGTTTAGTCAGGAGCTGCTGGAGCGTTATCTGCAGGCTCTGCTGAAGGCCGTGGAGATTTCCTGCAGATTCAACATCCCTCTGCTTCCCGGACGCACCCTCATCTGCATTTCTCAATACTTTTATGACTATAACTGGAAAAAGGCTGGGGAGATCTTTCTGCCTCCAGACCCTGCAGAAGATGTGGAGAAGACCTTTCCAGACCCTATAGAGGATGCAGGAAAGACCCTTCCCAACCCTTCACAGAACCCAGAGGAGACCCTCCCAGAACCTTCAGAGAACCCGGAGAAGGCCCTCCCAGAACCTTCTGAGAACCCAGAGGTGGCCCTCCCAGAACCTTCAGAGAACCCAGAAGAGGACCTTCCAGAACCTTCAGAAAACCCAGAAGAGGACCTACCAGAACCTTCAGAGAACTTAGAGGAAGAACCTGCCAATAAAGTGTGTTTTTATCTCACTACATCATACAGTAAATCAATGTTAGTATACAGGACTTTTCAAAAGTCAGAACCCAATTATATAATTTACAGTCAAAACAGTCATTAGGTTCAACTTCTTCATTATAAGCATGTAGTATTTTCAGGAGAATCCAAAAAAAATCTGCAGCACACCCCCAAAGCTGGCATTTTCTGAGGATGAATAGAAACAACTGTGGATGTTTTCAAATCCAAAGCAAGAGTGGAGCTTGTTTTTCTCCTCTCTCTCAAAAGTGAAAAATTTAAGTGCTGTTTATTGAATGGGGACAGTTTAGGTGGTCTACTAGGTCTTGCAGGCGATTGTTAGGAGTCCCATTTTTTCAGTCGCTTGTATTAGTTTCTGGAAACGTCTGTATTTTCACACTGACATTATATTTCTGGCATTCCTTATTCAAGTGTGTTATCTTATAGGTAATCACCTCAGAAATATCTCCAGAAAAAAGTACCTTGTATTTAATGGCTATAAATCAAACAAGTGAATCATGGTCTCAGAAGTCTGCACAGTACTGTATAACAAACTAGTTAAATGTTTGGACACATCTACTCTATTTTATATATTTTCACTGTAAAACATTTCCAAAATGGCATCTTTACAGGCGAGGAGAAAACAGTCTTTATTTTCAGTTTTGGAAAGTTTCCTTAAATCCATTCATCAAGAAATTGTAAACGTCAACCACTGTGTTCAACAGGTATAGAAAAATAAAAATTGGACAAACATGGAGATGCATGTTTGTCTTTGGACAGTGACGGTATAAATACAAATACTCTAAAAGCCACCATAGCGCATTGCTTGAAGTAACTGAATGAATAGCTTTTTCCACAACAAGATTTTTTTTTTTTTCACAAAGCCATGCATTCAATATTCCAAATGTTTTGTTGAACTGATTAGCTTTTCATTCTCTGTAAGCCACACTGTACTAATAGTACTTCCCATGTAAAGTGTCAATAATTAGGAAGTAATGATAATATTGTTCTTTTTAACATCGTCTGTTAACATCTTTTGTATGTTAACGCTATGTTACTTTCTGCTTCAGATGCAGGAGGCAGCTTTCCTTCTGGCCATGATGTTGAGACATGGCTGCGAGCACTCACAGGTCCTTATAATAAAATGGCAGGAACTTGTAGAGCTAGATATAAAGTCTGGCAGCCTTCTGGAGAACGTGAGGGATGGAATCAAGCAGGCAAAGGTCAGCCTTCTCTTTTGCATGTGGTGTCGGTGTAGCTGTTGCTGCCAGAAACTACAATAAAATTGCAAAACATTTAACTTGGACAAAAGTACAAAGACAAAATTTAGTCCATGTTCTAGGTGTTGCGGCACCTTTAAGGGCACAGTGGGGTTTTGGTTAATGCCTCTAAAGATGTCAAAAGTAAGCTGGCACTAAATCCAGTAAGTGCATCTGTCAGAAATCACATAATCAAGCCTATTAGAGATTACTGAATACCTCCACAGGGTTTGAAACAGGTGTGCAATGATTTAAGGCGTGTAGTTAGCATCATGTTAGCAGCGTCTTGGTGATCAATTACATTTTGGTATCCTGTAATCTCTGTAGGTTTAATTATTATTATTTTAACCAATTGTTTTCTTTAGACAAGGCAAGGTAAGGCAAGTTGATTTGTATAGCACATTTCCTACACCGTGGCAATTCAAAGGGCTTTACATGAAGAAAAAACATTGCCATTTCTGAGATCTGCCTCAGACAGGCTTTTTGCAAATATGGTTACAATTAAAAGAACAGGAAATGAAAATGAAAGAGAAAGTGCTTTATAAAAGAATAAAACCATTTACAAAATAGGAACCAAAAGCAAGTATAAAGTAGATTTTAAGCTAGATGTTAACTTTAGTGAGTGTAATAAGATTTTGATTAAAAAATAAAGGAATTAAAATAAAATAAGGTTGGATAAAAGTAAAAGTGACTTATAAAGCCAAAGTGAAATAAATCTGAAGTGCCAAATCCAGAACTCAATCAACTGCACAAGAAAAAAAGTCTTTAACCAGGATTTAAACATTAATCTAAAACTTTTTAGCAGTCTGTTCCATGCGTAACAGCTAAATACTGCTTCACCATTTTTAGTTTGGGCTGGATAAGCTGACATGAGTCAATGGATCTAAGAGATCTACTGGGTTTATATCCTCTAAACAATCTGAGATTGGCCCGAAACTGTTCAGTGATTTATAAACCTGTAGCAGCACCTATTCTAAAAGTAACCGGAAGCCAGTGTGGATACTTTAGAACTGGAATGATGTGATCTGTTCTCTTAGTACTGGTTAAACTCTAGCATCTACATTTTTAATGAGCTGTACCTGTTTAATGGAAGTCCAGTTAAGAGACCATTACAACATTCCACTTTACTTGAAATGAAAGCATGAATGAGCTGTAGATCTTGTTGGGACATCTGACCCCTGACTCTGGCTATATCTTTAAGATAAAAGACTGTTTTTGTGATGGTTTTGATATGGCTAGTGAATGTGAGGTCTATCAGGATGCCCACTTGCTAGGTCTTCTCCAATAACACAGTGCTACCACGCTGAGAGTGTATATTAGATCAGCACCTCTGGGAACCTGTCCCCACCCTTTTTTGTGGAAAAACCAATGACACTCACCATAAACTATAATGTGAACTAATTTATTAAAATCTAAAAAAAAAACAAAAAACAAAGATTAAGCATGCCTACCACCAAGTTTATGTCATGTCAATGAAAATGAGAAATACTGATTAAAACACTGTTTGTGTACTTCGCCCTTTTGCGCTGTGATGCAGTCAAACAGCAGATAAAGACAAAGAGCGAAGAATAACTAACAGAAATGGAATCTGCAAAGTCTATTGGATGACCAAACAATTTTTTGGCACATTTAGTACATACTGTAATTATTTTGATTACGTTTAATCAAAGTGACTTCCTTTTGGACAAGGATTTTCATTTTTGTGCCTGCTGGACTGACAACCAAAATCCAGGACACCTTTTATAAGTGGCAGCCTTTACATGCGTCATTGTTGGTTAGCATCATGTTGAGTTATAGGAAAGAAAGATGACTTTCTTAGACTCCTGGAAATTAGTTAAAATAAAACTTGAGTTCTGTTTTACATCCCATTTTGTCACTACCAAGACAAGTAGTCGGAAGTAGCAGTGTTAGCTAATTTTGAGCAGAACTCAAAAACGCTAGCCAGTACATGAGTAGTACATTTTTTCATTAAAACAAAGAATTTTACTGCATAGAATGCATTTATTCATTATTTAAAATGTTTGTGTCTACATAGACACATAGCCATAGTTGGCTGTGCAAGTCTTTAGCATTACTTATACTAGCTACTGGTTTCAATCTCAACATCATTGCAAATCAATTAAAGTTGTTACTCACTGTGAAACTTTCAGTTTAAGATAATCAGCTTCAACCAGGAAAAGTAGACAGCATGGCTGCTCCTTAAAGGTTAATATTGGGATTGTAATGCTAATAAAGGAGCTGCTTGTCTCTTCAGCCTCGTAAGGTGTCAAAAGTTGAATGAAGCTGCTTAATACGGTTCAATGTTTGAGAAACTGTCTGCAGTGAAATGTGCAAACGAAACTAACAAGCCAATGAAAGGATACTGTTAAATAGGAGAGCTATACTTGGCTTTCTATTCAGCATCCTCACGCTTAAGTGGTGCCACAGTTACGTTCTGACACCTTTTATGTTCCAAACTGACTTTCAGACATTTACTTTAAAACGATGGGATCTAACTGCACACCGTGTGGCCATAAGAGGAAGGGATACAGTCTCACGTCCTTACTTAGATGGAGAATGTGTCTAAAATAAAGTTCCACAAGTTTTTGTTTTGTTTTGTCTAAATCTTTCAACTTCACTGTTTAACATCTTTAAATGTAAGTCTTATTTTCACATGTATGAATTTAGGAACTAGGTACCCTATAAATAATGATTATGTAAATATTTAGCTAATTACTCTCTATCAATACCTTAAATAGATCAAAACATAATCAAAAACAAAATATCTCAATACTTTTCCTCAGTTTGAACTAATTTGGTTAAATGGCTCAAAGGTAAATACCTAATTCATCTGAAGACAGCAGATTGCTTTAGGCCATGTCAGTAAAACAATATACAAGATTAGGCTTAGATTAAAAAGCATTCGTTTCATGTTTTATTCAATTGCTTTACAATTAATGTTGTTTATGTACAATGCCACAATGGTTTAGGGTCATTTAACCATTTTTTCCCCTTTTTTCTTCTGGTGTTGATCTCCTTTTCTTTGTAGGCAATGAATCATGTTGAAAGTCCTAATGAGACATCCTACTCAAACTTCTTCTCCAAGCTGACTAGGGACAAGATGCAGGTTTGTTCACTTTGTGGTCTGCTTTGACATATTTGTTTGCTTTGAGGTCAGTGGTTCTTCACCATTATTTAAATTAACAAGGTCAATCTGTGCAGGTGGATAATATATTCGTGTTCACTGACTGTGACACACACACCTCTTTAGTGAATCAAGTGAAAACTTACTGCAAGAGCTCCAACAATGACACTCTCTTGGTTTACTTGCAGCTCAATCCATAGTAAGTATTTTTTTTCCCTCTGCATATATTTCACAGGAAATTTCACAGAAGTATTAGCAACTAAATTTAATACCTAGTGTTTATAGTGCCAGTATTTACCCCCACCCACCCCATTTAGTTTCTCCAGGAGGTTCAGTCTTTAAGTTGGTTTAGCATTTATTGCTTCTCATTGTCCAAATAGTCCCAAACACATACAATTCTTTTGCAGTCTGGACACTGGTGTGGTCAGTCCATTGTTCTGAGAACACCATCAGCTTTTTAAAACAGCTATACATCCTTACACACCCATAGCGCTGAGGCGTATTCTCACTGTGGAAGCTTGAACAGCTCTAAAGAAAGAGTGGAGCTTGATTTTCTCCTCTCTTACACAATTAAAAACTGGCACTTTTTGTGGTCTATCAGGTCTTTTAGGTAATTGATATGTGCCTTGTTTTCTCTGTAGCATTTAATAATTTTTAAAATATCTTTCTCCTGTACGTTTACCAATTACTTTTGTGTTACAAAATATACATAATGGACTTCGTTTTACATTAGTTATCAAATTCATTACTTTTTTGGTAAATTAATATTCTGTATCACAAGTTTACAATGCAGGTGTAATTCAAGCTGTTGTTGAGTATGTGTGTGATGGCTTTAAGCACTGCTTCTAATAGTGTTTCTGTTCTAGTACATGGAACTCGTTCAGTGATAAAGATCCCTACACCGTGTGTCTGTGTGACTTCAGTAAGCAGTTCCTAAAGTAAGCTCAGTGTTCATTCCTCTCTGAATCAGATTGTTGGACTTCTGCTTTTCCTCTTGCGTTTTATTGAGCTGCTCTGTGTCTGCAGGTTTGCTTCTGAGAGAGGCTCCAACAGACTTTTGAACCATGTGGAGAACATTGACAAGCTGTATGAAATCCCTCCAGCAGCAGATGTTGGAGATAAATCTAAGAAAACTGGAAGTGCCGTTGCTCTGCCTGCCACGCCAAAGCTCAGGTAACTCTGAGCCAGAGATCAACAAAATGTGATGTTTAAAGGCAGGGCGAGTGGGCATGGTTGTTCACTGAAAGTATGAAGGTTGAGCAAGTGAACATAGTTATTCAATGACTGTATAATGGATGGGCTAGTGGGTGTGGTTATTCAGTGAAAGTTTGATGGAGGATGAGTAGGCGTGGTTATTCAGTGACTATATGATGGATGAGCGAATTATCATAAGAATATAGTCTAGACTAAATCTACAGTCGATTCAGTCGACTAAAATATAAAGGGTGGAAAATGTAATGCTTTTTCTTCAGTTCCCTTGAATTATTTAAGTCATTATATATACTTTATACATTATATATAACTGCAAAGTTAATAAGAGAAAACTGTTATTTTATCCTTGTATCACCTTTTTATTTATCTTTAATTTATTTAATAGTTACTTGTTACTAGTTACTAGTGCTGTCAATCTAATTAAATTACATGCTCTGTGGTTAACTAATCTACATTAATCGCATTTATCACTTTTTGCTATGAAAATATTTTTAATTGTGCAATTCAAATAAATTTTGGCACAACAGTAAACCAATAAATGAAAAACTGCCACATCTCCAGGTCACAGTGTTTACTAGAGACACACATTGCACATTGCGTACACTAATTCATTGTAAATAAAACTAGCTAATCTGTTTCGTGCACGTTCTAGTGTGTACGGAGAGATTTGGGACACGATCATCAAACGCAGATGGTTGGAGTTCGCTAGCTAGTCTCCCGACTCTGGCTCTGCACATATAGCGTTTTACCTGCTTCCCACATACCTGATCAACTAATCTGATCATTAACACCACCTTACTGAATTAATACAGCGTTTACAGCAGGACACGCTCTAAACTGTACAGGGCAGTGTGCTTTCAGGACTAGGATTAAGCAAGGCTAAGCTAGCGTTAGCAGCGGTAAAGCTAGCTAACGGTGGTGCTGGAGAGCTGATGTCCAGCGCGGTGGTGATTTTCTTTAAACACAAACTCTAAACTCTCTTTCTCTCTGCTGACACTGTCTAGATGACTTAGTTCCATCATGATTAGCGACAGTTCACAGACCCGTATGGTCTTCCCGGGTTTGCGTTTGATTGACGGCTATTCGGCTTGTCCCGCCTCCCCATATACGCCGAAGTAGTTATGATGGGATGTTTTCCTAACTTGTCCCGCCTCTTCATATACGCCGAAGTAGTTCTGATTGGATGTTTTCCTAACTTGTGTCTGCCTTTCACAAAACTAAGTCAATTCTGATTGGATGTCGTCCCTGCCAAACATATTCGTCTCGTTTTTATTCGTTGACTAAAGTGTCAATCAATTTCATCATAGTTTTTATCCTTTCTGTAGATTTTAGTTAGTTTTCGTCTCGTTCTCGTCATGAAAAAAAGGTTCGTTGACGAAAGCTATGACGAAAATAGTTCGTCAACGAAATTAACACTGCAGTACAAACAGGTTTAAGTCCAAACTACTCTTACACACTGCCAGAAACAAGTGCCAGTGCTGATACCTAGAAAGAAGACAACAAAATATAAGATTAGACACAGTATAAATGCAATACCTAGCAAGACAGGAATACCTACAGAGAAGAGAACAAATACAGTACAAGTTCAATACTTAGCCAGTGTTCCTAAAAGATCAAGTGCAAAGTGCAATTACGGTTTATACCAATGCTTCAGTAGATTAGTCCTTATAAGTGCTTCGCTAAGAATGGGACCGTGAGAGAGTTTGCTGTTCGAACAGCCAGTGGAAGTTCGTTCCACCATCTGGGTGCCAGGACAGAGAAGCGTCTTGTTGCGTGTCTTCCATGAATGGCGGGTCAAGCCGAGCCATACTTGAAGCACGAAGGGCTTGAGGTGCAGATCAACTTTTGACCATTGCCATAAGGTAAGAAGGAGCTGGTCCATTCTTTGCTTTGTAGGCGAGCATCAGAACTTTAAATTGAATGCGAGCAGCTACAGGAAGCCAGTGAAGGGAGCGCAGCAGTGGAGTGACATGAGTGTACTTGGGAAGATTAAAGACGAGCCGTGCTGCTGCATTCTGGATCAGTTGAAGGTCCTGATGGCCTGCAGAGGAAGACCAGCCAGGAGCGAGTTGTAGTAGTCAAGCCATGAAATGACAACAGACTGGACGAGCAACTGGGAGGCCTCCTTAGAGAGAAAGGGTCGGATGCGTCTGATATTATAGAGAATGAATCTGCATGACCAAGTCAGGTTCGTAATATGTTCTGAAAATGATAACTGGTCATCCAGACGGAACAATCAAATAGTTCTCAAATGAGATGGCAAGATCCTGCTGAGGAACTGTAGTTCCAGGGATGAACAGCTGCTCAGTCTTGCCAGGATTGAGCTTCAGATGATGAGCTGTCATCTATGAAGAGATGTCAGTCAGACATGCAGAGATACGACTGCAAACCTGAGTATTTACTGAGTAATTACATCACCATGAGAACGGGTGTACAGTGAAAAGAGGAGAGGACCTAGCACTGAGCCTTGAGGGACACCAGTAAGGAGCCTGCAAGGAGCAGATGTAGACCCTCTCCATGTTACCTGGTAGGAACGCCCCTTTAAATAGGACTCAAACCACTTCCATGCAGAGCCCGCGTTTACGAGGTCAGCGAGGAAAGATAGGAGGATCTTGTGGTTTACTGTGCTGAAAGCTGCAGAGCGGTCAAGAGTAAAATAGTAAAAGTGTGAAGTCTAGGTGAGTAGGTATGGGGGGTGGGTGGGTGTGGTTATTTAGTAAAAGTGTGAAGGATAAGTGGGTGGGCGTGATTAGTAAAAGTGTGAAGGCTAAGTGGGTGGGTGTGGTTATTTAGTAAAAGTGAAGGCCAAGTGGGTGGGTGTGGTTATTTAGTAAACATGTCAAGGCTAAGTGGGTGGGTGTGGTTATTTAGTAAACATGTCAAGGCTAAGTGGGTGGATGTGGTTATTTAGTAAACGTGTGAAGGCTAAGTGGGTGGGTGTGGTTATTTAGTAAACGTGTGAAGGCTAAGTGGGTGGGTGTGGTTAGTTAGTAAACGTGTGAAGGCTAAGTGGGTGGGTGTGGTTATTTAGTAAACGTGTGAAGGCTAAGTGGGTGGGTGTGGTTATTTAGTAAACGTGTGAAGGCTAAGTGGGTGGGTGTGGTTATTTAGTAAACGTGTGAAGGCTAAGTGGGTGGATGTGGTTATTTAGTAAACGTGTGAAGGCTAAGTGGGTGGGTGTGGTTATTTAGTAAACGTGTGAAGGCTAAGTGGGTGGATGTGGTTATTTAGTAAACGTGTGAAGGCTAAGTGGGTGGGTGTGGTTAGTTAGTAAACGTGTGAAGGCTAAGTGGGTGGGTGTGGTTAGTTAGTAAACGTGTGAAGGCTAAGTGGGTGGGTGTTGTTATTTAGTAAACGTGTGAAGGCTAAGTGGGTGGGTGTGGTTAGTTAGTAAACGTGTGAAGGCTAAGTGGGTGGGTGTTGTTATTTAGTAAACGTGTGAAGGCTAAGTGGGTGGGTGTGGTTATTTAGTAAACGTGTGAAGGCTAAGTGGGTGGGTGTGGTTATTTAGTAAAAGTGTGAAGGCTAAGTGGGTGGGTGTGGTTATTTAGTAAAAGTGTGAAGGCTAAGTGGGTGGGTGTGGTTAGTTAGTAAACGTGTGAAGGCTAAGTGGGTGGGCGTTGTTATTTAGTAAACGTGTGAAGGCTAAGTGGGTGGGTGTGGTTAGTTAGTAAACGTGTGAAGGCTAAGTGGGTGGGTGTTGTTATTTAGTAAACGTGTGAAGGCTAAGTGGGTGGGTGTGGTTATTTAGTAAACGTGTGAAGGCTAAGTGGGTGGGTGTGGTTATTTAGTAAAAGTGTGAAGGCTAAGTGGGTGGATGTGGTTATTTAGTAAAAGTGTGAAGGCTAAGTGGGTGGATGTGGTTATTTAGTAAACGTGTGAAGGCTAAGTGGGTGGGTGTGGTTATTTAGTAAACGTGTGAAGGCTAAGTGGGTGGGTGTGGTTATTTAGTAAAAGTGTGAAGGCTAAGTGGGTGGGTGTGGTTATTTAGTAAACGTGTGAAGGCTAAGTGGGTGGGTGTGGTTATTTAGTAAAAGTGTGAAGGCTAAGTGGGTGGGTGTGGTTATTTAGTAAACGTGTGAAGGCTAAGTGGGTGGGTGTGGTTATTTAGTAAAAGTGTGAAGGCTAAGTGGGTGGGTGTGGTTATTTAGTAAAAGTGTGAAGGCTAAGTGGGTGGGTGAGGTTATTTAGTAAACGTGTGAAGGCTAACTGGGTGGGTGTGGTTATTTAGTAAAAGTGTGAAGGCTAAGTGGGTGGGTGAGGTTATTTAGTAAACGTGTGAAGGCTAAGTGGGTGGGTGTGGTTATTTAGTAAACATGTGAAGGCTAAGTGGGTGGGTGTGGTTATTTAGTAAAAGTGTGAAGGCTAAGTGGGTGGGTGTGGTTATTTAGTAAAAGTGTGAAGGCTAAGTGGGTGGGTGTGGTTATTTAGTAAAAGTGTGAAGGCTAAGTGGGTGGGTGAGGTTATTTAGTAAACGTGTGAAGGCTAAGTGGGTGGGTGTGGTTATTTAGTAAAAGTGTGAAGGCTAAGTGGGTGGGTGAGGTTATTTAGTAAACATGTGAAGGCTAAGTGGGTGGGTGAGGTTATTTAGTAAAAGTTTGAAGGCTAAGTGGGTGGGTGAGGTTATTTAGTAAACATGTGAAGGCTAAGTGGGTGGGTGTGGTTATTTAGTAAAAGTTTGAAGGCTAAGTGGGTGGGTGTGGTTATTTAGTAAAAGTTTGAAGGCTAAGTGGGTGGGTGAGGTTATTTAGTAAACATGTGAAGGCTAAGTGGGTGGGTGAGGTTATTTAGTAAAAGTGTGAAGGCTAAGTGGGTGGGTGAGGTTATTTAGTAAAAGTTTGAAGGCTAAGTGGGTGGGTGAGGTTATTTAGTAAACATGTGAAGGCTAAGTGGGTGGGTGAGGTTATTTAGTAAACATGTGAAGGCTAAGTGGGTGGGTGAGGTTATTTAGTAAAAGTTTGAAGGCTAAGTGGGTGGGTGAGGTTATTTAGTAAACATGTGAAGGCTAAGTGGGTGGGTGAGGTTATTTAGTAAAAGTTTGAAGGCTAAGTGGGTGGGTGAGGTTATTTAGTAAACATGTGAAGGCTAAGTGGTTGGGTGAGGTTATTTAGTAAAAGTGTGAAGGCTAAGTGGGTGGGTGAGGTTATTTAGTAAAAGTGTGAAGGCTAAGTGGGTGGGTGAGGTTATTTAGTAAAAGTGTGAAGGCTAAGTGGGTGGGTGTGGTTATTTAGTAAAAGTATGAAGGATTACAGAATATCATAATGAAGTAATCCTGTCCTGTTTGTTTGCTGTCCTTAGATGGCGAGAGGTACGAGTGCTTATTTCGTCATCGTTGCGGGACATGTACTTTGAGAGGGACGTTTTAGTGCGCTCTGTATTTCCGGAGCTGCGGCGGCGTGTGGCTCCGTACTGCCTGTACCTGCAGGAAGTGGAACTGCGCTGTGGTTTATCGGAAGAGGAGTCGAGCCAGGCTGTCCAACTCTGTATGTCGGAGGTGGGCCACAGTCAGTTGTTGTTCGGAATTCTGGGAGAGAAATACGGGCCGGTTGTACCTCGGCCCTTGAACTTGACCAGCCTGCCCCAGTACAGCTGGGTAAGTGTTAGGGGATCTTTAATGCGTTTTCATTTTTCTCCCTTTCCTTTCAAGTCTTATATAGTTTTTTTCTGCATGTAAACGAAGTTTAAAAGTTACACGCCAGAGCGAGAAACTCTCTCCCACAGAAACCACTTTTCTCATCTACCTAAAAACACCTCATTGGAAGGTCATACAGACTTGTAACACAGTCCTTATTACAGAAAGTTTGGCACATCTTTACAGAACTGCTCTGGTGGTTGACCAATCAGAGCTCACTGGGCTTATCGGGAGGTGGGGCTTAATAGAGCATTTCAGACAAACGGTGAATACAGACAGTATGAGAAGAAATTATTTTGGGAAAATTCTGTTCTACTACACCACAAACACTGAAAATAAGTAAAAAAGGTCTTTTTTTAATGTATTATATCAATTTTTGCTATATGTTGTATAGAATGTACATGTGATGTAATGTAAATAAATGCAAGAGAGAGTTGGTCATATAATTTTAGCTGCTATAATGAGAGTTTCTTTAAACCATATGGTGCGCCCTCCCAACCTGACCTCTTAAGTGAGCCGCTCTTCAAAGTCAGACAGGTTTGTTCAGGGTAGACAAAGAAAAATAAGACGTGAGCTAAACTGGAAAGATGCCTCCCTTCCCCAAAAAAGCTGTCCTCTGTTGTTCCATCTCCGGTTCTTGTGGTTAGGTCATGTTCTGTGGTTTAAATATTCCATTCCGTAGCCTCGCTTATTTACAGGTGAGTTAATCTAAGCGGTTCAGCTCAAGGTCGGGTGCTACTTTAAAGGTCAAACAGTTGAAAAAAAAAAGTTGATATCTTGTGAGCTAGTTTGAAAAACTAACATGCCGTAATGCTTAAAACATTTGCTAAATATTTGTAAGTTCTTCTTTCTCCTCGACGAAAGTAAAAGACACACAGCAACAACTAATGCACTGTAGTACCAGCTGTTCAAAGTTGGTGTCTTAACTGCTAATATTGGACTGAAGAACACGTTATCTTCTTTTTTATTAAAAATACCTCAGACTTTCTCAGTATTAAAAAACATCATTATGGTTTTGTTGCCCAGGCTGAGTCTACAATCTTGATATGATTCTTGTGTCTCCTGTAACAGCTGAACTCCGCCCCCTCTGGGATGTCAATCACAGAGATGGAGATACGTCAGTTTCAGTCGCTGTATCCCAAATCTGCTCAGAGCCGCATGTTCTTCTACTTCAGGTCTCCACATCTGGTTAGGTATGAATGCACTTGAACCAGTTACTGTGCACAAAGTAAAATACATACTCTTCACACAAGATTGTGTGTCTGTGGGAGTCTCATTCCTTCAATCCTCTCCTGTTTTCAGCTCCCAGATGCATGTCATTTCTCATCTCATTAGCAAATCAAAACCTTCTACATGTCAGCTTGATCCTTTCTCTACAGTCTTAGTTAAATATGTTTTTTCCTCTCTGCTCCCCCCTATAACTGCCATTATTCATTCCTCACTCACTAGTGGAGATGTTCGTACACCCTTCAAAACGGCTGCTATCACTCCTATTATGAAAAAACCTGGCTCAGACCCCAACAACTTTAATAAAGTTATTGCTACTCAAATTCATTCCTACCTATCCCAAAACTCTATGAACAATTCCAGTGAATAACCCCCATAGCCCAGAAACTGCTCTTCTTAAGATCACTAATAATCTTCTCATGGCAGCTGATTCTGGTTTATTTTCCATTCTCATTCTTCTTGATCTGAGCGCAGCCTTCGAAACTTAACGCCATACATAATCTTGCCCCCCATTATGTTCAAATCTTCTCCAAATCGCAACTTTTACCTGCTCGCTCAGATCCTCCTCTTCCATTCATCTCTCTGTACCTTATGCTCGTCTGAGTACCATGGAGAGCAGAGCTTTCAGCCGCTCTGCTCCCAAACTCTGGAACTTCCTCCCACCTGACATCCGTAATATTGACTTTCTTCCTCACTTCAAATCCAGTCTTAAAACTCGCCTGTTTAAATAGTCTATTCTCTCTGTTGATGCTCTCTGTTGAAATTTATGTATGTTTTTTGTTTCTCTTTTTTTTACATTTGTTCAGTGTCCTTGAGTGTCGAGAAAGGCGCTTCTGCATTAAATGTATTATTATTTTTTTTTTTTATTACTATTATTACTATAGTGGGTGATGTCACAGAGGATAGGCCTTTTGAATATGTGTGGTCTATTGACATGGCTAAACTGCTGTTTGTGGCTCCATTTCACAGTTACTTATAGCTTCAGTTACTTATTTCACTTATACACTTATAGTTGAACTGATATGTGGCAAAGGTGATATTCTATTACTGTGCCATGATTAAAATTACTAAGTGGATCAGGTACGCCCCTTTCTACTGCCAGTGTCTATGGAGATGCATGTGTTTTTATACATCTGTTAGCAATACTTCTGGCTGAACACCTGAACTCAGTAATTAGCAGGTGTGTCCACAGTCCACATGCTTTTGGTCGTATAGTGTACATTTTTACAGATTAGTGAGCTGCAGCTTACCACAAAATCACAACATCTTTACTGTTTAACTGCTCTCCTGAACCCCCTCCTCCACAAACGAGATTTTGATTGGCTGTGTTTGTTCTGCTGCTGACTGCCTTTTACGTAGAGTCCCTATAGAATCTCTGTAATTAGACCAATTTGTTAACGACTTGTATGTAAAAAATAGTTTTATTATTATGGCGGTACTCTACAGCTACAACATAGATTTCAACTGCTTAGTAGGCAACTTTAAAAATGTAGAAGGTTTGATGTGTCCAGAATGAGAAACAGAGCTATTGACGATTCCAGAGCAAAGCTGTAGAACATAAAGAATAAAATTGTAATAAAATTAACTTATACTAGGCCCCATATTTGGAAAAAGTAGTGGTTAAATCTTAGGGCTGAAGTCTTCTGGTTGTCAAAAACATGAAATATTAAATCAATATCTTAGAATCCTTACCCTAACGTTACCTTTGAGGCTAACCCTAACCATAACCCTGATTAATGGCAAGTGATTTTAAACTTTTGAAAGAAAGTGTATCTAAATCTGAACTTTGAATGTGTTAAATGACATCATGCACATCTAATCAAATGTGTCCTGTAATGCTTTTGATCTAATGAATTTCAGCTCAATTCCTGTGGCATGGAAAGCAGACTTCACTGCAGAATCGAGAGAATCGGCAGCCAAAATGGACGACCTGAAAGAGTGGATCTGGAAAAACCAGTTCAGAGTGAGAGAAAAGTAGGTCATGGCATTAAGAGTTGGTGAATTTTGTGTTCAGCGTGTCTCTGTATGTGCTGTTGTACAGTAAGAGACTGTAGTCCATCTGTTGAAATACAGTTTGTTTCTCTAGTTCTTCACCAACACCACACATACAGCCCCCTCATGACCCCGACTAGCGGGATTAAGTGGCAGATAATGGATGGATGGCTATAGATGTACATTGACTGAAGATTTTTTAGTGAACTGGACTGATTCTTCTGTGACTTGTACTCTTTTTGTAGTTACCCCTGTGAGTGGGGAGGTGTGGTGGATGGACAGGCCTGCGTGAAAGGACTGGAGGAGTTTGAGGAAGCCGTTAAGGAAGATCTCTGGGCAGCTTTACAGGAGCTCTTTTTGGAGGTCAGGCTTTAAATTCAAACACAAAAATCAAGCGCATTGGATAAGCTCCTTTTGATGTGTGCTAATTTTTAGTCACATTTTTAATTAGGTTTCTGTACCTGAGAATATATATAATAAAAAAAAGGAAAAATTCTCACTCTGAATCATTGGGATTGTGTTTACATCTCAACCACTAAAATTATGCAGCAGAAGTCCAAGTTGAGATTGAAATAGATTATTTTTTTTCAGAAAGACAATGAGGATGATGTGACACTGGAGATTAACAAACAGGAAATTCATCAGGAAGCACAGCGGCAGCACTTCTATGGCAGGAGGAAACTTCTTTCAATGGCGATAGAGAAAGTTAAGGAGTGTCAACAGAAAGGAGTAAACCTGTTGGTGGAGGGACGTCCTGGAGTCGGCAAGACTGCCTTCTTGGTACCTGCCTTTGATGACCGGGGAGAATATTGAGCATCACTCTATAAATCTTTTGTTTTTGTTTGTGCAAACTTTGTTTTGTTGTCTTCAGGCTGCTCTGGCTGGTGCGCTCTTAACTCCAGACCACAAGAAATCTCCCCTGTGTGATGTCATTTCCTATTCTACAGCTGTTAGCCAATTAGCTGGCAGCATCAGCCAACTCCTATGCTGTCTGGTTCAAAGACTGAGGAAGATGGACAGTGAGGAAGAGTTGACCTCCAGCATGTCTTACAGGTGAGAACATGGATGTAGTGTCTAATAATGATGGAAATGACACTGCTAACAGGGAATGGAAGCTTTTACATCACCAATGGAAGCTTACAAATCTACATTACTTCTTTACTTACCAGTGTCGACTTGTTATGTAATCTCTTAGAGATTGCAGATTGGTGTTGAAATTGTCCTTTCGGTTTCCCACCCTTAGAAGTCAGCGCTTGGCACAGAAATTTAATTGTTGTCCCCAGATGTGTCTTCCTGACCACAAAAGAATTTCATGACTTCAAGCATTATAGTATTGTTCAGAGCAGTGGGACAGTATTATATTACTGGATATAATATGCTATGACATGTATATGGTATGGTTATGTTGATGTTATGTAGCTGAGTTTATATGTGGTTGTGTGCTTTTTGACCCGGTGTGATATACTGTTACCTACAAACATGAGTAAAAGTACAAGAGATCTAAAAACAGTTACCTGTTAGCTGTTATAGCCTCTAATGTTTAGTATGTATTTTTTTCTCATTACAGAGCCCTGCTATCAGAGTTCCACCTACACTTGTCTGAGCGCAGAGAGGGTCCACCGCTGGCTGTGCTCATTGATGGAGTGGACCTTATATATGATGCTGAAGGTCAAGTGCTTTCTGAATGGATACCAGAGCACCTTCCCAAGGTCAGATATATGAACATAAGAAATACTAATTGTGGTAAAGGTGCGTCAGGTTCTAACATAGACCCTCACTTAAATCACTGGCCACAGTTGGTTAATGGTTCCTAAGGATGGGATCCACATTTTGGTGAAAAAGCTTTGGTTTCCAGCCAACAGAGGAAAAAAGAGTAGAAAAATGTGAGATGAAATAGTACTACGTAAGGTAAAGTGGCACTACAACAAAATTGTCAAATCATTTCAACAGTAAAAGAAGACAAGAACGTGAATAAAGAAGGGTCCGGTTCATTTAAATAACAAAAACATATTGACAAGCAACAGTTGAAGTGCAAATAACTACAACAGTAATGGGATTCATTGTCTTAAACGTTTGTTGTCAAGGACGTTGGATTGACACTTTAATAATGATAATGATAATTTTAGTACAGTGACTCATTTTAGCATTCAAAGAGTGATATAGTCATGTGCTAATTCTCTTTAGGGAGTCTGTCTGGTCCTGAGTGTCACCACAGGGTCAGTCCTATGCGATGCTCTCAGAAAGAAAAAGTGCTGCATGTCGTTTCCTCTGGGAGAGTTAACCTCGACGGACAGCAGGGAGATTGTGCAGAAGGAGCTGGGTGTGGATGGAAAGGAACTGAGTAATCCAGCGTTCAGTAAGCAGGTCTGTTCACAGTCAGAAGGAGCGTGATGAAGAACATGATCACAGTCGTAACAGTTCTGCAGAGTTGAGTATGTCAATGTTCGTACCTGTAGCTGCAGACGTTGCTGATGAAGAAGGAAGCCATCTGTCCACTTTATCTCCGATTAGCCTGTGAGGAGCTGAGAAACCTCTCTTCCTTTCAGGAGGTCAGAGATTTACAAAACATGGTGGTGATATTTTTAATGGTGATAATATTCATAGTAATTATTGTTGCTGATGGGGATGATGTTTATGGTAATGTTAAAGATGATGTTGAACTTATTGATGATGTTGATGGTGATGATGTTTTTCCAGATGAAAAAAAGTCTTCAGGCTCTTCCTCAGTCTTTGTCTGAGTTGGTGCAGCTCAGGCTACTCAGGCTGCAGTCTCAGTTTGGGGTTGCAGGGCTGGATTGGGCACTGGCGGCTCTAACTGTCAGCTCCACTGGTATGAGAAGACCTTATTTATCATCAGTAAAACCCTCAATATGATTACATTAGTTATGATGCTTCAGTGTAAAATTATAGAAGCAAACTTCCGACACCAGATTAGTCTCATCTAAAATATTTGGGGTTAGAGGAAAAACTACTGCTTCAAACCACTATAACCTGGTACCTGATGAAGATCGGTACCGACATCTCTGCGGGTTTTGCCTTATCTATAAATCCAACAAAATCCAACAAAACTAAAAACACACCATGCTTCTCTCACTCTAGTCTGTTATCCATGTTAGTCACATAACCTCTGCATTAGAGATATGTTTTAGTTACCATGCGTTTTCTGATATCTCCTTAGGTTTGAGGGAACGAGACCTGTACCCCCTGCTGAATCTATGCAGTGACTTGAGCTCCACGAAGCACTTCCCATCCTGGCAGGAAACATTACAACTGGCCAGGAAGCCAAAAAGCAGAGTGCCAATGGCAGTGTTCTTCCAGCTGGCTCAGAATTTACTAAGGTAAAACTGCATTTATCCCCTGGAAGTTTACAGTAACTGTTTTTTTTGGGGTTTTTTTGCTATGCATTCATTTTGCCTCAAAAGATTGTTTATACATAATTACTAGGACTAGGACTAGAACAGTGCTGCATACACAATAACTTCTTGTCAATTAAAAATCTTAATAAAATAGCTACTTACATGCACAAATGTGGTATAAATTTAAAACTTTACAAGCTTCTAAATTCTTTAAACACAGTTTGGTCCGACCCTCTGTTCCTCACACATCGGATGAGCTTCTGAATCTGACTAATGAAGACATGCGGATAGCTTTCCAACAGCTGTACATCTCCACAGAGGAGGCACGAATCAGAGCTCATCTAATCCTTGCAGGCAAGACAAAAGCTCAAAGCTCTTGAACTCTTGAACATGAAACGTTTATCATTTTGCTCTGAAATCACAGTCAGAATGTTTGTTCACAGCTCATCTCTGGATACGGTCAGATCCTCATGGGAACGATACCTTTCTTCACTGTGATGAAGATGCTCTTGCTCAATTGTTAAACCACCTGGTCAGTGCTACGTTTTTTTTCTAAAGGATTTGACTTTTAGTTTCAGTGGTGTAGGCTAAGCAGTGGACATGCACCTCCCAATGTTGATATGGATTAATTTTGGATATATAAAGATAAAAGCAAGGGCGTAGATTTACTCTTGCTTTTAAAATATTCTGAATAATAATTTATAATTTAATTCATGACTTATATAATGTTAAATTAACTGACAGTTGTCAGTTTGTTGTGCAGTTAATTTCCAAACCATGTTATTCATAGCTACAGATGATGTTAGCCTGCTGTATGCTGTGCGCCAAAGCCCAGCATGGCCATTACTGTTAATATGATGGACTTGCATGTTTATTTGAAAAATAGCTCCTTATGCCCACCTTCTTTTTGCCATCCTTACTCGCTTTTAACACCCATGTGTCACCCCTTGTTGAGTCTTGCCCAAGTCTTGCATAAAGTTTTCAATCTAGTTTTGGTGCTGCTAACAACCAAACGTAGCTACAGGGCCTCACGTGACAGCAGGGAAAGGCACAGCCAATCACACTGGCCCTATGTGGTACGGAGAGATAAGACTCAAGTAGAGAACGTGATTTAACCCTTTCTGGACCTCTAGGTTAATAAGACATTGACCGATCAGGGTTTTTTTTTTGGAGGGGATGAAATTATTGGTGCGAACTGTTCAATAATCGCTGGATACTGGTGGGGACATGTCACTTCCGCCCCTACTAATTCCTTTGTATAAAAGGAAACAAATATAAAAGGAAGTCAAAATATGAGAACAGCAAAAGTTGCAACTTGAACTGCATGAACTTGAATGTGAACATATTGGTTATTAGTTTTTTTATGGTTACACTGCTACACAACATAGACATAATCATTCCATAAACATGTCATGGCTAATGTCATATGCTGTTATGAATTGTCAGGATAGATGTGGTTCAGCAGTATAAAAGTTTTAGGGGGTTAGGTATCATTTTAATTTTCCTTATTTGAATTTCTAATTCTGCTTATGGATTCCAACTTTCGGTTCTAATTTGGTGAAAAAAAGATGGAAACTGTTCAGACATAAAATAATTTGTACACCTGTGTGATTCATAAACTGTAGCTTTTTATCGCCACATTTATGGCAGCATTATTAATAATGACAGTCAACATTTTGCATCGTTTCAAATTCTCGAAAAATATTACCGATTTCTTCAGCTACACTGGTCCTGTTTGTGCTTTGTAGACTGATTTTAGTTTTTTTAATACTTTCTGTCTTGTTTTCTTTACTGACATTGAGTGCTGTCACTGGTCAAGGCAACACTGCTAACTGTACTGAGCTCTGATATTGCGCCAAGCTGGGTGTAGATGGTTAGCCAAAATGTCTCTGGAGAGGAAATGTACTTGGAGTTTAGCACCTAGCTCATCTCCCTGCAACAACACTCTATTCGAAGAAACAACCTAGCATAATAGTTTGCCAGTATTAGTTTACTTGTACATTATTGCTACCTTCTTTTTAGCTAAATGATGGTGATTTGACAACTGAGAAAGGATTTTACTATGAATGCTATCACTGCTCTGTTATGCCAAAAATGATGCAAACACAGCGCTTAAAATCAAACGCTGGGCCATGCACCTACACACGACTTCATTCAAGCCAAACAAATTTAAGCAAAGATTTGCAAAGCAGGCACGTTTATGAGCTATATCAGATCATTTCTCAGAGAGCACTGCAGCAAGGGAAGCATTTTGCGCTACGCTCAGCTGTCAAAGCTTGGAGAGTTCATTGCTCTATTTGCCTAGTGTAGGTATAAGCTGGTTGAGCTGGTTCCTTTGCTAAATGTCAAACCTGTTTTTTACAACAGCAGCCCATCGTTCAGTAATGAAGAGGCTTTGAAAAAAGATAATAAGTAATCTGTGTGGTAATGTGTTACACAATGTACACAGGGCCTGGCAGATAGCTGCATACTGTCAGACGTAGCTTTATAGTAATCGTGTGTGTGGGCGAAAGAGGGTTTGTTAGCATTACTTGTACTTATCATGACCGATGTAATAATATCTGATAATATCCTTGCAAACACAGATACTTTGTGGGCACCACAACAATAGGTTGTCACAACACTCTCACAATGATTTCACAATGTTGAAATGTAATTCCTCAGAAAGCTATGATCCTTCATATTCCATTATGTCTGCATCAGACTTTTGCTAAGTTGTCAAGAGAAGTCCGCAAGACATTTTTAATAGTGGCATTGAGACATTGTTGTGAAAACTTGTTCAGACGATGTGAAAACATCACCTTTTGTCTACGTTGTAAGAAAGTTGCCAACATTGTGTGCTTGCTAGGATGCTGGCTTATGTCAAATGCTCATTTTTCCTGTGTATTTAAATAATTCATCATTACATAAAACACTGACACTTAACAGTTACTAGTAGTGTTGCACCGATACCGATACTGTATCGGTATCAGCGCCGGTACTAGCACTTACACACAGTATCGGTATCGGCAATAGAGAGCGCTGATACCATGAACCTTGCGCACCACTAAGTGGCGCTTGACTGAAGCCAACAGCATGTCTGCGTGTGGGAATATTACTCGGTTGAGATGGGCTGCATCAAAAATGGCCGCTGCAAAATTTGTAGCACCAGCATTTCGAGGGGTGGCACGACCAGCGAAGACTTCAATACGTCAAATTAAATTAAGCGTTTAAAGCGAAACCACATCTAAAAACACAATGACTTCATCCAAGCAAGCATAAAGAAGCAAGCTAGCACAAAATACTACATATAAAAAGTGGAACCCTATAAATATCAGGATTTATAGCCATATATTGAACATTTAAGTCAGAGTTGGTATCGGTATCGGTACTCTGTATCGGCAGATACCTGAAAAGCTGGTATCGGTATCGGTAAGGAAAACGTGGTATCGCTGCATCCCTAGTTACTAGTAATGATAATATGACATTGTTATTGCACTGGATGTAATCTGTCATGACAACATATCTGCCATGACATGTTTACAGCATGGTTATGTCAGTGTTATGTAGTTTATGTTATGGGGCAGAGTTTGCTGAGGTTGCACTAGCAGGCCTGTGAAAACAGAATGTAAAATTGGAATCAAATTCAGTTCATTTTTTAAAGTTTAATATTTTATTTTTCATATGTGAACAGATGTAAGCAACACTCTCTTGTTGTCCTGCTTGCAGATAAAGTGTGATCAGCGGAATACCGTGCGTTCCCTGCTGTCCAATTACTACTTCCAGTATGCTAACGTGCGGCACAGACTCCTTCGCCGTCTGCTGGAGAACTTTGCTTTGTTTTGTAAGTCCCAGCTTTATGTGTGGTCTATGTCGGATTTTTCCATTAACTGAAGAGCTCTTCAGTTAATTGTGCAGACTGGATAACTTTATGTATCATGCTAAAAAGCATTTTTTATTTTCAAAGATGATCAAATGTGCACTCTATTCAACTCATAAACGGTTAAATTAATTAAAAAGGTCCACAGGTACTTGATTGTGTACTGGCACATGAAACACTGCAACAGAAAAGAAATGTGGTCACTGGGCTTGTGTAAAGCCTGTTGCTGTCGAAATATAAAGTCTTATTTAACATAATACATAATAATCTATCAAGCAAGTGGTTTAAACATGGGTTCTTAAACAGGTGCCCCCCCAAACAGTCCACATTTTTTGGTCCAGCCCAACATGGAGCACAGAGAAGGTAAAACATGTGGACTGTCTTGGAGTCCCAGAGCCACTGGCTTTAACAGAAAGGTGATTATAAAGAGTGTAAATAGAGTTTTTTATTATTATTAATCTTAATCTTTCGGTTACCGAAATAATATCACAATAATATTGATGCACAGTGAAAAGCTGTTGAAGCAAAATAATGTAGGAAAATGTTTTTATGGCGATTAATCTAATGTGTGTCCAGTCTAGAACCACATATGAAAGTGGCTCATATATGATTTGAAAAGATTTGTTTTCACACAGCTCTGAAAATGTAAGGTAAAAAATAAAAGATTATTATTATTATTATTATTAGTGTTTTTACTATTATTATTATACATTTATTTGCCCCACAGATGACTCGGATGATCTTCAGCAGTGTGCTGATTTCCTGAAAAGACATGCCCGCATCCTTTCTGATTGGCCAGCCCTGTTTGTGCAGCAGGCTCTGAATGAAGCAGAAGGCTCTCCTGCTCATGTTTGGGCGCAGAGGATGATCGAGCAGGGAGGAGTGAGAGCACTGAAGAGGCTCAACAAAACCAAACATGCACACAAACAGACTAGGTATGAGTAAAAACACTTAGTACTGTACTGTACTTAGTATGCTGTACTAAGTAGATAACATCCGTTTTTTGTAATTTACCTCATTCTTCTTTTTTAGCTTTAAATGTTAGGTGATTTTTAGTTTGTTTTTTAATAAAAAAAACATCAATATGACACTAAATCATAAAAAAGTATTGGATGAACAATAAACAAATATTAAAGTGAAGTAGCTCAACACAAACACCAACAAACTGGGTACAACTTAAAAAACCTCACTGCAAATACTCTACTATAGCATTGCAATCAACTAAAATCTATTGTACTGAATAAGTATTCAAGTATTAAATTAATATATCTGTGCAATGGCAGGAACAACCTGGAAAATGATGGACATTATTTCACTGTTACTGTTCTAGTGCGGCATTATTATAAATACATCTTACATTAAAGAGTGTATGTGTATTTACACTCGCTGAGCATCTTATTAGGAACACCTTCTTGTATCTGCACTCTTCGTCTGTCTACGCATGTGTGAATATAAATGTAACTGAGTGGTTTGATTTGTTTATTATTGACAGTGAGCTGGTGTCCAGGTTGCTCTGGGCTCCGTCCTGTGTGGCGGTGAGTCCAGGAGGAGGACATGTGGTGGTTGGGACGGAGAAGGGCACTCTGCATGTTTTCCTCTCTAAGACCT
This sequence comes from Megaleporinus macrocephalus, assembly GCA_021613375.1. Taxonomy (NCBI): domain Eukaryota; kingdom Metazoa; phylum Chordata; class Actinopteri; order Characiformes; family Anostomidae; genus Megaleporinus; species Megaleporinus macrocephalus. The sequence goes on from CM038708.1 coordinate 38,656,292, forward strand.
CAAAGGTAATTACAGCTACTGAAACACATACAACCATGCAGGATAGCTTTGTCCAGGTTTGTCCAGTCTAATAATTTGATCCAAGTTATTCCAGGCTGATAGTATGACCAAGCTGATAGTTTGGTCTAAGCTGATAGTTTGGTCCAGGTTGGTCCAAGCTGATCAAGGCTGGGGACAGAGAAAGGCGCTCTGCACGCTTTGCTCTCTGAGATCTCACAGGTAATAACAGTTACTGAAGCAAATACAACCCTCGAAGCTATGTAGACACCTGTAGTCCGGGTTTGTCCGAATCACGTGACTCATTGGGGCCAAGAATTGCCTTTTGCAGAAAGGATTAATTTCACTGCAAATTAACTGACCACAAACTAGATGTTCATAGAGTTGCAGTGACCTGGCAGGGGGAGAGAACAAGTCTTTTTTTTCCTGCTAAACAAAGAGCCCAAAGTAGAATAAAAACAATTCTGCAAGCTGCAAAAAGCCCAATTGGAGCTGGATTAGTTTCAGCTGGTCAGGTCTGGTAATGTAATCTGCTCGTGATTTGAGTGACTATTTTGAAAGGCAAATGTGCGAAAAAAACAAACTCAAAACGTGATCCCGCACAAAGGAGGAGCGTTTGCATCTCATTTCAGTGTGGAATGACACCTGTTGTCAGACCTTGTGGATTATGGAATTGAGTCATGTTGAGGTCAGTTTGAGCAATTATCTTTAGGACACAAAAACTATGAACTATGTTCTGTTACCCAATTTTATTATTACATTACTGTGACATTTGAACAAGACCACTATTACAGAGGGAGCTTTGTGTTCGTTAAGTTATAGAAGATCATTATCTTTGAAATGATTAGTTAACAGTCTTTTAAAACTTTGTTCTGGACCTAAATCAAGGAGATTGTTGGTAATCTCTCAAATTGATGCACATGTTCAGTAATGTGCTAGACTGCACTAAAATACAGACTCATAAGCACCTCCTGTTCAGAGGATCACCATGTCTGATAGGAAAGGTCTATTTGACTAACAATAATCACAGAATGTTTAATGCCACATGTGCACAATAAAAACAAATTTCTGGAAGTTTTCTTTGTGCTTCCGCCAACTGGCCACATTATTAGAAACACCAGTGAGAGCTGTAGTGTGTAATTGTACACCAGTAAGGTGGAGCTATAGTAGAGGGGTTTCAGTGGTGGGAGACTAAGTTCCTGCATGTGTGAGCTCTGTCTGAAGTGATGTTTTGGGGGAGTTCAACTTTGTGTTTGTTATTCTTGTAGACACAGGAAGTGAAGTCATTGGTCAGCAGCTATGATGGTATCTCTGGCTGTGTCTTTTTGGAGGAGTCTGTGGTCTGTATCACCTCATACAGTGGTCATGTGGAGGTGTGGAACATTCACTCTGGCTGCAGGTGAACACTTTAAGGGTTTGAGGGTAACTTTGCTACTACTACTACTACAACAACTACTACTGCTGCTGCTGGTACTACTGAAACTGCAACCATTACTACTGCCACTACCATTTCTACATCTTTTCGTTCTCTTTTTAATTACGGCAAGAACCACTACATCATCTACTGCTACCACTTGTACTTTTTCTACTACTTTTAACTACTGCTACTTTGTGCTGCTACTACTACTACTACGTCTACTTCATCTAATGCTATGTCTGGTACCAGTTCTGCATCCACTAATTCTTCTTCTACCACTACTACTACGGATACTACTACTGACACTTTTACTACACTTACAATGTCCACCACTACATCTAGTATACCTACAACCTTTAGTACTATTTCTAGTACTGCTTCTACTACCAGTACTACTACAGTGTTGCTATTGCTACTACTTCCTCTCTTACTGATGCTGCTGCTACAATTTCTGCTCCTACCACTAAAACTACTACTACACCAACAGCTTCTTCTACTACTGTTACTACTACTACTAATGCGATCAGTACCTGCTACTTCAACAACCACTACCATCACTACTGCTACTTCTAGTACTATTAGTGCTGTTCCTGTTCATACTTCCACTTCTGCTACTACAACTACTATAACCATCACTACTAATACCTCTACTTCTATTACTAAACCTGCTTCTATTAGACCTACAACTTCTGCTGTTTTTTCTACTATCACTGCTGGATCTACTACTACTTCTTTACCCCAGATAAAAAAGGGGAAGCATTTTTGCACAAAGCATTGCACTAATAACTTTACTACCTCACTGGACTCTATTTATTACACATTGCACAATTTGCACACTACCAGCAATTATTTATTATTCTCTGTCTGTACTGTGTTGTGTTGTCTGTCCGCACTTGTTTGTTCGTGTTGCACTTGTGTCTTGTATGCACTGTCTATGTTGCACCATGGTCCTGGAGGAACGTTGTTTCGTTTCACTGTGTACTCTGTATGTATTTGAAATGACAATAAAAACCCACTTGACTTGACTTGACTTGACTTCTGCTGCTGCAACTACTGTTTTTTTTTTCTTCTAGTACTGCTACCACATTTTACCACTTTTTGCTAATTGCTTTTTGTCCTTCAGGATGTCCCGTTTGAAGGTCCACTCCAGCAGAATCACAGGATGTGACGTCAGCTCCAACAGGAGACTCTTTGCGACCATCTCACTGGACTTCACCCTGAAGGTCAGACCTGCTGGATGTTTTTAAAGTCTGAATCTTGTTTGTGCTGATAGTCTTGTGTTGTGATGTCTTGAAGATTGCTGTAATTGTTCTGTGCAGGTGTGGTTAACTCAAGGGCTGCAGCAGGTGATGACTCTCATCCAGCCCTCTGCTCCTAACTGTGTGACCTTTGACCCTGAGGGTAGGCTGGTGGGGGTGGGCTGCTGGGATGGAGCTGTGAGAGTGTGGGACTGGAAGAGACGAGAGAACCAAGCGGTAAGGAATTGGACGCGTGAGCACAGCAGTGCACATTAATCACTCATCATCATGATCATGATCATCATCAGCCACATACAAATACAGAGATTTCACTTTAGTTCTCTCTTATACTTCTTCATCTCTACACTTCCTTTTCTGTCTCCTTGTCTCATTTTGACCTGCCTTTCTCTTCACTGTTTTTCCCCTCATCCCTTTTTCCTACTCCCTCTCTCTTTCTCTTCCTCTCTGTTTCCTCTTACTGCAACTGTCTCTCTCTCTATTACTTTCTCTCTTTTGACATTCCTGTCTTTTCTCCATCTTCCTTTCACCTTTCGCTTATTCTCTCTGTTCTCTCTCGCTTCTCTCTCTTGCTTGCTCAGACTCTCTCAGGTCATCAGTCCTCTGTGGTCTGCCTGTTATTTTCTCCCTCCTCCTCCTCTCTGCTGTGTTCAGGTAGTATGGATGGAGAGGTCAGGTTGTGGTCAGTGCCTGCAGTGTCCTGTATGTGGCACTGTCAGGCGCACTGCGGCTCTGTCACAGCAGTCAGTTTTCTGTCTGATGGAGAGACACCACTGAGCGCTGGACAAGACGGAACGGTGAGTAAACACGGTACCGGATTACTGAGTACATATTACTAATTAACTGTTGTTCACTGTAACCTAACAAATTAACAAATTGAACTAACAAAATCTAATTTCTGGTACTTTTGTATTAGCTTTTGTATTAGTTAAAAACAACGCTAAAATGGTTTGAATTTTAAAAATAGTGTAAATACACCACAATGTTGAAATGTTAAAACATAAACTTCATTTATTTATTTATTTTAAATTTGATGCTTGCAACAAGTTGAGATGCGGGAACAAAGGACTGGTAAAGTTGTGTAAAGCTAAAAAACATGAGGTTAATTGGTAACAGGTCAACATGATGTATAAAAAGCACATTGCAAAAGGGGTGAGTTGTTCAAAAGTAAGGAAGTATATGTGGCATGAATTCAAAGTAAAGAATCTGCACTCTTTACATAATTACTTTTTTGTGAGAAAGTAATGAAGAAATATACTATAAAAATTGCTGTAGTAGCCCAATCAAGTACTGAGGCTGTAGTACAATTACTCTCTTCTTTCTGTAGGTGCAGCTTCGCGGCCTCCTTTACTGCTTCGCTGGCGCTGTCCGCGCCTTAGCAAGTGGACGTGACGGGCGTTTTTTCTCTGTATCTGATGACCGCTTTCTCAGAGCGTGGAACATCACTACAGGTACTGAATGGCAGTTAGATAATCTCTTTCTAAGTGCAAAATAATTGAAATTAATGTGTCTGAATGTGTCTGTAGAAAGACCCCATATCGAGAAGTTCTTGACTGCTGTCTGCTTCCTGGAGAAAGGAGAACTGTTGGCATGTGGTTTCGTCTCAGGCACACTGGAGTTGTGGCATCACAACTTGCTGATTTACTCCAAAAAGGTAACTCAGAATTAAGGATATTTAGTTCTTCCTGGATCTTTTCCATCACACATTACAGCTTTTTATAAACCCATTTAAAAAAAATTGTGGTAAGTTTTCCTACGGACTATGCCTGGAAGCTACAAAGCTTGTTTATACAGATGACCATCATACAGTTTATAGCTCAGCATAACATATTGTTTTACTGCAGGAACCGCCCATAGGAATCTGACCTAAGCCCACGATCTGACCAAACAGGTTGGGACTAGTTGGATCTGTAGCCAGCAGGGTTTGTTTGCTGGTTGAGTTAGACCATTTTCAGAGCATGTCTGTACTGCAGTATCCTCAAGAATAATGGTCGGACGCTGGTTTGGTCTTCCTCTTCATTTTGATGACAAAGTTGTTACAACAGTATTTAAATTACTCTTGTGTGTGTGTGTGTGTGTGTGTGTGTGTGTGTGGATGTGGATGTGGATGTGGATGTGTGTGTTTCTGTCCTTGGTATGTTGTAGGTTAATGACAGCTGTATCCAAGCAGTAACTGGTATGCCAGATAAACAGCTGGCTGTAGCCTGCAGTGACTGCTCTGTGACCGTATGGAGGTGGGATCTGGACTCCCAGCCCGGCACTGCAGAGTAATAATAATAATAATAATAATGACAATGACAATGACAATGACACATGGAGTCACATTTTTATGACCACCAGTTATCATGCCAAGTAACTGACATGTGCAGCATGAACAACAGCTAGACACGCTGGGAGACTCAATTAGGTCCTGGTAGGTTGTTAAAGGTACCCACAGATGCTGGGTATTAGGGGGTCCAGGATAGTACTTGAAAGTCTTGTTTAGCTCTTTCAAGCAATGCCGGGACATTTCTAACTGTGTGATGTGTCGCATTGTCTTGCTGGAAGATACCATCCGCCCCAGGAAGATAATCAGCATCTAGGTTGTATTATATCGGCAAAGAATTGATTCATACTCAAATCAGTTGAGAATGTCTTCCACATGGATGGGTGGGTCAAGAGAATGCCACGAAAACATTCCTCAGACCATAACGCTGCCACCATCAGCTTGTGTAGCCGTTGAAAGTAGGAAGTGGTCATAATAATGTGCCTAGGCTTTGTATAGCAGCTAAAAAAAAAAAAAAAAAAAAGGAGAGACAGGCAACAAAAAAGGAAAAGGCTGTGAAATGTAATAAAAAAGAAAAACCCTTAATAATACTTCTATATGCTAGAATGGGAGATATTTGTTAAAAAACTGCACGGCTAAATGCTTCTATATGCAGCAATAGAATATATGTTTAAATAGAAGATAGTCGGTTGTAAATAATGTTGATAATCACTCCTCTATGATGGAAAGTAGTATTTAAATGGTATCAGAAAATGCTTCTGTTTCCTTAAATAGGAGCTATTGGTCCATAAACGGCACTTGTAAACACACCTATATGCTAACATATTAGTCCATATTAAGATATTAATTCATAAAAAAATCAGTAAAAACTATATGCTTGAATAAGAGTTATTAACGGCATGAATAAATAAATGATCCAATATGCTGGAAGTTATTAGTCCAGAAACAACATCAATTAATCCTATATGCTAGAATTAAAGATATTAGTTCATAAACAGCATCAATAAATTTTACAATACACTGAAACAGGAGATATTTTTATATAAATTACATAAATAAATGCTTGTCTACGCTAAAATAGTAGGTATTAGTCCACAAATGACAGTAATATTTGCTCTTACATGCTGGTGGTATTAGTCCATGTACAACATCAAACATGTGCTCAAATAGGCTATATTAGTTTATAAAGTAAATTCTCCTGGTTTAAATATTAATCCATAAATGGCATGAATAAATCCAAGCTGTTATTACATAAACTACATCAGTAAACATTCATATGCGCTGGAATAGGAGATACTAGTCCATAAGGTACTTTTTTAATTATTACATAAACTAAATCAATGAACACTTATACATAGGTCCATACATAGGATCGGTCAATGCTCCTATTTGCTCTGAAAGAAGATTTTATATATGCTTATATATGCTGGAACAGGACATATTAGTCTATTAATGGCATCATTTTGGGATACTCATGTTAGCATTCAGCTGGGGTTTGATGTCTGCTTGATTATCCTGAGTCTAATCTCTTCATAAACATTTTTTTAATTAATTAAATGAAGTTAGTCTCTGACATTTGCAAAGTGCTATAAATGCTGCAGATTCTACATTGGACCTGCAGAATAGCTTTGTCTTATTTTGTATTTGTTTTGTTCATAGACTTTCTAAGGTGTCGTTGTACACTACGAGAGTGCCTTTGGCTTACCTGCTCTACAATAATACACTGCTGGGAGTTTGTGATGACTCCTTTATCACAGACATTTCCTCGAAAATGAACACCATGACATATCGTCAGTAGTAAGTGTATATACATACACACGCACTCTCACACTTTCAGTGCTAATACACATTCAGCTCAACCTTAGTATGAAGACCTTTTGGGAACACCCTTGCAACCATCCGGGATACCATAGCAACCACTTAGCAACACCGTAAATGCTAAAATAATAGCCGTCTAACACAATTTTAGCAGTATTAGGAAATTTCTTTAAGTGCGTTGTTACTGTATCTTCATCAGGAAATGCTCTAATTTTTTGTTTATGTTGTAGCGACTGGATTAATGAGACACGACCTTTAGGAATTGTGAAGAACGATGAAAAGAGCATATGGTTTCTGGGAGAACACAACTGCGAGCTCCGGCTCATCTTGACCGTAAGTGTTGCTATTCATAGCTTGAAATTTCACTCACCCTTACAGCTTAGAGCCCTGACGCACCAAGACAAATGCTGGTCATTGTTTAGCATTCGTACACGGGAGTGTAAGGAACAAAACAAAATAACAATTAATTGTATGTAAACAATTAAATAAAATTGGTCATTCATGTCTCACTGCAGATCTCTATAGTTTCTGGCAAACACTGGCATTTTGCTTTCTGTGATGATACGTTTGGTGCGGAGGAAGAGCATGAGGAGGTAGATGAATCGCCATTTGAAGATCAGTCTGAGGAACAGTCTAATGAGGCATGTGAGGAAAAGTGTGAGGAACAATCTGTAGAGACGTCTGAAAAGGCATTTGAAGAAACGCATGAAGAACTGTCCATGGAGGAAAGTAGAGGACAGTCTGAGGAAGCGTGTGAGGAACATTGTAAAGAAATGTGTGAACAGCAGTCTGAGGAGGCGTGTGAGGACCCATGTGAAGAAATGCACGAAGAACAGCCTGAGAACCCATGTGAAGCTCAGTCTGAGGAACAGTCTGAGGCAGAGTCTAGGGAAGACAGTGAGGAATATAAACGAAGTAAAGTAAGGATTTCAGCTGCAGACATTTACAAAGGTATGTTCCTGCCCTCGAAGCAGGAAACCAAACTTATTGCTGCATGCATTCATAACAGTCATGCCTTCATTACGGCAGATGATTTATTTAATTATCTGTTCAGACTGAACACAGGAAAAATTACATTTACTTCAAATGTTATCCCCTAAAAGCCATGAGGGCCTGACTGTGGTTTAAATTTTATAACTACAAAAGCATTTAGTTTCTGTTTAAAAGAATGTATCAAGTTATTGTAGAGTATATTAAACATGTTCTGCAATATATGGCAATAAATTGTGGAATAGTGGGAGTCTTTCTATTCTGGAGAGCCTCAGATACCTTATGTTCCTCCCTCACTTTTTGAAATGTCCCTCCGTACTCAGGCTTTATTGTGTGTGGAGATACCACAGGGCGCATGTGGACCAACCAGCCACCGAGCATGAGTACCTGGAGTGAAAAAAGACAAGTAAGCATTCACAAGAATCTTTCATTTCAATCAAACAAACAATTAGGTGACTATTTTGCTCTAAAAGGCTCAATATATATAAAAATATATAAATAAATAGCTACCATTTAACCAAAGCTCATTGTATTAATGTGTTTATTTGAATGCAGGCTACTGTTAATTTGTTGCACAGCAAAGAAAAGAAAGCCTACTGCTGTTTCTCTTATGAAACTGTTGTCTCTTATAAAACAGAAGCAAAATTTGTTCCCTCAGTGGAGCTACATGGTTTTCCTTTTTATTGAGCTATTTGGAAAATGGGTTAATACTGCTCAGTCTGGGCCTTTATTGGTAAGGGAGCACATACTGCTATATGATGTCAGCACTGTCTTTGCGTCCATGTTGCCTTTTATGAAAATACAGTTATTAACATGTTGGCAAGTTTCTTTCATCCGTGACTGTGAATAAATTCATTTGGACTGAGGATATAGTATGCACCTTAAATTCTACCTTTTTTTTGAATGAAGCAGAAAAAGATTTAGCTCTTTTTTAAGAAAGAAGTGACCATAGCAGCACAAATAATATAAAAAATAAATATGCAGTATTTAATAAAACAAAAAAACAAAACCCCCAAAGTCTTTGTGTGAATAGAATTGCAGAAAATTGCAGAAACAAATAAAAAATGTGTTGAACTGATCTGAAGGCGGCAGTTTGGGCTAAAATGGCTGATGCTTTCTAACCCCTGTAGGCTCACAGTGACCAAATCAGCGTGCTTCGCCTCACAGATACAGCCATTATCTCCGCCTCCTACGATGGGACGATCAAACTGTGGGACAGAGACACAAACAAACAGGTGCTTTTACCTCATTTCTGACTGAGTGCTTGCTACTCTGCTGAATGGGTGTATGTGTGTAATTGCTTAAATGTTCAAACCTACTGAGTATATGCTTTTTGTAATATTACACCTTTGACTGTTTGGTCTAAATGCTTACACGTCGTAACCACTTAATTACTACAAATAATTGACTACGTAAAGTTTAAGATAATAATAGTGCTGGGGTGCCGTGTCTATGTGATCTATATAGCCCACAAACTGTCCGATTTCTTGTCGGTGAGGTGTGTAGGCTACGTGTCATTTGTGCTTCTAAAGGTTCAGTCAGTTAGTCGTTAGGTTAATCGATTAAGAAATTAATCGTTAGGTGCAGCCCTATATAATAATAGTACAGTTTACAAGCGTTGGACTCCTAAGTCAAATTTCCTAAATGTTCTGTTAATTTAAATATACCTATAGCAATATGTTGAAATCAGTAAATAAATAATTGTTCGTTAAAATGTACAGAAGTGTGTTCTCTGTAGAAGATGATCCAAAACAGGTACAGTGACCTGGGATGTCCCAACATTTGTACAACATTGTACTATTGTATAGAAGCATTGTACTATGTACTATTTTTAAACAATATTGCTGACCATGACCATGACCATGACAACAGGCCAAGCATTGAGCCTTAAAGTGACCCACATTGATGAAAGAGCTAATTATTAATCCATGAGTATTATTTACAATAACTCACACATGCTGCATTAATATCTTCAATCCCTACATTGCACTTTCAAAACTCAGTTTCTTTAGTTTCTTTAAGTTGCCTTTGCAAATAAGAACTTTCATTTAAAACCTCATTTTAATACGTCAGCATTAGAAAATGTTGAATTACTGTTATTTTAGTCCTCGTTTTATATGTGCTTCCTTAAAATTTGTTTAGGAATGAAAATGTGTATCCTGGTTGGTAAATTTGAACCAGTCGTGTGTTGTTGGTAGGAGAGGTCGAAATGTTCTAAATTTGGTCTCTGATTGGCACATTATATCATTATATCACATTCAAAATGTGGAAAATAGTAAAATAAGGAAACTCTTGTACAAGTATGTGTGTCCAGACCTTTGACCAGACCAGTCCTGCACATGAGTGTATTCAGTATATTCTGTCCTTGACCTTCTCATTTCTTTTTTAGGTGGGTCTGTTTGTTTGTGGGGCTCCAGTACAAATACTGGAGGTGAACCAGGATGACCCCAGTCAGCTGGTGTGTGGAGATGCTGCAGGGCAAGTCTACATCCTGTCCTGGACGGGCTGAAGCCCCCATTGACTTTACATCAAGGCAGCAGACATACTAGTTTATTACAGATGCTCTATACTGTTATTGAAGTGTCATATCTCATTATATTCTCACCTCATTTTGCCATTTGCACTACTATTCAAAAGTTTGGAATCATTTTACTGACTTTTTAAAGTATGTGCAAGAAAATAACTTATATAATGTGAATTTTAGGGATGTATTGATAAAAAAAATAACTAAAATTTGCAATTCCGATTAATTTAGAGCCACAATGGCCGATATCTTTATACTTTACAGCACTTCTGTTACACAAAACCACAATAGATATACACGTTATTGTTCTTTAATGGGCCACATGTATGAAGGAGTGAAGCAAGAGAAATATTCTGAAACAAGAGTGGAGCTTGATTTTCTTTTTTTCTCAAAGATGAAAGCTTTAAGTGCTGTTTATCTGATGTTTATCTTTCAGGTTTTTGTTTGGAAACCTTTATATGCAAGTGGATTATTTTATATCTAATCTAAACAAATGAAGTAGGAGTTCTGAGCAGTACCGTCTGCGTAACAGCATTAAAATATAGCTAACAGCGTGGGTACACTTACCTGGCTCAACCGAAATCACATTTTGCACATTGTGTATTTGAAACAAAAGTCTGTTAATTTAGACTGAAACCAATTTCCCAATGATTGTGCATCTGTAGTAGATTTAAATATTATAAACCAGATTTTTTTAAAACTACATTTTAGAATATTTTAGTCAATATAGTGAGTACAACTGGGATCCACAAGAATTTGTTTAATGCTAAATTGTTAATTGTTGTTCTCTGGCTACTCAGACATTCTGGATGTAAATTTTATTAGAACTTCTTCTGTTGTAAAGCTTTCACTGTCATTTTAGAATTTTCTTCACCTCTTCATCATTCTGAACACACCTAAACCATTTTAGTTTTATTAACACCTTCCAAGTGTCCTAAGAATGATTTGAACCTCCAAGTTGTACAGAAATAACATATTAGAATAATTTTATTGATTTATTTTTTGCAGTAAAATTGGCGCTATATTGTTAAAAACACTGATTGCAAACTTTTGGACATTTGATTCTAAGCTTCTGAATGGTCATACATAATGAGTGAAGCGTTCCTGCTTGATTGTTTTGATTGTTTTAAATGTTATATTTCTGAATTTACAATAAGCTCAAACAATTGTTTACATTTAATCTATTATGATATTTAAGGAATGGTTGCTTATACATTTTTGTTACAGGCTGATTGAATACTGGTGTGGTTGATTTTGATTGAGTTTGTGGTGATTTTATTTGGAATTGCAGGTCAGTGATGACTAGTAAGCTACTGTCCATGTGCATTCTGCCTAAGTTTGCTGTTTAGGAAGGTTTAAAAGTTTGGAAGGATGGGAGCCCTCTAAAAGAAGGACAAACATAAAAAATAAAATGAAATTTATCCTTCTTATGCATTATACTCCTGTTAAGTTAACAACTTAAGGTTGGATGAGCAGCTACAATAGACTACATTTAACATTTAACATTTTTTTACTCCATTCAGATGAAACACAAAACAAAGAAAAACAACACAGAAAACACTCACATGACCTAGTGGGAGGTGATAATTCCTCATAACACCTGAAAAAGTGATGTCACCATGTTATGAATGCACAGGTAGTACACAAAATCAAACCTCCATAATTCAACATTTCCAATGGATTAAGAGTTTAACTCCTGGCAGAATGTAATAGCCTTAACAACCCCATGGCAAGGGGTTGACTTTTTATGTTGCAGTCCTGATCAGGCAGAGGCATGTTCTAGCATTTTACTCCAATTAAGTAGTTTTCAAATTTTGGTTAATGATCATCACTAAAAGGTTTTTCATTTTTGTCATGGAGCTGAAACCTGATTTTAAAAATCTGTGTGGTAAATCCCCTATATTTCTGCACTATGGTTTCATTAAAATAAATGCCCAGTATTGGAGGGTTTCTAAAATCTCAAGTGGCTGTTGGAAAGATTTAATTTGGTTTAATATGATCCCTCTTTCCAGCAATTATATTTTGGAATAGTTGTACGTTGTCACTAGACCATTGAAAAGCATTAGAGATAAAAGCTGATTATCAGCTGGTTAATTGTGGGGAGAAAATACGGCTTTTATCACACACACACACACACACACACACACACACACACACACACACACACACACACACACATATATATATATATATATATATATATATATATATATATGTATTATAGGTCTTATTTACTTTCTGTTTTTCAATGATTGAACATGAGAAATACCTGCACTCACTTGACTTTACTATAATCAGGGATTTGTTACTTTGTCTGTGTTAAGTATTTGATAATCTCATTGCAGTTAATGCAATTTTTGGATAAACAATGACATTTGATCAAACAAAGCTATTAATTTATTGACTCTACTGCAGACTAAGGCAGCTATCAATAGTCAAGTCAAGTTTATTTGTATAGCGCTTTTTACAACAATGTTGTCACAAAGCATCTTTACAGGAATTTTAAAAGCATGAAAAACATGAAATTACAGCTGTTTATCCATTGTGAGCAAGCCAGAGGCAACGGTGGCAAGGAAAAACTCCTTCAACTGGAGAAAGAACCCTTGGGAGGAACCAGACTCACAAGGGGAGACCTATCCTCCTCTGGTCGAACAGTATTTACAGTTTATTAACTAAAGCTGAGTCTGAAGGTAAGAGCTTTAGAAGCTGTACAGGTGGTACATCAGGTGGATGATACAGTGATGCAGTCAAGGATAGAGCAAATGGCACCAATGGAGAGGAGAACTGGTTGGTGCCAGGTGATGGGGGGGGCCCTGGTGGTCAGTCCTTTACAATATTTGGCGGGACAGGTGGGCGGTTATTTCCTCGGAAAGAGAAAAGAAAGAGTTAGTTCTGGTTTGGGTTGGTACAGAGACAGAGGCCGGCGCTTGTTAAGCGTTACTACCGTACTTTAGGCCCTTCTACGCTTAGAAAGTTCCATGTCCTAAGTCAATAAACAGGAGAAGAAGAACTAACGGGTGAAACGAGGAGTGCGCCACTAGACTGAGCAGGACACCCTCAAGACCTAGCTTGGCCTTTGTTATTCACCCATCCGATCTCCCTCACGCTAACATGGTTAGGAGAACGAAGGGGTGTGGAATAAATTAATCTATCTAGAGATACTCGCAGGAACTAAGTAGGTCAAGAAACAGGAGAAGAAGAACTATGAACCCATTCCAGCTGACATGTCCCGTTTGATCTGATTACAAGCAGAAAAGGCAGATGATGATTGTAAACATTTACAATGCCCAGTTGTTAAGTAATCTTAAAGACTTGCTGATATGAAACATACTTTTGTGAAAAGATAACAGTATGACAGTTAACACAGTGGTTTAACTGTTTATCTCTGTACATCACAAGACCCATTTTAATCCAGCAGTATACTTCAAACAACAGAATAATGTTACTAAATTGGACTACCACTACAGCTCCATGGACATGCTGGACAATATCGAGCAGCTTTTCACAGAATTTAACACTGAAGAGACGAACAGTTCCACCATTATTAGCATCACAACCCCAACAGTAGCTTGTAAATGGCCATGCTGTGTGAATTTATCCACAAGTGAAACAGATTTTCATAGTGAGTAACAACTTTAATTCACTTTGTGTTTGATGTTGAGATCAAAAACAAGTAGCTAGTACAGGTAATGCCAGCGACCAGCAAGCCTCAAATAGGTAACGTTAGCATAGCTCACTAAAAGTATGAATAGAGCTAACTGGTGCATTTTGTTTTCCTGCCTGTTTCTGCTTGACATGTTGCTTGTGATCATCGCAGTAAACCCAAAAGTAAAGGCATTAAATTATTTATACGCTCATCAAAACAGGGATAACTACTTTCAAATTCCAGAGTGTAAATGGACTCATATAGGGTATTTTTTTTTACTATGATCCAAAGTCACATACCTTCTATGTGAACATGAGGGAACAATTTCTGCAAGAATTCATTCAGTGGCACCTTTTAAAGCTGTCAAGTTGTGAAGTTTGATGTCGAGTTGACGTGTCAGATGACAGATTTTTGTTGACATTGTGTTGTCAACATCTCGGGTGAAACATCATAGAGTTTCGAAGTCAGCTGTCATAACATGCTGTGTATTGTGAATATGCAGGAGTGACAGCTTGCCATGAAGATAACCGTAATCTCTTCTGACAAGAGCAACACTTTAATTAAATCTACTGTAGATACTGTATAGTAAACATTTTGCCAAAATGAACACCTGTGACATCCATATGTGAAAACCGGGGGTATTAATAACAGGTTTTTTCTCCTTTGCTGCAGTAATAGTCCCTACTCTTCTCAAGTATAGATAAGGGAGTTAAGGTTAGACCTCTGTGGTGGACAGTCAAATTCTACCACACCAAACTCAGCAAACTATTTCTTTATGGAGGCTTTGTCTGGCAGGTATTTCCCAAACGGCTGCCAGACAAGTTGGATGCATATATCTATGATGTATTTGTACATTGTAATATTGCCCTTAACTGGAAAGGCGGAGCCCAAACCCTAAAAACCAGCCCTGAAAAGGACTGACCAATAGAATGGGACACTGTGAATCATGAGCCTAAGTCACCATGCTTAAAGCCAAGCCTGAGCTAGATAAGTATAAAGCATTGAGCTGTGGAGCAGTGGAACTGCATTCACTGGAGGGATAAAGCTCCATCTGATCCCTTTGGAATGAACTGGAGGTTTCCAGAACAGGTTAACTGGCTACAGGTCAGTAAAATGATTAGGTGTAAAACGAGCAACTCAGAGAGGCCAAGTTTTTTTTGAAGTAAAGAGGGGGAGGGGTCACCACTGGATGGCTACCAATCACCCCCCCCCCAAGGTGGCAACATACCAACTCCCCTTAATGTTGACACACCTTTTGAACTCCTACTTAAACTGGAGTAACTGAGTTAGACTGAGAGAAAGATGGACCGCAAAAGACTGACCAGCAACAGACCGATGACCTAAGATGATGTGCCTGTGTGTGATTCTGCATGCACGTGATTAAGACTGATTCCCGACTGCTAACAGACTGGCTGTGACCGACTAAGCTGTACCCACATTTCCTGTGTGTCAATAAGAAGGTCTCCTGACTTCTGATTCCTGAAGGCCGAATTTCTAACACTGATCTGCATTAAAAACAAACACAATTCTGTAATCAAAATCAGGAACACTTCCAAAAAAACATTGTTTGTGAACACAGCTTGTCACTGACCCGCAAAAAACAAGTTAAAACTCTACGGTGCAAAGAAGAAACCAAATATAAACAGATCCTATAAGGGCTGCATCCTACTTTGCCCTTGTTATCAGCACAGCATCCGTGAGAGTATGGAGGGACATAAGGGAACATCTTTGAAGGCACCATTAACGCCTTCATACGGGTTTGGAACAACATATGCTGCCATCCAGACCATGTCTTCTTCAGAGGTCTAGTTATTTCAGTAGGATAATCCCAAACTACTATCTGCACATATTATGGCAACATGGCTGCTAAACTGGCCTGCCTGCAGTTCAGACTTGTCACTCATATAAACACATATAGCACCTTATTAAAAAAAGAACTAGACCCCAAACTGTTGAGCAGCAGAAATCACAGTGTTGTTAAAGTAGACCATGTGTGGCGGCCAACAAATTCAAAGTGGACATATATCATTCCTTAAATAATAAAAAAGGATGTGTTGTTTTTAACTATTTTTTTTATTAAATACAGAGCTGCATATAATTGCATACATGATTTTACGCAGTGAGATATCACACAACATAGTGCCACAAGGTTTTCTTTATAAAACTGAAAACAAGAGAAATGAGAAAATGAGAAAACAAATCATTAAGTTTTCCATTGGTTTCTGATATACCTACTACAGATGAGTTTAGGTGGGATTGTGGAATTGGCCTTTTCTTATTATTATTATCTTTTTCTTTTGAGTTCCAAAATTGGTCTGCAGGCCAATGCAAAGTCTCCGTTTCCTTTAATCTTATTCCACATGACTAATCATTGGACTAAATTTGGACTTTCACTCAGCTCTATATTCAAAACTTACCGGAGTATGTACCTCTGTGTCTCCAAACTCACTAAAGCAGAAAATTATCATTGACTACTATGTTGTATAAAATACTCTATGTCAGGACTGTCTGATTAGGCTGGGGATTTCTACAATAAACCCATCTTTCAGTGTCCTGACGCCTCCTGACTCATTCCTTTAGGCAAAAACAAAGATTTCACACAAGGTAAATGAGACTTAGAAAATGAACTTTTATTAGATAAGTGGTAAACGGTACAGCGTGTTTCGTTCATTGTCAAAGCCAGCTACAAAGATTGACTGGAAGCTGCTGTGGCTGTTTGGCTTTGTTTAGCCCTTTCCAATCAATTTCTATTACCCCAACCATATATGTTTATGGAGGTATAAAGCAGGATTTCTAAAGTCTCTAGTGTTACAGATACATACAACCAAAAGTACATTCATTTCCATCGCTCAAAACCAGGTAGTACATCTCTACAGGAGTGTTAGGTTAGGTTAGCGCCAACAGCTATCGTTTCTACGTTTCCATTAGACATTTTAATGTTCTTTACACAAAGTCTTTCTACCAGCGTCATCGTAACACCCACCTTGTCATGACAAAGAATGAAAGAAAGCTAGTAGCCATCAGTTAGTGTAAATGGTGATTCATGGATAATTCCTTTCACTCCTTATAAGCTAATTTTGGGTCTGAACTATTTCTATCAGAGGCAAAACGGCAAATGTACAAAACGCTAAATAGCTACTTAAAGCGGAACTCCGCTTTGAGATTTCTGCACAAAGCAGTGGTCGACACGTAAACAGTGTCAGAGTGATTTAGCGTGAAACGGTTCTTTGCCGAGACGGGTTTCTTTACAGTGGTTGTGATGGGAACCAAGGTTTGCCATGTCTACAGCACCAATCAAGCCATTTTAATTACTATCCAAAACCACCAGTAAATCTTCTGGTGTCTGTGTTTTTATATGGAATGTAAGTCTTTTTCTTTAGGGACTATTTTGCCTCACCACATCCTGCATGTACCATGAAAGCTATCATAAAACAGTGTCTCAAATATCAGGCAGTGTATTCATAACAATGTCAAGTAATGATTTTCTCCCAGGGAGCTTTTAGAGTTGGCTGTCTGGTTCCATTCACCGCCGCTGTTAACAGTTCTGATTAGAATGGGGCATTTTACACCAGACCACTCTGAAGGACTGTTCCCATCTTAATGATTTAACCATGCAGAAATTTTGAAAAATCAGTGGAATTCCCCTTTAATAAGTGTAAGTGAACCTAATAGTAAGCTCCAGCTACAATGCTACTACACTATACATTTGTTCTCCTTCTAGTAACAACTGCTCCTCACAATGTACAGCTGTGCATTGCTTGTCCTTCCATGAACAGATCAATAGTGCACCAAGAGTGTAAACTCGTTTTGTTTTTTTTTTTGTTTAAATAGACTCAAAACTGCAGCTAAACTGAACCCTTAACTGCCATACAGTATAATAACTGAGGTATTTTCTTAACAAAACATTACACAATGGGCTTTTTAGGACATCAGACTTCATCAATTTGACGGACATTCAATGTACATCTGCCACAAAAGCAAGAATAAAAAGCAACAATATATATTTTTTTCGTCTTAATTGACAGCATAGTGATTAGAGGAACAAATACACATCAGACATAATAAAGAAAGGCCTCTATTCGTATATAGCAAATCATCTCATCTGTGGAACACGCTGAGAAGTCCTCTTTACTGTATTGAGCATTTAGCTTTTCCTAAACTGACATGTAATCTGACAGATACTCTTTTTTTCCCCTCCAATATCAAAAAAATATAAAAGTCAAATGTAGTGCTATAGCTTATATCACCTAATTATTGAATTTGGGTGAATAAAATGACCTCTTACAGATAATCTTGACCAATCCAGCCCGCTGGACTATCAAATGTGCTGCTTACTTGGCCCAACCAGACAACTGAAAGATGAACTGGTTTCAGCATTATTTTCATTTTGTTTTGTTGCTATTGTTGTTTCTTCCTTCTTTTACCCATCAGGAAAGACGTCTCACCAGGGCAGGTTCAGTCCATGAAAAACTACATTTCCCACAGTGCATCAATCTCAAATGACGTCCAGCACAAAGTTACGCATGACCTCAACGGCTCGAGAGTCAAACCCACAGACGTCCAACATGCCCCGGTCATCTGGGTCAGCGATGGAGAGGCTGTTGGTTGTCATTCCACATACAATCAGCTTGGATAACACGTTGGTCTTCTGAAGAAGGGGAACGCAACACAGAATGATTAAGTTATTGTGAGGTCAGAGTCATGCTCACATAAGTAACTGTTGGTCTCCTTTATGGAAAAAAACAAATGCTGGAATCGCACTTTCATGCCTTGTAGTGAACTAAAAACCTCTAAAAACTAAAAAGGCTCTAGACAAGTGACACATCAGGGGTATTTGGGGCCTGTAGCGAGGGGCAAAAACACTGATAAATCTGTTTTGGTTCTTCATTGTTGCAGACCTTGTGTTAACATTATGTCACAAAAAACATTAAAATTTTTTGTAAAACAAAGTGCCATTACCAACACACTACAGAAGACATGCTCCCCTTCAATGCTAGCTCTTGGACCACCCCATGGCACTTTACTGCCTACTTGTGGACCACAGCTGGGGCTGCACCTATCAATTAGTTACTTAATGGATTCATCTACAGATTCTTTTTTTTTTTCCCCGATTAGTCGATTAATGTTTTTATTATTTTGTTAAAATTTTATGAGAAATGGACCAATAGAAGTGCTCCAAAACAGCTTGGAAAACATTCTGGTTCCACTGACTTACATTGAAAGTAAAGTTTTTTTTTGTTCTCTCCTGTAAAGTTGCACTTTTGGAAATGGATGCATGGCCATTCTAGACTTAATGTATTAAAGGGTACCTTAAATGCACGTGATCTATAAATGGTTAAAAGAAAAGAGGTCTCCGACTGGACCTTTAGAGGCAGAAATGACACAAATGATTGTTAGCCTATACGCTTCACGCACAAGAAGTCGGACAGTTTGTGGACTGTATATTTTGTCAGAGTCGTTTGAGAAAAAGCTATGTGTGTTTTAAAGCTCCCGTGGGTGCTGTCCTGCTGCTGTGTTGACAAAGCACTACGGGATGTTTGATTTTCAAGTGCTTGTGTATAGCAGTTGTACTGTTGTGATCATATCTGCTGTGCAGAGCTGACAGAGCACCACACTGTTGTGTTTCTGTATGAAACACTCCCACAATTTTAGATGCACGCGAGCGATTGTTTGTAATTGCAGCTCATGCTCCGGATAAATCCATGCTTTTAGTAGGCGCAGGCATCTTTGCGACGCATCTAATCGATATAATTTCGTAATTGTTTAAACTATTTTGGGATGCCTAACCTGTGTGTGTTAAACCTGCTGTCTTAAAATCAAGCTATAAAATCAATAATTTACATCCACCTTCAACATAGCAATGTTAAATCCAGGAACGCTTTGGACTTTGTTAGCCTCTGTTTTAACACTGTTTTCAATTAGCACATCAAAGGGGAACTCCCATGTGATTTCAAGCTAATGGTTCTTCCCATTTTTCAAAGCACAGGCTATTAAAGCTTTTAACAAACATTCAAAGAACATTTTGTAACACTGTATGATGGAAATTATAGACTATAGAGCTTGTCTATATGTGTACAGTGATTATCACTGAACCCTCTTTTGACTATATTGTAAATCTTTGCAGATGGTCTAATTAGAAGTAGAAAGAGGATAAAATATCTTGAGCACTTTACTAGCCTGATGCTACTCCCCCATATAATACAATACAGGACGTTCTCTGGTAAAACTGCTCCGGCTCCAGTAGGGCTAAAGATCTATCGAGTCAGTGATACATCTGTTACATTTCAATATAAAGTCACCTACTTGTCTGTATGTCCTCAGCGCTTCTGCAGGACTTGTGCTTCCAAACTGGGTGTCATTGTTGGTGAATATAATAAAGACATCCACTGTCTTGTCGTTCTCTGAGGCCCACTCAATGGGCAGAGCGCAGTCTGTACCACCACTGAGTATCTACAGGAAAACAAAATGTGGATTAACACACCACATGCGCAACAGAAAGTCTAAACTACAGGAACCAAAACTCTATCCTTGATCTTTTTTTTTTTTAGATGCACCAACAAAAGAATACAAAAGTTGAAACTTTTGTGGCTAACAGTGATACTAATTTTAAGGGACTAACAATTATCAGACTTGTCATCCTTGACATTTTTTTTTTGATTGGCAACTTCTTGCGGTGGGGTGGCACAGCACATATTGGCATGGTGCGGCATGAGGTCAGGTACATTTGCTGATCAATATTGATTGATTTCACATGCTCGCTCATCACAACTTATAACTAAGCACATAGTACCTACTTCACCGCCACATCTAGTTATTCAACATACAAAGAGAATATGAAGAAAACAAGAACTCTTTTAATGAAAAGGCAATATATTTCAGTTTTCTGTGCCTTCAAATTGTGGAACATGTTCCAATGATTTTTTTTTTTTTTTACCAAAACATCTGACATATGGTAACTGAACATCCCTAACTTTCTTAAATACATTGGACATTATAAATAACAATAAACCTCTAATTTCTAGAAGGTATTAACTGTTCTTTCAGAACAATACAATAAGATCACTCTAAATTACAAAACATTGCAGCATAAATAATCCTAATACCTAATCACATTATTGGATTAGAAGAATTCTGCAGTCAATACAGAGAATATTTAATTGCCATATTTCAATCTAGTTATGCCCTGTCACTCTGGAACATTCTCACAGACTCTCAAAAACAGTACTTGTTGCATAAACATTTGGCAACAGAACATTAAACAGCCTGTGATTAATATTAAATTTTACTACTGCCTAAATAAACCCTGGACTGATATCTGTTATTATTATGAACATTTAATACCATTTGATGTGTTAAATTACAATTATCACTATATACTAGAATATATACTAGAAAATATACTAGAATATATAGAATATAGAATATATACTAGAAAATATACTAGAACATGGTGGTAATATGTGATGCTATTTGATGCTGGTCACTTTACAGTACTTATTGTTATAGCCACAGTCACTTTACATTGTATTCTTCTATTGTAATATAAGACTTATATATGTGTACATATTACACATTTATTTATGTTGTAAATTTTTATTAGGGTGTTTATTCTTCTACATAACCAGCTGCTACTGTAAAAACTGCAATTTCCCCTGGGATCAATAAAGTATTTCTGATTCTGATATTTACTTAAAAACTGTACAGTAGAATTCATCTGTACATAGTGTTCTAGACTCTGAAATGATATTTGTTGATTTATGGACTACCTATTAGAAATTGCTATTTTATAAAGCTGTGAATTTCATTTGTGAACTAACTTTTTCTCACGTCTCATGTGCAAGGACTCTTACAAACAAGTGTACAGTAGCTGCGCGCACACACACATTTCACGTGCGGCTAGTTTAACTGCATATTGGCGATCGGCGGGCGGCTTAACCGGAGTTTAAAGATGATGGGGGAACAGGCAAGTGGGCAACAGGTATCAGTAAATCCATGCTCATAAAAACAAAACCACCCCAATCCAACACTCGAGCACAGAAAGCAGTCGAAGGTGATTCACATGGATATGATGATTAACACGCACGCAGGACTTCTTTCTGTGTTCACGAGTTTCACATTTACACTCCCCTAGTCCCTAGTTTTACACTGCCAATTCACAATTCCCCCACCAACAATTACCTTTGAAACATTTAAAACTAGCCACAGTGTGAAGATGGAACGAGAGGGAAACGTTCGTTCTGACTGCTCCCCGGCTCTCCGCTAGTAGCCAGCTTGAAGAGTTTAAACTAGCGCAAGAGTTTAAACAGGTTGCTGCCCAGTGCGAACCCCCATAGACGAGTTACCTAAAAAGCGAATGCAGTTGAACTCAAATCCATCAATGACTTTTTGCGAATTTTGAAGTGATAAATCGTAGCAGCGTCGTTTGATGTCTAAATGTGTATCTGCTACACAAAATGCGTAAAGGTTGGCAGGTCTGAATTATGATAATAATATGGGATAACAGAAATGTGTATTTTATGCTTTGACTGAAAGGAATATCAGTTCCAAATCTCCAAAATCTCCAATCCAGTTAAATGTTGTAGCAATGGAGGCGGAGCTACTCAGAATTCTTTGCTTGGTTTCTATGAATTTTCTCTTTTTTAAGTTATAATGTTATTTGCATGGGTTTCTTGTTAACGATAACTTTTAACCATAATGATGTTTCTGTTGATGCCTGTATTGCAGTTACATCCCAGTTTAGTTTCAAAGTGCATCTAACACAGACTCAGAAACAAGAAAGTAAGTATCCTCACATTAACGGATATATTTTTGCAACAAAAAACCTGTGGGTGGAGCGCTGTTTGGTAGTATTACACAATAGTATTCCTGGTGTCTGCCATTGCTGACAATAACAACATTAATAATATATTGGCAATAATTTTTACAAATAATACTAATATTTAATTTATATAGTTCATGCCCACATCCAGCACATTAGTGGTGAACATAGAGTGTGGACAACAGCCTTCAGGAAAACAGCTACCTGCACTAGCTGTGTTGTAACTTGGATCAGAGATGTGTCGTCTGAGATGACGCAGGGAATCATAGCTCCTTCAGAAAAGATCAACACTTCAGAGTCTGGCTCGCTCCGCGCGATTACCTGAAACAGAAAAGATGACAAGTTGACACACACCACTATATGAACAGGTTTGTCAATGCTTACAATAGCATTGCATCCTTATGCTGCTTGTTAATGTTGGAGTGGAGCTGAAAATGGATTACACCACCATCTGGTGGTTAGAGGTTTAAACACAACACACAGTGATTCACTGTCTGCCAGGAATCTGCGTATTGATGCTGTGTTTTTGAGAATCGACACAGTATCATGAAACATAATATTACAATATTTGATATATCTGTATATATATATATATATATATATATATATATATATATATATATATATATATATATATATATATATATATTAGAGATGGAAGGATCAGCAAAGTATCGGTATTGGTAAATTTTTTTATCAAAATATGCGATTCTGATCCGCCGATATTTCTCCAATTTAGAGCCGATCGATGGCGTTTAACAAATGAGCCTAATTTCTGGGTGGAAATACACACCCTTTCATTTTCCACAGACTGACTAAAGCAGTGACGTCGCAGAAAAAAAATGCGCTGAAAGTAAGCATGTACGTCTGGCAGTTGTTTACCATACATGACAGACTCATCCAGGACGTTTTATAAAATTAGTAAAATCAGTGTTTCTCATTGGGGAACCAAGACAAAGACATTTAACACTACTAATCTGATACAACACTGCACGCGTCTGAATACAGTGAGTATCAGCAAACAGCAGAGCTAGCATGCACAGCTAGCACAAAACAAACAACCCAGAGAACCGTGCAGACCAGATCTGACCGGTACTAACAGTACAGCAGCAGCAATTCAAGATCTACATTTAATGATTGCAGATTGTCGTTTAAAATAACCATTTAATGACTGCAGTTTTTACTGCATTTATTTAATTTATTTTTTTAGTTTTAAATTAAGGGTCTAAATGTAATAATTGCAGTATTGGTGTTATTTGTTTGAATTTACTTTATTTACTGTGAATTTTTTTTTAATATTATGCTGTTTCATATGAGCTTGTTAAAAATGGTAATAAACCAGTTTTAACCATGTGTCATGACTTGCTTGCGCTAAAATAACTACATGTAGCCCTGCCGTGGCATATACCCCGCCCTAGATCGTTATCGGCTAACGGCCGATTGTGCTGAAAGGTGATCGCCAATCGGAATCGGCCTCAAAAACACTGAGCGGTCCATCTCTAATATATATATATATATCCATCCATTTGGTTACAAATCCATAACAAAATAAACTCATATTACAGTAATCTAACATGTCATTAAATTAATCGACTACTTAAATAAAAAAAAAATCGTTAGATTAATCGATTAAGAAATTAATTGTTTGGTGCAGCCCTAGTAATGAGGCAGATTCTCAGTGAACGCTGTATATAATTCTTTTTTTTCAGATTCGCTGTCAATACATGATAAATGTTTAAATCCTACCTGTCCACCATTTGTCCACTATTGTTAATACACATTTTTGAGGTTGTTTTTGATAAGATAATGCTATATATATATATATATATATATATATATATATATATATATATATATATATATATATATATAAAATGATAAGGAAAATATATATGATAGAGCTAAGTGATATGGCCACAAATGTCTATGTCAGCGGGTAGCGGGGTGATGCAGCTGAGTGTGGTAAATGCAGTGGTCCAGAGAATGGTCGTCAGTAAATGGGTTGGTGCTAATCTTACCATGCTCATCGCTGCGGCGACAGCAACGGTGCTGACTGAGCTTCCGAGAGCCAGGCTGCTGAGAGACGAGCTCACATCCACTCCTACCACAAACCGCTTCCCTGTGGGCTCCACATTCTGCCACCAGAGATTTAACACAGAGAGCAAGGCACATGAGACGGGACACAGTATGAACAGCACTGAGGTGATTGTTCTGTATGAGGTGAAGACCTGTAAACCAGCAACTCTGCCATCGCCACTGATGACACCAACTAATATTTCAATCTTTCAGAATTTTGGAGGTATGTAAATGTTGCAGTTAGTTCACTGACTTGATGTTTGGATGTAGTGATACTCACTGAGAGACTTTTGCAGAAGGCACTGTCCAACGCATGAACAATGTCTCTGTTAATCTTCCACTTTAGCTTGCCTCGCTTCCCGTGACCTCGTTTGTAGTTTTCAGATGCAACCAGGACGCTGAATGGGTGCATTTTAGCCTGAAGAGAATCAGACGGCGACTGGTTATTAACAGCGTGAATCAGACTTAATCTAATGAAGGTAAATCTTTTTTCTTACTAATTAGCTGATCCATTCAGCAGCACTAAACATCTGCTATCCATGTCCTTTAAATAATGTTCTAATAACCATTAAATGAACAATATATTCATTATGTTTCTCTCTTCTCCATGTAAACTGGGCAGTGCTAAAATTCCTTAAACTTTCTTAAGCATTTTCTAGCCAATCACGTCTCTTTCCCCGAAGTAGTTTCAGAGTCAGAGGACCTTAGAGAGCTAGACCTCCTGTCTCCTGTCCGCCTGCTCTTTCTCTTATACATACAAAACACTGTTCTTTTCTTCCGTTCCTTCTGTCCATCTTTATGTATGTTTGTCTATTCCTGTTTCCTTTCTTCCTTTTATCCATACTTCTCCGATCGCATAAAAACTGAAAAATGTTTTTGTTTTGTATGATTGGCTAGGAGTGTTGGACAGAGAGCTGCAAATCATGCTGCCCAGACAGGTCTGTTCTAAACTGTGTTTTATCATATTTACTCCTTATTTATACCGTTACTATTTTACTATGTGTTCCATAGGACTGCAAGAAATATGAAAATAAGAGGGATGCAACACTAAAAAGGCACAACATATCCTTTGTGCAGTGATGCACCAGTATGGGAAATGTGGGATGATGTCAACATCCGATACATCTTGTTCATATCTGCTACTTATAAGAAGTGGGAAGTTTAGAAACAGATGAACTACAGTCTGTAATTGAAGAACTACAAAATACTCCTATATTCAATGTGAAGCTGATCAAATGGACACAAGAGTACAGACAAGGAGATTGACTTGTCAGTACACTGACCAACTGCACGTTTTGTTATAAGGAGAGCAAAATTAGTCCCATTTAACAGTAAGCTGAATAAAAACATATATTAACAGGGTTTGACAGTAGTTTTAAATAGAACACTACTGATCAACAGACCAGGTAAACAAATTATTAGTATGGAATAAAGTATATCATGAACATTTCTTTACCTATCATCATATTTGCCCTGTGCTGTGCCTTGTTCAAAAAGCAGTCCCTGCAGAATAAACCTTTATAAATTTCGCCTGAATGGGTGGGATTAAACTACTTCTGGCTGAATAGACAGATATATGTAAACAGGGCTGTTTACTTTCCACAGTGTTTACACACTATATCAAACCCTCTTTATTAAAAAGGAGCAAGGACCTTTCAGTTTTCCATGATACAAGCCTTTTAAGTGAACATGTTTTCATCACATTTCCAACTAACACTACCACTGTTAAACAGAAGCCATTTAATGACAAATCACCTGAAGATGAACAAGATCCATACAAGGTCATACCTTGGTCAGAGCTTGTTCGTCTTGAATCCTCTCACAGACAGCCGCAACCTCTGGACTGCCTGGTGCCAGAACCTTGTCTGCAGTCATCTTACCCAAGTGCCTCATCAGAGCAGCCACTGGCATCTCCTTCAGCAAAGCTTTCCACACCTACAACCAAACAGTCAGGACGTATCAAGAATAAAGAAGCATCCTCAGATGCTAGGTAGATTTACATAGTGTTCAGACTTGTCAGGTTTAGTCGAGCTGTTCTGTTGAAATGCTTTGATTGAGCAGGTGAGAACGCTGCCATCTAAACTTAGGCGCATAGAAAAAGTAGGCCTCAGTTTGTGTCACAGCAAACTATGCGTGATTTGTATAGTAGTATATACAAATCACGTATACAAGTATAGATGCAGTACAGACCAAAGATGTCTAAACAGATCAATGACAGACTTCACTTCTCTACAGAACTTCTCTGCTATGTGGAAAAGATGAGTTTCTGATGCGATTTATCATCTGTTCATAAGCTCTGAGCTCTGGAGTTTGGAATTAGGATTAAGTCACAGTAAACAGCATTATAAAATGCCGCTCAAGCCTGTTGCACTGCTTTCAATATCGTAACCACAGCAGCACAGTGAGCCTAGTGGCTCATCACGCCAATACCACAAGTAAAACTAGCAAGACCAGACAAAGCAGAGAAAAGCATGATTCAGAATTATCACAGTTACTGTGTCATAAAAGCTGCCCAGACTGTTGTGGCCTTAACTTGCATGACTTGTTTACATCACAGTCTTTCCTTCCAACACAGGTCACATGCTTCCCTGCTCATCACCCACAGGTTTGTTATGTACTGGCCTTCCCTAAAGAGTGGGAGAGGAGATGATGCTGGCCTGCACGCTGAACTGAATGTCTGAGAAAGAATGGAAGGCTCTTAAGTGTTCCTTTGAGTTTCGACAGGGTTCCCAGTCAGTGTGCTTGGTCCCAAACCTGGCCTGCCCGCACAATGTAGCACTTTATTTGGCTACTGTTATTTAAATTAGCAGCTGATATAAAAGTGAACAAGTTTAAATGCCAGTTTGGACCATTAAAGAGCAAATAATGATATGTACACTATGATTCTGGCCAAAAAAACAGTGCTGGAAATGTGTTAATGTGCTTGCGTTTATTTAACCCGCAAAGAATACATTTTGAATTGGTGGCCTAATTATATTAAACTGAGTCAAATAAAAAGTGCCACAGTGAGGGTAAGAGACTATTTAGCACAGCGAGTCATGTATAATTAGGCTGCGATATTTTGGTTTATTAAAATCGTTATTAATTATAGAAGTAATTAAGTTCTACATGTAATTATAGTAAGTAATCTAGGTGTGTTTTTAGATGCTGAACAAAGACTGCCAGATTATAACTTATTAAGAATGACATGGCTAAATAAGGTAGGATATAAATACAACTGCAGCTCTGCAATCTGGTAAGTGCACACTTTTCAATCTGTATTAAAATGCTGCTACTGCTACACCTGAACTAAAATATCACAGCATAATTATGCATGACTAATAAACAGCCTCTTACTTTCAATGTAGCACGATCTGTTATTCAAGTTGTTTAAACAAACAGCTGATTTAACATTGAAAAAATAAACAAACACAAAGCTCTTTTAAGTGTAAACTTTTTCCTTCTTTTCTTTCGGCTTTTCCCTTTTCAGAGGTCGCCACAGCGAGTCATCCTCCTCCATCTCACTCTGTCCTCTGCATCCTCTATCCTCACACCAACTACTTCCATGTCCTCTCTAACTGCATCCATATATCTCCTCTTTGGCTTGTTCCTGGCATCTGCATTTCTAACATACTTCTACCAATATACCCACTGTCCATCCTCTGGACATGTTCAAACCGTCTCAGTCTGGCCTCTCTTAACTTTATCTCCTAGTTGTTTAACCTGTGCTGTACCTCTGATGATCTCCTTACTAATCTTATCCATCCTTGTCACTCCCAAGGAGAACCTCAACTTCTTCAGCTCTTCTATCTTTCTGTCAATGCCACTGTCTCCAAACCATAAAACATAGCTGGTCTTACCACTCTCTTTAAACTTTTCTTTTGACCTTTGCTGCCACCCTTTTGTCACAAATGACTCCTGAAACGTTTCTCCATGCACTATATCCTGCCTGGACTCTCTTCTTGACCTCTTTACCACACTCCCCATTTTCCTGGACAGTCGACCCGAAGTCCTGCGCCTTTGTGACCTCTGCTCCTTGTAGCCTCACTGTTCCACCTGTCTCCCTTCCATTCACACACATGTACTCTTGTCTTGCTATGGCTGATTTGAATTGATTTGAAGTGCATATCTCCACCTCTCCAAGTTATCTTCCACCTGTTCCCTGTTCTCACCACCGATTACAATATCATCTGTAAACATCATAGTCAATTTAAGTGTAAACAGTGTTGCTTATATTGCATGTTTGGTTAATAGACACTGGTATATCCCTAATGTTTTACTGTATATTTTACAATACAAGCATGCAGGAATGATTTGCACCAATTGACACACATTTCTGAGCATTTATCTACCAATAAATTGCACTAATTTATATATACTAATTTACTACTGGCAAATGCTCTCTCACAGCATACGTTTGCTATTAAAACAACAATTTCAGCATTTAAAACTACACTGATAGGGGGTTTAACATGTCCTGCTGCTAAACAATTTAGAGTTTTTAGGTCCAAAGACAGCCTACAAAGTCCTTAGAACGTTGGGATTGTTGGTCAAATTTTTTGTGCAATTAAGATAATCCTTTATTAGACCCACAGTGGGAAAATTCAATGTGTTACAGCAGCAAACAGACAGCAAGGATTTTAGTACAAATATAGATAAATAAACAGTACAGTATATACACAATATAAATAATAAAAAGTCAAAAACTCTTGAGATAAAATAATTGCACTTTGCTTCTTAATTGCATGGGGTGTATATAGTCCGCTATGTATATGTGGTCTGCTCGGAGCAGTGTTGGTTGTAGAGTCTAACAGCAGCAGGAAGGAAGGATCTGCAAGTGTTTGTTTTTCACTTCTGAAGCCACAGCAGTTATCTCCACTGTTTACAGTGTAATCCAAAATCTCATCTTAGTTCTGGTTTCGTGTGAATTTGCACCCAATTCAGTTAAAGATGATGCTAAACTGAGGTGTTTCCATGTTAAACTTTTGGAGTCATGCAAAACAATACCTGCAGTCTATACTTTCATTATATGAAGTGATGTAGCATTAGATGGGAAGTGTACGCACTCTGAAATCACTTGATCCATAACAATTACTGTCACGAATGTATTATTATCATCACTGTTATCCAATTTAATCTATTAATCAGCCATAACCCGTACATACCAACAGCTTTATTCATTTGTTCAAAATCTTAAGTTGAACCTGCTCTCAAACTAGAGATAAGTAACGCATGCATGCTGGAATATTATGACTGCTATGTGATTATTACCTCTTTGGACTTCAGATGATTGGTCAGTATCTGCTCCCTCTCCAGCCTGTACTCCTCTATCAGGTGAACCACTTCCTGCTCATCGGTCGAGTGCTTGGCCTTCTCCACAGCCTCCAGATAAGCAAACACTTTTAGAAGCTCCTCAGGGTTCTCCTTCTCCGCGTACGTCTCCTGGACCACCTTCCAGCCTTTCGTCAAATATTTGCTAATGAGCGCAATAGCTGGCAAACACACAAAAAAAACACTCACTAGGAAAAGAATATATACTTACACTATTACATACATTTATCTGTCACTTTATTAGGTCCACCTACTTCATTTATACGACAGACCATACCAGATCACTTTGTAGTTCTACAACTACACACTGTAGTCCATCTGTGTTCCTGTATACTTTGTTAGCCACCTTTCACACTGTTCTTCAATAGTCAGGACCCCAGAGCAGGCATTATTTGGGTAGTGGATGATTCTCAACACTGCAGTAACACTGACATGGAGGTGGTGTGTTAGTGTATGTTGTGCTGGTGTGAGTGGAACAGACGCAGCAGTGCTGCTGGAGTTCTTGAATGCTTTAGTGTCACTGCTGAACTAAGAGGAGTCCACCGACCAAAAACATAAAGCCAGCATCCAGTGAGCACCAGCCTATGACCACTGAAGGCTGGACGAAGACAAACACAGCCTGTGCAGAAACAGATGAGCTATTATCTTGACTTTTAAAGTGGACCAACACAGTAGGAGTGTATTACAGAGTGGACAATGAGTGGACACAGTGTTTAAAAACAGCTGTGTGTGATCCACCCATACCAGTGCCACACACACTAAAACCCAATCACCACATTAGTGTAACTGCAGGGCTGAGAATGAAGTGACTGGTGTGTGTGTGTGTGTGTGTGTGTGTGTGTGTGTGTGTGTGTATATATATATATATATATATACACACATACACACACACACACACACACGTATGTACGTACAACATACATATATTTTGAGGTGCTCACCATCGTTGGCCGGTTTCATGTGCGACAGTCTGAAGAGGTCCTGGTGTGACCAGCCGGCCCTGTGTTTACACCTGGTTACCGTATGTGCGAGGCTGAGGGCATCCTGGCTGTTGTACCAATCAGAAACAGCCCTGCGCAGGCCACGCCCCCACATGCCACAGCGGAGGCCATCCTTCAGCTCCTTTTTGTATTGTATGAAGGTGAAGAGCTGCCCAGGCGCTTTGCACAGCTCCTGCAGAGCGCGGAAGGCTGCCTGCTTGGCCGAGGTGTCCGAGTGCTGCGTGCAAACGGCCAGAGCGAACAGCGTCGGGTTCGGCCGCACCGTTTTACCCTCCAGGCTCAGGCGTTTCACCTCCTCCACCACCTCGTGGCCCCGGCCTGCCTGCACCAACTCCATCAGGGCCAGCGCGCTCTCCGGCCCCAGCGTGCGCTCCCTCGTGCTGTAGGTGGCGCTCTCTGAGCCATAGCAGAGAAAGCGCCGCAAGCGCAGTGACTCCGTCACAGCCCACAGATTCCCGGCATCTTCTGGACTCACCGGACTTTGATCCTGAGCGTTCTGCTGCTGCTCCGCAGATGATGACAGCTCCATAGCAACACTTCCTTTAAAAAAACAACACAAGAGTAAAATTAGGTAATGTTAAGAACTTACCAACCTTGAAACAGGGTGGATCCTACTACTCCCATCACGGAAAGAACTGAAGAGCAAAACACAGTTTGAAAGTATGGCTTTACTAAACAGTGCCAGTACTGGTTGGTCACATAAGCTACATAAAAACTGAACAGTGATTTTCATTATTTGTTATTTTTTTTAATCGAAATTATGAATTTTTAATCTTTTTTTAAATTTGCTTAAAACTACTAAGTGAAAGAAAATGTAGAGAGAAAAACTAGGGATGCACTGATACAATACTTGATACTCAGTATCGGCCTGCTACTAGCCAAAATCACTGAATTAAATATCTGAAGAAAAAAAAGGATAATGCAATATGATCCATTATTCTTAACTATCACATAAATGCTTAATTGAGCATTTGCACAATGTTGCACTTTAAATACGAGCTTAAATATTTGATAGTGCTGACCAGTCAGAAATGTTGCTAAAGGTTCTGTGTGTGTGTGTAAAACGGTTTAAATAAAAAAAAAAACTGAATACTGTTGAGGTCCATGTAGCCCTTCCTTTAGGAGAGTATAATTTTGGTTTCACAGTTTGATCTTGATGTTATTTAGATGGATAAATTAAGCAAAGTCCATCAACACAAATGTATGATTGACGGCTGCGTTGTTATAGATAGTTGTATAGAAGATGGTATCAGATTGGTATCGATATGGCAGATACTCAAGGTTATGGTATCTATATCAGTACTGGACATTAAAAAGTGGTACAGACCGACCCCAAATAACAAACTAACAAATGAAAACACATTAATTACATCTATGGCTGGGCGATAAAACGATAACGATAATTATCGCGAAATAACATTTCCTCGACAGAACTATAAAATGTAGTCAATAGAAAGTGGACAGAATTAAGTTCCGTCCGTGCTTTGAAGCACACAGCGCAGAGTGTAGGCGTAGCATGCATGCTAGTAATCTGGTTACTGCAGATGTTCACAGACGAGCAGCCAGAACGAAATAAGAAAAAAATGACGACAGAAAACATTAACTACTACTGAAAAGAAACATGTTACATGTGTTAACAATCTTAAAATAATCTGCTAAGATAAGAACAACTAGTAAACAGGTGCTGTCTTGCTGCTGTGTTGATAAAGCTCTACGGGGTGTTTGAGCTTTAAGTGCTGGTGTGTAGCAGCTGTACAGTTGTATTGTGCAGAGCTGACAGAGCACTACACTGTTGTGTTTCTGTGTAAAAAACTCCCACAACTTCAGAGGCACACAAGCGACTGTAACTGCAGCTTGCGCTCCGCATAAATCCATGCTTTCAGCAGGCGCGGCCAACTTTGCAACGCATCCACGCACGTTATGCTAATCGACGTAATTTCGTAATCGATAAACATAAACTTGTATACTGTATGAGTTCAATTGAGAACGCTGAGGCAAAGTTGATATATATATATATATATATATATATATATATATATGTGTGTGTGTGTGTGTGTGTGTGTGTGTGTGTGTGTGTTTAATACAGTTGTGTAATGTTCTATAGTACATTTGTCTATTTGTCTGAAAATAAAAAATTGATTTCTTCATATCTCACTTAATGTAAAAAGGAAATAGTGATTTTATTTATATCGTGATATATATCGATATTGACTGATATGACAAAAATTATTGTGAGATTTTTTCCCATATCGCCCAGCCCTAATTATATATATAAAATCTAATTTTCTTTAGATAACATTGTTATGAATACACTCGTTCCGAATGTCTGACACATTATATTACTGCAGTTTTCAGAAGTTTATAAGCTTATTTTTCCTTCATTCGTGGCGGTGGGTTACATGCAAAGCATCATAGGGCAAAATGAGACTTTACATGACACATACCATTCTTTCATGTCGCTAAATATCCGTTTATATACACATACCATTCTTTCATGTCGCTAAATATCCGTTTATATACCCTTAGTCATATTAACTGAGAAAGAAAACGATATATTGTTGCGTTTTGTTACACATACCATTCTTTCATGTCGCTAAATATCCGTTTATATACACATACCATTCTTTCATGTCGCTAAATATCCGTTTATATACCCTTAGTCATATTAACTGAGAAAGAAAACGATATATTGTTGCGTTTTGTTATATTAATACAGCCAGCAAGTCAGCAAGATAAGATAAGCTAATGCGAGTCTGAACGTTAGCTAGCATCCAAAGTTAGCTTAGCTTTGTAGCCAAACTTGACAACCGTGAGCTATTTATGCCAAATAACGGCATTCAACCCAACATATACAACAGTTCGTACATTTCAGAGTATCTACATGGGTTAAGTTAAAAATAGCCCCTGAGGAAATTACTTATGTGCTAAGACAGTTCAAAAGAGTCTGGCTGGCCGGTTAGCATTCCTAAAGCATAGCTTAGCAGTTAATCACCCCTGAATCAGCGCTGGATGCTGAAAGAGACGGAGCCGCGATCAAATCCACAAAAGCAAGATTTTCCCAGGCAAGCAAGTATCTGAACATTTACACTTGAAAGAAGTCGACAAGTTAAGTCCGAAGCCACTGCGCAGCTGCTTACCGAGGCTGTGTGCAAGCCAAGCCTTGATGAACCTCTCCGAAATTTCCAAGTGTTCCCTACTTAGGAAGGAGAACGGCTAAATCCGAGGGCGCGCTCCAATATGCGCATTTGTGCACTAACTAGGACGCCTTTTCTTTATCAGAGCGTTTAGGCTAGGAAATGCTTGAGTGATGTGCTTAAACAGGAAGGGAAAATAGGAAGTTTGTTCAAGATTTATACAAAAATCATATGGTTGAGATGCAAACAATGGCATTCAGAGTGGTTTGGTGTGAGGTGATCCGTTCTAGAGAAACATGGGAACTCAGAACTGTTTACAGTGGTGGTGTTAGGAACCAGGCTGAAGAGTCTACTGCTTTCGAAAAACATTTACTGAAAGCTATCACCACTACTGTAAAGTAATCTAAGTCTGTAAGTTTACCTGCAATTGACTATTGGTCTAGTTCCCCTTTAAATATTATCTTAAAAAATTATTTATTAAACCAATCTGTAAGTAATAAGGACAGAAATGGGAGCACTTACTTTATTTAGACACAGTCCCGAATCCAGAAAAGAAAACATGTTCAGTCATTTGATTTAGCTGTTATTTTGTTTACCCCAACTATTAATCTTGCTGTCTGAAGTGAATGCAGTGGCTCATTAGCATCGCTTGGGGACAGCAAATAGTTGACTTGACCACATAAAATGTTTCTCTGTAATTTTTACATATTCTGAATAGAATTGGTGAGATGGAACAGTAAATTAGCATTTTCTTGATTTTAGCCATAGAAACCCTTCACTTCTTTGAGCCCCCAAACTTACGAACCCCTTTCCCTCAAGATACCATGGGTTTTTACTGACAAGTTGATTCACACACACTCTTAAAAAGATCATTCTTCAAGGCTCCTTTCCTAAAAGACAGTTTTATTTAGAACCATGAGTTCTATATATGTATGGGCTTCTATATAAGACAAAAAAGGGTTCATTGACATTTGTTTACTCTGCTGGTTTTTTTTTTTTTTCCATTAGCTGTGAGATTGTCTTCACACGTATGTACTCTTGTCTGGTCTCTTGCTTGGTCACTCTGCCTTTTTCTCCTCCATCACTTAGCCAAGACCCATAGTTGATGGTGTGTGATATGGTGCCATTAAGTGTCAAGATGTTTTTATTTTATTGTTTTCTTTAATGAAACAATTATAGTTTACAGCAGTTTCACTCATGGTAGGCTATTGTAAGATTTTCTCACATGGTTTACAAAGTTTCTTTGAAAGTATCTGATTTTATCAGTTGGCATTCATCGTAATTTATGACATTGTACCTAAAACTGTGTGTTTCACCTTTATTATTGCCTAGATAACATAATTTGCTGTTTTAGTGATATATATGGACTGATCATAAATTTCTCTGGTTTTAGAATTTTAGAAATCTGGTCACCTTAACCTGCGTGTGTAGTAGTGTACTAACTCGAGTGCTTAGCTAGTGAGCATTTGTCTTCTAACATCGATGCGCTAGTGTGTCCTAACTGGGATGTTTAGATAGTGGATAACTGTGTACTGACCGGAGAGCTTAGCTGGAGCACATTGTGTCCTATCCACTGATTTGAAAAAAAAAAACAAAAAAACAAAACAACAGTATAATTCCTTTTAAAGGTTGGACTGTAATTCACAATGTGGAACAGAAGGGGGCAGCAAATACAAATAAATACACAGAGATTCGCTTAACCATTTCAGCAAAGTTTCCAAAGGGAGGCGCCACATGGTGGTGAGAGGAATCTTAGGTCCATCTCCGAAAACCCCCTATCAGCAAGTCTTTACAGAAAATGGTTATGAATATGCTACCTGATGAGATGTGCCTGAAGAGAGACACACCGACAATAATAATAATAATAATAATAATAATAATAATAATAATAATAATAATAATAATAATAATAATAATAATAACTATTATTATTATTATTTACAGATTTTCCACTATTTTTAGATTTTAGATAGCAAATAAAAATGGCTATATTTGTCTTGTAGGCATGGTGATGCCTGGTTCCCACCAGCATCTCTGAGACGCTATGATTATCTATTTTACACCAAACCACACTGAATGTCTCTGTTTACCTCTCAGTGACCAAAAGAGCATAAGTTTATTATCTTTGACTAATTTTCAGAGTGAAACTTTCTTTTAGCTTTAGCACTAATGACTATAGTAGGTTGTGCGTTCCTGCTGGTGTTGGTTTCCACTCCAATTCCAATTTGAATATTATTTAAATGCTGCCTTTAAAGTGTTCCAGCCTAAAACTATTTGTATGCACTATGCAGTATCATTTAGATGTTCTGGATATGTTCAAGAACCTGTCAATTAGCCAGACCAGTGCGCTTCAGTCAGTTATTAAGACTGATACATACAGTTTTAAGCAAATGTTTTGGCACCCCTGGTTAAATTCCATGCTCTGTTTGTTTTCTAAGTGAAAAGATGAGATTTATCTGTTATTCCTCAATGGATTTGCATTACAGTCCAGAGGAAAAATAATTTAATAAATAATGGTGTTGTCACACTTCTGCGAGTAAAGCCTATAATATGCGTTCAAAAGTCAGAGCTGTCGAGTCTGATTTAGTGGGAGTTTTTTAGGCCAGGACAAGCAAGTCTCCAAAAGAAGGTCTGGTTTGATATGGGCTGGTTATCTAGTACGCGGTTGCTAACAGTGCTGATATAGCTCTGGAAGTTAGTGGAAATAAGAAAAGAGACATCACAGAATATATCTGTGATATCTCAAACCCAGTCAAACTATGTGGCACCACCTGTGGTCTAAACAAAGAAGCATAGAACTCAAGACAGCCAGAGCCTGAGGTGCCATTATGTAACAACTGGACCATTTAAGGTAGAAAGGGGAACATTTGAATAAGGAGCGGGCAAATAGTAAGTAAATAGTAAGCAAATAGTAACTTTAGCCTCATAGTTTTACTGCTGGGTAGTGTTGTATTTGATATAGTAATATGCTATAAACACAATCCACCTCTAGTTTTAATGCTTTGGACACAGTGACTCTGTTTCCTGAAGTGGCCAAAAGCCAAATGTGCAATTATCAAATTGATTTGCTCTTGAAGGGGGGCTGCAGCACAACTCCAAGTTACATAAGTTCTTAAGCCAGTTGTGCTATTGCATATTCTCACCACTGAGGTTGCCAGTTACCCAAAGTTACATAGTGCTACCCAAAGGGGGCATTACATTAAAAAAAGGTGTGAATCGCCCATAGCTTAGTGCTAACATACTACAAAAATCCCATAGGGATAGTGAAAATTACTGCTTGGCTTACACGCTAGGTTAGCTATCTGCCTACCTCTGGTGTTAACCAGCTGACAGGATATCAACAAAAAGAAGGTGAAATCTTCTCAACTTTAAGCTACATCATCAGAAGGGTGTTTTTTTTAGTCTTTAGCCCATAAAATCTTACCAACCCTTGCCCAGGAGATGTTCCTGTAAAATCTAGTTCCAATTACAATGTGCACAATGTACAGCTAATTAATTGTAAGGAGTTCTTGATTGGTTGTATCAGATGCTTTACTGTTAGGTAAGAGAAGGGGTAGGATGTTACAAACAGGCTGGGACTAAACTGTGCAGGAAAGTAGATCTTAGAAGTTCAGTGAGGGGATACTCTACTTCTAAACTTCTGAACAATGGGCTAATTCTTGGGACGTTCATACCAGAAAAAAATTAAAAGGTCCCTATATATTGTCGCTGTCCAATAAAATTATGTATCTCCATTTTTGGCTGTTTTAAGTTTTGTACATCATTTGAACACGAATGGTCGTTTACATTGTGTGACAATTTCATGATGAAAGTAAACTATGTTTTTGGTCTCTCCTGTAAAGTTGCAATTTTGGAGATACTTGTTTTTCATTGGACAGTGACGATATACTAAGAATCACCCTGTCAGGCTAGGATTACCAACCAATTGCAGAGCAGACACACTCAATCAATCAATCAATCAATCAATCAATCAACCTTTATTTAATCTCGGAAATACATTGAGGGGTGACCCTCATTTACAATGCAGCCGAGCATATACAATTGAAGGGATTGAAAACAAAATGAGCAAAAATAATAAATAAAATACAAATTTTAAATAAACATTTAATATAGATGCATAAAAAATACAATGTAAAAAATGTTAGAAAATTATTATAAAAGAATATAAAAGAATATAAAATAAACATAATACATACACCAAGATAATAAAAAGTTGAAATGCTAATAAAAAATACTCAATAAAACAATCACGATAAAAAATTGATAATTATAATTCTAAAATAATAAAAATAATAAATAATAAAAATAAAAAAAAGATAATAATAATAATAATAATACTAAATAACCAAAAAAATTAATAAATAAAACAAACATAAAATAAATAAATAATAATAATAATAATAAGATAAAAATAAAATCCTAATAGAGAGATTTATTCATTTAAAACAATCACAGGCTTTCTGATGGTGATTAGAAACTAAAAGTTTAAAATGGTTCAGTGATCCCAGCGAGCTGAGCTTCAGACTTTCCTGTAGAGAGTTCCAGCTCGCTGGTGCACTGTAGCTAAAAGCAGATTTTCCCAGTTCACTAAAAACTCTCGGTACCTGACAGGTGATCCAGCCACAAGAGCGAGTCTGATAATTATTGTTATTTATTGAAATCAGAGAAGAGTTGTAAGCTGGCAAATGGCCAGAGAGCCAATGAGATTCTCTTCGTACAGCTAGTGAGGACCAACCAACTTTATCATAGAGTCTGCAGTGGTGAGTACTGTAAGGGTCTCCAGTTATAAATCTCAGAGCAGAGTGATAGATTGAATCTAGCGGTTTGAGGGCACTGGCGGACGCTTTATTATAGATTACATCGCCGTAGTCCAGGACTGCAAATATGGTTGCCTTCACTATTCTTTTCCTAGCGTACGTGGGTAGACAGGATTTATTTTGATAAAGGAATCCGAGCGTTTGTCTGCACTTAATGGCGAGTTTGCTTATATGGGATTTAAAGGAGAGTTTTTATCCAGCCAGATGCCGTATAAGATTGAATCATCTGCATAAAGGTGTAATTTGGAGTCTAAGGTAGAGACGGCAAGGTCATTGATAAAAATATTAAATAAAACTGGGCCCAGGATTGAGCCCTGAGGAACCCCTTTTGTTATAGGCTGTAGGTCTGATTTATGGTTACCGTGAGACACACATTGCTTCCTACCAGAAAGGTAATCCTGGGCCCACAGAACTGAATTACTGCTAAAACCAATCTTATGTAAGAAACCTAGTAATAAATCATGATCAACAGTATCAAAGGCTTTTGTGAGAT
Organism: Megaleporinus macrocephalus; assembly: GCA_021613375.1. Taxonomy (NCBI): domain Eukaryota; kingdom Metazoa; phylum Chordata; class Actinopteri; order Characiformes; family Anostomidae; genus Megaleporinus; species Megaleporinus macrocephalus. Next base: position 38,695,855 of record CM038708.1, read on the forward strand.
CAATAAAAATGGCAGCACAGAACTTTTTCCTGTCTAAAGCCAAATAAAGATAAAGATGATACGTGGACAGGACAGAGTTTTCATACAGAAAAGATTTAAGCTGTTTTTTTTACTAAGGATTCTAAAATTTTGGATAAACAAGACAGTTTTGAGATTGGTCTATAATTATTTAAATCTGCCGCATCTCCTCCTTTATGCAGAGAAATAACATGTGCTGTTTTCCAAATACTGGAAATTCTGCAGGATAAAATAGAAAGATTAAAAATATATGTAACATGTTCTAAAATAACTGGGGTTGCCAGACACAGAACGTTGGGGTCCAGACCGTCCTCACCCTTTGTTTTTCGAGGATTAATAGAAGAAAGGGCATTAGCTACAATGTATGGGGAGCGGGTCTGGAGTGTGAAGATATCCTGATTCTAGGAAGCAGTAGTGGTGATGGTAGGCTAATCTATGGGCAGGTTTATGTCAATGTTTTTAAATATCTGACAAGCTGCAGCAAAGTGTGCATTAAAAGCTTGGCATAATTCTTGCTGGCCAAAGATCAAATTATTATCAACTAGAATTTTCCTTGGGGGTTGTTGAGGGTTGTTCTTGAGGAGGTTTACTGCTTTCCAGAAATCCTGTGGGTTTGAGGAATTAGAAATTCGGCTGAGGAAATAATCTGATTTGGCTTTTCTGATTGCAGAGGTGCATCTGTTTCTCAATTGTCTGAATGCAAGCCATTTCTCACGTTCACCTGTGCGTCTGGCAATAGACCAGGCTTTATTTCTTGACTGTAGCAGTGAGGAAACTTCGCCTGTAAACCAGGGGCTAGATCTATCTCTTATTCGCAGCTTTTTGTACGGAGCATGTTTATTTGCCACTGAGAGGAATGATTTCCTGAAATGTTCTAGTGCTACATCCACATCTGAACTGTTAAAAGTTAAATGAATTTTGCTCACTGCTAAGTCAGAAAGAAAAGCCTGTTCATTAAATTTTTAAAAATGTCTTCTAAACACCATCCGAGAGCCTGTTTGTATCTTTGAACTGTTTCTAATGCACCCAATCGGAGAATGATCGCTAAACCCAAGTTCAAAAACTCCAGAGGCAATGATTTTATCTGTTCTATTCGAAAAAATTAAGTCATTCAGGGTGGATTTGGAAGGGTCCTTTAAGTTTGGCCGAGTTGACTCAGTGATTAGCTGTGTAAGGATGAGATTCCCACAAACTTCTTTTAGTTGATTGGATGCATTAGAAAGCCAGTTCAGGTTAAAATCCCCTAGGACCAGCATTTCTGAAGTTGTATAGTGAGATAAAAGCTCTGCTAATTCATCTGTTGCAGAGGATGGAGAGGCCTGTAGATCCCTACTAAGACAAAGAAGTCATTTTTTCTTGGGGATACCTTTAGAGCTAAAAACTCAAAGCAGAGATGGCCTTTAAAATTTCAACTTCAATATTAGATTTTATGAAAGCCGCTACTCCACCTCCTCGTGATATTCTGTCTATTCTGTATAGTGTGAAATTCTGTAGAGCTACATCTGGGTCACTTCAAGTCAAGTCAAGTCAAGTGGGTTTTTATTGTCATTTCAACTACATACAGAGTACACAGTGAAACGAAACAACGTTCCTCCAGGACCATGGTGCAACATAGACAGTGCATACAGACACAAGTGCAACACAAACAAACAAGTACGGACAGACAACACAACACAGTACAGACAGAGAATAATAAATAATTGCTGGTTGTGTGCAAATTGTGCAATGTGTAATAAATAGAGTCCAGTGAGGTAGTAAAGTTATTAGTGCAATGCTTTGTGCAAAAAATGCTTCCCTTTTTTTATCTGGGGTAAATGGTTGGAGAAAGATATCAGTTCAGACGTTGAGTTGTGTTGAGAAGTCTGATGGCTTGGGGGAAGAAGCTGTTGCAGAGTCTGGTCGTGTTGGACCGGACGCTGCGGTACCTTCTTCCTGATGGCAGGAGGGAGAACAGTCTGTGTGAAGGGTGGGTGGGGTCATACACAATGCTGGTTGCTTTGCGGATGCAGCGGGTGGTGTAAATGTCCAAGACGGAGGGGAGAGAGACTCCGATGATCCTCTCAGCTGTCCTCACAATGCGTTGGAGGGACTTGCGGTCAGAGGCTGTGCAGGTCCCAAACCAAGCAGTGATGCAGCTGCTTAGGATGCTCTCTATGGTTCCCCTATAGAAGAGGGTGAGGATGGGTGGAGGGAGACGGGCCTTTCTCAGCTTCCGGAGGAAGTAGAGACGCTGCTGGGCTTTCTTGGCTGTAGAGCTGGTGTTCAGGGACCAGGTGAGGTTCTCCGCTAGGTGGACACCAAGGAACTTGGTGCTCTTAACGATCTCCACAGAGGAGCCGTTGATGTTAAGCGGAGAGTGGTCCGGTCTTGATTTCCTGAAGTCAACAACCATTTCCTTGGTCTTCTCTACATTCCAGTGAAGGTTGTTGACTGTACACCAGTCTGTCAGCTGCTGTACCTCCTCCCTGTATGCTGACTCGTCGCCTTTGCTGATGAGACCCAGCACAGTTGTATCATCGGCGAACTTTATGATGCTGTTAGAACTGTGTTTCGCAACACAGTCATGAGTCAGCAGGGTGAACAACAGAGGACTCAGTACACTGCCCTGGGGTGCCCCAGTGTTCATGGTGATGGTGCTGGAGCTGCTGTTCCCGAACCGGACTAACTGGGGCCTCCCTGTCAGGAAGTCCAGGATCCAGTTGCACAGGGGGGTGTTGAGGCCCAGCAGGCTTAACTTCCTGGTGAGATTCTGCGGGATGATGGTGTTGAATGCTGAACTGAAGTCTATGAACAGCATTCTGACGTAGGTGTCCTTCTTCTCCAGGTGGGTAAGGGAGAGGTGAAGGGTGGTGGTGATGGCATCGTCCGTGGAGCGGTTGGGACGATATGCAAATTGCAAGGGGTCCAATGAAGAGGGCAGTTGGGTTTTGATGTTCCTCATGACTAGCCTCTCGAAGCACTTCATGATGATGGGCGTGAGAGCTACGGGACGGTAGTCATTGAGGCAGGACACCGTGGACTTCTTCGGCACGGGGATGATGGTGGTGGTCTTGAGGCACGTTGGGACAGTGGAGCTGCGCAGGGAGACGTTGAAGATGTCCGTGAGAACATCTGTCAACTGGTCTGCACACTCTCTGAGCACTCTGCCAGGGATGTTGTCTGGTCCTGCAGCTTTCCGTGGGTTGACTCTGCGCAGAGTTTTCCTCACGTCCACTGCAGTCAGGCACAGCGCCTGCTCGTCTGGCTTGGGTGTGATCTTGCTCACCAACGTGTTGTTCTGTGCCTCAAACCGTGCATAAAAGTCGTTAAGGGCATCGGGGAGGAAGGCATCACTGTCACAGGACGGTGGCATTGTCCTGTAGTGTGTGATTTCCTGGATGCCCTGCCACATGCGCCGCGTGTCACCCGTGTCCTGGAAGTGGTTGTGGATCCTCTGGGCGTGAGCGCGCTTTGCCTCTCGGATGGCTCGTGACAATTTGGCTCTTGCTCTCCTTAGGGCCGCCTTGTCACCCACTCTGAAGGCCGAGTCGCGGGTCCTCAGTAGCGCACGCACCTCAGGAGTCATCCACGGCTTCTGGTTTGGGCATATGGTGATGGTCTTGGAGACAGTGACATCATCAATACACTTGCTGATGTAGCCAGTGACTGATGCTGTGTACTCCTCCAAGTTAACAGAGTCGCCTTCAGTCGCAGCCTCCCTGAACACGTCCCATGCAGTGCACTCAAAACAGTCCTGAAGGGCAGAGATGGCTCCTGCCGGCCAGGTTTTCACCTGCTTCTGAACTGGTCTGGAGCGTCTGATGAGGGGTGTGTAAGCTGGAGTCAGATACACAGACATGTGGTCCGAGAACGCGAGGTGGGGGCGGGGCTCCGCCCGGTACGCGCTGGGTATGTTTGTGTAAACAAGGTCCAGCGCGTTCGCTCCTCTCGTGGCAAAGTCCACATGCTGATGGAATTTAGGGAGGACTGACTGGAGATTAGCGTGGTTAAAATCTCCGGCGACAATGAACAGTGCGTCTGGGTGTCTGGTCTGCAGATCACTGACGCCCCCGTGCAGCTCCCACAGTGCCTCTTTAGCATTAGCGCTAGCGCTAGGCGGTATGTACACGGCGGCTATCAGCACGGCGGAGAATTCCCGTACTAAATAAAAAGGTCTGCACTTAACTATGACGAACTCCACCAGCGGAGAGCAGTGCTTGGCGACAGTCACAGCGTTGTTGCACCATTCTGTGTTGATGTAAACACACACGCCTCCACCGCGGGTCTTCCCGGACAGAGCCGCGCTCCTATCCGCTCTGAACGAGGCTAGCCCGTCTAGCTGAATGGCGCTGTCTGGAATACTGTCGCTGAGCCACGATTCCACAAAGACTAGAGCACAGTCTTTGTGGAATCGTGGCTCAGCGACAGTACTTACTGGCTGCCTGAGCCAGGTTTCTGTCAGGATTAAAATACCAGGATCAGTCTGAGCACAAAATTTTCAATTGATCCATTTTATGTTTCTGGTGTAGGCTTCTAACATTTAAATGAAGAATTCCAAGACCCTTTCTAAGTTTAAAACTATTAAGATCGTTAAAAGGGTCTATGGGGGGGTTTAATAAGGGGACATAATGTAAGTGGAGACGGCTCTATGTATATTAAGTTGTTTGTATTAATAAAACTGTTAAAATGATTTCTATCTTTCTTATGTTTTTGTACAATGCTGGTCCTAGGTTTATACACAGTGACTATTGGAAAAACTAAATTAGTACTATCATTTTTAGGCAGTCAACTAAGGTTAGAAACAGAGTAAAATATGTTATGCCCTAAAATCTGTGAGCAGAGCCTGCTTGGATGAATTCCGTCAGGTCTATAGAATGAGGGTCGGTTCCAAAACAGGTCAAAATTGGCAATAAAAGCCAGACCAGAGGAGAGGCAGGTCTTCTGTAGCCAGGTATGAAGGTTTAAAATACGACTAAAATACCCTGACCCTCTCCCCAGTGGTGGGATTGGGACGAAAATAAAAACTGATTTCCCACAGTCCCTAATGGAAGCCAACAAGTCTCTTTTTAACAGTTCTGTGCTTTGATCTTTGGTGTCATTACATCCGACATGAATGATTATTTTCTGCACAGAATTAAATCTCTGAAGGAGAGCAGGAAGCTGTTGTGCAATGTCTTTAACTTTAGCGCCAGAAACTAAGTGTACTACGGCTGTGTGATGTTTGAGAAATCTTGTGATAGAGTCACCTATTATCAGAGTTGTTGGTGGATTGTGCTGGTCTGGTCGTCTGAGTCCATATCGAGACGCTCGGTGCTGGTCAGCCAATGGCCCAGCAGCCCGCGCTGGGTTGCGAGTAGGCCATGCAGCATTGTCCGGAGATGAGGTGCTCTGTCCCCGCTGCACGGTCGAGATCGGCAGCGGGGCCTGCATGGGCGGCTGCACGTCGTTCACCGGCGGTGAGTAGGCCATTAAGGGTGTCCCGTGGAAGGCCTGCGGCTGAGCGCGGCGTTTCTGTTGACTCACTGGCCAAGATAATAGAAATGGCTTGTGGGACTGATGTATCTGCGGCATATGGCACATATTGGAAGAATGTCTGTCAGAAAAGAAAAACTAAATATCAGTTGGAATAACATAAACCTGTTGTGAATGGAAGGCAATTGGATCTCTGCTGTGTTGCCTGACCGTGAAGCTTACACTGAAAAGTTCAACACAGCAGGAGGAAAGTATACCGCAGAGAAAAACAAGAAGACATACTATGAAATGGGTTTAAACGGAACGTTGTGTGTTTAGTGCTTCACATTTGTTGCCCACATGAGTCATTTGATTTTTTGATGGTTAACTTTAAATTGAAAGTGAATGAGTAATGCTTACTTTATTTAAAACACAGACCTTAAACTTCAACTCATTTTACAAGAAACACCTACCATGAGCTTCCACTAACTGTCCACTTTATTAGAAACACACACCTTGTACTTCCACTCAATGGCCACTTTATTAGAAACACCTACCATGTACTTTTACTAACTGGTCACTTTATTAGAAACATCTACCTTGTATTTCCACCCACTGTCCACTTTATTAGAAACACCCACCTTGTTCTTCCATTCACTGTCCACTTTATTAGAAACACCTACCATGTACTTTCACTCGCTGGCCACTTTATTAGAAACACCTACCATGTACTTCCACTCGCTAGCCACTTTATGAGAAACACCTTCCTTGTACTTTCACTCACTGGCCACTTTATTAGAAACGTCTATCTTGTTCTTGCACTCACTGTTCACTTTATTAAATAGTAATAGACAACAAAATGTAAATATAAATTTTAATTTATAAAGAATGTCTAATTAGTAATAATAATAATGTTCAGAATGAAATCCCTTTCAAATAAATGTCTAAAATGAAATTATAATATGAAGTTTAAGTTCCTGTCTAGAATAAAGTTCTAATACAATAATACCCCACATGAAATAACAGTAAAAAATTAACATACTGAATTATTCATTCGTTCATTAATCCTCCCAGCTTCTGATCCTTCTGGGTTGCGGGGGCATCTTGAATTAGTTTTAATTAAATTAAAATCCAGACTGGAGTTGTAATAAAATAACTGACCACTTAGTTCTGTTGGAAGGTAGACAGAATGTTTTTTTTCTCAATTTGATTACCAGCCTTAAAAACACATTCCTTTGATTTATTTTTTTCTTTTTTCAGTTTAAACTCTCGAGCTGTTGCTTAGCTGTTAATTAGTGATGGTGGAGCAGAAGTTACCAGGTGAGTGACCCTCAGCTGTAATAAGACTCACCCCCCGGGGCTCGTTTGACTGTAATATAAAAACTTTTCATTTGAAGTCCTGAAGATGATTTAGAAGGTCTGAAAATTAGCTTTCTTGGCCACAGGCTCAAGAGAACATACACAGACTAGCATCACCTTCTGCAACCTTCACCACCTTCTGACAGTTTCTCATTAAAGTCCATCCGGAGTGTCCAAGCTGTAATTTAAGGACAAAATAAAGAATAAAACATGTCAGGCAACAATTCTCCACTAAAAAAAGAGATATACATATGTGTAGCTTTATAGCCCATTTACTTTAGCTAGTTTTATATAATGCTGAGCACTAAATCCAGAGAAAGAGTGACCTGAATCCAAACTCATCACTTCGCAGCTTGATATACAAAGCAGCAGCTTCAAAAACCAATTAAAGCTGCACTATGTAGGTTTTAGTAAAAACTGAACATTATAGAACATTATAGAGTGATGGCAATAAAATGTGCTTGGCCACATATTTAAACTTACAGGCATGGATTCATTTATGACAGAAAATTAATGGAATTATTAGACAAATGCATTAAGTAATGCAGAGTTTAAATACGGTGACAATAGCAGATTCACTCATGTTCTCAAGTTCTCCTTGAATTCTCTGCCAATCATCAGATTCATTATAAGTTTAGGCCACCTGTTTACATTATGTTTGTGTCATCTCCTCAGCCAACTTCCTTTTGCTTGCCAGCTCACTAGAGTCTATAGATGAACTTGGGAACTCCGTTTTCCAGGAACCGGCGGGAGATCACCTGACATCCACATCATCATCTTCAACCAAAGACCTTAGGCGCAGCCTGTTCGCCGCCTGGCTTGGTACGGTGCATGCCGGTTAGTATTTTGTACGACTTGAGCTTCACGATGACATACGATGTAAAAATGTTAAAAGCGGCTGCAGGCTTTACACACAGTCTCTGCAGTTGCTCTTCACTAACTGCGCGAGCCGAGAGGTGGCTTGATGACGACAGAGCTTAAATCTCATTGGTTAGAGGCTCCACAGACACCTCTGACGTTTGACTCTTTTCATTGTAAAATATATAACTCCTCTAAAACTCTTTAAAGACCACCTATTACACTAATACTATCATGTCTAGTAGCATGACAGTTCATTTTTATGCAGTGTTCAACACAACCGCTATGTTTTATTTGTGGGGCAGTGAAGTTCTGCTGAAGAAAAAGAGAAAAAAGTTCATGTTTTTGGCATGTAGCTAAGTGAAGTCGTGTTTTTTCATGAATATCTTTAACTCATTCAGGACTTGGCAGCAACACATCTCAAACAAGATGGGACGGGGATACAAAAGGCTGAAAATAGAAAGCGAAACTGATAAAAAAATTTTGAGGAGCAAATAAGTCACAAAGGGTATTGGAGAGAGGCAGAGTATCTCAGACACGGGGCAAAGGTTCACCAATATGTAAAAAACTTTCTGCAAATTGTTGAAATTTTTTTTTCAATCTCTCTGAGGGCATAGGGTTGCATTAGTGTCTATGGTGTGAGCAGCTTACACATCTAGAAAGGCTCTATCAATGCTGAACAATATACAGAGGTTTTAGAACAACACATGCTCCCATCCAGACAGCGTCTCTTTCAGGGAAGGCCTTCAGTAATTTAGCAAGACAATCCTAAACCACATACTGCATCCATCACAACAGCATGGCTTTGAATAAGAAGATTCTGGATGCTGAACTGGCCTGCCTACAGTTCAGGCCTTCACCAATAGAAAACATTTGGCACATCACTAAATAAAAAATTTGGTGAAGTAGATTTAGAACTGTTGAGCAGCTAGAATCCTACATCAGAAAAGAATGGGACAAAGTTACTCTGCTAAAACTCCAACAATTGGTCTTCTCATTTCCCAGACCGTCACAGACTGTAGTTAAAAGAAGAGGGGACGCTACACAATAAGAGGATGCTTCTCAACTTTTTTTTTGAGATGCATTGCTACCATCAAGTTTAAATGAAGTAACAATTTTCATGAAATGGTAAAATGTCTCACTTTCAACATCAATATGTGTTCTATGTTCTATTGTGAATGAAGTATGGGTCTATGAGATTTGGATTTTTTTTTTAACTTTACATTTTACACAGTGTCCCAACTTTGTTTTTGGAACTGGGGTTCTAGAAAAAACTTAATGAAAATGACAGAGCTTAAGCAGGGGTATTTAATTGTACATAAGCTTGTTGGCATATTAATTAGCTACAATAGCAAAGGCTGTTTTTCAAGCTTTTTTATTTTTTAGTCCAGTTAAAGGCTAAGCACCACTTATGGACACCGCTGGTGATTTCACATTGTTTTAGATACTGAAAAAAACATAAAGATGACTTAAAATTAAATCCGCTGCTTAATTTGCTTTAAAATAGACGATTTTAATTGAATTGACGGAAAAACCCGAGCTCGCTATGGAAATTCCTAAACACTACCGTATGACGTCACTGGTGGAGAACAGTGAACAACGCTATTGGAGAAGCAGTTGTGATCAGATAAACCTTGTCTCTTCACCAGTATTGGAGAAGCAGTTGTGATTTAGGTTTCCTTTTCTCTCCTCCAGTAGTGCAAAAGCAGTCGTGATTAGGTAACCTTATCTCTCCACCAGTATTGGAGAAGCAGTTAAAATTAGGTAGACTCATCTCTCCACCAGTATTGGAGAAGCAGTTGTGATCAGGTAGCCTTATCTCTTCACCAGTATTGGAGAAGCAGTTATATTTAGGCTTCCTTTTCTCTCCACCAGTGTTGGAGAAGCTGTTGTGATTGCTTTAGGCTTTTTTTCCACCAGTATTGAATAAGCAGTTTTAAATAAAGTAGGCTCATCTCTTCACCAGTATTGGAGAAGTGTTTTTCATTTAAGTAGCCTCAGGTTCCACTGTACATAAAATGACTGCAGCCACAAAAAACCTACGGCATGTTCCAAACAGTGGGGGGAGCTGAACAGCAGTCTTTTAAGCTATATTTCTGACTTTTGATAATCCTCTGCTGTATTTATGTGTTTGACATTTTCATATTAGTTGGTGCTTAGCCTTTAACATTTGCATATGAGTGCTTAAGAGGCACATCCCCATGGGACCATTCCTGTGACATCACAATGCAGCTTCCTTAGAATGTTCCTTTTGTGTGTGGTAGAGTACTCAAGAGAGGTCTTCATAGCACAGTCTTATAGAGGACCCATCCTACGTTGGCAATGAGAAGAGGTTGTAATTTAGGTAGCCTCATCTCTCCACCAATAGTGGACAAGCAGTTTGATTGCAATAGGCTTATCTCTCCACCAGTATTGGAGAAGAGGTTTTGATTGCAATAGGCTTTTCTCTCCACCAGTATTGGAGAAACGGTTTTGATTGCAATAGGCTTATCTCTCCTACAATATTGGAGAAGAGGTTTTGATTGCAATTGGCTTATCTCTCCTCCAGTATTGGAGAAGCAGTTGTGAACAGGTAACATTATCTCTCCACCAGTATTGGAGAAGCAGTTGTGATTTAGGTTACCTCATCTCTTCACCAGTATTGGAGGAGCGGTTGTGGTTTAGGTTTCCTTTTCTCTCCACCAGTATTGGAGAAGCAATTTGATTGCAATAGGCTTATCTCTCCACCAGTATTGGAGAAGCGGTTTTGATTGCAATAGGCTCATCTCTCCACCAGTATTGGAGAAGCAGTTGTGAACAGATAACCTTATCTCTCCACCAGTATTGGAGAAGCAGTTTTGATTGGAATAGGCTCATCTCTCCACCAGTATTGGAGAAGCAGTTGTGAACAGATAACCTTATCTCTCCACCAGTATTGGAGAAGCAGTTTTGATTGCAATAGGCTTATCTCTCCACCAGTATTGGTGAAGCGGTTTTGATTGCAATAGGCTCATCTCTCCACCAGTATTGGAGAAGCAGTTGTAATCAGTTAGCATTATCTCTCCACCAGAATTGGACAAGCGGTTGTGATTTAGGTTACCTCATATCTTCACCAGTATTGAAAAAGCACTTTTGATCAGGTAGACTTATCTCTCCACCAGTATTGGAGAAGCATTTGTGATCAGGTAGCCTTATGTCTCAACCAGTAGTGGAGAAGTGGTTGTGACCAGGTGGCCTCATCTCTCCACCAGTATTGGAGAAGTGTTTGTAATCAGTCAGCCTTATCTCTCCACCAGTACTGGAGAAGCATTTGTGATCAGGTAGCCTTATCCCTCCACCAGTAGTGGAGAAGCGGTTGTGACCAGGTAGCCTCATCTGTTCACCAGTATTGAAGAAGCACTTTTGATCAGGTAGACTTATCGCGCCACCAGTATTAGAGAAGCATTTGTGATCATGTAGCCTTATCTCTCCACCAATATTGGAGAGGCAGTTGTGATTAGGTAGTCTCATTTCTCCAGCAGTATTGGGGAAGGAGTTGTGATCAGGTAGCCTCATCTCTCCACCAATTTTGGAGAAGAAGTTGTGATCAGGTAGCCTTTTCTCTGCACCAGTACTGGATAAGCTGTTGTTATATAAGTAGCCTAACCTCTTTACCAGTATTGGAGAAACATTTGTGATTAGGTAGCCTCATCTTTCCACCAGTATTGGAGAGGTAGTTGTGATCAGGTAGCCTTATCTCTCCACCAGTATTGGAGAAGCATTTGTGATCATGTAGCCTTATCTCTCCACCAGTATTAGAGAAGCACTTGTGACCAGGTAGCCTCATCTCTTCACCAGTAGTGGAGAAGCATTTGTGATCAGGTAGGCTCATCTCTCCACCAGTATTGGAGAGGCAGTTGTAATTAGGTAGACTCCTTTCTCCACCAGTTTTGGAGAAGCAGTTGTGATCAGGTAGCCTCATCTCTCCACCAGTATTGGATAAGCACTTGTGAATAGGTAGCCTCATCTCTCCACCAGTATTGGAGAAGCATTCGTGATCAGGTAGCCTTATATCTCCACCAGTATTGGAGAAGCTGTTGTGATATTGATAGCCTCATTTCTCCACCAGTATTGGAGAAGCGGTTGTGAGCAGGTAGCCTCATCTCTACACCAGTATTGAGGAAGCGGTTGTGACCAGGTAGCCTTATCTCTCCACCAGTATTGGAGAAGCGGTTGTGAGCAGGTAGCCTCATCTCTACACCAGTATTGAGGAAGCGGTTGTGACCAGGTAGCCTTATCTCTCCATCAGTGTTGGAGAAGCATTTGTCATCAGGTGGCCTTACCTCACCACCAGTATTGGAGAAGCTGTTGTGATATAGATAGCCTCATTTCTCCACCAGTATTGGAGAAGCACTTGTGATCAGGTAGCCTCATCTCTCCACCAGTTTTGGAGAAGCAGTTGTGATCATGTAGCCTTACCTCTCCACCAGTATTGGAGAAGCGGTTGTGATCATGTAGCCTCATCTCTCCACCAGTATTAAAGTAGCGTTTGTGATCAGGTAGCCTCATCTCTCCACCAGTATTGAAGTAGCATTTGGGGTCAGGTAGCCTTATCTCTCCACCATTATTGAAGTAGCATTTGTGGTCAGGTAGCCTTATCTCTCCACCAGTATTGGAGAAGCATTTGTGGTCAGGTAGCCTTATCTCTCCACCAGTATTGGAGAAGCATTTGTGGTCAGGTCGCCTTATCTCTCCACCAGTATTGGATAAGCAGTGTTGGTATAGATAGCGTCATCTCTCTACCAGTATTGGATAAGCTGTCATGATATAGGTAGCGTCATCTCTCTACCAGTATTGGATAAGCAGTTGTGATTTAGTTAGCCTTATCTCTCTATCATTGTTGGGGAGGCAGTTTTGAATTCAGTCGGCTTTTCTCTACACCAGTATTGAGGAAGTGGCTGTAATTTAGGCAGGCTTATCTCTCCACCAGTGTTGGAGAAGTGGTTTTGCTTGTGTTTGTGTTTGAAGATGGTTTAAAATCTCACAGCATGTTCTAGAGCAAAAGGAATTTGCCAAAACCGATTGTATAAAGTACAGTTTTTTGTCTGACATCCACTGAGTCTGTAACAGATCAGTAGTATCCTTCTTCACTACCTGATTGTGTCATTTGATCATAAGTGCGGTACTAGTGTATATTCAGCTCATATCAGCTGATATCGGTTGGTGTTGATGTGTTTTCACAAGTCTGCTGCATCCCTAGCATTTAATAAAGTAAGCAGATGGTAACTTATTTCTGTATTCAGTCTCTGCAATGATAATCAAAGGTTCTGTGCCAACTTGAACAAGAAGTCAGCCTCATCTTTCATCAAGAGCTTTGGTGGGTTTGGTAGCCATTATATATCTATTTTTTTATCATTTTTTTTACATCTCAAACATGCTCAAATGAACTTTATTCACTTTTTCAGTGCTTTGGCTAATTATCTCCTGCCGTAATAAGTCTGGAGCCTCAGAAAAAAGCAACTGTGGAGTACTAGCACAGTAGCTAAAAATACTGTCTCTTGGTGAAGTGTCTGGGGTTAATAAGCTCTGTGGCTTTACTCAGTACTTCAACAATGATGCGGGGAGCCTTCCAGGACCTTCTCAGATCAACAAGGATCATCAGAAACTCCATCTACGGAGAGCAGCTCTCATTTACATTTAACATCTAATTAGCAAACTAACTGCTAAGGCTAGCTCCACTGGTCTTAAGTCTGCCTAAAGAGTTAAGAACTCTGCAGATTCAGGTTTTGCCACTTGCCGTCTACTTCAGTACAAACTTTTACCTTTTTACACCATTTTTACACATTATTTTACAGCACATATGATCATCATAATGAGCCTCAGTGAGGAGAGCTGGAGCACATCCTGAATCGTGATTAGCTCACTTTTAACTTCAACACAACATGAACTTTTGAGGCTTGTTTGTGTTTTTTCATGCTGTTTGTGGTTTCACTGCTGATTTCACTGCATTTCAGTTGAATTAATGCCGTGTTCTTCTGCAGATTCAAACCTTACAGGGTTTATGAATAACTTCGGAGGCAATTTATTGTTTGAACCTTTCCTTTCAACGTCATGAAGCACCACACGGAGAAGGAATAAGGAGAGAGAGAGAAAGAAAGAATAGACAGAGAGCAGAGAGAGTGAGAAAAAAGAGAGAGTAAGAGAGCATTGACAGTGAGAGAACAGAAAGAACAGAGAAGAGAGACTACAGAGAATAGAGTGAGAAAGAAGAGAGAAAAACATGAGAGAAAAACTTGTAAAGAAAGAGAGAGAAAAGAGAAAGAGTAGGAGAAAATAAACAAAAAGAGAGAAGGATCATGAGATGAAGAGAGAAACTGGGAGTCAAGAGAGTAGAGAAATTTAGAATGAGAGATAAAAGGTCGAAGGATGGAGGGACGAGAGAGAAAAATTAGAGAGGTGAGAAATGTTAAAAGAAGAAAAGGTCGGAGTATAGAGAGCGACAGAAGGATACTGAGCTGAGAGAGAAATTGAGAGATCAGAGGGATAGAAGAATGGAAGGATATAAAGAGGTGGCGGGATTGTAGGTTAGTGCTGATATGACTCACTTCAGCCCCTCAGTCACACCACTTTTCATTCATAATGGTTGAGCCCTAAACACAGGTTTTACTGTCACACTGAAATTCTGTGGGAGAGAGAGAGAGAGAGAGAGAGAGACCTCAGAGAAGTGTTTATATCAAGCATCCTGCTTCATGCTCAGTAGGTTTTGAGAAATGAAATTATAGTTAATCTAGTGCTCTTTCCATTTTTAAAATTAAAAAATCTAGATCTGTGTAATGTCCCAAATACAGTGACAAATTTAAGGATCGCAAGGTAAATGTGTGTGTTTCTTATAAAGTGACCAGTGAGTGGAAAGGAGGGAAATTCTGATTTTCATTCCTGGTATTTGTCCTGGCATTAAAGCTGGGATGTGACACCTGACCTCTGAGATTTTTATCCTGAAGTATTTCAGAGAGCACCAGGCTGCAGAGTCTGTGGGGAGGCCCTGCTTTTCTGCCCTATATAGCTCTCTAACTTCACTGACTCCTACAGCGCAAGACTCGTTCTGGAGAGAATTTGTGTGAGGAAAGACAATTATCCAGCTTTTTTTTTTTTTTTTTACATTTCTCTATACTGCTTAATAGCTTTATACTGCTTAATAGCTGAAAAAATGGAAGATGAATCTTTCCAAGTTATGGAAGGTGGTCAATAAATAATTGGACAGTGACACAGTTTTATTGGCTTAACTCCTGCACATTGGATTTGAAATGACAGCATGACTGTGAGGTTAGAGTGCTTTTATTTTACAGGTATTTACAGCCCCATTTTGTGAACCATTTAGGAATCACAGCACATAGTAACTTTTTAGCAACTGGACAAAAGCAACTGGAGATTTGGTTGCTGGAAAAATCAATGCAAATATGTTGACATGTGTATAACCTGAATAAAGTTACAATCTTAAATTTATTGCTCTGTTTCACTATTTGCTATGACTCGACTCAACTAGACTGAACTCAACTTATTTTTGGTACTAGCAGCTTTTATTATTATTATAATAATAATTATTATTATTATTCGTTAGCATATCTGGTCATAATGATGACACATGGAACTGCCCTAATGTGGATAAAACTAACTTTGTTCAGAACTGCTGATAAAAACAGGACACTTTGGGAAAAAACAATGAGATGATACTGGTTTGGTCAGAAGATACGCATGTGGTGCTGTAACCTGGTTACAAGCATTAGCGCTATGTGTGTAGAATAGAATAGAGCACCAATATTGCCACTTGTGTTTGCACACAGCAGAATTTGACCCATTCGTGCAGTGAAACACCCACATATACACACACTAGTAAACTGACACACTGTGGGGCAGTGAGCACACTTGCCTGGAGCGGTGGGCAGCCCTATCCACAGCACCTAGGGAGCAGTAGGTGATTAGGTGCCCTGCGCAAGGGCACTTCAGTAGTATACTGTTGGTCCAGGGGATCGAACCGGAAACCTTCTGGTTACAAGACCAGATCCTTTATCTTCAGCCACGACTGTTTAGGGTGATAGTGACAATTCTATCTGACTAATCAGTAATATACAGCTCTTCCTGAGTCTGTTGGTGCGGGAGCGAAGGCTCCTGTAATGCCTGCCAGATGAAAGGAGGGTAAGAAGTCCGTGGTTAGGGTGAGAAGGGTCCTTGATGATGCTTCTCGCCCTGCTCAGGCAGCGCTTCTGATAGATAGACTCGATGGTGGGCAATCGCGTGCCTGTGATGCGCTGGGCAGTTTTCACCACCCGCTGAAGCACTTTACGGTCCGATACGGAGCAGCTGCCATACCACACTGAGATGCAGTAGTTTTTATGCCACCTTTGGTATTGGCTCCTGGAACCTGGAACCCTGATGGAGGTGACAGCCAGAATATTACCCAGTAGCAAGTTTACCTATTTAAAAAAAATGGAATTGGGCGAAAAGAGTCAAGTCAGTACTGTACACAGCCAACATGTCCATATGGCCCCATATGTGCTTTGTCTGTGCTTTATGGATTTTACAGTCTTGTAGTGGCTTTTTCGACTTTGGGCCCCAGTTTGGCTACAGTTGTGGTTTCCAGGTAGGCCACTTTATAGGCTTTATTTGGGTTACAGTTGTGGGATCCATTTAGGCTACAGTTGTGGGACCTGGTTAGACTACTGCTGGGGGCCCAGTTTTAAGATCCAGTTATGTGGTCACAGCACCCATACTGGGAAAGGCTGCTCTACAGGACACATTGTAGGAGAGACTGTAGGTCACTGCTCTCTCATTTTCTTTACTGGGTTTTTTCCTCTCGATTGCACTTTATTCTGTTTTCTTACCTGGAAGGGCATCTAAGGGGGCACTGTTACTTACTATGAAACTTGCAGTTTAACCTCCTAACGCGCCCTTGAATCAATAATACATTTATTCAAGAATATAGCTGAAAATCTACAGTTCCACGAAAGACAACAAATGTACCATATGAAAGCTGAGAATCTCTACTTAATCTGTACAGCTCAGAATAAAAGCCATCGAATTAAAAAATGTATTAAAATATATTGCACTCTGAATTCTGCCATTCGACTCATATCTCCGCAAAGGCCTGGCTCTGTCTGTGGACCAATCAGATACACCAAGATATACTCCAAACACAAAAAAACAATCAAAACAACAACCCCTAATCAAAGTCACAAACCAAAGAAAAATATATTTTATGTTGTTTTAGATGGTTTAGCAGAGTTGAAACAGGAGGGTAACCGAGGCGACGTACTAAAATAGGACAGCAGAGGGAGTTTTACACCAGCTGAGCAGCTGCAGCTGGTATCAAAATTTATTTAGTGGTTTAGTTGTCTACAAGTAGTAGATTTTGTTTAGGACTAATAAACATGTAAAACATGGTAAAAAAGACCTAAAAATCATGTGTCACGCCTGCCCGTCCATGTGCCTCTGTTTACGTCCCGTCCATATGGTTCTGTTTTGTCCTTGTCTGGTGGTCCTTGTCTCCGCCCTAGCCCCGCCTGTGTCGTGTCACCTGCTCCCCCTCGTTACCTTGTGTTATATAACCCCGTGTTTGCAGTCTGTCTTTGTCCTATGTTATTACGCTGTCGGTGTGTTCATGTTTGCCTGTTTTTTTGCCAATATGAATGTCATTAAACCTGTAAATCCTCAACTGCATGTGTATCCGCCATTAACATTTTAACATTTAGTAACATTTTCAGTAACATTACATAATGAAAATTCCTCTAGTTTATGGTGTGTTTTAGTAAAGAGCTTTAAGATTTGTGTATGTATTTTTAGGTGAAATTTCGTAAATGGGCTGGAATGTTAAGAGGTTAAGATGATCTGCTTCAACCAACAAACAGTGATAAAAATCACTTTCAGGTTGCTATTGGGGTTGTGATGCTACTACAGGAGGACCAAGATATATACACTGAAGTTAACTTCTCAGTTTTTAGTATAGGGAGCATAAATTTTGTTATGTATCACAACTTCTTACTCTTACTGAAGCCACCTACAGATAATCCTGTATTCTATCGGTTTATCGGTTTATTAGCCCCCTTTCACTCTGTTTTTCAATGATTAGGACCCCAAGAGGACAGAACAGATATTATATGGGTGGTAGATCGTTCTCAGTACTGCCGTGACACTGTCGTGGTGGTGCTGTGTTAGTGTGTGTTTTACTGGTACGAGTGGATCAGACACAGCAGTGCTGCTGGAAATTATATATTATAATATATTATAGTATTATATAGTATTATATAAGGATTAAATATTTCATTTGTATATAGTTTTTAAGATCTGCATACCAGTGCAACACACCTGCATGATCCACCTACCTAATAGTCCCTGCTCTGTGGTGGTCCTGTGGGGGCCTTTAAAAAAACAGGGTGAAAGGGAATAAACAATGTATGCTATGTAGATAAAGGTAATTCACAACATGATCACATCTTGGCCTGATTCAGAACCTGTGTAGTTCATGCAATATAAAAGCACAGAAACAGAATTCAACAGTTAGAGCCAATCCCCACTCATGCTCTCGCTCACTGAAGGAAACGTAGCGTCATTATGAGCTTGATGCTTCATCGTTGGAGAAAAGTGATCAAGCTGGTCTCAAATTAGCCTAGACTGATAAGGCTGAGCGGTGCTTCTATCAGCAGGGTTCAGTCAGTGAGGTTTTCGTGCTGGGTGTGTATCTTGACTTTGTGAATGCCAATACGGCGGAATAACAATACAGCTGTTCTAACCTTGAGTTAAAATATAAAGGCTAAAGCTGAAGACATTTTTCTCTGGAAGTATCTCTTGAGCTGATAAAGTTTGCATTCAAATGTAATTCATAGAGAAACTTTTTATCAGACTGACACACTCCACTGATTTGCTTTAGTTATTCATTATGTAGCAGAGGTGACTAACAAATTGCTAGAAATTTCTGTATCTGAACAATTTTGAACGTTTCTTTGGTCACATACATGCTAATGTAGTGGACTGAAAAAGGGATTAAATTATTTCAGTAAAAATAAATAAGAACCCTTTTTATTCTTATTTTATTTTTCCTTATTTCATTTGATTGGATTATTTTAGTCTGTTTTAAGCCTTAGTATAATTATTATTATTATACTATTATTTGTTTGGACTCAAAGTGTTTAAAAATGTTCAGTTCTTCAGCTTTCAGCTACCTAAGGCTAATAGGTCATATTCGTTTCACCCAGCAGAGGGCGCTCTTTGGCTGCAGTGGCAAGGAAACCACAGCCTCTGGCTAGGTTCAGGTGTGCGATTCTGCAAAATTTGGTATCGATCCCGTACCAATTAAATACAGGGCAAGTATCACTGATACTGATACCGATTCCGATACCAATGGGGAATCACCTACGTGAAATAAAATAAAGTCTATTTATACCTACATGTAGCAAATATAATCTATTTGTTATAATAACAACAACTGTATTTATATTATTATTAATTATAGCCGTATTTTATAATGTAAGGAGAATAATAAAAATCGTATTTGATATTAATAATTAACATTATTACTTTATTATTATTATTATTAGTGTATGGTTTGTTTGTATTGTTGTTATTTTCGTAAAACAAGCATATACAAGCTTAATAACAGAGTCAAATCTTTTAGTAGCCTGCAGTTATCGCCGTCTCTTATTTCATAATTAAAAGAATGTTATCTGGATAGAAATCTGTAACATTTCAACTTGTTGCCAGATGAATAATAAATGGAGCACCTATAAACATATGAGTGGAACATTTATAAAGTCCCTAAGAAGAAATAATCGTTAAACTGTAGCTGTTGCTAGCTCTAGGCTGCTGAGCTAATGGAAAAAAACTCCTGTTGCTAAGCAGCGCTCGCAGCTCTGCGACGTCACGTTGTTTACAAACTCTGAAGGAGTGGATAGCGTCTCTTTTACGGTTAACACAAGATTTATTATATTCAGCTGCACCAGAGACACGAGGTAAAGTTACTTTAAACACTATATGAGCTACCGGGATACTCTGAGTCTCTCTCTGAGGGGTTTCTCTCCTCCTCCTCTCTTCGTTTCTTTTGTAGCTCGGAGTTCTCTTTTTCGTGCTGTTTTATGTGTTCATCACATTTGTGGTGTTGCAGCTTCTTGCCGTTTTTCCACAAACATAATAAATCGCGCCTTGGCTGTTTGTGGAGCTGAAATAGCTGAAATAGCTCCACACGTGACTCGTTTACGCTCTGCCATTGTGTCTCCACTCCATTGTGTGCGCATCACGCACTTACCCAGGTGGAAGAAAAAGTAGTTCCCACCAACCGCGTATTATTTAGAAAAGATCTCAATAGTTTAGTTACTTTCCACTGTGTTCCTGTTAATGATATACATTACCTCAAATGGTTGAAGTATCTGGTATTGGACATATAGATATTTCAGTATGGATCCACACATCACTAGAATAAACCTTTTGCCACAGGCTGACGACTCATTAACCTGTGTGTTGGTTTCTTCCTTGCCATGAAGAAGCATGAAATGTCCTTACATACATTTCAGTGGTGAAACTGTACACTAATATGTTCATGAAGCCTTGTGCCATGTCTTAGTCCAAGTTAAGTGTGTTTTGGTTAAGTAATATCGAGTGAATGGGAAGACATAAAATACGTTAGCCATTTAGCTTAGCATAATTGGTTTAAATGAAGATTTCTTCTTTTTGTACTTTCGTATGTTCTGTAATCCCGCGTTTTTTATATGATATAACTCAAGGCTAAGAGAGTCAAGGAAGTGTATTTTCATTGTTTTGAGTTTCTGTCACAGTTGTGTTTTCTCTCTATCTTAAGCAGTAGCATAGCTGCATAGCTTAGCCTTTTGCCACAGGCTGATGACACATTAACCTGTGTGTTGGTTTCTTACTTGTCATGTAGAGAGAGATAGAGAGAGAGTGAGAGAGAGGAACCAAGAGAACCATCCACGGCTATGATGCCATTTTGTGCACTGCCCAGTTGACCTTGAGGACGGTGTTACGGTGAATTCAGTTCCCCCTGTTCCCCCTGAGTGCGCAAGGGAAAATCAGGCAGTCTTAGGCAGTCTTAGCTTCCCCGTGTTTTATTGTAATTTCCTTCTATTGTTCAGGGTAAGCGCTTTTTTAAAATCGAAAGGCACGTCATGAAGTATAACTTATTTTGCTATTGGCAGCATTAGTGAATATGTTAATTCACGTTTAATTAGCGTGAATATAAATCAATGTTATATGATATATGTTATTATGAATGACCGCCTCGTTGGTTTTGCTAAGTTTTGTACTAAACGTTTGCAATAGTTATTACTGGTTTAAATAAACTATATTTACATGAAGGGGTGTTATTTCAAACTGCTCAGACGTTTTTATTCTGTACCACCTTTACTCTGAGAACACAGGGGGAACAGGTTTAACCAGAGACTTGTCACACAACATGGCTAGATTTGTCTAATTTTTCCCCTTATATACTGTATAAACTGGGGTGTTACAATGAATACCTGTAAATAACAACACATCACAGGTCAAGCTACAAAACACAAAGGTTAGAATATCAGATTTCTAAAAACTATATAAATTGCATTTATGCAAACAAGTGATATGTTAACATTATTTAAGTCAAAACTAAATTCTTTATACAAAAAAAACAAAATCCTTTATACAAATCTTGAAAACTATATACAAATAAAATATTTAATCCTTATATAATACTATATAATACTATAATACATTATAATGTATAATACTTTAAATCCACAGGACTCCCACAGAACAGATATTTTTTGGATATGTAAATGTATGTTATACTGGTATGCGAAGTTCAGATATAACAGTGTTGCTGGAGTCTTTAAACACCCCAGTGTGGACTGAGAAAAGACCATCCAGAAAAAAATGTTTTGTAGTCATTCCTACTTAATGCTAAAACTTTTGGTCACACATTGTATGTCTACACTGCTTCACATGCTGAACAATAAAAATCTTCTTCTGCTGGTGGGTTTCCGGAGCATGACTGGTGGAACCATTGGTTACATCCATCGCAGGCAATCTGATGAAACAATTTAAATTTAATGCCATGTAAAAAAAAATGCAGCAATGTATTATTTATTGATTCAGAAACTAAAGGAAGGGTGTCTGATTTTATTCATGAAGGGTTTATTTGACTGCGGGGTTTTATTTCAATCAAGAGCACACCTCTTCAGTTGTTTATTGACAGAGACTATCTGAATAAACACATTGAATCAGGTGTGTGTCTGCTTATTTAGAAAGAAAACCTGCAGCCAAGACTTTTACATTTACATTTAGCAGACGCTCTTATCCAGAGCGACTTACAAAAGTGCTTAGTGTTTGGTTAGAGTATGTATCTCTATCTAGTACAAACAGGTTTAAGTCCAAACTACTCTTATACTCAAACACTGCCATAAACACAGGGCCAGTGCTGATACCTAGAAAAAAGACAATGCAACACCTAGCAAGACTGGAATACCTACAGAGAAGAGAACAAATACAAGACTACATACAGTACAAGTACATTACTTAGCCAGTGCTCCTAGAAGATAAAGTGCAATTACAGTTTATACCAATGCTTCAGTAGATTAGTGTTTATAAGTGCTTTACAAAGAGATAGGTCTTCAGTCTGCGCTTGAAGACCGTGAGAGAGTTCACTGTTCGGACAGCCAGTGGAAGTTCGTTCCACCATCTGGGTGTCAGGACAGAGAAGTCCCTTTTTCCATGAATCTTGAGTGATGGTGGGTCAAGCCGAGCCGTACTTGAAGCGTGAAGGGCTCGAGGTGTGGTTCGACTTTTGACCATTGCCATAAGGTAAGAAGGAGCTGGTCTATTCTTGGCTTTGTAGGCAAGCAACAGAACTTTAAACTGAATGCGAGCAGCTACAGGAAGCCAGTGAAGGGAGCGCAGCAGTGGAGTGACATGAGTGTACTTGGGAAGATTGAAGACGAGCCGTGCTGCAGCATTCTGGATCAGTTGTAAGGGCCTGATGGCCTGCAGAGGAAGACCAGCCAGGAGCGAGTTGCAGTAGTCGAGCCTTGAAATGACAAGAGAAGAGAAGCCTTTTAAAGTTATAATACTTTTAAAATGATAATTTTGCATTACCCATTCAGATGGCATCGCTCCATCACTTCAGACAAAAATGAGACAAATCTTCTATAGAAGTACACAAATACAATTAAATATTAGTAAATCTGTTACAAACATACCTACCATCATTTCTTTTTACTTTTACAACAAAAAAAATAAGTAAACATATAATAATAATAAAAAGAATAATAAAAAAACAAAATCAACTTTATCTTGCAACCCTATGTGTGTCATATAATGCATGGCCAATCTTTTCCAAAAAAGGCTAATGTCTTCAAATAATTGATAATGTGAGCTTCTGGTTGGTTAGAAGGAAAATCTGCAGCAACACCGGCCTATTGTGGATAGGTTAGCAAATTTGCTTTCCAGTCAATATCAACATGATTCAGAAGTGTATTCATGGATACTTACAGCTAAAGTCCAGTGGTTTTGCTCATATATGACACCTAAAAGAACTTTGTAGTGGCTTGGTTTACACTAAAATGACTAGCAATAAAAATCATGCATAAACAATATTGCCACTAAAGAGTTTGTGGACTTGCATTTAAACATTACATAACCATTACATAACCACAGTAAATATATTTTAGAACGAATTCACCCTACCTTTTTTAAAATTTGATTTGACCCTTGCCATAATTGGGTCATTGGAAAGCATGTAGGCCTTCTCTTCATGCGTCTGATTTTGCTTCTTCAACAGTGTCAAGATGTATGCATTTATAACCTTTAGAGACAAATAGACTATGTTAGTAGTTGCAAAGCTATGTCTTGAATATATTGCTACTGTCGAAACAAAACCTCAATTTTTAAATTTAAAATAGGAAACTATTAATACAATGAAATTGTACCTGAGTTCACGTGCCTGCGTAAAATTAATGTGTTGGTACACACCTTTGTATATTCAAATTCTATGTGGAAGAAAATAATTCAGTACCTCACTCTCTAGTTCTTTGCCAGGTGCACGACGTGCTATGTCCATGTCAAATATTTTATATGGCCCAATTTTTACCATCAGGACACAATCACTTCTGCCCGACCAAACAGATTCAATACCTACCAAAATTGTGGACATAAAAAAAATTGTAAAAATAATGACATAAAAAAAATTGTAAAAATAATGTTAAATACAAGAATTCTGTTCCATATTTAACAGCAAAAGAAAGATACAGCATATGTGCATTAAAAAAACTATATATAAAAAGGTAAAAAAAACTAATTATTATTTAGAACATATTGGTACAATAATTGGACAGAGGTAACTTACTATTCTCAATATCACTTGACACAACAGCTGAACTCCCAACTTTTGGAACAGAAGATGGTCTTTTATCTGCTGGGAAAGGAGACAGAAGAATCTCTACTGCTTTGACAGGAGTTTTCTGAATCTCTACAGTTGGGACAGGAGATGTTTTCCTCAAGGCTGGGACAGGAGATGTCTGTATCTTAACTGTAGGGACAAGAGATGTTTTCTTCATGGCTGGAACAGGAGATTTTTTCCTCATGGCTGGAACAGGAGTTGTCTGAATTTCTACTGTTGGGACAGGAGATGTTTTCCTCATGGCTGGAACAGGAGTTGTCTGAATCTCTACTGTTTGGACAGGAGATGTTCTCCTCATGGCTGGAACAGGAGATGTCTGTATCTTAACTGCTAGGACAGATGCAGATTGTGATATTTTTTTTGTGAGGCATACGTGTTTGGTTTGGTAAGTGATCAAGTAAATTTTTAGTAATTTCACGCCGTTTTTATCCATTAAATCGCCTCGTAGGACGGTAACAGTAAAGGGGCGCAGAAATTCCCTTTCCAACTTTCCCCCTTTTCTCTTTTGACTTCTAATGTTCCTCCTGAGAACCTTTTCCCCAACAGCAAAAGTATGTGACACAGCCCTGGAAGCTTCTTTCCTTGCTCTCACTTCTTTTGACTGCCCCTTAACTTTGTTCCTGTATCTTTATGGCAACCTAAAGAATTTCTGTCCGGAGTACATCTTCCACTGTTTCATTCTCCTTGTCAGTAAAAAAAATAAATATCACAGATAGCAAAGTGATGCAAAGTTATTGTAGATTTATGGGGAATAACAAGATGATCACTGAAAGATTCAGGTACTTCTGAAAAGTAGCGTGCCTCCCGTCCAAACATAAGGTAAAACGGTGAATACTGTGTTGTGTGTTGTTTTTTGGTTCTGATAGTGAACAGCACAGCATTAAGATATGTGTCCCAACTTTGGGGTTTGTGGCACAGTTTTCCCAAAAACTATAAACTCGACTCACTGGCAACTGACATACCCTATAGTGTCAGAAGTATCCCAATCATTGAACTCATGTTCCAATCAGATGTATAAAACCACTTCTCTGTTGATCTGTAAAAAATAATGTAATTATATGATATTTAAATAATTGCAATTAGTCAAGCTATAAAGACTTGTCACAACAATTATTTTTTATAAACAATATATTGTCCCAGGTCTGTTGCAATAAAGGATTTTATTGTCATTTAAAAATAATTTTATGTCTAATATTGCTTTTACTTTTGTCATACTTACATTTTTCAGATTTTCAAACAAACTTTAATAGACAAAGATAAACTGAGTAAATTAAAAAAAAAGGTAATTGCCTCAGATGAATTAACTGTGATTAACTACATTTTTGGGAAAGCTGGTTTAAATTTTACAACTAACCACAACCAGGCCTGATTACTGACAGAGCAGTAAAATCAAGTAATCACTTAAATAGAAGCTGTCTGAAGGAGAGTGTCATGAAGCAGCTAAAATATCTCAAAAAGCAACACATTACGACATGATCTGAAGAAAGTCAAGAACAGATAAGAAAAACAAAGTCACTGACATCTATCAGTCTGAAAAAAAGTCATTTCTAAGGCTATGGGACCCCAGAGAACCACAGTGAGGACTATTATTCAGGAGAAAACATGGAACAATGGTGAACCTTCTCAGGAGTGACAGGCCTACCAAAATTACTCCATGCGCAGCATGTTCTAAAAGAACCCAGAACAACATCTAAAGAACTGCAGGTCTCACTGGCCTCAGTTAGGGTTAGTCTTATGATTCAATGATAAGAAAGAGACTGGGTGAAAATAGTATCTATGGGAAAGTTCCAAGGCAAAAAAACGTGCTGACCAAAAAAATAACACAAAGGCCCATTTCACATTTACCAACAAACATCCTGATCCCCAGGACTTTGGGAAAATATTCTATTGGCTGATGAGACAAAAGTGGAACTTTTTGAAAAGTGTGTGTCCCATTACATCTATTGGGGGCTCGTTGGGGATATGTGTGTATATGTGTATATGTGTATTTACATACTTTTGCATATGCTCTTTTTTTTTTGGAATAGAAGGTGGTGAATGGACCGCTGCTTGATGCTGGTGGTAGTAGCAGTGGTTAGTGTTTTGTCAGTGGTTTGTTTGTTGGGATGGCTTTGTCTGGTAGTTTTGGTGCTTTTGTTCAAGCTCCATCACCTAAAATAGCTTGTTTAAAAAATGAGTCGGTTGACACATAATGGAACATAAGAAGTGAATGGGGCCAGGCCAGAATTAAAGTTTTGTAAACCACAGCAGATTTATTGTCATCAAAAGAAACACCCACCCTAACATACAGGCCCAGAGCTCTACTGAGGCCTAAGAGGAGCCAACAGAGAAAAGAAAAGAAAAAAAAAGAAACAGAACAAAATGTTAGCCTAACCTATTGTTTCTATGTACAAAGGAAAAGAAAGAAAACGAAAAAACTACCTACGCTAACAAACATAAATACACAATGGACACCCACCTTCTTACTTAGTGTATCTACACTACGTGATCATTAATGGAGCCTCCAACTAACACATAATGTAAGAAAAAAAGAATTTCATAATAAACATGGTGGGCATTAACATGCTGTTTTGCTGGAAAACCCTTCAATGTGTCTGAATTAAAGGACTTCTGCAAAGAAGGGTGAATAAAAAAAATCCTCCACAGAGATGTGAAATTCTCAATGCCAGTTATTGCAAATGCTTGCTTGAAGTTGTTGACGCCAAGTGTGGAACAACCAAGTTATTAGATTTAGGGGTAAACACTTTTTCACATAGGGCCAGGTTGGTTTGAATAGAGTTTTCCCTTAATAAATAGAATTATTATTTTAAAAAAATGTATTTGTTAATCTCAAAATGTAAGTATGATAAAAAAAGCAAAAATAAAAAAAACGGACAAATACTTTTTTTACAAATCTCTTATCTTAATGAATTTTGATAGTTAGAAATTGTAATGGAATATGTGTATATAGTGTGTGTATATGTGGGTATTTCACTGCACACATGGGTTAAAAGGCGGAGGTCAAATTCCGCCATGTACAAAAACACATGTGGCTAATTCGAGTTCTGTTCAAAATTCTAAATAAATGAAATACAAACACTGTTTTTAAATAAAATCGATATACCAATTTAACCATGTTAATATGATCATCATGGACAATATTGTCCAATTATTGTTCGAGTCTATAGCGTAATTATTGTGTCGATTTGTTGAGACTGTTAAAGGTCTTAACTGTTAAAATGTCGTAACTACAAATTGGCACTCAGTTTGCAAAAATAATATGAGCTTATAAGACACAGTGTTATTTGTAATATATTTCAATATCATAGTCTGTTAAACATAAATATTAAATGCAAACCTGGTTGACGAATTTCCTGCCTTGGTCTGTAAGGATTCTTTTAGGTGCCCCAAACCAATAAATCAATTTCACAATGCAAGCTGTGACAACTTGTGCTGTTTTTGAGGCAACTAGGTAAGCCTCCACCCATTCAGTAAAGTAGTCAATCAGTACACATATGTACTGGTTCCCATTTGAGGACATTGTCAATTTGCTGATCAAGTCCATTCCAACAAGCTCTCAAGGTTTATTTACTTAAAAAAAAAATACAGGCTGTCAAATGGTTGATTCTGTAAACTGCAATTCTGTGTTATGGGAAGAACAAGAAAAGAAAAATATCATACAACAATGGGAGTATATTCTTCATGGTGCTTGATTGGCCTGCTCATCTGGCATGTGGGACACTCTAATCTGCAGATCAGAATAAAATCATATTGGTATTAATTATTTTATGTATGTTTGTTCTAGGATTTGCATAAATATTTAACAAGTGTTGCGGTTATAATAATATAATGTATGCACTTATCAGTAAAACTCACCCATTTAACGATGTTGATTGACATTCCTGGCCAATAATATCAGGTAGAAATGGCATCTTTTGTTTTTTCCTTGCCACTGTGCCCACCTGTGAAATTCTTTAAAAATCCCAGCAGCTTTTTTGTGGCTTTATGATGTACATAAAAGTGTACCAACAAGAATACTCTTGTTGGAAAATATAGATAATGCAGCAGTAATATCTTTAGGGATGTCAGCAAGTACACACTAAATTATATTTTTCATTATTACTAATTATTAAAAAAAAGATTGTAAAGTCAAAATTTTTAAAGTCTACAATAGAAGTTATAGAACATGTATAGCATGTATAGATTGATTTATGTACTTCAGCCACAATATGCCTAATAAGCCTTTTTCAACTACAGTGCTTGGAGCCCTAATTATTATTATCATCATCATCATCATCATCAAGAATACCACCCTCTTCCATATCACTGTCTGGCAGTCACACTACATCTGTACTGAATGTACTCTTAATTTATCAACAAACGCAGGCTGTTAGCCACACCCCTGTAATTCCACCTCAAATAACCTGAAACAACACCTGAATCTACAGCTTAATCAACAATGCCCAACAAGCACAAAGTTACCAAAACAGACAATAGTTTTAACAGAATCTAGCTAAAAGAATATTTAAGCCAACCTACCTTACTTCCTTCATATTATTATTGTTAAGGAACTGAAGATACTTGCTAACTACTTGCATGTCCAGCAATTAATTATCACAGATGAGATGGTAGACATAGCAAGTAATGATATTTATTTAAATCTGACAATATCACACGAAGCACACAAAACACCAGACAAGGAACACTGAAACTAAGGGGCTCTATATACACTTGAGAGCCTGGGAACACCTTTGGCAGATAAGGAGGGGGCAGGGTAACAAAAAACCACAGGAGACAACACTGATGACAGGGCCGAGACAAGACAACAACAAAACAAGGCCACGTGCTTAAAGAGATCATGGGGAAGAAAACAAGCTGGGAAAAGACAGAAACTGATAGAAAAGCAGGACAGGAACAGACAAAGAAGGGAAAAAAGACCTACAAGGGCTAAGGTGCGACATTAATTATAAAATTAATTTCAATATTTCTCATATGATATAATATGATATAATTTTTAATACAAAGCTGGGTTAATACCACAAACAATTCTACATGTGTGCATCTCTTGTTCATCAAATGCCAACTTTAGCTAAAACATATGCATGCATTTTCTTATTTTTTAAATAAAACAATAGTTCCTAAAACGTAAAAATACAAATGTTAGAAAAGGCAAACCTAAAGTACTTTAATAAGATACTTTATTTAAAACACAAACAATTGATGTCATAAACCAGAACACATTTTGTGTTTAAACAAGCAGCCTTAACATTTTTCCATTTATATAAAAAAAATCAGTAGTGTTTCTGAGTGGGGAGAGGGTAAAATATTAAAATTAACGGCATTAATGTTCTTCTGCTGCCATTCCTGCCAAGCCAAATGCATTTATTTTAAAAACAGGGTTGTCTGGTAGGTCCCAGGTCTTTTTCTGACTATTAACAGCTTATTCTGGCTACCTGAGCAAGCCCAGCACTACTAATAATGCTGAAACAATAGTTACTGTGAACATGAAGATATCAGAACCACAAACTCAGCCTTCATCTGCTCATTCACACATTGTTAAATCAAAGAAATGCAGAATTAGAACTGAAGAGAGATGGAAAGCTAAAAGAGAGTGTGACAGATTCCTAGCTGAAATCACTAGATTCATTCCCTCTAAAAAGTAGTCAGCACTACAGTGCATGATTTAGTTAGATATAGATACAGCATATGTTCTGAATATTTTTTTTTCTTTCTAATTTAAGCTTATGTTGTTTGTTTGTTTGTTAAATGGTCTTACCACATAATTTTTATTCTTTTGTTTTAGCTTGCCTGATTAAATATTTTATTTCAATTTAAATTTATTTTCAGTCCCTTTAAGTTGTAAATGCTCGGCTGCATTAAAAATGAGGGTTCCCCTCAGTGTATTACCGCGTGAAAATATCTATCCAAATTATAATATAAACTGCCCACTTGAATAAACATCTTAAAAATATTGTTTTTTAATCAGCTATTTTACTTTTATATAGTGTTTGTAAGGGCCCAGACAGGCTCGGTTGCCTGCTAGGCCACTCCAAGCCACTGGAAGGAGACTTGGAGCCACCACACCTTAATTAGGAGCAATCAGCAGCACCTGCTTCTCTCCTACTTAAGGAAAGCCAACATTCTCCTCAGTGCTCAGTCTTGGGTATCTCTTTGCAGAGTGCATTACAAGCCTGGCCGGTATCTGGTAAAGCCTCTTGGAGTGTTCTCCTTAGTCTGACTACTCTAGTCCTCTTGAGCTTGTTATGTTGTCTGGATACTTTTCACTATGTAGTTAAATAACGTGTTGTACTGTGTCTCATCCATTTTTGTCAGTACTAGAATATGGTGTAAGTTAAGGAAAAAGGTTTCATTCAAACCGCCACGCAGAGTGTTACGTGGCTAACGTGTTTATTCCTCCTGTAAAGCTAACACATTTCATAAAGACAACGTAAGCGATTTAGATGTATGGATGATGCCTTATGTACGAACCACACTTGCAAGGCAACCACAAATGTAATTTGACTACATTGTAATTTTGCAGCAATCAATTAATTAAATAGTAAATAATGCTTCACAAAATAAAATCAAAATAAATTACTCTAAATGTGCATTGTTTCCTAGTACAGCTTGTCCGTACAGTCGGTTACCAGCAATTGTTTATTTATTTCATTTATTTATATTTATATTAAATAAAATGAATAATAAAAACATGACATTTTGACCAGTACATAATTTGGCCAGTAATATCTGAACATTGATTTACATGGAATTCCACTCTTTTACTATAATTACATTTTTATCAGTTAAAGCAAACTAACCAACAAATGTACAAACATCAGAAACTAAAAACAAAAGTACAAGAACCTCAGAAACAAAACAAAAACACATCTATAAAGATTTGATGTAAAACATTCAAATTAAAGAAATGAGGAAAACTGAAGCAGGCACTTCCATCACCAAAAAAACGCAAGACACTAAAGGCTAAATATA
This sequence comes from Megaleporinus macrocephalus, assembly GCA_021613375.1. NCBI lineage: Eukaryota > Metazoa > Chordata > Actinopteri > Characiformes > Anostomidae > Megaleporinus > Megaleporinus macrocephalus. Next base: position 38,726,876 of record CM038708.1, read on the forward strand.
CACACACAGGCAACAGTTGGCACAGTTAAAATGGAAAACTAGGCAGGAATCAGAAACCCCTGCAAATATTAAATAGAAGACTGGTACAAGGGAGGAGACATGAACCCAAACAAAAATGATGTGCATTAAAGCACATGACCGATCAGTACAAAAATAAACAGAAGAAAAGAAAGACAGGCAGGGAGAAAAGAATCATTTTTCTTTTTTCAGACTATTAAAATGTTCTCACTGTAAAGGTGGTAAAGATGGGTTTGAAGTTACTGGGTGAAATGGTAATCTAGTTATAGTTTATCAGCATCATTACTGTACCTTTAATCCCCTCCAGCTTTATTTTACAAGGGGGAACCACTTTTCCCAGTCTCTGGTTAAACATGTTCCCCCTGTGTTCTCAGTGTAAAGGTGGTACAGGATGACTAAAAGTTATATAGATAATATACAGATAATCAGCACCATTACTGTACTTTATATCAGCTCCAGCTTTATTCTACAAGGGAGGACTACATTTTCCAGGCTCTGGTTAAATATGTTCCCCGTGTTCTCAAAGTAAAGGTGGTCATCCATATTAACATATATCATATAACATTGATTTATGTTCGCGCTAATTAAACGTGCATTAACATATTCATTAATGCTGCCATTAGCAAAATAAGTTATACTTCATAACCTGCCTTTCGATTAAAAAAAAAAAAAAGTTTACTCTGAACAATAGAAAGAAATTACGATAAAACGTGGGGAAGCTAAGACTGCCTATAGAGTCATGCAGTTGTGATGAACATTTCAGCAGTGTTAGTGTTGCCGTTGTTGCCTGAGTGCGTATGTTAAAATCATTACTATTTGGCAGATGCTGAGGGCGCCCCGCTGAAATGTTCATCACAACTGCATGACTCTATACAGTGAAACAGAACAGAAACCGGTCTACAACGGTGATTTGTACATTGTACAACAGTGAACTAATTGATTACCTAGAGAAACATTTTCCCAAAACAAAGAATTAGAATAAATAAGGATGAAAGTATATCTATTTCTCAGAAAGAGTACTCTCTGCTACTCCGAGTCCAATGCTGTAACAAATTGTCTATTTATAATGTCTATGCTGTTTAATTTAAAACACCACTGAAAAAACACATAACACAGGTACTGGCCCATAACAAGCTTATTTACTCATATTCATACTCACCGATTCTCACATTCTGATACCCATGTGTTGAGTGCACCCTGCCTGTTGAACTAACATTGCAAGCTAACATTGAAGGTTGTAATGCGTTACTGTTTTCCGGAGAGGATTCCAAATCTTGACTCCTGCAGCTGGAATTAATGGAATCAACTCCTCGACTTTTAACCAAGACAGTACTGTTTACACAGAGGCAAACAGTCACAGCCGCAGACACTTCTCAAACTTGCTGCTGGAGGAACTTAAAAGGGTTTATTTTTGGAAAAGCACAGTGTTAAAGCATAGTGCCTTTCCACTTCAGCAGTCCTGTGAATCTCTGCCCACAGTGACACTAATACTATTCCCTGTGACACCGTCAGGTTACCTTAATCGCTAAAAAATTACCTTCACACAAAACAACTGCTCTGTTAAGGGGTGGGTTAAAGCAGGGAAAGTCCTGAAATGCGCAGGCAGTGTTTTCTTCCGTCAGCCCTGTGAGCCCCTTTTGGCGCCAATTCCTGAGGCCCCAGAGTGTAACTGTGACGCCCACAAAAGTGTGGGCATATTTTTGTCAGTAAATGTTTGTCTATTTTTTTTGTCTATACTTTGTTTATTTTCTTTGTTTTTCTAAAATGTGGTGAATATTGTGTTTCATTTGGAGGAAAATGTAATCATATCTTAATATTTACATTTTACCAGCTATGTGCTGCAGAGCCTTGCTTGAAGAACTTGCGTGTTGTACTTATTCAGCGGCAGTAGTGTTACTGGCGACCGTGTTACATGGCGACTGTGTTTACTTGCACGGCTGAAGTTCTCTCATAGCTGCAGAGAACTCTGATGCGGTAAAAGCTGACGTCTTTGTCTGATCCTCTTTGTCCTGTTTCCAGGTTAGTAATGTGTAATAACACTTCGAAAACCCCATAAAAACCTCACAGAATGTAAGTCAATCTGGTTTTATGTGATAAATTTCGATAAAAGAATCGTTATGTTCAAAGGTAAGCTCCAAAGGTAAGCTCTCAAATGGTAAACCAGGCCGCATGCGTCTCCCATTAAAATAAACATATTTCTTGTTGTTTTATTAACACCATCTTAAAACAATCTCTCTCGGAATGGTAATAAAATTATTGTTTGTTAGTAGTTAGTCTTGTTTTATACAGCATTTATGGTTAATTCAGACTGTTCCTTGTAGTATATATTTCAAACTACTTTTGGATGCATCTGCAGTGTTTGAATTGAGCTTATGATTATTTACATGCTATATTTAAGTATGGATGGTACAATTCATAAGAGTATTTTGTTAAAAAATAGCCCTTTTGCAAGTAAATGTATTGTGTTATAAATAAGTAATGTGTGTATGTATGTGTATATATATATATATATATATATATATATATATATATATATATATATATATATATATATATATATATATAGGAGGAAAAAAGAAAGGAAGTGTTTGAAAATGTGGATGCTTAAAAATGTAAAATGTCATTGTATATCTTTTTTTATATTGAGAACGGCATTGTTTTTGTATAAAAAGGGGTCTATGGAAATAGATTAAGTGAATTTTAAAAGCAAACTGATATATGCACATAATAAAAAAAAATCTTTCAATAAACATAGCTGCAGAGAACTCTGATGCGGTAAAAGCTGGCACCTTTGTCTAATCCTCTTTGTCCTGTTTTCAGGAAAAATAACAAGCGTTGTGGTGTCGTCGCACGGTACCCGTTACATAACTGCTACACTGTTTAAGGTGGAATGGGAAAATTCAATAAAGAAACTGTCGAATAAGAAACAGCGTCCAGCTTAATAGTTTACATTGTGAAAGTGTTTTTTGATGAATGTGATTGAACCTATCAAATTGTTCTCCATAGGGTTTTATGTATGGAGCTCATATGCACTTTGCCAGTTTCAACAATGTAGTGCAGTTAACAACTGTTGCCAACTTAGGTGCTTGTCCACAAGCTCTCAGGATTCATTTCCACAGGAAAATCACTTTCCACAGAATTACCCTTGGCCAGGTTAGTACTATAACATTACTAGAAGCAGTAGCTAATGCTTGCTTCAGATTGTAAAGCATGTGGCTGTACAGCACAAGAGTCCCTAACGATGCCCCGTCAACGCTGTTTGATTGGCAGGACGTCTTGCTGATAATGAAAATGCAAACAGGTTTTCTTGTTCATTTGGGCAGAGCTGAAGCGCCACCATGAGGAAATTCATTTGCAAATTGGAGATTGATATTCCCTATAGTCCGAGTCCGACCCTTGAAAATGAAATGTCAAAAGCACTTTGTTTTCCCACATTAATTTTAACACACGTTTGCATTTGAATTTTCAAATTTCAAATTTCCGTATGTGAAAGCTGTGCTGCATGTTTTGAATTCATTGTTTCTGTGATGTAACAAGAATCAACTCTTTTACATACATCTGCCTATTTTAGTCTACTGCAGTTTAGCTCCACTCACTCTTACTGAAGAACTGTTTCAGCTCTGAGTGCTCAGAACAGAGCTCATAGTATTGGATGAATCATGAAGGCACAGTAACAAACACAGCCTCAAAGTTTCAGTCTAAGGCATAAGGAGAGGCTGGATTGTGGACATGCATGGTTGGTTAACCTCAAGGAGAAAAAACTAATTAAAAAATGTAAAATGTGTGCTTTTAACTTTATTTTTGTTCTATTGTTGTGCACTATAAAAACTGAAAAAGTATGAACTAAATTCAGGCTTTGAGAAGCCTACTACTATTGACTTTACCTAATTGGAGCTATATTTATCCAGGTAAAAGTATGTCACACAGTCAGAGGTGGAGGACACATATATATTTACAAACCGGATTCCGAAATGTTGGGACACTAAACAAATTGTGAATAAAAACTGAATGCAATGATGTGGAGGTGCCAACATGTAATATTTTATTCAGAATAGAACACAAATCCCAGATCAAAAGTTTAAACTGAGAGAATGTATCATTTTAAGGGAAAAACATGTTGTTTCAAAATTTCATGGCGTCAACAAATCCCAAACAAGTTGGGACAAGGCCATTTTTACCAGACCAGTTTCTCAAGTTTAGAAATAGAAATGGTCTCCCATTCATGTGTAATACAGGCCTCTAACTGTTTAATCGTCTTGGGCCTTCTTTGTCACAACTTCCTCTTTATGATGCGCCAAATGTTCTCTATAGGTGAAAGATCTGGACTGCAGGCTGGCCATTTCAGTACCCAGATCCTTCTCCTATGTAGCCATGATGTTGTGAATGTGGTCTAGCATTATCTTGTTGAAAAATGCAGGGTCTTCCCTGAAAGAGATGACGTCTAGATGGGAGCATATGTTGTTCTAGAACCCGAACGTAGTTCTCTGCATTAATGGTGCCTTTCCAGACATGCAAGCTGCCCATGTCACAAGCACTCATGCAACCCCATACCATCAGTGATGCAGGCTTCTGAACGGAGCGTTGATAACAACTTGGGTTATCCTTGTCTTCTCTGGTCCGGATGACATGTCGTCCCAGTGTTCCATAAAGAACTTCAAATCGTGACTCATCTGACCACAGAACAGTCTTCCATTTTGCCACACTCCATTGGCCCCGAAGACCCCTGGCCCAGAAGAGAAGCTTTTATACCCAATCATGTTGTCAATTGACCTAATTAGTGTTAATTGGTCTTCCAGCTGTTCGTTATATGCTCAATTTCCTTTTTCCAGCCACTTATTGCTACTTGTCCCAACTTTTTTGGGATTTGTTTAAGCCATAAAATTTTGAAACAACATATTTTTCCCTTAAAATGATACATTCTCTCAGTTTAAACTTTTAATCTGTGATTTGTGTCCTATTCTATATAAAAATTTTAGATGTTGGCACCTCCACATCATTGCATTCAGTTTTTATTCACAATTTGTTTATTGTCCCAACTTTTTTGGAATCCGATTTGTAAAAGAATTACTATTGGGTGATTCATTGGGTGATTTTGTTTTGCAGTGCTCATAAACCTAGCAGCCCATCGGACCGCGGATACTCCAAAAATAGTTTGGATTTAAGGAGTATGTAGTTCACATGCAGGGTTTGCAGTTCTAAGCAGAGACACAACCAAAAAACATCAAATTTCATTCGTCACTTCAAAACCCACAGACAGGACAGTGACTGGGTCTGTTAAGCTAACGTTAATCACTGGCTAGTAGAATGTAGTGAAAAAGCTAATGTTAGTTGAAATGAGATTTAAATGACTAGCTTAACTTTTTGACTTGGGATTTGCCTGAGACTTGAAAGTTAAGACTTGAGACTTGCTTATTATGTGCATATGTGTGACTTACTGCCACCTGTTAGAAATTCAGTCTTCAGGAATCAGAAGTCAGGAGACCTTCAGTGTACACAGGCACATCTTAGGTCATCGGCCTTTTGCCGGTTTAGTCTCTTGAAGTCCAGTCTAGTACGTCTCTGACTCTGACTCTGACTTACTCAGTCTAGTCCAGTCTGACATGGTTTAAATGAAGTTAAAAAATAACTTAAGTTTGGGAAAAGGACCACGCCCAAACTCCTCCTCACACTCAATACATGCCTCATATAAACCCCTCCTATGCCCTCACCTTCTCGTAATGAAATTTGCACCCCACCACCACCACCACTCCTCCCTATCTTCCAACTCTTACTCACTCTTCGATCGGCAAAGGGGGGGCATGGCTTTAAGCCTTAGCAGCCGAAGTCACCCAGAACTCCAGTCCAAGTTTCTCAAGTTCCCGCTCCTTGCCCTGCAATAAGTAGTCCGCACTTCGCAAAGTAGAAGTTGGAAGAGGGTCAAATGGGGAGGGAGTAAAGGATGAAACCAAACAGAGATTATGAGTACATGGGTTGGGTGATTGGTATCGCCTTAAAGGCAGGAGACAAAGGGTCATTTCAACAGAAGGGAGGAGAGGGTGGTAACAAGATATATTGTTACGACCCCTTGGTCGTAATAGCTTTTCTTTATGTCTATTGGCGGCCATGTTGTTGAGTGTCCTTGTGTGCAGGTCCACTACTGACCACAAGGGGGAGCCTAGTGGTATATAGGATTGCCAAGCGGCCATCTTGTGAGATGTTCAGGGTTCTCTCCTTTGACCTGACCTGGAACAACTTCTGTCCAGGAGCCTTTTGTTTATCTACCCATTTCTCCTGGTTTGATGTAGGGAGTTAGGGGTAGTTTTGTGTATTTGTGTTTGCTTTGTTTTCAGGTTTAGTTAGATTTCTTTCTTCAGTTGTTTAGTTTGTTGTTTTGGCGTTTGCCTGTCCCTGAAGCCACTGTCCCATCCATCACTCATTTGTTGTCAATAAACTTGCACTTTTCTGGTTTAAACAGTGTCCGGTGTTTGGTCTGGCAGAGGTCAGGGGAGAGAACCCACTCTCAATTTCAGTTACAGCCTGCCCCTAGACCAGGTCGTAACAATATAAAGTACACATGATGAGAATTACGACAAGTCACTCACTATAGATATGCTTCAAATGAAATCTGATATTCATAAAGGACAATTCTATTTTCCTGCATAGGAACCACATGTCCAGCTCACAGAAAGGTATAAATGAAAGGTGTGAAAACGATAGCTTGAAGTGGTTTTATGATAGATTTTGGTCTGAAATCCATTCATGGGGTAGGGCTACATGCAAGGTGTGGCGAAATAGTTCCCATAGAAAACGTTTATTTTTTCAGGCTGAGATCTTTTCACATCAAAACACTGTGAATGACTGAATTTTGGAGAGATTTTTAGAAAACAATGAGCTGGATACATCTCATGCATTTACTTAGAATCATAACTCTTACTTAGAAAGAGTGTTTTGTAAAGGCATGACTGACATGAAAAGAAAGTTGGAAGACGTTAAGAAATGTCATAACTGTGCTGCTTGATAACATTTAGTCTCTCTCATTTAGACTCTCCCACCCTTTTCCTTTCAAAATCACCTCTGAGTGTTTCATGAGGGCTTTTCACAGATAGAAAAAAAAGCACAAGCATCAAGTGGACAAACAGTCTGGGTTGAGGACACTTACCGTAACACCCAAGATGATTATTATTTTTTTTATTTAATAGAAAGACGCTAAATAAATCATGGACACCGACAACCTAGGAGATCCTGACATTTCACAACAATTTTTCTCATTAATGATGTTTTTTTTTTCCACACTCATTTTCGCAAGTGGACAGGCAAAGGTGGGAGAATAAACTGACATTTTAAGCAGGAAGAGGGGAGTAAAATGTCACTTGAGCAATTAATCTTTCCCGGTCTGCTTGTTCTGTTCTCTTTCGATGAAGCATGGGTCTTAAAACGACATACGAATGTGCTAGCAAATCTAAGTGCAATACTAAGGGCGTAGAATTAACATGGACGGAAGTGACGTGTCCCCAACAATATCCACCAATAATTTGATCTCCGATGCCTCATTAACCTAGAGGTGCAGAAAGGGTTAAATCACGTTAAATCCTATACCTCCCGGTAACACATATGGCCAGTGTGATTGGCTGTGCCTTTCCCTGCAGTCATGTGAGACTCACGTGTAGCTATGTTTTATTGCTAGCAAAAATTGGAAGGAAAACTTTCCAGTCATATGTGAACTTACTGTGTTAGACTGGGTGACATGGGTGTTAAAAGTGAGTGAGGATGGCAGCAAAAAAAAGCAGTTGCACAGCATACAGCAGGCTAACATCATCTATAGCTGTGAATAACATGGTTTGGAAATAAACTGCACAACAAACTGCCAACTGTCAGTTCAGGTTAGACAGTGGTCACCCAGCACATGGCCTGTTCACTATACTGCCATCAGGCAGGAGATTCCGCAGCATCCAGGCCAGAACAACCCGGCTACTGAACAGCTTCTACCCAAACGCTGTCAGGCTCCTAAACAAACTGTGAGGTTGAGAGACCCCAATACCGTTCACTCGGCCCCTGCTATATTACATTATGTTACACTTTTATATTATTTATTCTGATATCGCTGCTTTGGACAATATCACTAAGTCACTTTAAATAGATGTATCATCTTAGATAACCTGCCTATGCAAAAGATTTTGCAGATGTCCTCCTGTATATCTTATGTATATATCTTGTGTTTTGTATAGTCCTTTATATATTTCAGTTATTACTATATGTATATTTTCTAGCTTGTTTTTACTTTACTTTCTTACACGCCTCACCTTCTTTTTCAATCCAAATATTCGGAGCATTTCGACATCAGATAAACTATGTCTACAAAAAAAGTCATAGTTATTTCTCCGATTCGAAGACTAAAAGATGAAACTCTAAGGTTGCTTAAAATTCTTCATGCACTGAACATAAAATATTTAGAATATTTTTTAATCAAAAATTATGTACTTTGTTATACCTGTAACCATCAATAGACCATTTTTGCAATTTTTGCAATGTAGGCTTCACTGAGTTGTTGAAACTAGCTCTCAGCAAACCTGATAGGGGCCTGTGATTGAACCACGATAGAAATGAGATACATGTATGAAAGAGAGTTTTTTGTTAAAAATGACTTAACATTGAGGCTGGTGGTACATATATTATATTCAGGAAAGAAATTCACAGACTTAACTCCAGCAGGCTAGAACTCAATTCTGAGAGCTGGGACATGTTCTACTTTCTAGGCCAATGTTTCTGTCCAGTTTTGGGTGGCTGCCATTGGATCAAAAGGACAGTTTTCTCCAAGGTGCAGCTCATCTTCTTGGCCTCTCCAATAAAGAAGCGCACGAAACAGGTTCCCACTGAGGCAGAATAGACGGTCTAGTCATTTCACACTTGACTGCTTCCTCCATGACAGGCCACACAGATTTTCAGCATGAGGGAGAGGTCATGAGGGTGACTACACACCACAGTGCCATTTATCACACTAGCATTGATAACACCGATGTTACATCGGCGCTGACCCACTTCCGGACATATGGGACCAAAAAAAAAAATATAAAAAAAATAGGCAGAGAATAAAAAGAAAAGGACATTCTTTAACGAATAGTAAGACATTCAAAGCATATTCAATCACTCTATTAATTTTAAATGCAACTTTCATGTCAATTCACTCTGCTGAAAGGAAGGACCAGAAAATTCCGCAGGTGTAATTAAATGGACCTGACAGCCTTTTTTTTTAACAGTCGAACAGTTCCATTGTTCAGCTGCTTTGATAAAGCGAGCTGCCACAAAAAGATGTAACTTACAAAACTGAGAAGAATCTGTAAAGCTCTCAAACTTTCTTAGCTCAGTTTCTCATCCATAACAAAATTATCTGCACACAAAAAAATAAGAAGTGTGGAGTATGGAGCCCCTGAACACCTGACCCAAATGATTCTTCCCAAACTTTTATCATGACAAGGCCCCCATGCATATGTATAGTTTTTCTGGTGTCCAGTACGCTTTTAGGCTCCGTCCATATCTGGATATTTTTGAAGATGTGGGTTCTCTGTGCACTTTGGCCCACGTACACATCGTGTGTATGTTGCATATGTCTGTAACTGTGGTTTTCTTTTTTCATTGAGCTGCAGAGCAGATGTATCAGAACTTACTGCACTCTGTTGACCTCTGCTGGCAAATTGTTGGTTTCTTGAAGAGGAAGTGGAGACTTTGTTGAGGAAAAAGAAGGTTACAAACCTTAAGTACAATCAAAGTAAAATCACACCTTCTTGTACCTTTGTCTAAACTACCTAGATGACCCTACGTGATGGGTGACTGCCTCCAGCTTTGTAATTAAAATAGTGGTGTTGAGGCCCACCCAGTAACTTACAGTCTCCCCTATCTAGGATCCAGGATGTCTCCGAGACAATTCCTATAACAATAACAATTCAATTACCCATTGAAGGTTGTCACATGACAAAGGGACATACCATTACAAAACAAGTTTAACACAATAGACAAGGCAACAAAAGAAGAAATATATTTAACAACACACTTCTTATAAATTTGGCATGATTTTGACTGCAAATATAATAAAAATACTTTAAAGATTCTAAAGATGTAAAACCAAGTGATTATACACTTAATAATTCAAATGAGCGAAAACCCAGAAAAGCTGGATTCATTACATAGATGTAAACAACAAGCTGTAGATTTTTTTTGCATCTTTAAGCTTTTATTTTCTGTCAAAAATCAGGCTTGGAATCTGTGTAAAACATCAACTCAATGAGTTTCTGGATGTAAGTTTACATATGTTTTTTTTAAGGTGTATAAAATTGAATCGAGTATTTTCACCCCCTCCTAGATTGGCATGCTCTTGTAAAATATTTAAAAAAAAATGTTTGAGGAATAGAAAAAAATAAAACTGCAGTAACCATTAAACTCTTATCTTTAGTTAATACATTTCTGTGATAATTTAATTTAGTAAAATATTATGTCTCAACATGTATTTTGTATTATAATTTGTTTGTATCTATGTTGTCGGCTTAACAGATAATTTCCCAAACACATCTGGACAGAAACACTCTTCTAAACCCCAGATTACCTTTGATATGCAGGACGACATCAAGGCCCTTATAAAGAAAGTAAAAGAGCAGATGGGACTTCAGTTCAGAATGAAGAAAACAAAGGTTATGACAACTGACAATACCTCTATCTTTACCATTGATGGAGAAAATGCTCTCAGCTAAACAGGGATTAAGAAACATTTATAAGACATAATTTTAATTGTCCATCAATTGTCTCATCATTTACCAGAGGCCTGGAAAACAAAACTAAAGTTCTTGTTTTTAACATATTAGGAGAAAAAATGGAGACAAGGAGGAGACAATCATGGACTGAATCATGACTCACGAATGGAGACAATCAGAGAAATCACAAACCAGTTATTTAGAAGCCTGGAGACCCGAAAAGAAGACAGTAGCTTATGATTCACCAGCAGCCGGAAACAACATGAACCTACATGAACATGAACCAACATGAAGCAACATCAGCACCAATTCCATAAGTGTAAAATGCATCATGTTCACTGCATTTTCTTGTGAAGCTGGTTCGAAACAGGCCTGTACTGACCTGTTACACTAACGGAACGAGGCTAAATTGTCCTGGAAACATGAAAGCCATTACATAATATTCAAGATCAGAACCTAGAAGTCATTTATTATTAATCTGAGGTTTGAAAAACGCTATCAGTGGTGCTCATTATGCATTTCTCTGACGTATTCTCTTTGATTCAGTTAAATGGGCCCTCTCTTGCTAATGCTAATTTTTTTAACGCAGAAGTCACACTCTTTGAAAAGGGATATGGATTCAGACAGAGTGGAGAGAATGGCCCTTTTCCTGCCGTTTTATTGGGTTAACGTTTCAAATAGTAAGAAGTTCTTAGTGTACCCCTGCGGTTCACTGTTTCAGGTAAACTGCTGGCTAATGCTAATGTTTCACATCTCTTACATATACACACACCCTACAACCCCCACAGCGCTGACACCTGCAGTGTGTGCGACCCGGGAACTGGTAGATTTAAAGCTTATAAAAGACAACCCTTGTTTATTTCTAACTTCAGACTGAAACTTGGATAGATGAATTCAGCCTAGAAGAACTAGAACTTCCAGAAGGACTAGAGTGCCAATTTTCCTTCACCGTTCATTGCAAATCGATACATGATACCCCTGTTACTTCCAAATTATGTTGGTAGTTAAGACCTAACCAATGGGAAAGAATGCTCCACTGTATCTACCACAGATACAACAATCCTGATTGGACAATTTTGGCCATAGAAAAACACTTACTAATGCACTAAAGCAGTTGCACATAAAAGGTCACCATGCTACATGCCAAGATAGAGTTATGAAGCTGCCGCCTCACCCCCAATTTGACGCAACCAAATTCTCACAGCAGTGTTCCAACGTTTAAAGAAAAGCCTTACCGGACAAGCATATCCTTTTACTGCAGCAGAGGAGGAACTCACTATTAATACCGTTAATTTCAGATAAAACGCTGAAGAAGCAAATTTCAAACTTTAGTTCCATTTACAAGTAATCTAATCTAACAAACAAATTGGACCCATATGAGTGCTCAGTTAAATGAAATATCAGTACATGTAATTTCTGTTAGTGTATGCACCACCATCGCTCGGGACTGGTCACAGAGGACCAGAGCTGTGAATTTGTATTCACAGGATAGATGTAAATGCCTGAGGGAAGCAGTTACAAACCTGGTCAGATAATGTATGTGTGTGTATATATATATTTATATATATTTATATATATATATATATATATATATTTATATATATATATATATATATATATATATATATATATATATATATATTAAACAGCTGGGTTCCTGGAATTTCTCTTGAAACAGATCACACTGGAAGCATTAAAAACATTGTACACACATTTTTACCCGAAAAGGTAAATGCGATGCATTTATATTTTATCTTGAACCATTCCAATAAAACAGGTCCCACCAAGCTCCACTGGCTAGACCACCAAAGGCACATTAAGCAACTTTTTGAATATTAATATGATTTGAATATACACTTACCACCTGCTTTATTAGCTTGTGCTTCTACTCAGTAAGCAGTCCATTAAAAGCACCTACCTTGTACTTTTGCTAACTGTTCACTTTATTCGATACAACTACCTTGTACTTCTATTCACTAGCCATTTTATTAGAAAGACCCCCCTTGTTTATCCACTCACTGGTTGCTTTATTGGAAACCCCCATCCTGCACTTCAACTAACTGACCACTTTATGAGATACACCTACCTTGTACGTCCACTCACTGGCCACTTTATTCAAAACACCTATTTTGTACTTCTGCTCCCTGGCCACTTATTAGAAACACCTACCATTTACATCCACTCTCTGTCCACTTATTTTAGAAACGTCTACCTTGTGCTTCCACTAACTGACCACTTTATTAGTAATGCTGACCTTGTGCTTTCACTATCTGACCGCTTTATTAGATACACATACTTTGTACTTCTGCTCACTGAACACTTTATCAGATAGACCTATCTTTTGCTTATATTAAATGACCACTGACTGACACGATGATGGTTTGGAAGTGGAGGATTACTAAAACAAACTGTGCATGAACAGGTACAAGTTTTTAACTGTACCTGTAGGAGTTTCTGATAAACTGGAGGTGAATATAATTTGTAAAGTTTGTGAAACAACACTTCGGTAAACCTATTCACATATCATATTACATGAATCATCTAATTTACCTTCCAAAGGAGGAATCTGAGTCACAGTCGATCTTCTGGGAGACCAGCTCAATTCACAAGATTTTTCACACGATACTCTCCTTTGAGAAATACTGTTTTGGCAAAAGGAAACCATCCCATACAGTACAGCTGCTGAGGTGTCTTCTCACGATAGATGGATGGACAAAACCACATGTGGATGTTTTCAGCTCTGCAGCAAGAGGGGAGCTTGATTTTCTCCTCTGTCTCTCAAAGATGAAAGCTTTTAGTGCTGTTTATCTGTATGGTTTTATATCTGATCACCTCATAAATAGCTCCTGAAAATGAATAACTGGTGCTGAGTGGCCTTTGCTACTTAAAATAAAGTAAACAGTGGGATCTCTCTGCCTAATTTGACTGCAGTCCATAGTGTGAGAATGTGAGGCGTATTGCTCGGCCGGCTTACAGCTGGACTTTAGTTGTGGTGCTGAAGGGATATCTCGACCTTGGAGGGATTTAACCTTCAAGAAAATCTTGATAGATCCTTGCAGCACAAAAGAAACAGTTCTCATGCTGGTAAAAATGGTATACTCTGCTGATTTAACACTTAAATGCTTAAGTGGGTCTAAAATTACTTAGTGATTCATAACCGGTTGGTATATTTCAGCTACATGCACATTCATTATTTGTGTCTGTCATTCATGACCACTGAGTGAGAAAATGGGTTATTACCATATATAAAAGCAAGAAGTAATCGCACTCTACAATAAGACCAATAAACAAGAAAAAAGTTTTTTTGCATTCATTTGTGTCACGCATATGACTGTCCCTGACACTAACTTACTTCCAAACTCCATTTCCCAGAATGCACATCCGGATGATGTCACACCCACATGTTCACCTCCAGCCAATCATGCACCTGTCCCACGATCAGCCTCCCCGGAATTCGAATCACGCTCCAGCTGTTTGTCATTACGATCACCCCATATAAGCTTCACACACACACAGACACACTTTGCGCAGTTTTGCCAACCTATTGTTGCAATTCTGAGCGGTTTCCCTTGTGGTCTTGTTTGTCTATTCTGGTTTTGACTTATTCTGTTTTCTGACTATTCTCCCTCTCGATTTCTCCTTCTGGTTTTGGTTGCCTGTATCTTACTCTCCCTTTGGCTCTGATCTCCCTTCCGTACTCTCGACTCTCCCTTCGGATTTCCCTCATGATTTGGTCCCTCGCTCTCTGCTATTCTGGTTACGACTTCTGCCTGTCTCCTGGTCTACGATTCTCGCTCCGTCCCGTTTTGTGTTTGTTTGTATTTTGCTGCTCTGTCACACTGCTGATCTTAATAAATCCAACATAACTTTTAGCTCTGCGAGCGTCGTGCTGAGTGCTTTGCCTATGACAATTTGTCATAAAACGTGATCGAGTCTACAGCTCCCAGGTTTAGACAAACACAATGTGCTTAACCGAATACCACACAAACAATTATAATATTTCATGTCTGTACTGGACACATCCATTAAACATTCACAGTGCTGGTGGAAAAAGTGAACTTTTATGCTAATAACTTCAACAAAAGCTAATTAGTGTCAGAAGTTAGCAAACTTGGAGCCCAATCAGGTAAGGTGTAGGGCTACTTTGACTTGCCATCATCGAGGGGAAAATGATTTCTCAAGTTTAGCAAGGTATTCTACAGAATAATGTCAGTAGAAGCTCAGTAGAAGTTGGTTGATGCAGTAGGAAAATGACCCTAAACATCGACGCAAATCTACTACAGAATGGCTTTAATTAAAGAAAAAAATCTGCCTTTTGAAGTGAACCAGTCCAGACCTGAATCCAACAGAGATGCTTTGAAATTACCTCAGGAGAGCTGTTCACACCAGACATCCTAAAAATATGGCTGAGCTGAAGCAGTTCTGTACAGAAAAATGGTCCAAAAGTCGTCCTGAATATTGTGCAGGTCTGATCAGCAGCTACCGGAAACGCTTGTTGGAGGTTATTGTTGTCAAAGGAGGTTCGACCAGTTATTAAATCCAAGGGTTCGCCTACAATTTCCACAGTGAATGTTTAATGGGCGTGTCTAATATAGATATGAAATAATATAATTGTTTGTGTGGTATTAGGTAAAGCACATTGTGTTTGTCTGTACTTGGGACTAGTAGATGTAGATCAGATCATGTTTTATGACCAATTAATGCAGAAAACCAGGTCATTTTAAAGGGTTCACATACTTGTTCTTGCCACTGTAACTACCATTGACCAGATGGGTGGCACTTCCACCTGCAAGCACCAAACACAGAGAGTGCCCATGGTACTGTGGTACAACCTCCATGACATGATGACCCTGAAAGCCTACAGCTTTTTCACAGCTCAGCGCCCTGACTTCTGCAGTGGCATCACAAATGCTGTCAAATGAACTTGTCACCCCACACAAACAAGTCGACCAGAAGGTAACTCACAACTGCAAAGCCTGATCATAGAAGCGGTGGGAAGGTGTGGAGTGACAAAAGCTGCAGACCTGTCACAGGAAAAAACAGACAAGGCCAACCAAAACGAAAGAGGTGTCAGATCTGCCCAAGTTCCAAAGACCACAAAGTAAGCAATAGGCGTGGAAAATGCCTGTATACAAATGAACAGAGCCACTACTATATTTGTGAGGTCATCCAAATGTTTTTTGTTGATCTTTGTATTACTGTACATCTACACTTAAACCTAACCCTTACCTGTCCTTAGTATCCAAATTACTTGTGATTTGTGGAGAATAAATGAGCTCAAGAAACGAAAAATGTCATATTACCAGGAATAGCTCACAAATATACAAATACATACACACATACACACACACACACACGTTAATATGACAATGGTAAAAATGTTCAAAGTGTGAATGTGTTGAAATGTTTTTGATTGTTTAAAAGTGAAAAATGTTATTAATTACAAGCATTAAATAATTTCAGTTTTAACCAAATTCGGATTCAGATGATGCTGGAAATCCAGATGTGGAAAAACAGAATGTAGGAGATGGATGCGAGACAAATGACGTTATGAGAGGACACGATCCTGATGTTTTGAAGGGGAGTTTGATTTGCAACAGAAGTAAAAGATTAGTTGCTGTCGTGGTTATAAAAATAAGAAAGGAAAACTTAATATTTAGTATAAGGGCATACAACTTGTTCGTTAATGTGTGGTTTTCTTGTACCATCCTGTGGATGAACCAGCAACAAACAATCAACTCCAGCTGGCTTTTTACTTACCTAAGATCTATCGCCAGTGCTCAGCCCCAGATTGACTGTACACAATACAATTCTGCAAAACACAATACAATACTGCAAATACAATACAACATTCTGGCCAATAAAAAGCTGACTCTCACGTGGTCGATAGAAGCGAATATTGTATAGTATACAGGTGGTCTGTGGGTGCTGTGACTGGAAGAAACCTGACTGCAGAAGGCTTGCTTGCAAATTTTTGCTGCCATTTTTCTGTGAATTTCTTGCTTTTTTTCAACCTCATGAACAACAGCGTCTGTTTTTTTTTAATAAAAGCTCTTTGTGGTTTCTCTATGAAGCTGTAAATGTCGCAAACCGCAGATATTTTGAGAGCTTGTGATAAAGCTCCTTGCCTTGCATCTGCAGTTAACGATGTCAACAATGCTGAGAAGTGACATTATTTCCAAACAACACATACAAGTCATTTTTGACCCCCTTAGTGAAGAGTACAGGGTCCATCTACTCGTGCATCTAAAGGATAACAATATCATACATTTCAGAATCTTGTGGTCATTGTAACGATGGCATTTACGCGACCAGTACAGCTTCACAGCAGGAGCAATGACTGTACGAGAGCTGATTTCCTGCCTCCTCTCGCAGGATTCCCAGGGTGGCCACTTATCCTGCTCTCCACACACCACGCAATCCATTCTGCAGTGACCCTCCCTTGACACTCTGACCACTGCCCTTAGCTCTGATGGACCAGTAGCCACTATTATCAGCTGACCACATGATGCATATGGGTTGAGGCTATTTCAGGTGTACTGGATCAGGTAGTAAAATGTTCTTGTACAAGGGTGGAAAAGTACTTGTTACAAACCTCAAATGAGAGATGTTTCTTATTCTGTCTTGCCAGTCAACAAAAAAATTGTATTAACCACCCAGGAAAAAATAATTGATCAAAAATATTAGCAAACATTTGAAGTAAAAGTGAATTTTCTCTGCTGCCGGATATTGTGTCTGCTAAAGGTGCTAAATCTGCATCCAAATATTAAATAAACGCTACATCTAGCAGTTTTACTGGACTTGTACTGTCATACATACTAGGACTAACACAGGACACTGACCTTCCCGAGAATCAACCACATTCTTGTCATTTATCTTTTTTTTTCTTCTTCCATTTCCATGGTTAGCGTATGCCAGCGGAGAAGTAGCAGCTTGTAGCTGTAAGCAATCCTGCTCAGAGCCCCCAGAGGTCCCTGTCCCCTGTATACTTATTAGCCTAAAAGACACTACACCTGTCTCTTATTACCTGCTCCTTACCAAACTCCTCACTCTGTCACCACACTGCCCGGTATTGTTTGTACCATCCATACGTGTAAACCAAGCCTTTTGTTATCGCTGTTCCGCTAAGCTAGGCTAAGGCCTTACGCCGCCAAGCCAAGTCAAAGACAAGCAAAAAGTCCAGTCAAGCCAACCAAGCCTGGTCAAGTCATCCGTCTTCAAGCCACGCTGCGCTGCGACAAGTCCAGGTTTCCCTAGACACGGCAGTTCAAGCTAAATCCACCTAGCCACAACACCTCCAGTGTCAGCCTGACGGGCTGAGCTAAGCCAGGCAGGACCAGGCTGGGTTATCATGTGGCTTGCCAAACATGCCTTCACTAACTCTACCCTTTTTAATAAAGGTGTTTCTAATAAAGTGGCCAGTTAGTAGAAGTATTAGGTAGGTGTTTTTAATGAAGTGTACAGTGCGTGGAAGGACATGGTAGGTGTTTTTAATAAAGTGACCAGTGAGTGGAAGTACATGGTAGGTGTTTTTAATAAAGTGACCAGTGAGTGGAAGTACATGGTAGGTGTTTTTAATAAAGTGACCAGTGATTGGAAGTACATGGTAGGTGTTTTAATAAAGTGACCAGTGAGTGGAAGTACATGGTAGGTGTTTTTAATACAGTGACCAGTGATTGGAAGTACATGGTAGGTGTTTTAATAAAGTGACCAGTGAGTGGAAGTACATGGTAGGTGTTTTTAATAAAGTGGCCAGTTAGTAGAAGTATGAGGTAGGTGTTTTTAATAAAGTGGCCAGTTAGTGAAAGTACAAGACAGGTGTTTCTAATAAGGTGGCGTGAGAGCGGAGGCACAAGGTAGACGTTTCTAATAAAGTGGTAAGTGAATAAAAACACAAAGTAGGTGTTTCTAATAAGATGGCCAGTGAGTAAAAGCACAAGGCAGGTGTTTCTAATAAAGTGGCCAGTGTGTAAAAGCAAACATGCCTTTACTAACTCTACCCTTTCGTCAGGGTCTCTGCTCTATTTCTGTTTTTACAGGTTGTTATCTCCTGGAACTAAACTCCACTGAGGGAATCTGCTCTAACCACCGCTCTTACAGGAAACCAACACCTGGAATCTCTAGTCCAAGCTCCCCTGGTTTTCTGGCACTCCTTCGCCCAGCCCAGTACACTGCTCATTGCATTTCACCGTTGTTTTCAATGAAACAGCTTGCTTATGGATCGTACCTTTGCGTCTGAGTCTTGTGAATGGTTACATTAGCCAGTTAGCCCTGTTCTATGTATGGGCATAGGGTTCTAACATTTTATACTACCACTGAGTAAATCTAGTTAACATGCTCCTATCATCAGCTCAGCACACTGACTCAGTATTTTAAATGTTTTATTGTGTTTGGAATATTAAATCTATGAAGCCTAATATTCACTACTTCCCCCTGATAAACTGATTGAAACTATAAGCACATTCTCATTGTTTGTTTAATGCTGGTAACATTGTTTGACAATGCTGGTCTTCCTCTGTTTTTCTGATCCTCTTTAAATGGTTTAGCAGTTACATTCTGGCGCATTTAAGGTGAAACATGAAAGTTCTAACAAAATACTGACAATAAACGCATCAGCATTAATAGTTTTTGATACACTACATAGAATTTTATGAATGGTGCTACCGATAAACAAGCGCTACAGTAGAACATTTTAATGGCATGAACAATTCCGGTTATTGTATCACTGAGAAACACGTTGCACTTACCTTACAGGGCTTTAAAACTGGCTAGGCTTTGCTACTCAAAGTACCGCTGAGCTGATTGTACCATTAGTTTAGCTGAAATAAGTGAAGCAGGCCCATCTGAGGGGGGCTGGCAAACCAAAACAGGAGCTGGGGTCACTGGCCCAGCAAATGTCTACATTTACTTTACAAGGTCTAAAATAAAATATTAAAACCATAAATGTATATTGATGTAAAGCTAATATATGCTTTTTTGCCATGGAGGAGTATGAAAAAGATTATGGTTAAGGAATGCATGGGAGAAGATAAACTAGACCAAAAGCAGTCCATTGAAGTGGATAAAAAATAGAAGAGAAAATTTGGTTATGAAACATGTTTAGATCTGGTGAGTAAAAGCACAAAGTAGGGGTTTCTAATAAAGTGGCCTGTGAGTAAAAGCACAAGGGAGGTGTTTCAAAATAAAGTGGACAGTTAGTGGAAGCACAAGGTAGGTGTTTCTAATAAAGTGGCCAGTTAGTAGAAGTATAAGGTAAGTGTTTTTAATAAAGTGACCAGTGAGTAGAAGTACATGGTAAGTGTTTTTAATAAAGTGGCCAGTTAGTGAAAGGACAAGATAGGTGTTTCTAATAAGATAGCCAGTGTGTAAAAGCACAAGTTAGGTGTTTCAAATAAGGTGGCCAGTGAGTAAAAGCACAAGGCAGGTGTTTATAATAAAGTGGCCAGTGAGTAAAAACACAAGGCAGTTGTTTCTAATAAGGTGGCCAGTGAGTAAAAGCACAAGGCAGGTGTTTCTAATAAAGTGGCCAGTGAGTGAAAGTACAAGGTAGGTGCTTTTAATAAAGTGTCTTATGAGGGTATGTGAATAAATATGCTTGGCTGTTCCTTTCAATGCTGTCCTTGTTGAACAGCGGTGACAGGAGTAGGATTTCTCCCTGAGGATAAATATGATAAAGCTGCTGCCTGGCAGTGCAGAAGTGACTCTGCTACTGGCTCCAGTCCCAGCTGTTTTGAGGCCATCTGTGACTGGGTCAGTGCGTTCCTCTCTGACCGTATGGAGGAATGCTGTGGGGTTGGAGTGTAAAGACGTGACTGTATGCTAGTTGTATCCATCAGTGGTGAAGTGTGATGACTTTTGACACTCACAGATGGAGAGAGATGTACAGCATTTTTCAAAAGCAATGGATAAAAAGGTATTTGCTTTGGGAACTGGCACAGTGGAGGCTGAGTGTTCTGCAGTATTCAACAACAAAATGGTAATTCTTCTACAGAACATCTCCCAAAAAGGGTGCCTGCTGTTTTGAAAGCGTGAAACTTTAACCTTTAGAAGCTTAGAAGTTATTGCTGTCATCTTGCTATACTATTTAAGATCTTCTTCAGAGAGAATGAGAGAGAGAATAAATCTCCTTTTATTCCTCACCACATAAAACTTCACCATCCAGATAAGAGAAGCAAATCAATTGAATTTGGATTATTCTAAAGGTAAAGAAAAACACAAAGCAGTAACAGGTAAGTCCACTTTAACTGGTATGTAAATACATACACTAAGAAAAGATATTTAATGTAGTGTCTTTTCAGCATTTTTCTGTAATTTACACTCATTCAAAACATGATTTCTAAAACACAGTCCAAAGGGGTTTGCTAAGGAACTAGGAACATTGTGAAATCTGCAAAATACATTTTCCACAGGTGATGTAGTCATCGTTGTTTATAAAAGCAGCATCAAGGAAAGGCCTAGACCAGAGGTCCCTAATTCGCGGACTGGGTCCGATAAACTATTGAGAAGAATTTAATGTTGACGGTGTTTATTTTAAGCGGCGGAGCTTTTCTTGTATAACCAGGGCAACATAACAGCTTTCTATTGGATCTATAGAATGTCTTGACATTGGTGTGGAGCTGGGAGTCTGGGTGGGAGTTAAGGACACACCCCCTTAATCAGCACAGGTTGCAGCTGCAGTGCCTTTGGGGACTCCTTAAAAGCAAGGCCTCTGCTGTTTGCTCTGGGAAGTTGGCTTTCCTCCTAGTTGGAGTGGAATGGTTTTATCTTGAAAGTATGGTTGCTTTCTCCTTTTGAGATTCTCTCTTATTGGTATTGTTGGGTAGACCTTGTTGTTAATGTTTCAGACAGTTGATGGCTGGTCCTCTGAGCCCTGACATGTGTAGTCCTGTGCTCCAGTCCATGAATTAAGAGGTATGTTGGGACTTCTCCTTGTGTTTCCATCTGTTGAGAACTTTGAGTACTGACCATGTGGAGTATTTTAGGTGGTTCTTGGTTGGCTTTTAATGACTGGTATGGTGTTTTGGCCTGGTAAGAAGTGAATTATTGCCAGTTAACTAATTTTATCTATTAAATTAGAATGTACCATGTATGTGATTTCATGGCTGTTTCCTTATTTTTTCCAGGAAACAATTTCAACACTGTTTTAGCCCTTCTTTTCCTTTATTTGTGGCTTAGTTATGGTGTTTCTTTTCTTTTCCTCTATGTATGGAATAACTTTTTATTTGGTTTTTTCCCCAAACCAACTGTTTACTGTTTATTTTCAACCTAGGTGCTTTTCTGATTGACAACTGGTATATAAGGGGTGAGATTGGTGCAACGTCTTGGATTGGTTGAGTGCTGTGTTTTTATATTGATAATTACACTTTTTAAAAAAACACTTGTTCAGCTTTGTTCCCAAATCTCTCCCCCTGTTCAGTTGCAGTCAGCCATTTTGCCTCAAGGTTTTTAGTGTGTTGTATTGCTGAATGTAAACTTTCAACTTGTGGAATATTAAAGGTCCTTTCTATTTTAACTTTAACTTGGTAAATTGGGTATTGAATAAAATTGGATGAGTGTTTTGCACCAGAACACATGTCTCTGCACCTTCCCTTGTTTAATCTGTGTGCTTGAGGGGAGGTTTTCACCCTTTTGATACAGCATTCAGTTAAGTAATTCTGTGGTTGAAATTCCCACAGTGGTGTAGTTGTTCACCAAATGAACTCATCAGCCAATCAGGTCTGTGCAGATTCGGGAGAGCAGTGCACACAGAGGTGAGATGCAGCAGTCGGAGAATAAAGTGAGTGAGATGGCGTGCTCTAAAAAAAGAAGTCAACAGCAAAAAATGATTTCAACCAGGAATGGATCAAGACAGATGTGTATACTTTCCGCAGGCAGCTCCAAACCAACATGTCTCATACGTTCAGCCACGTATCTAATATCCATCAATCCATCCATTATCTTCCGCTTTATCCCACTAGTCAGGGTCACTAGGGGGCTTGACCCAATCACCTATCATCAGGCAACAGGTTGCCAGTCCATCACATGGCCAACACACACTCTCGCACACATTTATACTTATGGGCAATTTAGAGTGAGCGATCAACCTAACGTGTTTGGACTGTGGGGGGGAAACCAGAGTACCCGGAGGAAACCCACTCGAGCATGGGGAGAACATGTACTCGCCACACAGAACGGCCTGGATATCTCATGTGTGAGAATGGTCCTAACGCAGTTTCATCCCAGATTCATAAACTCCTGGCTGGACAACCAAGACAACTAAACAAGAGAAAGTATGGAGGAATACAAGATGGAGAAGCTGTTAACATGTGAAACTCTGTTAACAAATAAGCACTTTATGGTGCACCTTTTTTCAAAAGCATGTTAAATGTGGTCTTTGTATTTACTTAAAGTGATTAAAAAAATGTTTAAGTTAAGCATTTCAATTCAGCATTTAATCAGTAAATATACTGAACGGTATGTGTGATGTGTTGGTCTTTCAGTTGGTGATTGTGTAAGATGCTGATACTAGGCTACACCAGTATACAGGATACGCCACTGAATCATAACATAGGTTAGAAATTATGACGGTCCGGACCTTGGTCTGAAGAAATTTCTTCTAGGTGGACTTTACTGAATTCTAATTGCGTACTCCTGGCCTAGACCCTTCACGACTGAACCACAAGGAGCCCATTCTGTTGATGTAAAATGATGAGAAGGAGGCTGTGGAGGTGGATCATGAGAAACTCATTGATGTAGATCAAAAAGATGCTGATGGGGAGGCTTTAGAAGTGGATGAAGAACTTGTCCCAGAGGAAGCCATGACAGGAGATATAAAAACTAGAATGATGAGCAGAGCACGGGAAAGAAGGACCTATGGAGGCTGATGAAAAAGTAGATGAGGAGGAGACCTTGAAAGTAGATGATGCTCCAAACAAGGTGGAGCCCATGGAGGTTGATGAAAAAGATGATGAGGAAAAGCTCATGGAGGTGGATGAAGAATTGGATCCCGAGGAGCCTATGGAAGCGGATAAAAAAAGGAGATGAGGAAGAGGTGTCGGAAACAGATGGCGAAGTGAAACAGATCATTTCTAAAAGAAAAATTGTTAGACCAAATATTTTGTTGCCACTGAAGCTAGCATCAGCTCTGCCATGATGAATGAGCAGCCAGCCAACACTGGATTAGGGATTAAAACACTGACCAGGAACCCAGCACAATAACAGCTACCTAACAGGCCTCCTATTTGACAACTTAGCAGTTTATTTAGACTGTAAACTATATTTTAATTGCAGTTCTTGCCACGTTACTAGTGTATGTTGTAAGGACAGACATTACAAACTAAATAAGCAGTACTAAGAACATCTCAGGGAGTATCCAATAACATTTGAAATGGAGGAGTCATCGTAGGATAGAAAATCTTGAGACATTGCTCAACACAAGATGTGTGAAACATCTAGATAAGCAAGTGTTGATTAAAAAAAGCTCTTTGAGAACTTTTTGACCTGAGTGACCTAGGATATGAGACGTAGAAGTATTTGATGAAAGGAACACTGTGCTAACTGTTAAGCATAAAGGTGGGTGTTTTTAGGTTGTGTTGCAGTCAGTCTCACAGGAAACATTTTAGAGTAAATGGAGGAATGGATTCCAGTAAATATCATTCATTACTGTGAGCTGATGCATAAACTCAGTCATAACAGCACAAGAACGCTTCAACACAGTTATAGAGTTTGCTGAGTTTGTTGTTTGCTCTTTGCTCTGTGATAAAACCATAAAAGACTGATATACTACATATGCAATTTTACGTGCTAAACTATTCCGAATAACAATTCATAATTTAATTCATGACTTATTAAATTAACTGACAGTTGACAATTTGTTGTGCAGTTAATTTCCAAGCCATGTTATTCACAGGTACAGATGATTTTAGACACGTTGAGTCTTGTACAGTAAGTCTCGCATATGACCTTCCAACCAAACAGACTCTCATGTGAAAGCAGGGAAAGGCACAGCCAATCACACTGGCCATATGTGATATGGGGAGATAAGACTCCAGTAGAAAACGTGATTTAACCCTTTCTGCACCTCTAGGTTAACAAGATGTTGACAGCTCAGGGTTTTTTTGGGGGGATCAAATTATTGGTGGGAACAATTCAGTAATTGCTGGCTATTGATGGGGACACATCACTTCCGTCCATGCTAATTCTACACCCTTGGTAGAAATATGATCAGGTTATTTTGTCAGGGTACTTATTTAAGTTGTGTGAACAACTTGTGTCTTCTGGGCAACATACATAAATAAAACAAACTCTCCTGTATTCCTTTGAAATGGCTATGGTCTTTCATCCTAGCAGCCGGCAACGCAGAGGCCCATAATAACTCAGGATGCTTTGGCGCATCCTCATAGGAACTCAGGACACGTTGGCGCACCCACCCGTATTTCAGAATTCTCCACATTCTTTTAAATGGGTCGGTGTTTATGACAGATACAGCTGAGAAATGGGACCTTTGGAGGCTGCAACCTTGTAAATGAGACACAGCATGTGTTTGTAGTTTGACGGGGTAGCGCTTGTACAAGGGGGGACCATGGTGGCGTCCTGCTGGTTGTGTTTTTCGAGTGTAGCATGTTTGGCATTCAGTGACAGGCTTGCCTTCGCTGTTTCTGGCCTTGTTACACTGTTTTTATTGGTCAAATTAATTGTTTAAGTAATAATAGTTAATAGTTAATTGGAACCTGTTAGCTTTGTGAAAAGTCACATTTGTGGTATGGTAAATTAATACCTCTCATTGAAAACCTACATTTCATCAGTTAACCCATTACATTTGTCAGGCTGGTGGAACAGAAACTTCAATAGAAAGCTAGTATCAGCCACCACAGATTATCAGATCAAGCAAAATGAAGTGGAAAAAAAAGTTAGTTAAGGATGATGAGAACATTTTTGAGCATGTGGGCAGTGAAATGTGGACAAGTCATTAAGCCATTTAAGTCATTTAAGTTCCTTAGCTAATGTTAGCATTATTTGTATCATGCTGACTGTGACAATTGACACATTTAAGACAAAAGCTTTTGTCAGTTTTCATTTGTTAACTATTTCGCCACCTTGTTGGTCTCAGTATATCAAATAAATAATAAATAAAAGAGATATAATTAAGAAAAGAAGACTTTAGAAAAGTTATTTTGCATGGAAGCAATGCTGTATGCGTGTGTGTATCAGGAGAAACACAGTTAGAGTTTAAGGTGGGCTGCTGTGCATCATATAACTCCTAGTCAGAAAACAAGTCCCATAGCGAGCCTGGCCAGTGATGCCGAACCTTAGCATTTGATTGTATTGACAATTGTATTGACCCTCATTAATTAATAGAAAGATAAAACAGGCTGTTTGTGCCAGCGCTAACTGCCAAGGTTAACAGGAATTGGCTTTACTGTAAGCGCTAGCTAGTTTCATTCTGACAGCTGTGTTAACCTGTTTGAAAGCTTTGACCTTGGTCTGTAGAAACACACCACTGTAAATCAAATTGACACAAAGACTCACGGGGTCTTCCAGTGTGTCCTGCTGTGATGGGTCAGTATTTATGGCGGTGCTGGAACCACACACAGGGTCAGTAATGGTTGTCCATTACAAACAGTTCATCACAACATCTTTTAGGCCAGAAGATGCCAAGGCCACCAGAGAGATTTATGGGAGAGTGCAAAAGGGCTGCAGTTTGACAGGAACAATTAATCTGCTCTACCTGCTGTCCAGCTCTGGTCTTAAGGGTCATAGAAACAGACAGGCTGGAGTTTTCCTCCTTGAACCTAGGAAATTTGAACTGGCTTTTTCCAGGTCCTACAAATCTACAGATTAAAATGAACCAAAGCTAAATTACTATGGTGGATATTCTATTCTTTCTATTCTGTCACCCTCCCTTTAGAAGGCTGCAGTGGTCTTTAATCGACTTCAGTGGCCATTACTCGGCTATAGTAGCCTTTTGTTGGCTACACTTGCTTTTTGTCAGCTGTGTAGTGGCCCTTGGTCAACGTTTACTCCGCTGTAGTGATCTTTGGTTGATTACAATGATCTTTGGTCAGCATTTAGTCAGCTGTTGTGATATTTGGTCAGCTGCAGAGGTCTTTGGTTGACTCTAGTGGCCTTTAGTCTGTCGCCTCTGGCTTGCTCTAGGGGGTCTTGAACCTCGATACCCTTTCTCACGTTTTGCTATACATGGACTCTATTCTTACCATCCTTCTCTTTGGTTCCTTTTTTTAATAAATTGCTTTTCTGTAAAGCTGCTTTGAGACAACACTGGTTGTAAAAAACAAACACTGGTTGTAAAGACCACTGTGGTTTTTTTGTCAGGTGTAGTGATATTTGGTTGGCTGCAATGGCCTAAGGTCAGCTGCAGTGGCCATAAGTCAGTTATAGTGGCCCTTGGTCAGCTGAAGAGGTCTTTGGCCAACTGTAGTGGTCTTTGGGTTAGCATTTTGCCAGGTGTAGTGATCTTTGGTCGGTTGCAGTGATCTTTGGTTGGCTGCAGTGGCCATTAGTCAGTTGTAGTGGCCCTTGGTCAGCTGAAGAGGTCTTTGGCCAACTGTGGGGGTCTTTGGGTTAGCATTTTGTCAGCTGTAGTGGTCTTTGGTCAGCTGTAGTGGACTTAATTTGGCAGCAGATATCTTTGATCAGCTGCAGTGGTCTTTGTTTGGCTACGGTGACCTTTAACAGACTTGAATTGCATTATTATTTAAAAATATTAATTATTAAAATTCCAAGATCATCGTGGTTAATTTACCACTGCCGCGCAGTCTTGCATTCCTTTCAAAAGTGTGGCTCAGCTAGTTTATTGTGTAGACTGATGTCACTTACCTTCTCTGAGGATGAAAATAATCATGGACTCATCATTGAATCCCCAAGACAGCGGTCAGTAAGTGTCCAGCCATGCAGGTCAGTTCATCTCAGTTACCACAGTGTTTTCTGGCCTTTACTGTCAGAATTTCAGCGGTGCATGAGCCATTCTAGGTTTCTGAGATTAGTGTTGTGACCGCTGACCTGCACTGACTGACTGATGGTGCTGTTGTTCAGTAGGAGGGAGACATATACAGCACCATTTGTCAAAATCTAATGGCTTTTATGTGTTTTGGACATAAAATGTTCCAGTTCTGGAGCATTTTGAAAGAAAAAGATTGATTCTTCTGCAGTACATGGACATCTTTTGTATATGTATTTAAAGGTATTTAAGGTATTTAAAAACCTCTGGTCAAATAACATGTTTTGTTGATTTTGTAAGGGAAAATCCTCTACAGTGATCTTAAATTCACATTTTCAGTTTTACATATTGGAAAAAAAATGTGAAATTTGCCCCATCGCTCTTTTTTTTTTTACAATATGGTAAATTCAGTCAATAAATAAATAATATTTGAATGTGCAGAAGTCTGAGCAAAACATGTGTTAGCTTATTTTCTCTTAGAAAACCAGCAACAACATGACATTTGACCAGGAGTGCCCAATATAATAGTATCTATAAGAAAATGTACAGTTAAAATAGTGAATTTTTTCTTTTTAGGGTAAATTCTGAGCAACATTGACAAAACAACTGATTCTACCAATCTCGTAACAATGTCTTCCAGTGTGGGTATGGCTTATTTAATGTCCATTTGGAGTTGCTGTACAGGACAACAGACTGACCACCTCAAAGTCCAGATCCAAACATCACAGGCTTACGGTGTAATGTTTGTCAAATTTTTAACTATATTAATGGGTAATGTTTGTCGTTTGTGTAACCCATAATCATCTACTGTAAGGTGTAATATTTGTAATATCAGCTATAGTAATATCTTTCTAGTGTAAGTGATAGTAATATGTGAAATATGGTAACATGTAATGTTTGCTATGCCAACTATAGTAAAGTGCAATGTTTGTAGTGTAACTCATTAGGGATAACTATAGTAACAGGTAATGTATGGATAACTATGGTAACGTGTAAGGTTTGTAGGGATCACAATAGTACATGTAATGTTTGTAGTGTCAACCACAGCCATATGTAACATTTGTAGGCACCTAATGAAGCACAGATGTTATCCAGTGACTTACAAAAGTGCTTTGTGTTCAGTCAAGAAATGTATGTTAGCTAAAATAAATACCCATGGACTCGCACACTGCCAAAACAAGGACCAGTGCTGATAACTAGAAATAAAAAAAGCTGTTAAATACAGCATAATACCTAGCCAATGCTGATACCTAAAAAGAAGATAAAGATACCTCTATAACTTAACAGGTTCTGTAGTAACCACAAAGAAAATCAAGGAAAATAAACATATGAGAAAGGATTTGAAAGAGTGCAACAGCATTGAGCCAGCCCTTAATACAGACTGTGCGTCTGAAAAAAAAACATCCATAACATTAATTTAGTGATTCATGATATTCAGCTTTCCTTGACTTAACTGTATTTTAACCAGCAAGACTATCAGAGCTAGAGATACGGGAGAGATACAACAGAGATTAAACCATCCTAAACATCTTTAATTTAATTTTGAGTAGTTACACATTACAGTGCCATGAAGGAAGTTCAGTTCATTTCAAATGCAGGCTAATGAGGGGCAACCAAGGGAAAGTCAGAGTGATGTACTGAGAAACTCATCACTGAAGTCAGGATTTATTTAGTCTTAAAAATAAATAAAAAATTGGATGTAATCTTGATCCTCTTTTTAAAAGGTTGAAGTTGACTTTGTATTCTTCAGCTTCTTTTTTTTTTGGTCCACTTTTCAGTGCCATTTAAGAGAGATTTGAATAGGAAGCTGGTAAAAAGCAGCAAATCTCAGCCCCATCCTCTTTTCCACAACAATCCATCAGAATATGCAGAAGAGTTGATTTCAAACATTGTGACTTGTTTGTTATTGACCAAGTGGTCAAGCCCTACGTGATGGACTCGAAGAATCAATTCTTTTGCAATCCACTCCCAATTATTTGATCTGGCTGGGATTGAGATTACAGTTCATAAAAGGCATGATTTTATTTTAGGATATGCAGACTCTTTTTTTAAAAGCCCAGTATTAGCTGCCAAAATAAAGATGACATTTTTTATTCATTTTGTAGAGATTTTAACAAATCCATCTCAAATTCTTGTAAAGGAAATCCAAGATGTAGATGTGTTTGGTGCTCTCGAAAAGATTACTAGTATAAACCATTATGTATGCTCAATGTAATGACTGTGCAGCTGTTATCCCCAGTAAAAAGACATTCTGTTTAAAAGTTGAATTAGAATGGATATTTTACTTTTTTACTTTAAGTACATTTCTCAGCAAATATCTTTATATTTCTACTTGAGAAAAACAAATTGTTATTTGACTTGGGTATTTTTTTACTAGATCACTAGCACTTTTACCTATGCAAGTAGCTTGTGTACCTGCCAATCTCTGTGTAAGCTCCGTGACTCAGCCTATCGAGAGGTCGTGGAGCGAGGGTGGTGAGCCACAGACTTCCGGACTTGTTCCCCGTAGCGAGTTCATTCCCCGGTGCTGCCGGTCCGATTAATGACTGTTTTTAGTTAGCGTTATCACTGGAATATCACCCTCAGTGAGGGTGCTCTCTCTCGGTTTGAGGCAGCCACCAGAGGAGCTCTGCGACCATGGCAAGGAGTTTGTTAATAACTGTTGGAACTGTCCACACGGGGCTGGTTATTCTCTCTCCTATCTGCAGGACGCGAGGTACTGCTCTGGTTCCCCGTGCACAGCCTGGAGACCCAGTGGTGATCCAGCGAGCCATCGAGTCTACATCCATGGTCCTGTATTCCAACCTGCCTGCACCCAGGACTGCATCTCTGCCTGCTCCAAGCCACTGCTCTAAAATACCCCTGGACTCCTCGTGCATCATCATGAAGTGCTTCGAGAGGCTAGTCATGAGGAACATCAAGACCCAACTGCCCTCTTCATTGGACCCCCTGCAATTCGCATATCGTCCCAACCGCTCCACGGACGATGCCATCACCACCACCCTTCATCTCTCCCTTACCCACCTGGAGAAGAAGGACACCTACGTCAGAATGCTGTTCATAGACTTCAGTTCAGCATTCAACACCCATCATCCCACAGAATCCCACCAGGAAGTTAAGCCTGCTGGGCCTCAACACCCCCTATGCAACTGGATCCTGGACTTCCTGACAGGGAGGCCCCAGTTAGTCCGGTTCGGGGACAGCAGCTCCAGCACCATCACCATAAACACTGGGGCACCCCAGGGCAGTGTACTGAGTCCTCTGTTGTTCACCCTGCTGACTCATGACTGTGTTGCGAAACACAGTTCTAACAGCATCATAAAGTTCGCCGATGATACAACTGTGCTGGGTCTCATCAGCAAAGGCGACGAGTCAGCATACAGGGAGGAGGTACAGCAGCTGACAGACTGGTGTACAGTCAACAACCTTCTCTGGAATGTAGAGAAGACCAAGGAAATGGTTGTTGACTTCAGGAAATCAAGACCGCTCTCCACTTAACATCAACGGCTCCTTTGTGGAGATCGTTAAGAGCACCAAGTTCCTTGGTGTCCACCTAGCGGAGAACCTCACCTGGTCCCTGAACACCAGCTCTATAGCCAAGAAAGCCCAGCAGCGTCTCTACTTCCTCCGGAAGCTGAGAAAGGCCCGTCTCCCTCCACCCATCCTCACCCTCTTCTATAGGGGAACCATAGAGAGCATCCTAAGCAGCTGCATCACTGCCTGGTTTGGGACCTGCACAGCCTCTGACCGTAAGTCCCTCCAACGCATTGTGAGGACAGCTGAGAGGATCATCAGAGTCTCTCTCCCCTCCGTCTTGGACATTTACTCCACCCGCTGCATCCGCAAAGCAACCAGCATTGTGGATGACCCCTCCCACCCTTCACACAGACTGTTCTCCCTCCTGCCATCAGGAAGAAGGTACCGCAGCATCCGGTCCAACACGACCAGACTCTGCAACAGCTTCTTCCCCCAAGCCATCAGACTTCTCAACACAACTCAACATCTGACTTGACTTGCTAGCGAGCCTCTGGACTGTTTTGTTTATTATTACTGACTGCTCTGATTGAATAAACCTTGCAAATGGG
Source organism: Megaleporinus macrocephalus (assembly GCA_021613375.1). Classification (NCBI taxonomy): domain Eukaryota; kingdom Metazoa; phylum Chordata; class Actinopteri; order Characiformes; family Anostomidae; genus Megaleporinus; species Megaleporinus macrocephalus. The sequence continues at coordinate 38,758,633 of CM038708.1, forward strand.
TCATATAATATATTTGTAGTATTAACTATACTAACTTCATTTTTGTCAGTACTTACTGTTGCACGACTCGTACACAAACTTGTGATCCCCTGACAACAGAGTGACACCTTAGATGGCTGCACCGCTTGCCACACTCTCTCACACTCTCACGCTTACATAATCTTGTTTCTCTCCCACCTCACACTAAGACTGAGGCTACACATAAAAATGTATGCGTCTCCTGTGATCCGTTCATGTGATTTCCATGGATTTTCTCTTCTAAATTTCATTCCGTTCTGATCCAAGAGCCTCTTTAAATTGTACATAAAACATTTTGCAGACTCTACATATATGGACTGCTAGGGACCTTGTGGTAGCGGCTTATTAGATTCAGTTCATTTCAATGCAGTTCCGTTGCTTCGTTCGGCCCCTAAAGGAGCAATTAGCCATTTTTGAGTTAATAATTAAGAAAAGGATTTAGGCAGGTCCTCCGTGTGAAAATGCAACTTCTGGTTGTCCTGGAAAACAACATGCTGCCTAAAGAAATGTGGCACACAGATGGTTTTTAGGTCATCAGTTAGGTATAAAAACACCTTTAAATGGAGTTCTAATGGCTCCCGCCGCATAAATTCGGATCCCCTGAATGGAAGATGATCTGCCGATGCATTTGCATTTTATACACTGTTAATCAGCAAAACAGCAGCTTATTCTCGTTAGTTAAGGGTCATCTAAATAGTTAATGTTGCCTGCAGCAGTCGAGAGGGCAAAACGAACCCTTACTAGACTCATAAGTGTAGAGTTTTTCTTATATATTGTTTTTACTTTAACATTTAAATAGATAAACTTATGTATAACTTTTGTACTGTTACAGTATCAATTACATAACGGTGCCAGAAAACATTGGTGGATTGTTCTTTCCAGAACCAGTTTTGTAAAGAAGGTCTAAGTGTAAAGAACTGTAGAGATGGGTAAAAGCCCTTCATAATACACAAGCTCTCGTTACTTATTTAAAAGGTTCTTCATATTTTACAGATGCCTTTTTCCAGCATGGTTCTTCAGTGAACTTAAAAGTGGTTCTTCTATGCCATCACGCAACAAACCCTTCAAAGACACAGTATAAGATTTCCAGTATACAATTATGCAACTTTAGCGAATGACTCCTCACAGTTTGCTAGCTATCTGCTCTGTGCGCATGCTGGAAAATGTGTTTGTACACAGCCCTGGCTCTGTAAATAAAGAAAAATCAAAAGTGTCTTAAATGGAGCCACATATCTCTGTTCTAGCTAATGAGTAACAACGTTGGGAGGCTACATGCTGATGTTCATGCACTGTCAAGAAGGAAAGACGGCCAAGAAACATCTAACAAGAAGAAGATCTGAAAAAGTTCTTGTAACAGGCTCAGAGCCGTGTTAACATCAGTAATGCCTAATTTACACTACACGATTTCAGGCAGATTTTTCAGTCGCCGACGGAGGCGAATCGGCGATCACTCGGTGCTCGCTCAGTCGTGTAGTGTGAACTGCTGAAAGACGCTCGCCGAGCCGTTGCCGACCAAACGCAGACGCCCGGTAAATGTCTAGCATGTTTAATATCTAGGCCAGTTGGAGACTGTGAGTTAACAGCAGCGTCTAGCTACAGTCAATAGGATCGCGTAGAGGGAGAACCGCATCACTGTTGATGCAATCTCTCTGCAACTGTAGGCAATGCCACAGTCCACCTGCACACCAACATTAAACAATGATGTTTTGTGGCGTTCGTTTTGGAAACAGCGTACGTTCTACGTGGTGTCACTGGTTTTCACATGCATTTAGTTCTTACTAGAGTTTGGATCTCCTGTGTTCTTGTTTTTGGACAGTAGCCAGATGAGTGGGCGGTTCCCCAGGGTGAAAATCGTGTAATTGGTGACCCCGTGTCTTTCCGAACAGTCATGCAGCCACACGCGAAAGCCAAGAGTTGCGATTACAGCACAACAAGTCATGTAGTGCGGTACAAATACCTGACGTCTCAAGAAGTTGTGTAGTGTGAACCAGGCATATAGCGTTTTAACATTGGAGAGACCGTTGAGAGTTGATGAGGCTTCCAATTTGCCAACTTCTAACTAAATTTTCGTTTTACATACTTTTTTATTCTGGTGTCTATAGAAGCTAAATGTAACTGCTGCGCCATTTGAACCTGGAACATTTAAACGGGAAGCTGGACAGGTAGACTGAGGCACCAACATGGACATGCTGCACAATTTAAGATGGAATGGAAACATTTTAACAAGAAGCAGAGGCACCTAAACGTAACTGAATGGAACTGAATGGAACTGAACTCATTTAAGGTGAGTAACATTAACTTATCTTTGCTGTTTCACAGAACCAGTAGGTCAGAATTGGTTAGTCTTGGTTGCTATTGTTTGTATTAGCAGCTAGACAGCATTGCAGCAGCGATTGTAGTGAAAGTCTGTTAGTTACATTACTTGAAGCACTAAAGTGAGGGGTTCATTTGTTTTGCTGTTATTCTCCAGAACTGAATACTACACCTTTTAAGGCATCTTTACTTTTCAAGTTGTAAATTCAATTTAGATTCTGTTTCGGCAGATTTGTTTTAGGATTTGATTGAGACGGTAAAACCATGTAAACTGTAAAGATAGGCTTTCCTTTCTGTACAAGAACAACAGTGAACTTTAAGAGCTAAATCTAATTTCAATAACAATAAAACATCTCCAGATTGAAAGCGCACGTACCACACAATGTCTCCACTTAATGCAATGTGATGCAAGAATGTAAGAAAAGGTACGAAGAGAGGCTTGAATGCGTCATCCTCCACTGGGAGCTGGAAGAACAAACGTAACTATGTGGAATAAAAGCACAGCAGCTGCTTCTTTTTCGCAACGTTCAAACTCCGGATCAGAATTCTGACCTGTGGTTTCAATGGCACAGAATTATAGTTTTATCGCTAACACTATGGCCTCTCTTGTTAGCCATTCAGCTGGTGAATACCACTTAAGACTGCCCTTTTCAAGAGGAGAATGGTAAAGACATAATTATTGCTGCGGTTTCTCACTAAAGCAGTGAAGGCTCCATTACAGGGACTGAATGAATGTGTTATATTTACTTCTTAAAGATGATCTCCATTGTTCAGCTTCATTTACTAAAGATACTGTCATGAGATACTGTTCCGATTAAGTGTTGATTAAAAAAAATTAAAACAGCCTAAGACCCTAAATATCCTATTTATACAGGTATAGGTTGATTTGATTTTAGATGTATCTGATTAGATTTCATTCAAATAACAAAATGCAACCAAATGTAAATCGCTGATTC